>OU824120.1:0-652553 GCA_917499265.3 Mimumesa dahlbomi | reverse complement strand
AAAGACATTTTACTGGATTTACATGCCTGTCGGGTACAGGGTTTTTTCAGAACTAGGAGATGTTCATATATTCACAGATAAAAAAAAATGTATGTACCATCGCTTCAAAATTTAGTTTAACCGATAGCACAGACGCGGCTAGTAGCGTAGAAGTGTATCATACGGAGAGAAACCGCCAAAGCGTGAACCAGTGGTCATTTTCAACGTCTCCGAGTGAAATTTTGGAAATTATCATTGCACGTGCACAAAGTATAGAGTGTGTAGTGATATATTCATAGGCAAAAGGATTGTGCATGCCGTCGTTACAAAATTTAGCTTGGTCAATAGTTATAAACCAATACTTGAACGGCTCGTTACACAGTTAACGTAAACATGCAACCGAACGCTTGACGCGCATAGATGTGGCAAGCTGCGTGTCAATGTATTGTACGAAGAAGAAAGGTGATCAATTTGTGGACAAGAGGCCAAAGAACTGTACGTCCAAATGAAATATTGAACTTTATCATCGCGCGCGAACGTAGTGTAGTGTATGCGATGACTCCATGATATGAAATAGTTTTGAAGTATGCACGATATTTTCCGATATTATCTTCATATTATCTTTATCACAATATTATCTTTTTTAAATCAGCAATCTAACAATGGATTCTAAAAAACTATGCTTAAAGATTACTCATGCATGTGCATTGTTCAGCAGCACATAAGAAACATTTGACTGTTTCATCTGACAATGCTGATGAATTTTGCTGATACAGCAAGACATAGGATACATCGGCATCTGTTCGTCCTAACACGGTGATCCCTGTTGACGCAGATAAGTTGCAAAAGTTCCATCCATATCTAGGAAGCGTTTCTCATCTGCGCTTATCCCAATCTCGAGGTATTTAAAAGTAATTTGCCATCAATGAATATCCCCCGACCCCGAAAACCTGACAGTTTCAATTGTTTCGATCGTATGGTAGAGAGAGATCAGTCGGATTTGTCTATCTAAAACGGATATGATTACAAATTAAAAAATTTTTAATGAAAATTGAGTTGTGAAAATATGTACTTTCTTAATCATGTCAAGATTGTCCGAATCCGTATCTTTTTTTTTAAGATCAATCGTTGAAACGTTCATGCGTTCAAGATAAATCTTCACATCGTGTATTCGCGGACTTTACGAAATAAAATTGAAAGGGTGTATGAATAATTTTTAATTAAAAAATGGCACAATGGTTCCAGGGAAACGTTCTTCGACGTGCGCGTTGGTCAGTTTTATCTGTCGGTGGGACACGTGCGATTAGAACAGTTTTATCTGCCTGTGCAGGCAAATTGTGTTGGTGCAGCAGAACATAAGATGCAGCCTGTCACAGTGTACGATCCTTCTCGTTATATAAGGCGAATCCTATGGACCAGTGACATAGTTTCAATCAACATGCCGGTACCGCACCATTCATATAGTTCGGTAGACGTTGTAAACGCCGCCCGTGCGGCACCGTTTGACGGGGTGCGACCCGACGATCACCGGGAAACATACCGTGTGCTTCGACAACTTTCATGCGTGAAATCGTTCATATATCGTGCACTGGACGGCCGGCGGATATGTGAGGAGTGTCGTAGTTTAAATTACAGGAACTTTCCATATATCTTGCGACCCGTTCATCGACATTTTATGATCAGAGGGGTACCGAATGAAGATGCGGCACGCTGTAACGAGTGCAATAATGCAATATACAGAGTACAGCGTGCCGTCCGGTGCCCCAGCTGCATCGAAAAACATTTCGACGTCGATGAACGGGCGCTGCTCTCTGGTGCACCCGTCGATGTAGATACGTGAGAAAGGTTAGTATATAATATTATCTTTGAGGAACAATTCCAAACAATGTTTGCATTTAATGAATAAATTCATTTTTCAATAATATTTTAAAGGTGATGCTTAGAGGGCCACTCCCGTTGCTGCAGCCACGACTGTTGAAATGATCGTCGGGTCCAAGGTTGTATTTTTGTAAATGATAGATTTAAGGAATAATTTTTTCTATGTATTTTAAATTTAATGATTTCTTTTTCTATGATGTTTTAGAGGAGATGCATAGCGGGTCACTCCCATTGCTGCCACCACCACTGCTGGGATGGACATACAACAGCAACAGCATCAACAGCATCGACAACACCAACATCGATACGTTACGGTGACGTCTTGGAAACATCGGTTCAAAACGTTTCCAGTGTATGTATCGTCATAATTTTTTAAGGAATAATTTTTTTCTATGTATTTTAAATTTAATGATTTCTTTTTTCTATGATGTTTTAGAGGAGATGCATAGCGGGTCACTCCCATTGCTGCCACCACCACTGCTGGGATGGACATACAACAGCAACAGCATCAACAGCATCGACAACACCAACATCGATACGTTACGGTGACGTCTTGGAAACATCGGTTCAAAACGTTTCCAGTGTATGTATCGTCATAATTTTTTAAGGAATAATTTTTTCTATGTATTTTAAATTTAATGATTTCTTTTTCTATGATGTTTTAGAGGAGATGCATAGCGGGTCACTCCCATTGCTGCCACCACCACTGCTGGGATGGACATACAACAGCAACAGCATCAACAACATCGACAACACCAACATCGATACGTTACGGTGACGTCTTGGAAACATCGGTTCAAAACGTTTCCAGTGTATGTATCGTCATAATTTTTTAAGGAATAATTTTTTCTATGTATTTTAAATTTAATGATTTCTTTTTCTATGATGTTTTAGAGGAGATGCATAGCGGGTCACTCCCATTGCTGCCACCACCACTGCTGGGATGGACATACATCAGCAACAGCATCAACAACATCGACAACACCAACATCGATACGTTACGGTGACGTCTTGGAAACATCGGTTCAAAACGTTTCCAGTGTATCGTCATAATTTCGATGGATTAGTGTTCCTCTCGTTCGACAAAATCGATCGAAAATCATGTTTAATGTTTATTTAGTAGAGGTGTGCGGGTATCCGATATTTCGGGTTCGGGTCGGGTCGAGTATTTCGCTCGGGAGCGGGTCAGGATCCCGAAAATTTGTAATGTTCGGGTTCCTTCCGTATTCAGGATCCGAAACTGCATTCGGGTCTGACCAGGACGGGATGATCCCGGAAGTCAGTAACCATGTAAGCTTCCTCGTGATTTTTTTTTTTAATTGTGATTTGTAGGTTTAGAAGTACTTTTGCATTTTGTAGTGTAATCACCGAAAGTTTGTAATGTTCGGGTACCCATGGTTTCGCGTCCGACCAGGACGGGATGATCCCGGAAGTCAGTAACCATGTAAGCTTCCTCGTGATTTTTTTTTTTTAATTGTAATTTGTAGGTTTAATGTAAGCTTCCTCGTGATTTTTTTTTAATTGTGATTTGTAGGTTTAGAAGTATTTTGCATTTTGTAGTGTAATCAAATATAAAAATCTACGAACAAGGAACGTAATAGGTAATATAATATATGAATTAATAGTATTTTACAACAACTACAACAATGACAACAACTACAACAACGACAACTACAACAACTACAACAACGACAACTACAACAACTACAACAACGACAACTACAACAACTACAACAACGACTACAACTACAACAACGACAACAATGACAACAACTACAACATCTACAACAACGACGACAACGACGATGACACGGATGTTGTTATAACCAAATGTAAACGAGTGAATGGTATGAGTGTAAATAAGGATGAGAAAACATTGTATGAAAGAAAACATTTTTTATTTCAATAAAAAATTCTCAAATTACATCACTTTTACCGATCCATGAGTTGTGTGAATTATCGAATCCCAACCACTTTACATACATTTTATTTCCTTTCTTGCGTAACACTTTCTCCACTAGATGAACATCCGGTGTGAATTATCGAATCCCAACCACTTTACATACATTTTATTTCCTTTCTTGCGTAACACTTTCTCCACTAGATGAACATCCGGATGTGCGGTACCATGTAACTCATGTTCGTAGAATCCTCCGGCGATGGGTGCGTCTCGCGAGTCCTTCAGCAGATACGTTTGTTCGACGTTAAATTGACATATCTCGACGTAGTTGTTCGACGTTAAATTGACGTATCGATGTAGTTGTTCGACGTTAAATTGACGTATCAATGTAGTTGTTCGATGTTAAATTGACTGGTAGTTGTTGTCCTTGTTGTAGGTGTTGTAGTTGTTGTCGATGTCATCGTCGTCGTACGTTAAATTGACGCGGTTTCGGGTCCGACCAGGACGGGATGATCCCGGAAGTCAGTAACCATGTAAGCTTCCTCGTGATTTTTTTAATTGTGATTTGTAGATTTAGAAGTATTTTTGCATTTTGTAGTGTAATCAAATATAAAAAATCTACGAACAAGGAACGTAATAGGTAATATAATATATGAATTAATAGTATTTTACAACAACGACAACTACAACAACCACAACAACGACAGCAATGACAACAACTACAACATCTACAACAACTACAACATATATTTTTTAATTGTGATTTGTAGATTTAGAAGTATTTTTGCATTTTGTAGTGTAATCAAATATAAAAAATCTACGAACAAGGAACGTAATAGGTAATATAATATATGAATTAATAGTATTTTACAACAACGACAACTACAACAACCACAACAACGACAGCAATGACAACAACTACAACATCTACAACAACTACAACATATACAACAACGACAACGACGATGACACGGATGTTGTTATAACCAAATGTTTTCTCGTCCTTTTCACTATTTGTTCATGTCCATTAATCTTACATATATTTCAACGATGGGATATATCAGCGGATTGCGCGGAAACTGGTATGGTTGGCGAGAAGAAAGGTTCGAATCGTACGATCTACATTATCCCAACGTATCTCCATCCGAAGAGCCGTGGATATCTCCGTTTGCGAAACAACGATCCGACCAGTTTCCGCGCAATCCGCTGATATATCCCATCGTTGAAATATATGTAAGATTAATGGACATGAACAAATAGTGAAAAGGACGAGAAAACATTTGGTTATAACAACATCCGTGTCATCGTCGTTGTCGTTGTTGTATATGTTGTAGTTGTTGTAGATGTTGTAGTTGTTGTCATTGCTGTCGTTGTTGTGGTTGTTGTAGTTGTCGTTGTTGTAAAATACTATTAATTCATATATTATATTACCTATTACGTTCCTTGTTCGTAGATTTTTTATATTTGATTACACTACAAAATGCAAAAATACTTCTAAATCTACAAATCACAATTAAAAAATATATGTTGTAGTTGTTGTAGATGTTGTAGTTGTTGTCATTGCTGTCGTTGTTGTGGTTGTTGTAGTTGTCGTTGTTGTAAAATACTATTAATTCATATATTATATTACCTATTACGTTCCTTGTTCGTAGATTTTTTATATTTGATTACACTACAAAATGCAAAAATACTTCTAAATCTACAAATCACAATTAAAAAAATCACGAGGAAGCTTACATGGTTACTGACTTCCGGGATCATCCCGTCCTGGTCGGACCCGAAACCGCGTCAATTTAACGTACGACGACGATGACATCGACAACAACTACAACACCTACAACAAGGACAACAACTACCAGTCAATTTAACATCGAACAACTACATTGATACGTCAATTTAACGTCGAACAACTACATCGATACGTCAATTTAACGTCGAACAACTACGTCGAGATATGTCAATTTAACGTCGAACAAACGTATCTGCTGAAGGACTCGCGAGACGCACCCATCGCCGGAGGATTCTACGAACATGAGTTACATGGTACCGCACATCCGGATGTTCATCTAGTGGAGAAAGTGTTACGCAAGAAAGGAAATAAAATGTATGTAAAGTGGTTGGGATTCGATAATTCACACCGGATGTTCATCTAGTGGAGAAAGTGTTACGCAAGAAAGGAAATAAAATGTATGTAAAGTGGTTGGGATTCGATAATTCACACAACTCATGGATCGGTAAAAGTGATGTAATTTGAGAATTTTTTATTGAAATAAAAAATGTTTTCTTTCATACAATGTTTTCTCATCCTTATTTACACTCATACCATTCACTCGTTTACATTTGGTTATAACAACATCCGTGTCATCGTCGTTGTCGTCGTTGTTGTAGATGTTGTAGTTGTTGTCATTGTTGTCGTTGTTGTAGTTGTAGTCGTTGTTGTAGTTGTTGTAGTTGTCGTTGTTGTAGTTGTTGTAGTTGTCGTTGTTGTAGTTGTTGTAGTTGTCGTTGTTGTAGTTGTTGTCATTGTTGTAGTTGTTGTAAAATACTATTAATTCATATATTATATTACCTATTACGTTCCTTGTTCGTAGATTTTTATATTTGATTACACTACAAAATGCAAAATACTTCTAAACCTACAAATCACAATTAAAAAAAAATCACGAGGAAGCTTACATTAAACCTACAAATTACAATTAAAAAAAAAAAATCACGAGGAAGCTTACATGGTTACTGACTTCCGGGATCATCCCGTCCTGGTCGGACGCGAAACCATGGGTACCCGAACATTACAAACTTTCGGTGATTACACTACAAAATGCAAAAGTACTTCTAAACCTACAAATCACAATTAAAAAAAAAAATCACGAGGAAGCTTACATGGTTACTGACTTCCGGGATCATCCCGTCCTGGTCAGACCCGAATGCAGTTTCGGATCCTGAATACGGAAGGAACCCGAACATTACAAATTTTCGGGATCCTGACCCGCTCCCGAGCGAAATACTCGACCCGACCCGAACCCGAAATATCGGATACCCGCACACCTCTACTAAATAAACATTAAACATGATTTTCGATCGATTTTGTCGAACGAGAGGAACACTAATCCATCGAAATTATGACGATACACTGGAAACGTTTTGAACCGATGTTTCCAAGACGTCACCGTAACGTATCGATGTTGGTGTTGTCGATGTTGTTGATGCTGTTGCTGATGTATGTCCATCCCAGCAGTGGTGGTGGCAGCAATGGGAGTGACCCGCTATGCATCTCCTCTAAAACATCATAGAAAAAGAAATCATTAAATTTAAAATACATAGAAAAAATTATTCCTTAAAAAATTATGACGATACATACACTGGAAACGTTTTGAACCGATGTTTCCAAGACGTCACCGTAACGTATCGATGTTGGTGTTGTCGATGCTGTTGATGCTGTTGCTGTTGTATGTCCATCCCAGCAGTGGTGGTGGCAGCAATGGGAGTGACCCGCTATGCATCTCCTCTAAAACATCATAGAAAAAGAAATCATTAAATTTAAAATACATAGAAAAAATTATTCCTTAAAAAATTATGACGATACATACACTGGAAACGTTTTGAACCGATGTTTCCAAGACGTCACCGTAACGTATCGATGTTGGTGTTGTCGATGCTGTTGATGCTGTTGCTGTTGTATGTCCATCCCAGCAGTGGTGGTGGCAGCAATGGGAGTGACCCGCTATGCATCTCCTCTAAAACATCATAGAAAAAAGAAATCATTAAATTTAAAATACATAGAAAAAAATTATTCCTTAAAAAATTATGACGATACATACACTGGAAACGTTTTGAACCGATGTTTCCAAGACGTCACCGTAACGTATCGATGTTGGTGTTGTCGATGCTGTTGATGCTGTTGCTGTTGTATGTCCATCCCAGCAGTGGTGGTGGCAGCAATGGGAGTGACCCGCTATGCATCTCCTCTAAAACATCATAGAAAAAGAAATCATTAAATTTAAAATACATAGAAAAAATTATTCCTTAAATCTATCATTTACAAAAATACAACCTTGGACCCGACGATCATTTCAACAGTCGTGGCTGCAGCAACGGGAGTGGCCCTCTAAGCATCACCTTTAAAATATTATTGAAAAATGAATTTATTCATTAAATGCAAACATTGTTTGGAATTGTTCCTCAAAGATAATATTATATACTAACCTTTCTCACGTATCTACATCGACGGGTGCACCAGAGAGCAGCGCCCGTTCATCGACGTCGAAATGTTTTTCGATGCAGCTGGGGCACCGGACGGCACGCTGTACTCTGTATATTGCATTATTGCACTCGTTACAGCGTGCCGCATCTTCATTCGGTACCCCTCTGATCATAAAATGTCGATGAACGGGTCGCAAGATATATGGAAAGTTCCTGTAATTTAAACTACGACACTCCTCACATATCCGCCGGCCGTCCAGTGCACGATATATGAACGATTTCACGCATGAAAGTTGTCGAAGCACACGGTATGTTTCCCGGTGATCGTCGGGTCGCACCCCGTCAAACGGTGCCGCACGGGCGGCGTTTACAACGTCTACCGAACTATATGAATGGTGCGGTACCGGCATGTTGATTGAAACTATGTCACTGGTCCATAGGATTCGCCTTATATAACGAGAAGGATCGTACACTGTGACAGGCTGCATCTTATGTTCTGCTGCACCAACACAATTTGCCTGCACAGGCAGATAAAACTGTTCTAATCGCACGTGTCCCACCGACAGATAAAACTGACCAACGCGCACGTCGAAGAACGTTTCCCTGGAACCATTGTGCCATTTTTTAATTAAAAATTATTCATACACCCTTTCAATTTTATTTCGTAAAGTCCGCGAATACACGATGTGAAGATTTATCTTGAACGCATGAACGTTTCAACGATTGATCTTAAAAAAAAAGATACGGATTCGGACAATCTTGACATGATTAAGAAAGTACATATTTTCACAACTCAATTTTCATTAAAAATTTTTTAATTTGTAATCATATCCGTTTTAGATAGACAAATCCGACTGATCTCTCTCTACCATACGATCGAAACAATTGAAACTGTCAGGTTTTCGGGGTCGGGGGATATTCATTGATGGCAAATTACTTTTAAATACCTCGAGATTGGGATAAGCGCAGATGAGAAACGCTTCCTAGATATGGATGGAACTTTTGCAACTTATCTGCGTCAACAGGGATCACCGTGTTAGGACGAACAGATGCCGATGTATCCTATGTCTTGCTGTATCAGCAAAATTCATCAGCATTGTCAGATGAAACAGTCAAATGTTTCTTATGTGCTGCTGAACAATGCACATGCATGAGTAATCTTTAAGCATAGTTTTTTAGAATCCATTGTTAGATTGCTGATTTAAAAAAGATAATATTGTGATAAAGATAATATGAAGATAATATCGGAAAATATCGTGCATACTTCAAAACTATTTCATATCATGGAGTCATCGCATACACTACACTACGTTCGCGCGCGATGATAAAGTTCAATATTTCATTTGGACGTACAGTTCTTTGGCCTCTTGTCCACAAATTGATCACCTTTCTTCTTCGTACAATACATTGACACGCAGCTTGCCACATCTATGCGCGTCAAGCGTTCGGTTGCATGTTTACGTTAACTGTGTAACGAGCCGTTCAAGTATTGGTTTATAACTATTGACCAAGCTAAATTTTGTAACGACGGCATGCACAATCCTTTTGCCTATGAATATATCACTACACACTCTATACTTTGTGCACGTGCAATGATAATTTCCAAAATTTCACTCGGAGACGTTGAAAATGACCACTGGTTCACGCTTTGGCGGTTTCTCTCCGTATGATACACTTCTACGCTACTAGCCGCGTCTGTGCTATCGGTTAAACTAAATTTTGAAGCGATGGTACATACATTTTTTTTTATCTGTGAATATATGAACATCTCCTAGTTCTGAAAAAACCCTGTACCCGACAGGCATGTAAATCCAGTAAAATGTCTTTGACGATCTTCAACGGTTGACGGTTCGTTCGAATGCGGATTTCTTATAAGATTATTTTTTTACAGTACGATCGCACCGACAATTGTCGATGTGGGACTATGTCGCCTCGCAGTGGAACATCAAATACGTATTTTTTTATATTTTAAAAATTGACACGTGAGGATGAGTCAACTAGCCTTTTTTCTACCACACGGCCATGTCATTTCACCGAAAGTACTTTGTGGTTAAAGTGTACGCCGAGGTGGACGTTGCACTGGAACAGCAGTGTCATTTCAATTAAAAATCATACAAAATATTCAAACACCCTTTCAATTCATTTTGAACAGTCAGAAAATGTGCGATATGAAGGTCAACCTTGAACGCGTGAACGTTACAATTAGTCATCTTAGAAAGTATGCGGATTCAAGCAGTCTCGACACGTACAAGAAGATGCAACGTTGACAAGCTTCCCCAACACCCATGTATAAAGTATTATTATTTTCACATGGTCGGAGAACTGTATCATACATAACACACATATATACGAACTAGTATAAAACTCGATCGTTCAACAAAGCGCGGCATTAGTCGTTTTTTATCCATGCTACGATGGAATTTAAAAGGAAATCGAGCGCTATCGAACAGTTGATTAAGAAATTGAAACCGTAAGTGCATATTTTCATGATTGAATTTTCGTTTTAATTTTTTAATCATATCTGTTTATTAATCATATCTGTTTTATACAGCAAAATCCAATCGATCTGTCTACTATGCAGCCGAAACAATTGAAACCATCACGTATTCTGAGTCGGAGATATTCGTTGACAGCAAATTACTTTAAATAACTCGAGATTGGGATAAGCGTGGATGAAAAGTGCTTTGTAGAGCTAGTGATCGGAGATAATCGTGGAAACGAGATCACATTTGCTACATGTCATCATTTTGATAAAAAATCTTTAATCCATTGTAAACTCCTGAGTTTATGTTTAAATACTATTTCTTATCGCGTGTTACATACTCTGAACAAATAATTTCTATTACTTTGAAATATTATATACATTTAATAATTCTAAATAAATTGTATAGGTTTAAGCAAATAACGATTGTAATACTTGAAACAATTTTACTTTGAATAAATATTTAGTAGTTTGAATAATTTGATACGTATTTAAATTGTGCAATACTTGAAATCAACTCTGACCAGTGTATCCTATGTCCTGCTGCATCAGCAAAATTTTTGATTTTAAACTTGGTCACCTGCGGATGAGTCAACTAATATTTTTTTCCTATTAATTTGTGTCAACAAGGTCACTGTGTTAAGATGTTAAACTGATCAATGTATCCTATGTCCTGCCGCGTCAGCAAATATTTGTTTTAAAATTTCGACACGTGCAGATAAGTCAGCTACCATTTTTGTTTCGACCAATTAAAAACTGAATTGATCATATTATGTATCGGAATCTTCTACTTACCTCGGTCGTAGATAATCATCATTACGTCTGCTGATGCTGCGTACACAAACACACACCACTCGCGGCACGTTCCACCCCCACGACTCGAGAGTCCATACGTTCCAATAATTTGCACATAAATCCGACAAATATGTTCAATGTCTTGCTGACAACGTTGAAACAATTTTACTTTGAATATTTAAATACTTTGACCAATTTTATACCCATTTAAATTGTGTAATTCTTGAAATCAACACTGACCAGTGTATCATATGTCCTGTTGTGTCAGCAAGATTTTGTTTTTTAAAGTTTGACACGTGTGGATGAGTCACTAACATTTGTCCTATTAATTGAAATACTATATGCATCAACAAGGTCACCGTGTTAAAATGCAAAACTGACCAATGTATCATATGTTCTACTGCATCAGCAAAATTTTGGGTTTTTTAAAAATCTTCATATTTGCCGATAAATCAAATAATGTTTTTCTACTGCCCCCCCCCTCTTTTTCCGCATGCTCGTCAAATAGTATGATTGCATGTACCCCCCTACCCCTTAAAAAATGCTTGTGCTATAACATGATATCTACACCCCCCCCCCCTTGCGCATGCTATTGTATGACATCTCCCCCCCCCCTGAAAAAAAAAAAGGTTGATCAAGAGTAAGACATCCCCCCCCCAAAAAAAAAAAAACGCTCGTCCAAGAGTTTAAAAATCTTCATTTTTGCCGATAAATCAAATAATGTTTTTCTACTTCCCCCCCCCCCTCTTTTTGCGCATGCTCGTCAAATAGTATGATTACATGTACCCCCCCTCCCCCCCTTAAAAAATGCTTGTGCTATAACATGATAACTACACCCCCCGCCCTTGCGCATGCTATTGTATGACATCTCCCCCCCACCCCCCATGAAAAAAGGTTGTCCAAGAGTAAGATATCCCCCCCCCCACCACCCCCCGAAAAAACGCTCGTCCAAGAGTACGATGTTCCCCCCCCCCCCCCGAAAAAACGCTCGTCCAAGAGTACGATGCCCCCCCCCCTCCCCCGAAAAAACGCTCGTCCAAGAGTACGATGCCCCCCCCCACCCCGAAAAACGCTCGTCCAAGAGTACGATGCCCCCCCCCCCCCCGAAAAAACGCTCGTCCAAGAGTACGATGTCCCCCCTCGGATTTTTACCCCTCACCCCCCCTCACCTATGCCCCAGAACCGGCCCATTATAGCTACTGATTTGTATACGTTTGGTTTTTAAATTCATAATTCAAAAATTATAATAAACATAGAAATCTACAGAAACGGTTTAATTACACAAAAACCATCTTATTAAAAATGTCTAAATTTTAAATAATTGATTGCTTGAATTGTTGAAGAATGCTTTTGATTTCTAGAACTTTTAGAACTTCAATATGGTCCTATGTATATCCTTGAAAATGTTTTTCAATTTACATACAACAACGACATCATGTCCTCTAAACGTACCTATACTTCAACAATCTATTTGAAGAAAAAATAGTTTTTTTGAAATCATGAATTTTTTTATCACCGTGGCATCTTCTGATCTAATTTTATAGTATATCTGAAGAAAAATATACTAATTTCATTGTTAAGATGTGTAGATAATATCATAACACTGTTACAAACAGATACGGAAGAATTTAGGGATTCGATATCCAAGATAGTAAAGTTTCAATGCAAAACATGTAACAAAAATTTGTTAACAGTACCGATAACTAAACGTTTCGGACAGACTTAGCAAAATTTGCTGACTTTATCATGGAAGACCGGTTTATAGAACAATTTGATTATGTACTAAAAAAAGGTTTGTAGAAATTTGAAGAGACGGTTTGACATGTATCGAAGTTCTAGAAACAAAATACCTTTTTATAACAATTTAAACAACCATTATGTTAAATGTATAAGTTATTGATAACAGTTTGATATTTTCTGAATTACGTACTAATGCGTGCATCACGATGGTGTCTTTATTTCTCTCTCTTTCGTATAATTCGTTTTCTTCGTGTCGTACTATGGCTCGGGATATCAACAACACTGCATTCAACTGCATACTTTGTCTCTATCTTTCCGTCGCTCCATCGCGTTCGCACTAGCCAAACACACGAACGTGGGCCGAGCAAGCATGTGTAATAGCACGTTTGACGACGAGGAAGGTATCAATGCGGAATTCATCATCGTCCGAATTTGTCTTGCATAAGAGCCTTTCTTGTCTTCGTTCTGTCTGTCGCGCTTGCAGTGCTCGCACTACGATCGCCGAGAGCAAGTGCGACGGTTTGTCTTTGCCGGCCGCGGCGACTCCTTCATTTTATTCGAAACATATTTCTTATCATTTTATCGGGCATTTAACACTTATGTCCAATATTTGATCCTACAGTGTCGCTGAATTTTAATTTAATAGAAATGGAATTATAATTAGATGTTTCTTATTCATTCATTTCGCATTATATTAATCTCCAGAATTCAATATTTCGCGAAATTTATTCCTTATTTACCGAGACAATATTGTAACTTTAAATAAATAATTGAGAAACATATAATTGCCATACTATATCAATTTATTGAAAATCCTATCATAGGGATTGAAAAGTAGCAAGA
Organism: Mimumesa dahlbomi; assembly: GCA_917499265.3. Taxonomy (NCBI): domain Eukaryota; kingdom Metazoa; phylum Arthropoda; class Insecta; order Hymenoptera; family Crabronidae; genus Mimumesa; species Mimumesa dahlbomi. The sequence continues at coordinate 638,736 of OU824120.1, read as the reverse complement.
AATATTAAATGTCCGATAAAATAATTCGAAATGTCCAATAGAATGCGAATGAACGATCGAGTACGACCAAGGCGCACGGACACACCTGAGCTCGGCCATCGTCTGTGAGCCGCGATCGGAGTGCGAGCGCGACAGCAGATAAAGGCAAGAGAGGCTCTAATACGAGAAAAATTCGGACCATGGCGAACACTGCGTTTGATGCCTTCCTCGATTGATGATCGCGCTCTCACAAATGCCTATCGGACCTAAGTCCGTGTGCCTCGATAGAATGAGTGCGACAGAGCGACGACAAGAAAGAAATGAAGTAGTCATTATCATTTGTTACTATGCTGCGACATACGTCAGAGAGAGAGAGACGAATTATTAGAAAGAGAGGGCACGAAAATCACTGAGGTGAAACAAGGATTAACGTTTGTGGATACCCGCGCGCACCCCGTACCCCGCAGTGAAACCATTTATGCTGTTGATTGTACTTGGCCAGAGACAAGACCTTGTTTCTTGATTTTTCCCGCATGTCTCCAACAGATTACATATAAAAATCTACATTACCGACAGAAAAATTATCGTCGCATGGTATGAAAATCTGTTAGTTCGGTTTGACACCGACAGAACTCGCATAGTCGAAAGTGTGACACTGGAAAAGACGAAGCAGATGACTTATTACATAAAAAAGACGTACTTTTGACATCAAATATCTCGTTACTAGGTGGACCAATGTTTTTGTAATTAGTCTCAATCGACTCGTCTCGACGCTGCCTCTAAGAATATCATCGCACTTTTGGGGAAATTTGCCGCTTTCATGTCGTTTGAATACCCCGAAAACCCCGATCTAATCTTTCCGGAATAGAGTCAAGAGTCTTCTCTCGTACTTGGCCCGAGACAACACCTTGTCTCTTGATATCAATTTTGACGATCGTGAATATAATCATGAATTACGAACCTTAACTGGCTATACAACGATCCATATAGAAAAAGAAAAGAGAGACTAATATGAATTAATAAAATTTATCAAAGATAATTTATCAAAGATAAGTAAGTACTATCAAATTTTATTAATTCATATTAGTTTCTCTCTTCTGTTTTATATGGATCGTTGTATAGCCAGTTAAGGTTCGTAATTCATATTTTATCGGGAGTTTATATTTATTATCAATTTTTCAAAATTTATTTTTTATTCATTTGAAAGAAACGGCGGCGTTTAATCTGTTTTAAGCGTATTGTTGCGATTTATTATTAAGCCTAAGTTTAATAAATCAAATACATTTTTCTGCAGTTTAAGAAACTATTATATTAAATTTATAAATTATTGATAACCCTTGAAGATTTTCTGAACACCAATAAGGGACTCCCGTATTAGGTCCGAAACAAGACCTTGTCTCTTGACTTTTTCCGGCATGTGTCCGACGGATTATATACATGTATAAAAATCTACGTTACCGGCAGAAAAATTATCGTCACTTTAGTTAGGGCCTGGCACTGGCGTTACGCTACTAGTGGCTGCATGACAGGCTGGAGATGGAGATGGTGATGGGGATGGAGATGGTGAAGGAGAAGGAGGAGAAGAAGAAGACGACGTTTCTTACAAAAATCTCGACTTTTTAGATCAAAATATCTCGCAATTGGCTTGATAGATCTTTTCGTAGTTAGGCTTAAATTATTCGGGTGGACGTCCCCTACAAGAATATCACTATAGTTTGGGGGAAATATGCGGATTTAATTCCGATTGAATACGCCGAAAACCTCGATCTAATTTCTCCGGAAAAGAGTAGTTCAGGTCTACCGGTCGGGAATTCTTGTACTTGGCCCGAGTCAAGACCTTAACTCTTGATAAGTAGGTTTCGCCTTATCGGGTAAAGAATAATCCCAAGCGGATCGTATTTGTTTATCTAACGTTCTGATAATAATATAAATGAGCATTTCGTGCCATTCTACCGGGTCTTTTAGAGCCTTTAAAGCATTTATATGTCTCTTTTCACCTTCCACTAACATACGTATGACGCAGGAGAATCCTTTGCAGCTTCAGGCAATTGAAAGAGCGCTGCTATATGGCTAAGACTAATTTTGTGCGGTTGATCATAACGATCTTGTAACTCCTGTCGTGCGACGGAGTAATTTTCCTCGCATGCGTTTAAGGAATTTGTTACCAAGGCCGCACTACCGATGAAATAGGATCTTAATAAATGAAATTTATGTGCCCCGGGTATCGCGTTATTTTCGTGGACCAAACAACGAATGTTATTATAGAAATGATACCATTCCATAAAATTTCCATCAAACGGTTTGATTTCAATAGTAGGATATACACTGTTACGTCACGACTAAGTGTCACTCCTCGAGCTTACGGTAACGGTGCGGCTACGAATTGTTTCACAATAGTCTGACTTTTGCCCCCTTTTGAGTCAATGGTCAGACCAATTTACTCGGGATAGGGCTGAGTCGTACTGCGATCGAAAGGTGATGATGAAAAGATGACGAAGGTTGGTTGTGGTTGTGATGAGGTCAGGCTAATTGATGGTCAACACTGGTGATATAATCTTCAATAACTTTATATTTAACAACACTGACATGTTTTCACAGATTCTATTTATATTTATACACTTTGTTTCTTTTTATTTTTTAACCGGATCAGATGTTTAGTCTTTGGGTATTCGAAAGGAAGGTTGGTGTTATAACTTTTATCGGTCCGCAGCGGATATCATTGTTATAGTGTCTTTCTCTGAATATCTTAAGCGATTTCCAGATACTCCTTGTCCCAATGATCACACTTTGGAGATCGACAGTTATGGGTAGGAAAGTCGCCGTCCTTCGAAACGTGTCATAGAAACGACAACTACGTTGGAAATCGTAGATTTCCAACGACAGTTTGTTCTATTCCCGTTGAAGAATGACTGAGGTATTGGGTGGTAATGGTAACGGATTAAATAAAGGGTCACAGGATATGGAATGGAATAAGACTTTTCTTGATCATGGATCCTCTGAATTGCACTTCTTAACTGCTGACTCAAAAACTGCACTGACTGACTCTCACTAACTCTGACTCTTACTAACTGACTTTCTTAACTGTCTTTCTAAAACTGACTGACTTCCTTCACTGGATTTCTAACTAACTAACTCTGTCTCTCATTAACTGCCTTTCTACACTGAGCTTCGTGGCGGAGGGCACCAATATATATACAGGATTTTGGGCCCTCCCACTACGTCGGTTTCTAACGGTTTTTGGAAAACAATGAAGGCTTGGTCCAGCATCCAAACACCCTTATCGAGAATGCACTCGAAAAGTGATCTATCTAACTTTCCCTTTCAAGTGTCTCTTGAACAGGACGGGGTCTGGTGCCAGATGTATATTTTCTTGTGGACAAGGTCTTCATTGTATCTGATGCAATCTGTTATTTTGAACTGTCTAATCTTAAGAATTTTGGAGTTTACATTCACGACGGCTTGTTTAGATTTATGTGTTTATGTCTATATTATTTATCAGTCTCGACCAGGACGATCACAGTGTTCTTTCTTCAAGGAATTTATTAGTTTTTCAAGTGCGTCGTCCTGGCGTCGAACTGAAAAAAAAGGCGTTTAGACGCGAGGACGTAACAACACTTTGTGATGTATTAACAGGCGACGTGGTTTTATGAACCGTACTTGAGGAACTGATCGAAGATTTATTTACTGTTAATTTAGCTATTAAACGATTAATGTTTGGGAAATAGATCCCAGGGTGTCCAGTGTGGTGGCAGCACCGCCTGGACACCGATCGCTCAAGCTAGGTGGCAGCATGACCTCGCTGTGTGACGTAACGGTCATGCGCACTGGCCAAAATCGGCCTCGTGTCGCGGTAGCGCACGGAAATCAGCCATTAACGGGTTACACCAGTGTAACAGCCGAAAAAAGCGCTATTTTCATGATTTTTATTTGGAAACATGGATAGGCGCTAACAAAAAACTCTTAAAGTATGTTGTTCAGCATACATTTAAGTAAAAAAAAATTGTTTTCATCAAAAAGTAATTCAAAATGGCGGCTCAACAATAATTTTCCTGAGACATCTTGACAAAAACGCGTTCCACGGCACGCACTAGAGCACGTGCAATTTTGAAACTATTACAAAAAAAAATTTTTTTTCTTAATCTGCATGAGTATAGCTAGAGAAGCACATATGGATTTTAAAAAATACGAATGTTTGGATATTTGGCAGTTGTTTGAAGTTAAAACTCACTTGTTCGCCAAAAATAACAGCAGTTATTTGGTTATAAAAATTTTTCTAATTAACAATTAACAAAATGTTGTTGCAAAGACATGTATAAAATTTTATATGAAAATATGCAAAATTGATGGAGTTATGCTGCGTGCCGAATTGAAAAATCGTGTTTCGAGAAAAACGCATTTAAAGTTTTAAAATGAGTTTTGGACGTGAAAAAGTTAAAATATTGACTGAAACAAATTTTTTAACATTATTCTGCAATCCCAGGACTAATTTTGCAGTGTTTCTGCGCACAAACTGTTAGGAAACCGGCCAAAGGCATACTATTCCTTCGTAAAACATCGAGCTACATCGAATGGCGAAGGTAACAAACCGTTTAGATCAAAGTGGAGCGGATATAAATGCGGAAATGCATGTAAAATTAAAACTCTACTCTTCTATTTTGGAGTGTTTCCGCTCACAAACTGTTAGGAAACCGGCCAAAGGCATACTATTCCTTCGTAAAACATCGAGTTACATCGAATGGAGAAGGTCCCAAACCATTTAGAGTAACTGAAGCGGATATAAATGCGGAAATGCATGTAAAATTGCAACTCTACTCCCTTATTTCGCAGTCTTTCTTCGCATAAATTTTTAGAAAACCGGCCAAACATATACTATTCCTTCGTAAAACAACGAGCTACACCGAATGGCGATTGTAACAAACCGTTTAGAGCAAGAGGAGTGGATATAAATGCGGAAATGCATGTAAAATTACAACTCTACTCTTTTATTTTGGAGTGTTTCTGCTCACAAACTGTTAGGAAACCGGCCAAAGGCATACTATTCCTTCGTAAAACATCGAGTTACATCGAATGGAGAAGGTCCCAAACCATTTAGAGTAACTGAAGCGGATATAAATGCGGAAATGCATGTAAAATTGCAACTCTACTCCCTTATTTCGCAGTCTTTCTTCGCACAAATTCTTAGAAAACCGGCCAAACATATACTATTCCTTCGTAAAACAACGAGCTACACCGAATGGCGAAGGTCTCAAACCGTTTAGAGCAAGTGGAGCGGATATAAATGCGGAAATGCATGTAAAATTGCAACTCTACTCTCTTATTTTGGAATGTTGCTGCGCACAAACTGTTAGAAAACCGGTCAAACGCATACTATTCCTTCGTAAAACATTGAGCTACATCGAATGGCGAAGGCCACAAACCGTTTAGAGCAAGGGGAGCGGATATAAATGCGGAAATGAATGTAAAACTACAACTCTACTCCCTTATTTTGGAGTGTTTCTGAGCACAAACTGTTAGGAAACCGGCCAAAGGCATACTATTCCGAAGTAAAACATCGAGCTACGTCGAATGGCGAACATCACAAACCGTTTAGAGCAAGTAGAGCGGATATAAATGCAGAAATGCATGTAAAATTGCAACTCTACTCTTTTATTTTGGAGTGTTTCTGCTCACAAACTGTTAGGAAACCGGCCAAAGGCATATTATTCCGACGTAAAACATCGAGTTACATCGAATGGCGAACGTCACAAACCGTTTAGAGCAAGTAGAGCGGATATAAATGCAGAAATGCATGTAAAATTCCACTCCTTTTCCGTAATTTTGGAGTGTTTCTGCGCAGAAACTAACAGGAAACAGGCCAAAGGCATACTATTCCTTCGTAAAGCATCGAGTTACATCGAATGGTGAAGGTCCCAAACCATTTGAAGCAAGCGGATCGGATATAAATATGGATATCCTTGTAAAATTACAACTCTACTCTTTTATTTTGGAGTGCTTCTGATCACAAACTGTTAGGAAACCGGCCAAAGGCATACTATTCCTTCGTAAAACATCGAGTTCCATCGAATGGAGAAGGTCCCAAACCATTTAGAGTAACTGAAGCGGATATAAATGCGGAAATGCATGTAAAATTGCAACTCTACTCCCTTATTTCGCAGTCTTTCTTCGCACAAATTCTTAGAAAACCGGCCAAACATATACTATTCCTTCGTAAAACAACGAGCTACACCGAATGGCGAAGGTCTCAAACCGTTTAGAGCAAGTGGAGCGGATATAAATGCGGAAATGCATGTAAAATTGCAACTCTACTCTCTTATTTTGGAATGTTTCTGCGCACAAACTGTTTGAAAACCGGTCAAACGCATACTATTCCTTCGTAAAACATTGAGCTACATCGAATGGCGAAGACCACAAACCGTTTAGAGCAAGGGGAGCGGATATAAATGCGGAAATGAATGTAAAACTACAACTCTACTCCCTTATTTTGGAGTGTTTCTGAGCAGAAACTGTTAGGAAACCGGCCAAAGGCATACTATTCCGAAGTAAAACATCGAGCTACATCGAATGGCGAAGGTAACAAACCGTTTAGATCAAAGTGGAGCGGATATAAATGCGGAAATGCATGTAAAATTACAACTCTACTCTTTTATTTTGGAGTGTTTCCGCTCACAAACTGTTAGGAAACCGGCCAAAGGCATACTATTCCTTCGTAAAACATCGAGTTACATCGAATGGAGAAGGTCCCAAACCATTTAGAGTAAGTGAAGCGGATATAAATGCGGAAATGCATGTAAAATTGCAACTCTACTCTTTTATTTTGGAGTGCTTCTGCTCACAAACTGTTAGGAAACCGGCCAAAGGCATACTATTCCTTCGTAAAACATCGAGTTACATCGAATGGAGAAGGTCCCAAACCATTTAGGGTAACTGAAGCGGATATAAATGCGGAAATGCATGTAAAATTGCAAATCTACTCTCTTATTTTGGAGTGTTTCTGAGCACAAACTGTTAGGAAACCGGCCAAGGGCATACTATTCCGACGTAAAACATCGAGCTACGTCGAATGGCGAACGTCACAAACCGTTTAGAGCAAGTAGAGCGGATATAAATGCAGAAATGCATGTAAAATTCCTCTCCTTCTCCGTAATTTTGGAGTGTTTCTGCGCAGAAACTAACAGGAAACCGGCCAAAGGCATACTATTCCTTCGTAAAACATCGAGCTACATCGAATGGCGAAGGTAACAAACCGTTTAGATCAAAGTGGAGCGGATATAAATGCGGAAATGCATGTAAAATTACAACTCTACTCTTTTATTTTGGAGTGTTTCCGCTCACAAACTGTTAGGAAACCGGCCAAAGGCATACTATTCCTTCGTAAAACATCGAGTTACATCGAATGGAGAAGGTCCCAAACCATTTAGAGTAAGTGAAGCGGATATAAATGCGGAAATGCATGTAAAATTGCAACTCTACTCTTTTATTTTGGAGTGTTTCTGCTCACAAACTGTTAGGAAACCGGCCAAAAGCATATTATTCCGACGTAAAACATCGAGCTACATCGAATGGCGAACGTCCCAAACCATTTAGAGCAAGTGGAGCGGATATAAATATGGATATCCTTGTAAAATTACAACTATACTCTCTTATTTTGGAGTGTTTCTGCGAACAAACTAATAGGAAACCGGCCAAAGGCATGCTATTCCTTCGTAAAGCATCGAGTTACATCGAATGGTGAAAGTTCCAAACCATTTAAAGCTAGTGGAGCGGATATAAATGCGGAAATGCATTTAAAATTACTACTCTACTCTTTTATTTTGGAGTGTTTCTGAGCACAAACTGTTAGGAAACCGGCCAAGGGCATACTATTCCGACGTAAAACATCGAGCTACGTCGAATGGCGAACGTCACAAACCGTTTAGAGCAAGTAGAGCGGATATAAATGCAGAAATGCATGTAAAATTCCTCTCCTTCTCCGTAATTTTGGAGTGTTTCTGCGCAGAAACTAACAGGAAACCGGCCAAAGGCATACTATTCCTTCGTAAAACATCGAGCTACATCGAATGGCGAAGGTAACAAACCGTTTAGATCAAAGTGGAGCGGATATAAATGCGGAAATGCATGTAAAATTACAACTCTACTCTTTTATTTTGGAGTGTTTCCGCTCACAAACTGTTAGGAAACCGGCCAAAGGCATACTATTCCTTCGTAAAACATCGAGTTACATCGAATGGAGAAGGTCCCAAACCATTTAGAGTAAGTGAAGCGGATATAAATGCGGAAATGCATGTAAAATTGCAACTCTACTCTTTTATTTTGGAGTGTTTCTGCTCACAAACTGTTAGGAAACCGGCCAAAGGCATATTATTCCGACGTAAAACATCGAGCTACATCGAATGGCGAACGTCCCAAACCATTTAGAGCAAGTGGAGCGGATATAAATATGGATATCCTTGTAAAATTACAACTATACTCTCTTATTTTGGAGTGTTTCTGCGAACAAACTAATAGGAAACCGGCCAAAGGCATGTTATTCCTTCGTAAAGCATCGAGTTACATCGAATGGTGAAAGTTCCAAACCATTTAAAGCTAGTGGAGCGGATATAAATGCGGAAATGCATTTAAAATTACTACTCTACTCTTTTATTTTGGAGTGTTTCTGAGCACAAACTGTTAGGAAACCGGCCAAAGGCATACTATTCCGACGTAAAACATCGAGCTACGTCGAATGGCGAACGTCACAAACCGTTTAGAGCAAGTAGAGCGGATATAAATGCAGAAATGCATGTAAAATTCCACTCCTTTTCCGTAATTTTGGAGTGTTTCTGCGCAGAAACTAACAGGAAACAGGCCAAAGGCATACTATTCCTTCGTAAAGCATCGAGTTACATCGAATGGTGAAGGTCCCAAACCATTTGAAGCAAGCGGATCGGATATAAATATGGATATCCTTGTAAAATTACAACTCTACTCTTTTATTTTGGAGTGCTTCTGCTCACAAACTGTTAGGAAACCGGCCAAAGGCATACTATTCCTTCGTAAAACATCGAGTTCCATCGAATGGAGAAGGTCCCAAACCATTTAGAGTAACTGAAGCGGATATAAATGCGGAAATGCATGTAAAATTGCAACTCTACTCCCTTATTTCGCAGTCTTTCTTCGCACAAATTCTTAGAAAACCGGCCAAACATATACTATTCCTTCGTAAAACAACGAGCTACACCGAATGGCGAAGGTCTCAAACCGTTTAGAGCAAGTGGAGCGGATATAAATGCGGAAATGCATGTAAAATTGCAACTCTACTCTTTTATTTTGGAGTGCTTCCGCTCACAAACTGTTAGGAAACCGGCCAAAGGCATACTATTCCTTCGTAAAACAACGAGCTACACCGAATGGCGAAGGTCTCAAACCGTTTAGAGCAAGTGGAGCGGATATAAATGCGGAAATGCATGTAAAATTGCAACTCTACTCTCTTATTTTGGAATGTTTCTGCGCACAAACTGTTTGAAAACCGGTCAAACGCATACTATTCCTTCGTAAAACATTGAGCTACATCGAATGGCGAAGACCACAAACCGTTTAGAGCAAGGGGAGCGGATATAAATGCGGAAATGAATGTAAAACTACAACTCTACTCCCTTATTTTGGAGTGTTTCTGAGCAGAAACTGTTAGGAAACCGGCCAAAGGCATACTATTCCGAAGTAAAACATCGAGCTACATCGAATGGCGAAGGTAACAAACCGTTTAGATCAAAGTGGAGCGGATATAAATGCGGAAATGCATGTAAAATTACAACTCTACTCTTTTATTTTGGAGTGTTTCCGCTCACAAACTGTTAGGAAACCGGCCAAAGGCATACTATTCCTTCGTAAAACATCGAGTTACATCGAATGGAGAAGGTCCCAAACCATTTAGAGTAAGTGAAGCGGATATAAATGCGGAAATGCATGTAAAATTGCAACTCTACTCTTTTATTTTGGAGTGCTTCTGCTCACAAACTGTTAGGAAACCGGCCAAAGGCATACTATTCCTTCGTAAAACATCGAGTTACATCGAATGGAGAAGGTCCCAAACCATTTAGGGTAACTGAAGCGGATATAAATGCGGAAATGCATGTAAAATTGCAAATCTACTCTCTTATTTTGGAGTGTTTCTGAGCACAAACTGTTAGGAAACCGGCCAAGGGCATACTATTCCGACGTAAAACATCGAGCTACGTCGAATGGCGAACGTCACAAACCGTTTAGAGCAAGTAGAGCGGATATAAATGCAGAAATGCATGTAAAATTCCTCTCCTTCTCCGTAATTTTGGAGTGTTTCTGCGCAGAAACTAACAGGAAACCGGCCAAAGGCATACTATTCCTTCGTAAAACATCGAGCTACATCGAATGGCGAAGGTAACAAACCGTTTAGATCAAAGTGGAGCGGATATAAATGCGGAAATGCATGTAAAATTACAACTCTACTCTTTTATTTTGGAGTGTTTCCGCTCACAAACTGTTAGGAAACCGGCCAAAGGCATACTATTCCTTCGTAAAACATCGAGTTACATCGAATGGAGAAGGTCCCAAACCATTTAGAGTAAGTGAAGCGGATATAAATGCGGAAATGCATGTAAAATTGCAACTCTACTCTTTTATTTTGGAGTGTTTCTGCTCACAAACTGTTAGGAAACCGGCCAAAAGCATATTATTCCGACGTAAAACATCGAGCTACATCGAATGGCGAACGTCCCAAACCATTTAGAGCAAGTGGAGCGGATATAAATATGGATATCCTTGTAAAATTACAACTATACTCTCTTATTTTGGAGTGTTTCTGCGAACAAACTAATAGGAAACCGGCCAAAGGCATGCTATTCCTTCGTAAAGCATCGAGTTACATCGAATGGTGAAAGTTCCAAACCATTTAAAGCTAGTGGAGCGGATATAAATGCGGAAATGCATTTAAAATTACTACTCTACTCTTTTATTTTGGAGTGTTTCTGAGCACAAACTGTTAGGAAACCGGCCAAGGGCATACTATTCCGACGTAAAACATCGAGCTACGTCGAATGGCGAACGTCACAAACCGTTTAGAGCAAGTAGAGCGGATATAAATGCAGAAATGCATGTAAAATTCCTCTCCTTCTCCGTAATTTTGGAGTGTTTCTGCGCAGAAACTAACAGGAAACCGGCCAAAGGCATACTATTCCTTCGTAAAACATCGAGCTACATCGAATGGCGAAGGTAACAAACCGTTTAGATCAAAGTGGAGCGGATATAAATGCGGAAATGCATGTAAAATTACAACTCTACTCTTTTATTTTGGAGTGTTTCCGCTCACAAACTGTTAGGAAACCGGCCAAAGGCATACTATTCCTTCGTAAAACATCGAGTTACATCGAATGGAGAAGGTCCCAAACCATTTAGAGTAAGTGAAGCGGATATAAATGCGGAAATGCATGTAAAATTGCAACTCTACTCTTTTATTTTGGAGTGTTTCTGCTCACAAACTGTTAGGAAACCGGCCAAAGGCATATTATTCCGACGTAAAACATCGAGCTACATCGAATGGCGAACGTCCCAAACCATTTAGAGCAAGTGGAGCGGATATAAATATGGATATCCTTGTAAAATTACAACTATACTCTCTTATTTTGGAGTGTTTCTGCGAACAAACTAATAGGAAACCGGCCAAAGGCATGTTATTCCTTCGTAAAGCATCGAGTTACATCGAATGGTGAAAGTTCCAAACCATTTAAAGCTAGTGGAGCGGATATAAATGCGGAAATGCATTTAAAATTACTACTCTACTCTTTTATTTTGGAGTGTTTCTGAGCACAAACTGTTAGGAAACCGGCCAAAGGCATACTATTCCGACGTAAAACATCGAGCTACGTCGAATGGCGAACGTCACAAACCGTTTAGAGCAAGTAGAGCGGATATAAATGCAGAAATGCATGTAAAATTCCACTCCTTTTCCGTAATTTTGGAGTGTTTCTGCGCAGAAACTAACAGGAAACAGGCCAAAGGCATACTATTCCTTCGTAAAGCATCGAGTTACATCGAATGGTGAAGGTCCCAAACCATTTGAAGCAAGCGGATCGGATATAAATATGGATATCCTTGTAAAATTACAACTCTACTCTTTTATTTTGGAGTGCTTCTGCTCACAAACTGTTAGGAAACCGGCCAAAGGCATACTATTCCTTCGTAAAACATCGAGTTCCATCGAATGGAGAAGGTCCCAAACCATTTAGAGTAACTGAAGCGGATATAAATGCGGAAATGCATGTAAAATTGCAACTCTACTCCCTTATTTCGCAGTCTTTCTTCGCACAAATTCTTAGAAAACCGGCCAAACATATACTATTCCTTCGTAAAACAACGAGCTACACCGAATGGCGAAGGTCTCAAACCGTTTAGAGCAAGTGGAGCGGATATAAATGCGGAAATGCATGTAAAATTGCAACTCTACTCTTTTATTTTGGAGTGCTTCCGCGCACAAACTGTTAGGAAACCGGCCAAAGGCATACTATTCCTTCGTAAAACATCGAGTTACATCGAATGGAGAAGGTCCCAAACCATTTAGAGTAAGTGAAGCGGATATAAATGCGGAAATGCATGTAAAATTGCAACTCTACTCTTTTATTTTGGAGTGCTTCTGCTCATAAACTGTTAGGAAACCGGCCAAGGGCATACTATTCCTTCGTAATACATCGAGTTACACCGAATGGCGAAGGTCCCAAACCGTTTAGAGTAAGTGAAGCGGATATAAATGCGGAAATGCATGTAAAATTGCAAATCTACTCTCTTATTTTGGAGTGTTTCTGAGCACAAACTGTTAGGAAACCGGCCAAGGGCATACTACTCCGACGTAAAACATCGAGCTACGTCGAATGGCGAACGTCACAAACCGTTTAGAGCAAGTAGAGCGGATATAAATGCAGAAATGCATGTAAAATTCCACTCCTTTTCCGTAATTTTGGAGTGTTTCTGCGCAGAAACTAACAGGAAACCGGCCAAAGGCATACTATTCCTTCGTAAAGCATCGAGTTACACCGAATGGCGAAGGTCCCAAACCGTTTAGAGTAAGTGAAGCGGATATAAATGCGGAAATGCATGTAAAATTGCAACTCTACTCTCTTATTTTGGAATGTTTCTGCTCACAAACTGTTAGGAAACCGGCCAAAGGCATATTATTCCGTCGTAAAACATCGAGCTACATCGAATGGAGAAGGTCCCAAACCATTTAGAGCAAGTGGAGCGGATATAAATATGGAAATCCTTGTAAAATTACAACTCTACTCTTTTATTTTGGAGTGCTTCTGCTCACAAACTGTTAGGAAACCGGCCAAAGGCACACTATTCCTTCGTAAAACATCGAGTTACATCGAATGGAGAAGGTCCCAAACCATTTAGGGTAACTGAAGCGGATATAAATGCGGAAATGCATGTAAAATTGCAACTCTACTCTCTTATTTTGGAATGTTTCTACGTACAAACTGTTAGAAAACCGGTCAAACGCATGCTATTCCTTCGTAAAGCATCGAGTTACATCGAATGGTGAAGGTCCCAAACCATTTAAAGCAAGTGGAGCGGATATAAATGCGGAAATGCATGTAAAATTACAACTCTACTCTTTTATTTTGGAGTGTTGCTGAGCACAAACTGTTAGGAAACCGGCCAAAGGCATACTATTCCGACGTAAAACATCGAGCTACGTCGAATGGCGAACGTCACAAACCGTTTAGAGCAAGTAGAGCGGATATAAATGCAGAAATGCATGTAAAATTCCACTCCTTTTCCGTAATTTTGGAGTGTTTCTGCGCAGAAACTAACAGGAAACCGGCCAAAGGCATACTATTCCTTCGTAAAACATCGAGTTACATTGAATGGAGAAGGTCCCAAACCATTTAGGGTAACTGAAGCGGATATAAATGCGGAAATGCATGTAAAATTGCAACTCTACTCTCTTATTTTGGAATGTTTCTGCGCACAAACTGTTAGAAAACCGGTCAAACGCATACTATGCCTTCGTAAAACATTGAGCTTCATCGAATGGCGAAGGCCACAAACCGTTTAGAGCAAGGGGAGCGGATATAAATGCGGAAATGAATGTAAAACTACAACTCTACTCCCTTATTTTGGAGTGTTTCTGAGCACGAACTGTTAGGAAACCGGCCAAAGGCATACTATTCCGACGTAAAACATCGAGCTACGTCGAATGGCAAACGTCACAAACCGTTTAGAGCAAGTAGAGCGGATATAAATGCAGAAATGCATGTAAAATTCCACTCCTTTTCCGTAATTTTGTAGTGTTTCTGCGCAGAAACTAACAGGAAACCGGCCAAAGGCATACTATTCCTTCGTAAAGCATCGAGTTACATCGAATGGTGAAGGTCCCAAACCATTTAAAGCAAGTGGAGCGGATATAAATGCGGAAATGCATGTAAAATTACAACTCTACTCTCTTATTTTGGAATGTTTCTGCGCACAAACTGTTAGAAAACCGGTCAAACGCATACTATGCCTTCGTAAAACATTGAGCTTCATCGAATGGCGAAGGCCACAAACCGTTTAGAGCAAGGGGAGCGGATATAAATGCGGAAATGAATGTAAAACTACAACTCTACTCCCTTATTTTGGAGTGTTTCTGAGCACGAACTGTTAGGAAACCGGCCAAAGGCATACTATTCCGACGTAAAACATCGAGCTACGTCGAATGGCAAACGTCACAAACCGTTTAGAGCAAGTAGAGCGGATATAAATGCAGAAATGCATGTAAAATTCCACTCCTTTTCCGTAATTTTGGAGTGTTTCTGCGCAGAAACTAACAGGAAACCGGCCAAAGGCATACTATTCCTTCGTAAAGCATCGAGTTACATCGAATGGTGAAGGTCCCAAACCATTTAAAGCAAGCGGATCGGATATAAATATGGATATCCTTGTAAAATTACAACTCTACTCTTTTATTTTGGAGTGCTTCTGCTCACAAACTGTTAGGAAACCGGCCAAAGGCATACTATTCCTTCGTAATACATCGAGTTACACCGAATGGCGAAGGTCTCAAACCGTTTAGAGCAAGTGGAGCGGATATAAATGCGGAAATGCATGTAAAATTGCAACTCTACTCTCTTATTTTGGAATGTTTCTGCGCACAAACTGTTAGAAAACCGGTCAAACGCATACTATTCCTTCGTAAAACATTGAGCTTCATCGAATGGCGAAGGCCACAAACCGTTTAGAGCAAGGGGAGCGGATATAAATGCGGAAATGAATGTAAACCTACAACTCTACTCCCTTATTTTGGAGTGTTTCTGAGCACAAACTGTTAGGAAACCGGCCAAAGGCATACTATTCCGACGTAAAACATCGAGCTACGTCGAATGGCGAACGTCATAAACCGTTTAGAGCAAGTAGAGCGGATATAAATGCAGAAATGCATGTAAAATTCCACTCCTTTTCCGTAATTTTGGAGTGTTTCTGCGCACAAACTAACAGGAAACCGGCCAAAGGCATACTATTCCTTCGTAAAGCATCGAGTTACATCGAATGGTGAAGGTCCCAAACCATTTAAAGCAAGCGGATCGGATATAAATATCGATATCCTTGTAAAATTACAACTCTACTCTTTTATTTTGGAGTGCTTCTGCTCACAAACTGTTAGGAAACCGGCCAAAGGCATACTATTCCTTCGTAAAACATCGAGTTACATCGAATGGAGAAGGTCCCAAACCATTTAGAGTAACTGAAGCGGATATAAATGCGGAAATGCATGTAAAATTGCAACTCTACTCTCTTGTTTTGGAATGTTTCTGCGCACAAACTGTTAGAAAACCGGTCAAACGCATACTGTTCCTTCGTAAAACATTGAGCTTCATCGAATGGCGAAGGCCACAAACCGTTTAGAGCAAGGGGAGCGGATATAAATGCGGAAATGAATGTAAAACTACAACTCTACTCCCTTATTTTGGAGTGTCTCTGAGCACAAACTGTTAGGAAACCGGCCAAAGGCATACTATTCCGACGTAAAACATGGAGTTACATCGAATGGAGAAGGTCCCAAACCGTTTAGAGTAAGTGAAGCGGATATAAATGCGGAAATGCATGTAAAATTGCAACTCTACTCTTTTATTTTGGAGTGTTTCTGCTCACAAACTGTTAGGAAACCGGCCAAAGGCATATTATTCCGACGTAAAACATCGAGCTACATCGAATGGTGATGGTCCCAAACCATTTAGAGCAAGTGGAGCGGATATAAATGTAAGAAAAGTATTCTTATTTTGAATTGCGCGCGCAATTCACGGTCATTAGTTGAATCAGATGCCGTAACTAATAGAGAGACAATTAAAAGGACACGTGGCAAATGTAGTAGAAATGAATTCAGAATAGAATAAATTGCTTGAATCGTAGTCCAAAGATGAAGGTGTAATTAATAACTTTGAATGTTGTTTCTTTGTTATTTACAGGTAAGAGTCAATTTGTAAATGATAAATTAATGTATGCTTTGTATTTGTTAATAGATAAACTTTGTTATTTACAGTGAAACAATTCTAGTTATTTCTTAACCTAAGAAATATTATCATATTATAAAACAACATTCTTGTTATACACAAGATGGATAAATTGCAGTTTACATTCACGATGCTTGCTGCCGAAGATGGGAAATCAAATGTATTATGTGTAACTAGAATAACTACACAAGATGATCATACATACAGAATTCCACACAAATACTACGATGCGTTACATCACGAGGAGCTGATAACAACATCGGTATATAACACCATAAAGAAAACAAATTTAAAAAGAGATCAATTCAGAAAAGTTTGGATTAAATTGACAGATAAATTAAAAAAAGCTTACTTTGATAGTGATGATAATGTGCAATTTCAAAACGAATACTTGGAAGAGATAAGTGAAAATAAAAGTGTATCTGCTAGCGTAACAGAACAACCTTTGATACGATTGTTAGAGCAGCTACTTGAGAAAAATCAGGAACAATCCGAAGAGACAAATGTAGGAAAAATAGCAAAAGAATTCACAATTGACAAATTTGATGGGAAAAATTCAAATGCAAATCAATGGATGGCTGAGTTTGAAAAAGAATGTGAACGTTTTAAGGTGACAAGGAACGATAAAAAAATAGATATTTTGAAATCATTCTTGGAAAAAAGTGCTGCAGATTGGTATAGTTGCACACTGGTTAAACTCACAATTCAAACAAACTGGGAAGCATGGAAAGAAAATTTTTGTTCTACATTCGCTAGTAAAGGTTGGTCGCCAATAAGATATGCAATGGCATTCAGATATCAAGCAGGTTCTTTACTAGAATACTCAATAAAAAAGGAAAAACTTCTGTTACAAATAAGAAAATCTATTGATGAAGGAACATTGATAGACCTTATAGCCACAGGACTGCCGAACTATGTAGCTGACAGAATAGATAGAGAGAAGTTAAAGAAGACTGAAGACCTTCATAATGAAATAGGTAAATTAGAACACTTGACAACCAAGAAAGAAATAAAAAAAGGTAAGCCAAATGATAATCCAACAAAAAGTGATAAATCACCTTGTAAAATATGCAAAGATAAAGGAAAAGGAACACGTTACCATTCTGAAGCTGAATGCTGGTTCAAAGAGCAAGAGAATAAAAGAAATAAACCACAACACGTAAATAATTTAACTCTGGAAGTAGATTTGAGTAACGATGACCCAAAAAACTAATTTTTCCACCATTAATTGAACTTAAAGTTAAATTGAATGATACTTTAGACGTAAATGCTATTTATGATCCGGGATCAAATATCTCGTTAATCAACTCAAAATTAGTACGTCTTAAGTCTAAAAAAAATAACGTACACAAAACTAACTTAAGAACAATTAATGGTGTCTACCACACAGATGGAATGATAAAATTAAAATTAAAAATATTAGACGTTGAAGACTACGTAAATGTGTTCATAATTAATAATGAAAATTTTAAATATGACTTTCTAATGGGATTAGACTGTATAAAAAAATTTAAATTGATACAAAATGAAAAATTAGAGATAGAGCAGAAACGTTCCGAATCTAATGAAATTATAAAAGAGTATCAAATAAACTTTAATGAACACATTACAGTAGATACATTCAATGTTTTAATGAATCATTTAAATACTGATGAAGAAAAAATAATAATAGATTTGATAGATAAGTATAAAAACATATTTGCAAAAGACAAGTATGATATTGGCACAGTAAAAGATTATGAAGCTAGAATAGATTTGATAATAGATAAATATTGCAGCAAAAGGCCATATAGATGCACAATGGATGACAAAAAAGAAATAGAAAAACAGATAACAGAATTATTAAAAAGAAATCTTATCGAAGAATCTTATAGCCCTTTTGCTGCCCCTGTAACGTTAGCGTATAAAAAAGATGAGAATAAAAAATCAAGATTATGTATAGATTTCAGAGATTTAAACAAAATAATAATTCCTCAGTCACAACCATTTCCATTAATGGAAGATTTGGTTGTCAAGACAAGGAACTGCAAATATTTTTCAAAATTAGACATAAATTCAGCATTTTGGTCCATCCCTCTACGAATCGAAGACAGAAGAAAAACAGGTTTTATAACTCAAGAAGGACACTTCCAATGGACCTGCTTACCATTCGGATTGAAAACAGCTCCAGCTATTTTCCAAAGGATCTTAAGTAATATAATAAGAAAACATAAATTATCGGATTTTACAGTAATTTATATAGATGACATTTTAGTATTTTCAAAATCTTTCGAGGAACATATTAATCACGTGTCACAACTGTTGGAAGCAATAATGAAGGAAGGATTTCGATTAAAACTTTCCAAATGCACATTTGCATTGGACTCAGTACAATATTTAGGCCACATAATAAAATATAATTCAATCTCTCCTATTACAGATAACCTAATCTCGATAAAAAACTTTCCAACGCCAAAAAATCAGAAAAACATTCGCCAATTCCTAGGAAAAGTAAATTTTTATAATGAATATGTACCGAAAATTTCACTAGTTTTAGAACCCTTACATAATTTATTAAGAAAGGGACAAAAATTTATATGGTCCGAAGAATGCCAAAAAGCTTTCGAATACATGAAGAATTTTCTTTGTACACAACCAGTTTTAGCCATCTTCGACGCTAATTTACCAATACACATATACACAGATGCAAGCTTACAAGGAATAGGAGCAGTATTAAAACAACCTCAATTAAATGATACTCCGATAATTGAAAAACCTGTAGCATACTTTTCAAGAAAGTTAAACGACTCACAAAAAAGAAAAAAGGCAATTTACCTAGAATGTATGGCTATAAAAGAATCAATAAAATATTGGCAATACTGGCTCATAGGCAGACATTTTAAGGTGTTTTCGGATCATAAACCATTAGAAAATATGAATATACAAGCAAGAACGGATGAAGAACTAGGAGACCTCACATACTACCTATCACAGTTTGATTTCGAACTGATATATTATCCAGGAAAAAATAACTTAGAAGCAGACTGCTTAAGTAGAAATCCCGTATTGGAACCAGACAATGACATAAATGAAGGGTTAAAAGTTATAAATTTAATAAGATTAGAAGAAATTTTAGAAGACCAAAAGCAAAACAAAGATATAAATCTTAATAAAAATCGATTGATTTTTGAAAACAACTTATATTACAAGAAAACAAAAAATAAAAATAAAATCATATTATCGGAAAGATTATGTAAACATCTAATACAAGAAACACACAAGAACTTTTGCCACATTGGAATAAGTCAGATGCAAAATAAAATACTACCATATTATACAGCAACAAATATAATAGAAAATATAAAAAAGATGTGTAAATGCTGTGAAGTTTGTTTAAAAAATAAATCAAGGGGACAAGACAAAATCGGCCTAATGTCACACCTTGGCCCAGCAAAAAAACCATTCGAAATAGTCTCCATAGACACAATAGGCGGATTCGGGGGGTCACGATCAACAAAAAAATATTTACATCTCTTAGTGGATCACTTCACAAGACTTGCCTATATTTTAACGTCTAGAACACAAAATGCAGATGATTTTATTAAATTAACAGAATATGTACTAAAAGATCATGACATTCAAATGATTTTGACGGACCAATACCCAGGTTTAAATTCGAAAAACTTCAAAAGATTTTTGGAAGAAAAAAATATTATAATTATATTTACTGGCGTCAATTCACCATTCTCAAACGGTTTAAATGAAAGACTAAACCAAACGTTAGTTAATAAAATAAGATGTGCAATAAATGAAAAAAATAACAAATATACATGGACTACAATAGCTCATGACTGTACTGACAAATACAATGAAACTGAACACACAGTGACTAGATTCAGTCCAAAATATTTATTAAAGGGCGAAGATACATCAGTATTACCAAAGGAATTAAAAAAGAACAAAAACAAAAATCGCTTGGAGGAAGATAGAATGACTGCCTTTAAAAACAGCATTAAATACCACGAATATAATAAGAAATTATATGATGAGAACAGAAGACAACATAATTTTAACATAGGGGATGAAGTATATATTGAAAACGGGAATCGACTGAATAGGAAAAAAATAGATGAACTAAGAATTGGACCATATAAAATCTTACGAAAAATATCAAATTCGATGTATGAAGTTGATACAGGTCATAAAAAGTCGGAAACAAACTTATTTCACGTCTCAAAGCTCATCCCATCTCCAAACACCTCAGATGAGGATATTCTTGTAGACATTTAAGGACTCTTGATAAATATTATAAGTATGTTAAAATTTTTTACCAAAAATTTGTATCTTAAGGGGGGAGATGTAAGAAAAGTATTCTTATTTTGAATTGCGCGCGCAATTCACGGTCATTAGTTGAATCAGATGCCGTAACTAATAGAGAGACAATTAAAAGGACACGTGGCAAATGTAGTAGAAATGAATTCAGAATAGAATAAATTGCTTGAATCGTAGTCCAAAGATGAAGGTGTAATTAATAACTTTGAATGTTGTTTCTTTGTTATTTACAGGTAAGAGTCAATTTGTAAATGATAAATTAATGTATGCTTTGTATTTGTTAATAGATAAACTTTGTTATTTACAGTGAAACAATTCTAGTTATTTCTTAACCTAAGAAATATTATCATATTATATAAATATGGAAATCCTTATAAAATTACAACTATACTCTCTTATTTTGGAGTGTTTCTGCGAACAAACTGTTAGGAAACCGGTCAAACGTATACTATTCCTTCGTAAAGCATCGAGTTACATCGAATGGTGAAGGTCCCAAACCATTTAAAGCAAGTGGAGCGGATATAAATGCGGAAATGCATGTAAAATTACAACTCTACTCTTTTATTTTGGAGTGTTTCTGAGCACAAACTGTTAGGAAACCGGCCAAAGGCATACTATTCCTTCGTAAAACATCGAGTTACATCGAATGGAGAAGGTCCCAAACCATTTAGGGTAACTGAAGCGGATATAAATGCGGAAATGCATGTAAAATTGCAACTCTACTCTCTTATTTTGGAATGTTTCTACGTACAAACTGTTAGAAAACCGGTCAAACGCATACTATTCCTTCGTAAAGCATCGAGTTACATCGAATGGTGAAGGTCCCAAACCATTTAAAGCAAGTGGAGCGGATATAAATGCGGAAATGCATGTAAAATTACAACTCTACTCTTTTATTTTGGAGTGTTTCTGAGCACAAACTGTTAGGAAACCGGCCAAAGGCATACTATTCCGACGTAAAACATCGAGCTACGTCGAATGGCGAACGTCACAAACCGTTTAGAGCAAGTGGAGCGGATATAAATGCAGAAATGCATGTAAAATTCCACTCCTTTTCCGTAATTTTGGAGTGTTTCTGCGCAGAAACTAACAGGAAACCGGCCAAAGGCATACTATTCCTTCGTAAAACATCGAGTTACACCGAATGGCGAAGGTCCCAAACCATTTAAAGCAAGCGAATCGGATATAAATATGGATATCCTTGTAAAATTACAACTCTACTCTTTTATTTTGGAGTGCTTCTGCTCACAAACTGTTAGGAAACCGGCCAAAGGCATACTATTCCTTCGTAAAACATCGAGTTACACCGAATGGCGAAGGTCTCAAACCGTTTAGAGCAAGTGGAGCGGATATAAATGCGGAAATGCATGTAAAATTGCAACTCTACTCTCTTATTTTGGAATGTTTCTGCGCACAAACTGTTAGAAAACCGGTCAAACGCATACTATTCCTTCGTAAAGCATCGAGTTACATCGAATGGTGAAGGTCCCAAACCATTTAAAGCAAGTGGAGCGGATATAAATGCGGAAATGCATGTAAAATTACAACTCTACTCTTTTATTTTGGAGTGTTTCTGAGCACAAACTTTTAGGAAACCGGCCAAAGGCATACTATTCCGACGTAAAACATCGAGCTACGTCGAATGGCGAACGTCACAAACCATTTAGAGCAAGTGGAGCGGATATAAATATGGAAATCCTTGTAAAATTACAACTCTACTCTTTTATTTTGGAGTGCTTCTGCTCACAAACTGTTAGGAAACCGGCCAAAGGCATACTATTCCTTCGTAAAACATCGAGTTACATCGAATGGAGAAGGTCCCAAACCATTTAGGGTAACTGAAGCGGATATAAATATGGAAATCCTTATAAAATTACAACTATACTCTCTTATTTTGGAGTGTTTCTGCGAACAAACTGTTAGGAAACCGGTCAAACGTATACTATTCCGTCGTAAAACATTGAGCTACATCGATTGGCGAAGGTCACAAACCGCTTAGAGCAAGTGGAGCGGATATAAATATGGAAATCCTTTAAAAATTACAACTCAACTCTTTTATTTTGGAGTGCTTCTGCTCACAAACTGTTAGGAAACCGGCCAAAGGCATACTATTCCTTCGTAAAACATCGAGTTACATCGAATGGAGAAGGTCCCAAACCGTTTAGAGTAAGTGAAGCGGATATAAATGCGGAAATGCATGTAAAATTGCAACTCTACTCTCTTATTTTGGAATGTTTCTGCGTACAAACTGTTAGAAAACCGGTCAAACGCATACTATTCCTTCGTAAAGCATCGAGTTACACCGAATGGCGAAGGTCCCAAACCGTTTAGAGTAAGTGAAGCGGATATAAATGCGGAAATGCATGTAAAATTGCAACTCTACTCTCTTATTTTGGAATGTTTCTGCTCACAAACTGTTAGGAAACCGGCCAAAGGCATATTATTCCGTCGTAAAACATCGAGCTACATCGAATGGCGAAGGTCCCAAACCATTTAGAGCAAGTGGAGCGGATATAAATATGGAAATCCTTGTAAAATTACAACTCTACTCTTTTATTTTGGAGTGCTTCTGCTCACAAACTGTTAGGAAACCGGCCAAAGGCATACTATTCCTTCGTAAAACATCGAGTTACATCGAATGGAGAAGGTCCCAAACCATTTAGGGTAACTGAAGCGGATATAAATGCGGAAATGCATGTAAAATTGCAACTCTACTCTCTTATTTTGGAATGTTTCTACGTACAAACTGTTAGAAAACCGGTCAAACGCATACTATTCCTTCGTAAAGCATCGAGTTACATCGAATGGTAAAGGTCGCAAACCATTTAAAGCAAGTGGAGCGGATATAAATGCGGAAATGCATGTAAAATTACAACTCTACTCTTTTATTTTGGAGTGTTTCTGAGCACAAACTGTTAGGAAACCGGCCAAAGGCATACTATTCCGACGTAAAACATCGAGCTACGTCGAATGGCGAACGTCACAAACCGTTTAGAGCAAGTAGAGCGGATATAAATGCAGAAATGCATGTAAAATTCCACTCCTTTTCCGTAATTTTGGAGTGTTTCTGCGCAGAAACTAACAGGAAACCGGCCAAAGGCATACTATTCCTTCGTAAAACATCGAGTTACATTGAATGGAGAAGGTCCCAAACCATTTAGGGTAACTGAAGCGGATATAAATGCGGAAATGCATGTAAAATTGCAACTCTACTCTCTTATTTTGGAATGTTTCTGCGCACAAACTGTTAGAAAACCGGTCAAACGCATACTATGCCTTCGTAAAACATTGAGCTTCATCGAATGGCGAAGGCCACAAACCGTTTAGAGCAAGGGGAGCGGATATAAATGCGGAAATGAATGTAAAACTACAACTCTACTCCCTTATTTTGGAGTGTTTCTGAGCACGAACTGTTAGGAAACCGGCCAAAGGCATACTATTCCGACGTAAAACATCGAGCTACGTCGAATGGCAAACGTCACAAACCGTTTAGAGCAAGTAGAGCGGATATAAATGCAGAAATGCATGTAAAATTCCACTCCTTTTCCGTAATTTTGGAGTGTTTCTGCGCAGAAACTAACAGGAAACCGGCCAAAGGCATACTATTCCTTCGTAAAGCATCGAGTTACATCGAATGGTGAAGGTCCCAAACCATTTAAAGCAAGTGGAGCGGATATAAATGCGGAAATGCATGTAAAATTACAACTCTACTCTCTTATTTTGGAATGTTTCTGCGCACAAACTGTTAGAAAACCGGTCAAACGCATACTATGCCTTCGTAAAACATTGAGCTTCATCGAATGGCGAAGGCCACAAACCGTTTAGAGCAAGGGGAGCGGATATAAATGCGGAAATGAATGTAAAACTACAACTCTACTCCCTTATTTTGGAGTGTTTCTGAGCACGAACTGTTAGGAAACCGGCCAAAGGCATACTATTCCGACGTAAAACATCGAGCTACGTCGAATGGCAAACGTCACAAACCGTTTAGAGCAAGTAGAGCGGATATAAATGCAGAAATGCATGTAAAATTCCACTCCTTTTCCGTAATTTTGGAGTGTTTCTGCGCAGAAACTAACAGGAAACCGGCCAAAGGCATACTATTCCTTCGTAAAGCATCGAGTTACATCGAATGGTGAAGGTCCCAAACCATTTAAAGCAAGCGGATCGGATATAAATATGGATATCCTTGTAAAATTACAACTCTACTCTTTTATTTTGGAGTGCTTCTGCTCACAAACTGTTAGGAAACCGGCCAAAGGCATACTATTCCTTCGTAATACATCGAGTTACACCGAATGGCGAAGGTCTCAAACCGTTTAGAGCAAGTGGAGCGGATATAAATGCGGAAATGCATGTAAAATTGCAACTCTACTCTCTTATTTTGGAATGTTTCTGCGCACAAACTGTTAGAAAACCGGTCAAACGCATACTATTCCTTCGTAAAACATTGAGCTTCATCGAATGGCGAAGGCCACAAACCGTTTAGAGCAAGGGGAGCGGATATAAATGCGGAAATGAATGTAAACCTACAACTCTACTCCCTTATTTTGGAGTGTTTCTGAGCACAAACTGTTAGGAAACCGGCCAAAGGCATACTATTCCGACGTAAAACATCGAGCTACGTCGAATGGCGAACGTCATAAACCGTTTAGAGCAAGTAGAGCGGATATAAATGCAGAAATGCATGTAAAATTCCACTCCTTTTCCGTAATTTTGGAGTGTTTCTGCGCACAAACTAACAGGAAACCGGCCAAAGGCATACTATTCCTTCGTAAAGCATCGAGTTACATCGAATGGTGAAGGTCCCAAACCATTTAAAGCAAGCGGATCGGATATAAATATCGATATCCTTGTAAAATTACAACTCTACTCTTTTATTTTGGAGTGCTTCTGCTCACAAACTGTTAGGAAACCGGCCAAAGGCATACTATTCCTTCGTAAAACATCGAGTTACATCGAATGGAGAAGGTCCCAAACCATTTAGAGTAACTGAAGCGGATATAAATGCGGAAATGCATGTAAAATTGCAACTCTACTCTCTTGTTTTGGAATGTTTCTGCGCACAAACTGTTAGAAAACCGGTCAAACGCATACTGTTCCTTCGTAAAACATTGAGCTTCATCGAATGGCGAAGGCCACAAACCGTTTAGAGCAAGGGGAGCGGATATAAATGCGGAAATGAATGTAAAACTACAACTCTACTCCCTTATTTTGGAGTGTCTCTGAGCACAAACTGTTAGGAAACCGGCCAAAGGCATACTATTCCGACGTAAAACATGGAGTTACATCGAATGGAGAAGGTCCCAAACCGTTTAGAGTAAGTGAAGCGGATATAAATGCGGAAATGCATGTAAAATTGCAACTCTACTCTTTTATTTTGGAGTGTTTCTGCTCACAAACTGTTAGGAAACCGGCCAAAGGCATATTATTCCGACGTAAAACATCGAGCTACATCGAATGGTGATGGTCCCAAACCATTTAGAGCAAGTGGAGCGGATATAAATGTAAGAAAAGTATTCTTATTTTGAATTGCGCGCGCAATTCACGGTCATTAGTTGAATCAGATGCCGTAACTAATAGAGAGACAATTAAAAGGACACGTGGCAAATGTAGTAGAAATGAATTCAGAATAGAATAAATTGCTTGAATCGTAGTCCAAAGATGAAGGTGTAATTAATAACTTTGAATGTTGTTTCTTTGTTATTTACAGGTAAGAGTCAATTTGTAAATGATAAATTAATGTATGCTTTGTATTTGTTAATAGATAAACTTTGTTATTTACAGTGAAACAATTCTAGTTATTTCTTAATCTAAGAAATATTATCATATTATAAAACAACATTCTTGTTATACACAAGATGGATAAATTGCAGTTTACATTCACGATGCTTGCTGCCGAAGATGGGAAATCAAATGTATTATGTGTAACTAGAATAACTACACAAGATGATCATACATACAGAATTCCACACAAATACTACGATGCGTTACATCACGAGGAGCTGATAACAACATCGGTATATAACACCATAAAGAAAACAAATTTAAAAAGAGATCAATTCAGAAAAGTTTGGATTAAATTGACAGATAAATTAAAAAAAGCTTACTTTGATAGTGATGATAATGTGCAATTTCAAAACGAATACTTGGAAGAGATAAGTGAAAATAAAAGTGTATCTGCTAGCGTAACAGAACAACCTTTGATACGATTGTTAGAGCAGCTACTTGAGAAAAATCAGGAACAATCCGAAGAGACAAATGTAGGAAAAATAGCAAAAGAATTCACAATTGACAAATTTGATGGGAAAAATTCAAATGCAAATCAATGGATGGCTGAGTTTGAAAAAGAATGTGAACGTTTTAAGGTGACAAGGAACGATAAAAAAATAGATATTTTGAAATCATTCTTGGAAAAAAGTGCTGCAGATTGGTATAGTTGCACACTGGTTAAACTCACAATTCAAACAAACTGGGAAGCATGGAAAGAAAATTTTTGTTCTACATTCGCTAGTAAAGGTTGGTCGCCAATAAGATATGCAATGGCATTCAGATATCAAGCAGGTTCTTTACTAGAATACTCAATAAAAAAGGAAAAACTTCTGTTACAAATAAGAAAATCTATTGATGAAGGAACATTGATAGACCTTATAGCCACAGGACTGCCGAACTATGTAGCTGACAGAATAGATAGAGAGAAGTTAAAGAAGACTGAAGACCTTCATAATGAAATAGGTAAATTAGAACACTTGACAACCAAGAAAGAAATAAAAAAAGGTAAGCCAAATGATAATCCAACAAAAAGTGATAAATCACCTTGTAAAATATGCAAAGATAAAGGAAAAGGAACACGTTACCATTCTGAAGCTGAATGCTGGTTCAAAGAGCAAGAGAATAAAAGAAATAAACCACAACACGTAAATAATTTAACTCTGGAAGTAGATTTGAGTAACGATGACCCAAAAAACTAATTTTTCCACCATTAATTGAACTTAAAGTTAAATTGAATGATACTTTAGACGTAAATGCTATTTATGATCCGGGATCAAATATCTCGTTAATCAACTCAAAATTAGTACGTCTTAAGTCTAAAAAAAATAACGTACACAAAACTAACTTAAGAACAATTAATGGTGTCTACCACACAGATGGAATGATAAAATTAAAATTAAAAATATTAGACGTTGAAGACTACGTAAATGTGTTCATAATTAATAATGAAAATTTTAAATATGACTTTCTAATGGGATTAGACTGTATAAAAAAATTTAAATTGATACAAAATGAAAAATTAGAGATAGAGCAGAAACGTTCCGAATCTAATGAAATTATAAAAGAGTATCAAATAAACTTTAATGAACACATTACAGTAGATACATTCAATGTTTTAATGAATCATTTAAATACTGATGAAGAAAAAATAATAATAGATTTGATAGATAAGTATAAAAACATATTTGCAAAAGACAAGTATGATATTGGCACAGTAAAAGATTATGAAGCTAGAATAGATTTGATAATAGATAAATATTGCAGCAAAAGGCCATATAGATGCACAATGGATGACAAAAAAGAAATAGAAAAACAGATAACAGAATTATTAAAAAGAAATCTTATCGAAGAATCTTATAGCCCTTTTGCTGCCCCTGTAACGTTAGCGTATAAAAAAGATGAGAATAAAAAATCAAGATTATGTATAGATTTCAGAGATTTAAACAAAATAATAATTCCTCAGTCACAACCATTTCCATTAATGGAAGATTTGGTTGTCAAGACAAGGAACTGCAAATATTTTTCAAAATTAGACATAAATTCAGCATTTTGGTCCATCCCTCTACGAATCGAAGACAGAAGAAAAACAGGTTTTATAACTCAAGAAGGACACTTCCAATGGACCTGCTTACCATTCGGATTGAAAACAGCTCCAGCTATTTTCCAAAGGATCTTAAGTAATATAATAAGAAAACATAAATTATCGGATTTTACAGTAATTTATATAGATGACATTTTAGTATTTTCAAAATCTTTCGAGGAACATATTAATCACGTGTCACAACTGTTGGAAGCAATAATGAAGGAAGGATTTCGATTAAAACTTTCCAAATGCACATTTGCATTGGACTCAGTACAATATTTAGGCCACATAATAAAATATAATTCAATCTCTCCTATTACAGATAACCTAATCTCGATAAAAAACTTTCCAACGCCAAAAAATCAGAAAAACATTCGCCAATTCCTAGGAAAAGTAAATTTTTATAATGAATATGTACCGAAAATTTCACTAGTTTTAGAACCCTTACATAATTTATTAAGAAAGGGACAAAAATTTATATGGTCCGAAGAATGCCAAAAAGCTTTCGAATACATGAAGAATTTTCTTTGTACACAACCAGTTTTAGCCATCTTCGACGCTAATTTACCAATACACATATACACAGATGCAAGCTTACAAGGAATAGGAGCAGTATTAAAACAACCTCAATTAAATGATACTCCGATAATTGAAAAACCTGTAGCATACTTTTCAAGAAAGTTAAACGACTCACAAAAAAGAAAAAAGGCAATTTACCTAGAATGTATGGCTATAAAAGAATCAATAAAATATTGGCAATACTGGCTCATAGGCAGACATTTTAAGGTGTTTTCGGATCATAAACCATTAGAAAATATGAATATACAAGCAAGAACGGATGAAGAACTAGGAGACCTCACATACTACCTATCACAGTTTGATTTCGAACTGATATATTATCCAGGAAAAAATAACTTAGAAGCAGACTGCTTAAGTAGAAATCCCGTATTGGAACCAGACAATGACATAAATGAAGGGTTAAAAGTTATAAATTTAATAAGATTAGAAGAAATTTTAGAAGACCAAAAGCAAAACAAAGATATAAATCTTAATAAAAATCGATTGATTTTTGAAAACAACTTATATTACAAGAAAACAAAAAATAAAAATAAAATCATATTATCGGAAAGATTATGTAAACATCTAATACAAGAAACACACAAGAACTTTTGCCACATTGGAATAAGTCAGATGCAAAATAAAATACTACCATATTATACAGCAACAAATATAATAGAAAATATAAAAAAGATGTGTAAATGCTGTGAAGTTTGTTTAAAAAATAAATCAAGGGGACAAGACAAAATCGGCCTAATGTCACACCTTGGCCCAGCAAAAAAACCATTCGAAATAGTCTCCATAGACACAATAGGCGGATTCGGGGGGTCACGATCAACAAAAAAATATTTACATCTCTTAGTGGATCACTTCACAAGACTTGCCTATATTTTAACGTCTAGAACACAAAATGCAGATGATTTTATTAAATTAACAGAATATGTACTAAAAGATCATGACATTCAAATGATTTTGACGGACCAATACCCAGGTTTAAATTCGAAAAACTTCAAAAGATTTTTGGAAGAAAAAAATATTATAATTATATTTACTGGCGTCAATTCACCATTCTCAAACGGTTTAAATGAAAGACTAAACCAAACGTTAGTTAATAAAATAAGATGTGCAATAAATGAAAAAAATAACAAATATACATGGACTACAATAGCTCATGACTGTACTGACAAATACAATGAAACTGAACACACAGTGACTAGATTCAGTCCAAAATATTTATTAAAGGGCGAAGATACATCAGTATTACCAAAGGAATTAAAAAAGAACAAAAACAAAAATCGCTTGGAGGAAGATAGAATGACTGCCTTTAAAAACAGCATTAAATACCACGAATATAATAAGAAATTATATGATGAGAACAGAAGACAACATAATTTTAACATAGGGGATGAAGTATATATTGAAAACGGGAATCGACTGAATAGGAAAAAAATAGATGAACTAAGAATTGGACCATATAAAATCTTACGAAAAATATCAAATTCGATGTATGAAGTTGATACAGGTCATAAAAAGTCGGAAACAAACTTATTTCACGTCTCAAAGCTCATCCCATCTCCAAACACCTCAGATGAGGATATTCTTGTAGACATTTAAGGACTCTTGATAAATATTATAAGTATGTTAAAATTTTTTACCAAAAATTTGTATCTTAAGGGGGGAGATGTAAGAAAAGTATTCTTATTTTGAATTGCGCGCGCAATTCACGGTCATTAGTTGAATCAGATGCCGTAACTAATAGAGAGACAATTAAAAGGACACGTGGCAAATGTAGTAGAAATGAATTCAGAATAGAATAAATTGCTTGAATCGTAGTCCAAAGATGAAGGTGTAATTAATAACTTTGAATGTTGTTTCTTTGTTATTTACAGGTAAGAGTCAATTTGTAAATGATAAATTAATGTATGCTTTGTATTTGTTAATAGATAAACTTTGTTATTTACAGTGAAACAATTCTAGTTATTTCTTAACCTAAGAAATATTATCATATTATATAAATATGGAAATCCTTATAAAATTACAACTATACTCTCTTATTTTGGAGTGTTTCTGCGAACAAACTGTTAGGAAACCGGTCAAACGTATACTATTCCTTCGTAAAGCATCGAGTTACATCGAATGGTGAAGGTCCCAAACCATTTAAAGCAAGTGGAGCGGATATAAATGCGGAAATGCATGTAAAATTACAACTCTACTCTTTTATTTTGGAGTGTTTCTGAGCACAAACTGTTAGGAAACCGGCCAAAGGCATACTATTCCTTCGTAAAACATCGAGTTACATCGAATGGAGAAGGTCCCAAACCATTTAGGGTAACTGAAGCGGATATAAATGCGGAAATGCATGTAAAATTGCAACTCTACTCTCTTATTTTGGAATGTTTCTACGTACAAACTGTTAGAAAACCGGTCAAACGCATACTATTCCTTCGTAAAGCATCGAGTTACATCGAATGGTGAAGGTCCCAAACCATTTAAAGCAAGTGGAGCGGATATAAATGCGGAAATGCATGTAAAATTACAACTCTACTCTTTTATTTTGGAGTGTTTCTGAGCACAAACTGTTAGGAAACCGGCCAAAGGCATACTATTCCGACGTAAAACATCGAGCTACGTCGAATGGCGAACGTCACAAACCGTTTAGAGCAAGTGGAGCGGATATAAATGCAGAAATGCATGTAAAATTCCACTCCTTTTCCGTAATTTTGGAGTGTTTCTGCGCAGAAACTAACAGGAAACCGGCCAAAGGCATACTATTCCTTCGTAAAACATCGAGTTACACCGAATGGCGAAGGTCCCAAACCATTTAAAGCAAGCGAATCGGATATAAATATGGATATCCTTGTAAAATTACAACTCTACTCTTTTATTTTGGAGTGCTTCTGCTCACAAACTGTTAGGAAACCGGCCAAAGGCATACTATTCCTTCGTAAAACATCGAGTTACACCGAATGGCGAAGGTCTCAAACCGTTTAGAGCAAGTGGAGCGGATATAAATGCGGAAATGCATGTAAAATTGCAACTCTACTCTCTTATTTTGGAATGTTTCTGCGCACAAACTGTTAGAAAACCGGTCAAACGCATACTATTCCTTCGTAAAGCATCGAGTTACATCGAATGGTGAAGGTCCCAAACCATTTAAAGCAAGTGGAGCGGATATAAATGCGGAAATGCATGTAAAATTACAACTCTACTCTTTTATTTTGGAGTGTTTCTGAGCACAAACTTTTAGGAAACCGGCCAAAGGCATACTATTCCGACGTAAAACATCGAGCTACGTCGAATGGCGAACGTCACAAACCATTTAGAGCAAGTGGAGCGGATATAAATATGGAAATCCTTGTAAAATTACAACTCTACTCTTTTATTTTGGAGTGCTTCTGCTCACAAACTGTTAGGAAACCGGCCAAAGGCATACTATTCCTTCGTAAAACATCGAGTTACATCGAATGGAGAAGGTCCCAAACCATTTAGGGTAACTGAAGCGGATATAAATATGGAAATCCTTATAAAATTACAACTATACTCTCTTATTTTGGAGTGTTTCTGCGAACAAACTGTTAGGAAACCGGTCAAACGTATACTATTCCGTCGTAAAACATTGAGCTACATCGATTGGCGAAGGTCACAAACCGCTTAGAGCAAGTGGAGCGGATATAAATATGGAAATCCTTTAAAAATTACAACTCAACTCTTTTATTTTGGAGTGCTTCTGCTCACAAACTGTTAGGAAACCGGCCAAAGGCATACTATTCCTTCGTAAAACATCGAGTTACATCGAATGGAGAAGGTCCCAAACCGTTTAGAGTAAGTGAAGCGGATATAAATGCGGAAATGCATGTAAAATTGCAACTCTACTCTCTTATTTTGGAATGTTTCTGCGTACAAACTGTTAGAAAACCGGTCAAACGCATACTATTCCTTCGTAAAGCATCGAGTTACACCGAATGGCGAAGGTCCCAAACCGTTTAGAGTAAGTGAAGCGGATATAAATGCGGAAATGCATGTAAAATTGCAACTCTACTCTCTTATTTTGGAATGTTTCTGCTCACAAACTGTTAGGAAACCGGCCAAAGGCATATTATTCCGTCGTAAAACATCGAGCTACATCGAATGGCGAAGGTCCCAAACCATTTAGAGCAAGTGGAGCGGATATAAATATGGAAATCCTTGTAAAATTACAACTCTACTCTTTTATTTTGGAGTGCTTCTGCTCACAAACTGTTAGGAAACCGGCCAAAGGCATACTATTCCTTCGTAAAACATCGAGTTACATCGAATGGAGAAGGTCCCAAACCATTTAGGGTAACTGAAGCGGATATAAATGCGGAAATGCATGTAAAATTGCAACTCTACTCTCTTATTTTGGAATGTTTCTACGTACAAACTGTTAGAAAACCGGTCAAACGCATACTATTCCTTCGTAAAGCATCGAGTTACATCGAATGGTAAAGGTCGCAAACCATTTAAAGCAAGTGGAGCGGATATAAATGCGGAAATGCATGTAAAATTACAACTCTACTCTTTTATTTTGGAGTGTTTCTGAGCACAAACTGTTAGGAAACCGGCCAAAGGCATACTATTCCGACGTAAAACATCGAGCTACGTCGAATGGCGAACGTCACAAACCGTTTAGAGCAAGTAGAGCGGATATAAATGCAGAAATGCATGTAAAATTCCACTCCTTTTCCGTAATTTTGGAGTGTTTCTGCGCAGAAACTAACAGGAAACCGGCCAACGGCATACTATTCCTTCGTAAAGCATCGAGTTACATCGAATGGTGAAGGTCCCAAACCATTTAAAGCAAGCGGATCGGATGTAAATATGGATATCCTTGTAAAATTACAACTCTACTCTTTTATTTTGGAGTGCTTCTGCTCACAAACTGTTAGGAAACCGGCCAAAGGCATACTATTCCTTCGTAAAGCATCGAGTTACATCGAATGGTGAAGGTCCCAAACCATTTAAAGCAAGCGGATCGGATATAAATATGGATATCCTTGTAAAATTACAACTCTACTCTTTTATTTTGGAGTGCTTCTGCTCACAAACTGTTAGGAAACCGGCCAAAGGCATACTATTCCTTCGTAAAACATCGAGTTACATCGAATGGAGAAGGTCCCAAACCATTTAGAGTAACTGAAGCGGATATAAATGCGGAAATGCATGTAAAATTGCAACTCTACTCCCTTATTTCGCAGTCTTTCTTCGCACAAATTCTTAGAAAACCGGCCAAACATATACTATTCCTTCGTAAAACAACGAGCTACACCGAATGGCGAAGGTCTCAAACCGTTTAGAGCAAGTGGAGCGGATATAAATGCGGAAATGCATGTAAAATTGCAACTCTACTCTATTGTTTTGGAATGTTTCTGCGCACAAACTGTTAGAAAACCGGTCAAACGCATACTATTCCTTCGTAAAACATTGAGCTTCATCGAATGACGAAGGCCACAAACCGTTTAGAGCAAGGGGAGCGGATATAAATGCGGAAATGAATGTAAAACTACAACTCTACTCCCTTATTTTGGAGTGTTTCTGAGCACAAACTGTTAGGAAACCGGCCAAAGGCATACTATTCCGACGTAAAACATCGAGCTACGTCGAATGGCGAACGTCACAAACCGTTTAGAGCAAGTAGAGCGGATATAAATGCAGAAATGCATGTAAAATTCCACTCCTTTTCCGTAATTTTGTAGTGTTTCTGCGCAGAAACTAACAGGAAACCGGCCAAAGGCATACTATTCCTTCGTAAAGCATCGAGTTACATCGAATGGTGAAGGTCCCAAACCATTTAAAGCAAGCGGATCGGATATAAATATGGATATCCTTGTAAAATTACAACTCTACTCTTTTATTTTGGAGTGCTTCTGCTCACAAACTGTTAGGAAACCGGCCAAAGGCATACTATTCCTTCGTAAAACATCGAGTTACATCGAATGGAGAAGGTCCCAAACCATTTAGAGTAACTGAAGCGGATATAAATGCGGAAATGCATGTAAAATTGCAACTCTACTCCCTTATTTCGCAGTCTTTCTTCGCACAAATTCTTAGAAAACCGGCCAAACATATACTATTCCTTCGTAAAACAACGAGCTACACCGAATGGCGAAGGTCTCAAACCGTTTAGAGCAAGTGGAGCGGATATAAATGCGGAAATGCATGTAAAATTGCAACTCTACTCTATTGTTTTGGAATGTTTCTGCGCACAAACTGTTAGAAAACCGGTCAAACGCATACTATTCCTTCGTAAAACATTGAGCTTCATCGAATGACGAAGGCCACAAACCGTTTAGAGCAAGGGGAGCGGATATAAATGCGGAAATGAATGTAAAACTACAACTCTACTCCCTTATTTTGGAGTGTTTCTGAGCACAAACTGTTAGGAAACCGGCCAAAGGCATACTATTCCGACGTAAAACATCGAGCTACGTCGAATGGCGAACGTCACAAACCGTTTAGAGCAAGTAGAGCGGATATAAATGCAGAAATGCATGTAAAATTCCACTCCTTTTCCGTAATTTTGTAGTGTTTCTGCGCAGAAACTAACAGGAAACCGGCCAAAGGCATACTATTCCTTCGTAAAGCATCGAGTTACATCGAATGGTGAAGGTCCCAAACCATTTAAAGCAAGCGGATCGGATATAAATATGGATATCCTTGTAAAATTACAACTCTACTCTTTTATTTTGGAGTGCTTCTGCTCACAAACTGTTAGGAAACCGGCCAAAGGCATACTATTCCTTCGTAAAACATCGAGTTACATCGAATGGAGAAGGTCCCAAACCATTTAGAGTAACTGAAGCGGATATAAATGCGGAAATGCATGTAAAATTGCAACTCTACTCCCTTATTTCGCAGTCTTTCTTCGCACAAATTCTTAGAAAACCGGCCAAACATATACTATTCCTTCGTAAAACAACGAGCTACACCGAATGGCGAAGGTCTCAAACCGTTTAGAGCAAGTGGAGCGGATATAAATGCGGAAATGCATGTAAAATTGCAACTCTACTCTCTTGTTTTGGAATGTTTCTGCGCACAAACTGTTAGAAAACCGGTCAAACGCATACTATTCCTTCGTAAAACATTGAACTACATCGAATGGCGAACGTCACAAACCGTTTAGAGCAAGTAGAGCGGATATAAATGCAGAAATGCATGTAAAATTCCACTCCTTTTCCGTAATTTTGGAGTGTTTCTGCGCACAAACTAACAGGAAACCGGCCAAAGGCATACTATTCCTTCGTAAAGCATCGAGTTACATCGAATGGTGAAGGTCCCAAACCATTTAAAGCAAGCGGATCGGATATAAATATGGATATCCTTGTAAAATTACAACTCTACTCTTTTATTTTGGAGTGCTTCTGCTCACAAACTGTTAGGAAACCGGCCAAAGGCATACTATTCCTTCGTAATACATCGAGTTACACCGAATGGCGAAGGTCCCAAACCGTTTAGAGTAAGTGAAGCGGATATAAATGCGGAAATGCATGTAAAATTGCAACTCTACTCTCTTATTTTGGAGTGCTTCTGCTCACAAACTGTTAGGAAACCGGTCAAACGCATACTATTCCTTCGTAAAGCATCGAGTTACATCGAATGGTGAAGGTCCCAAACCATTTAAAGCAAGTGGAGCGGATATAAATGCGGAAATGCATGTAAAATTACAACTCTACTCTTTTATTTTGGAGTGTTTCTGAGCACAAACTGTTAGGAAACCGGCCAAAGGCATACTATTCCGACGTAAAACATCGAGCTACGTCCAATGGCGAACGTCACAAACCGTTTAGAGCAAGTAGAGCGGATATAAATGCAGAAATGCATGTAAAATTCCTCTCCTTTTCCGTAATTTTGGAGTGTTTCTGCGCAGAAACTAACAGGAAACCGGCCAAAGGCATACTATTCCTTCGTAAAGCATCGAGTTACATCGAATGGTGAAGGTCCCAAACCATTTAGGGTAACTACAGCGGATATAAATGCGGAAATGCATGAAAAATTGCAACTCTACTCTCTTGTTTTGGAATGTTTCTGCGCACAAACTGTTAGAAAACCGGTCAAACGCATACTATTCCTTCCTAAATCATTGAGCTTCATCGAATGGCGAAGGCCACAAACCGTTTAGAGCAAGTGGAGCGGATATAAATATGGAAATCCTTATAAAATTACAACTATACTCTCTTATTTTGGAGTGTTTCTGCGAACAAACTGTTAGGAAACCGGTCAAACGTATACTATTCCGTCGTAAAACATTGAGCTACATCGAATGGCGAAGGTCACAAACCGCTTAGAGCAAGTGGAGCGGATATAAATATGGAAATCCTTGAAAAATTACATCTCAACTCTTTTATTTTGGAGTGCTTCTGCTCACAAACTGTTAGGAAACCGGCCAAAGGCATACTATTCCTTCGTAAAACATCGAGTTACATCGAATGGAGAAGGTCCCAAACCATTTAGGGTAACTGAAGCGGATATAAATGCGGAAATGCATGTAAAATTGCAACTCTACTCTCTTATTTTGGAATGTTTCTGCGTACAAACTGTTAGAAAACCGGCCAAAGGCATACTACTCCTTCGTAAAACATCGAGTTACATCGAATGGAGAAGGTCCCAAACCATTTAGGGTAACTGAAGCGGATATAAATGCGGAAATGCATGTAAAATTGCAACTCTACTCTCTTATTTTGGAATGTTTCTACGTACAAACTGTTAGAAAACCGGTCAAACGCATACTATTCCTTCGTAAAGCATCGAGTTACATCGAATGGTGAAGGTCCCAAACCATTTAAAGCAAGTGGAGCGGATATAAATGCGGAAATGCATGTAAAATTACAACTCTACTCTTTTATTTTGGAGTGTTTCTGAGCACAAACTGTTAGGAAACCGGCCAAAGGCATACTATTCCGACGTAAAACATCGAGCTACGTCGAATGGCGAACGTCACAAACCGTTTAGAGCAAGTAGAGCGGATATAAATGCAGAAATGCATGTAAAATTCCACTCCTTTTCCGTAATTTTGGAGTGTTTCTGAGCAGAAACAACAGGAAACCGGCCAAAGGCATACTATTCCTTCGTAAAGCATCGAGCTACATCGAATGGTGATGGTCCCAAACCATTTAGAGCAAGTGGAGCGGATATAAATATGGAAATCCTTATAAAATTACAACTATACTCTCTTATTTTGGAGTGTTTCTGCGAACAAACTGTTAGGAAACCGGTCAAACGTATACTATTCCGTCGTAAAACATTGAGCTACATCGAATGGCGAAGGTCACAAACCGCTTAGAGCAAGTGGAGCGGATATAAATATGGAAATCCTTGAAAAATTACATCTCAACGCTTTTATTTTGGAGTGCTTCTGCTCACAAACTGTTAGGAAACCGGCCAAAGGCATACTATTCCTTCGTAAAACATCGAGTTACATCGAATGGAGAAGGTCCCAAACCATTTAGGGTAACTGAAGCGGATATAAATGCGGAAATGCATGTAAAATTGCAACTCTACTCTCTTATTTTGGAATGTTTCTGCGTACAAACTGTTAGAAAACCGGTCAAACGCATACTATTCCTTCGTAAAGCATCGAGTTACATCGAATGGTGAAGGTCCCAAACCATTTAAAGCAAGTGGAGCGGATATAAATGCGGAAATGCATGTAAAATTACAACTCTACTCTTTTATTTTGGAGTGTTTCTGAGCACAAACTGTTAGGAAACCGGCCAAAGGCATACTATTCCGACGTAAAACATCGAGCTACGTCGAATGGCGAACGTCACAAACCGTTTAGATCAAGTAGAGCGGATATAAATGCAGAAATGCATTTAAAATTCCACTCCTTTTCCGTAATTTTGGAGTGTTTCTGCGCAGAAACTAACAGGAAACCGGCCAAAGGCATACTATTCCTTCGTAAAGCATCGAGTTACATCGAATGGTGAAGGTCCCAAACCATTTAAAGCAAACGAATCGGATATATATATGGATATCCTTGTAAAATTACAACTCTACTCTTTTATTTTGGAGTATTTCTGCTCACAAACTGTTAGGAAACCGGCCAAAGGCATACTATTCCTTCGTAAAACATCGAGTTACACCGAATGGCGAAGGTCTCAAACCGTTTAGAGCAAGTGGAGCGGATATAAATGCGGAAATGCATGTAAAACTGCAACTCTACTCTCTTATTTTGGAATGTTTCTGCGCACAAACTGTTAGAAAACCGGTCAAACGCATACTATTCCTTCGTAAAACATTGAGCTTCATCGAATGACGAAGGCCACAAACCGTTTAGAGCAAGGGGAGCGGATATAAATGCGGAAATGAATGTAAAACTACAACTCTACTCCCTTATTTTGGAGTGTTTCTGAGCACAAACTGTTAGGAAACCGGCCAAAGGCATACTATTCCGACGTAAAACATCGAGCTACGTCGAATGGCGAACGTCACAAACCGTTTAGAGCAAGTAGAGCGGATATAAATGCAGAAATGCATGTAAAATTCCACTCCTTTTCCGTAATTTTGTAGTGTTTCTGCGCAGAAACTAACAGGAAACCGGCCAAAGGCATACTATTCCTTCGTAAAGCATCGAGTTACATCGAATGGTGAAGGTCCCAAACCATTTAAAGCAAGCGGATCGGATATAAATATGGATATCCTTGTAAAATTACAACTCTACTCTTTTATTTTGGAGTGCTTCTGCTCACAAACTGTTAGGAAACCGGCCAAAGGCATACTATTCCTTCGTAAAACATCGAGTTACATCGAATGGAGAAGGTCCCAAACCATTTAGAGTAACTGAAGCGGATATAAATGCGGAAATGCATGTAAAATTGCAACTCTACTCCCTTATTTCGCAGTCTTTCTTCGCACAAATTCTTAGAAAACCGGCCAAACATATACTATTCCTTCGTAAAACAACGAGCTACACCGAATGGCGAAGGTCTCAAACCGTTTAGAGCAAGTGGAGCGGATATAAATGCGGAAATGCATGTAAAATTGCAACTCTACTCTCTTGTTTTGGAATGTTTCTGCGCACAAACTGTTAGAAAACCGGTCAAACGCATACTATTCCTTCGTAAAGCATCGAGTTACATCGAATGGCGAAGGTCACAAACCGTTTAGAGCAAGTTGAGCGGATATAAATGCAGAAATGCATGTAAAATTCCACTCCTTTTCCGTAATTTTGTAGTGTTTCTGCGCAGAAACTAACAGGAAACCGGCCAAAGGCATATTATTCCTTCGTAAAGCATCGAGTTACATCGAATGGTGAAGGTCCCAAACCATTTAAAGCAAGCGGATCGGATATAAATATGGATATCCTTGTAAAATTACAACTCTACTCTTTTATTTTGGAGTGCTTCTGCTCACAAACTGTTAGGAAACCGGCCAAAGGCATACTATTCCGACGTAAAACATCGAGTTACACCGAATGGCGAAGGTCCCAAACCGTTTAGAGTAAGTGAAGCGGTTATAAATGCGGAAATGCATGTAAAATTGCAACTCTACTCTCTTATTTTGGAATGTTTCTGCTCACAAACTGTTAGGAAACCGGCCAAAGGCATAATATTCCGTCGTAAAACATCGAGCTACATCGAATGGCGAAGGTCCCAAACCATTTAGAGCAAGTGGAGCGGATATAAATATGGAAATCCTTGTAAAATTACAACTCTACTCTTTTATTTTGGAGTGCTTCTGCTCACAAACTGTTAGGAAACCGGCCAAAGGCATACTATTCCTTCGTAATACATCGAGTTACACCGAATGGCGAAGGTCTCAAACCGTTTAGAGAAAGTGGAGCGGATATAAATGCGGAAATGCATGTAAAATTGCAACTCTACTCTCTTATTTTGGAATGTTTCTGCGCACAAACTGTTAGAAAACCGGTCAAACGCATACTATTCCTTCGTAAAGCATCGAGTTACATCGAATGGCGAAGGCCACAAACCGTTTAGAGCAAGGGGAGCGGATATAAATGCGGAAATGAATGTAAAACTACAACTCTACTCCCTTATTTTGGAGTGTTTCTGAGCACAAACTGTTAGGAAACCGGCCAAAGGCATACTATTCCGACGTAAAACATCGAGCTACGTCGAATGGCGAACGTCACAAACCGTTTAGAGCAAGTAGAGCGGATATAAATGCAGAAATGCATGTAAAATTCCACTCCTTTTCCGTAATTTTGTAGTGTTTCTGCGCAGAAACTAACAGGAAACCGGCCAAAGGCATACTATTCCTTCGTAAAGCATCGAGTTACATCGAATGGTGAAGGTCCCAAACCATTTAAAGCAAGCGGATCGGATATAAATATGGATATCCTTGTAAAATTACAACTCTACTCTTTTATTTTGGAGTGCTTCTGCTCACAAACTGTTAGGAAACCGGCCAAAGGCATACTATTCCTTCGTAAAACATCGAGTTACATCGAATGGAGAAGGTCCCAAACCATTTAGAGTAACTGAAGCGGATATAAATGCGGAAATGCATGTAAAATTGCAACTCTACTCCCTTATTTCGCAGTCTTTCTTCGCACAAATTCTTAGAAAACCGGCCAAACATATACTATTCCTTCGTAAAACAACGAGCTACACCGAATGGCGAAGGTCTCAAACCGTTTAGAGCAAGTGGAGCGGATATAAATGCGGAAATGCATGTAAAATTGCAACTCTACTCTCTTGTTTTGGAATGTTTCTGCGCACAAACTGTTAGAAAACCGGTCAAACGCATACTATTCCTTCGTAAAGCATCGAGTTACATCGAATGACGAAGGCCACAAACCGTTTAGAGCAAGTTGAGCGGATATAAATGCAGAAATGCATGTAAAATTCCACTCCTTTTCCGTAATTTTGTAGTGTTTCTGCGCAGAAACTAACAGGAAACCGGCCAAAGGCATATTATTCCTTCGTAAAGCATCGAGTTACATCGAATGGTGAAGGTCCCAAACCATTTAAAGCAAGCGGATCGGATATAAATATGGATATCCTTGTAAAATTACAACTCTACTCTTTTATTTTGGAGTGCTTCTGCTCACAAACTGTTAGGAAACCGGCCAAAGGCATACTATTCCTTCGTAAAACATCGAGTTACACCGAATGGCGAAGGTCTCAAACCGTTTAGAGCAAGTGGAGCGGATATAAATGCGGAAATGCATGTAAAACTGCAACTCTACTCTCTTATTTTGGAATGTTTCTGCGCACAAACTGTTAGAAAACCGGTCAAACGCATACTATTCCTTCGTAAAACATTGAGCTTCATCGAATGACGAAGGCCACAAACCGTTTAGAGCAAGGGGAGCGGATATAAATGCGGAAATGAATGTAAAACTACAACTCTACTCCCTTATTTTGGAGTGTTTCTGAGCACAAACTGTTAGGAAACCGGCCAAAGGCATACTATTCCGACGTAAAACATCGAGCTACGTCGAATGGCGAACGTCACAAACCGTTTAGAGCAAGTAGAGCGGATATAAATGCAGAAATGCATGTAAAATTCCACTCCTTTTCCGTAATTTTGTAGTGTTTCTGCGCAGAAACTAACAGGAAACCGGCCAAAGGCATACTATTCCTTCGTAAAGCATCGAGTTACATCGAATGGTGAAGGTCCCAAACCATTTAAAGCAAGCGGATCGGATATAAATATGGATATCCTTGTAAAATTACAACTCTACTCTTTTATTTTGGAGTGCTTCTGCTCACAAACTGTTAGGAAACCGGCCAAAGGCATACTATTCCTTCGTAAAACATCGAGTTACATCGAATGGAGAAGGTCCCAAACCATTTAGAGTAACTGAAGCGGATATAAATATGGAAATCCTTGTAAAATTACAACTCTACTCTTTTATTTTGGAGTGCTTCTGCTCACAAACTGTTAGGAAACCGGCCAAAGGCATACTATTCCTTCGTAATACATCGAGTTACACCGAATGGCGAAGGTCTCAAACCGTTTAGAGAAAGTGGAGCGGATATAAATGCGGAAATGCATGTAAAATTGCAACTCTACTCTCTTATTTTGGAATGTTTCTGCGCACAAACTGTTAGAAAACCGGTCAAACGCATACTATTCCTTCGTAAAGCATCGAGTTACATCGAATGGCGAAGGCCACAAACCGTTTAGAGCAAGGGGAGCGGATATAAATGCGGAAATGAATGTAAAACTACAACTCTACTCCCTTATTTTGGAGTGTTTCTGAGCACAAACTGTTAGGAAACCGGCCAAAGGCATACTATTCCGACGTAAAACATCGAGCTACGTCGAATGGCGAACGTCACAAACCGTTTAGAGCAAGTAGAGCGGATATAAATGCAGAAATGCATGTAAAATTCCACTCCTTTTCCGTAATTTTGTAGTGTTTCTGCGCAGAAACTAACAGGAAACCGGCCAAAGGCATACTATTCCTTCGTAAAGCATCGAGTTACATCGAATGGTGAAGGTCCCAAACCATTTAAAGCAAGCGGATCGGATATAAATATGGATATCCTTGTAAAATTACAACTCTACTCTTTTATTTTGGAGTGCTTCTGCTCACAAACTGTTAGGAAACCGGCCAAAGGCATACTATTCCTTCGTAAAACATCGAGTTACATCGAATGGAGAAGGTCCCAAACCATTTAGAGTAACTGAAGCGGATATAAATGCGGAAATGCATGTAAAATTGCAACTCTACTCCCTTATTTCGCAGTCTTTCTTCGCACAAATTCTTAGAAAACCGGCCAAACATATACTATTCCTTCGTAAAACAACGAGCTACACCGAATGGCGAAGGTCTCAAACCGTTTAGAGCAAGTGGAGCGGATATAAATGCGGAAATGCATGTAAAATTGCAACTCTACTCTCTTGTTTTGGAATGTTTCTGCGCACAAACTGTTAGAAAACCGGTCAAACGCATACTATTCCTTCGTAAAGCATCGAGTTACATCGAATGACGAAGGCCACAAACCGTTTAGAGCAAGTTGAGCGGATATAAATGCAGAAATGCATGTAAAATTCCACTCCTTTTCCGTAATTTTGTAGTGTTTCTGCGCAGAAACTAACAGGAAACCGGCC
Source organism: Mimumesa dahlbomi (assembly GCA_917499265.3). Taxonomy (NCBI): domain Eukaryota; kingdom Metazoa; phylum Arthropoda; class Insecta; order Hymenoptera; family Crabronidae; genus Mimumesa; species Mimumesa dahlbomi. Next base: position 594,498 of record OU824120.1, on the reverse strand, counting down.
AAAGGCATATTATTCCTTCGTAAAGCATCGAGTTACATCGAATGGTGAAGGTCCCAAACCATTTAAAGCAAGCGGATCGGATATAAATATGGATATCCTTGTAAAATTACAACTCTACTCTTTTATTTTGGAGTGCTTCTGCTCACAAACTGTTAGGAAACCGGCCATAGGTATACTATTCCGACGTAAAACATCGAGTTACACCGAATGGCGAAGGTCCCAAACCGTTTAGAGTAAGTGAAGCGGTTATAAATGCGGAAATGCATGTAAAATTGCAACTCTACTCTCTTATTTTGGAATGTTTCTGCTCACAAACTGTTAGGAAACCGGCCAAAGGCATATTATTCCGTCGTAAAACATCGAGCTACATCGAATGGCGAAGGTCCCAAACCATTTAGAGCAAGTGGAGCGGATATAAATATGGAAATCCTTGTAAAATTACAACTCTACTCTTTTATTTTGGAGTGCTTCTGCTCACAAACTGTTAGGAAACCGGCCAAAGGCATACTATTCCTTCGTAAAACATCGAGTTACATCGAATGGAGAAGGTCCCAAACCATTTAGGGTAACTGAAGCGGATATAAATGCGGAAATGCATGTAAAATTGCAACTCTACTCTCTTATTTTGGAATGTTTCTACGTACAAACTGTTAGAAAACCGGTCAAACGCATACTATTCCTTCGTAAAGCATCGAGTTACATCGAATGGTGAAGGTCCCAAACCTTTTAAAGCAAGTGGAGCGGATATAAATGCGGAAATGCATGTAAAATTACAACTCTACTCTTTTATTTTGGAGTGTTTCTGAGCACAAACTGTTAGGAAACCGGCCAAAGGCATACTATTCCGAAGTAAAACATCGAGCTACGTCGAATGGCGAACGTCACAAACCGTTTAGAGCAAGTAGAGCGGATATAAATGCAGAAATGCATGTAAAATTCCACTCCTTTTCCGTAATTTTGGAGTGTTTCTGCGCACAAACTAACAGGAAACCGGCCAAAGGCATACTATTCCTTCGTAAAGCATCGAGTTACATCGAATGGTGAAGGTCCCAAACCATTTAAAGCAAGCGGATCGGATATAAATATGGATATCCTTGTAAAATTACAACTCTACTCTTTTATTTTGGAGTGCTTCTGCTCACAAACTGTTAGGAAACCGGCCAAAGGCATACTATTCCTTCGTAATACATCGAGTTACACCGAATGGCGAAGGTCCCAAACCGTTTAGAGTAAGTGAAGCGGATATAAATGCGGAAATGCATGTAAAATTGCAACTCTACTCTCTTATTTTGGAGTGCTTCTGCTCACAAACTGTTAGGAAACCGGTCAAACGCATACTATTCCTTCGTAAAGCATCGAGTTACATCGAATGGTGAAGGTCCCAAACCATTTAAAGCAAGTGGAGCGGATATAAATGCGGAAATGCATGTAAAATTACAACTCTACTCTTTTATTTTGGAGTGTTTCTGAGCACAAACTGTTAGGAAACCGGCCAAAGGCATACTATTCCGACGTAAAACATCGAGCTAGGTCCAATGGCGAACGTCACAAACCGTTTAGAGCAAGTAGAGCGGATATAAATGCAGAAATGCATGTAAAATTCCTCTCCTTTTCCGTAATTTTGGAGTGTTTCTGCGCAGAAACTAACAGGAAACCGGCCAAAGGCATACTATTCCTTCGTAAAGCATCGAGTTACATCGAATGGTGAAGGTCCCAAACCATTTAGGGTAACTAAAGCGGATATAAATGCGGAAATGCATGAAAAATTGCAACTCTACTCTCTTGTTTTGGAATGTTTCTGCGCACAAACTGTTAGAAAACCGGTCAAACGCATACTATTCCTTCCTAAATCATTGAGCTTCATCGAATGGCGAAGGCCACAAACCGTTTAGAGCAAGGGGAGCGGATATAAATGCGGAAATGAATGTAAAACTACAACTCTACTCCCTTATTTTGGAGTGTTTCTGAGCACAAACTGTTAGGAAACCGGCCAAAGGCATACTATTCCGACGTAAAACATCGAGTTACATCGAATGGAGAAGGTCCCAAACCGTTTAGAGTAAGTGCAGCGGATATAAATGCGGAAATGCATGTAAAATTGCAACTCTACTCTTTTATTTTGGAGTGTTTCTGCTCACAAACTGTTAGGAAACCGGCCAAAGGCATATTATTCCGACGTAAAACATCGAGCTACATCGAATGGTGATGGTCCCAAACCATTTAAAGCAAGCGGATCGGATGTAAATATGGATATCCTTGTAAAATTACAACTCTACTCTTTTATTTTGGAGTGCTTCTGCTCACAAACTGTTAGGAAACCGGCCAAAGGCATACTATTCCTTCGTAAAACATCGAGTTACATCGAATGGAGAAGGTCCCAAACCATTTAGGGTAACTGAAGCGGATATAAATGCGGAAATGCATGTAAAATTGCAACTCTACTCTCTTATTTTGGAATGTTTCTACGTACAAACTGTTAGAAAACCGGTCAAACGCATACTATTCCTTCGTAAAGCATCGAGTTACATCGAATGGTGAAGGTCCCAAACCATTTAAAGCAAGTGGAGCGGATATAAATGCGGAAATGCATGTAAAATTACAACTCTACTCTTTTATTTTGGAGTGTTTCTGAGCACAAACTGTTAAGAAACCGGCCAAAGGCATACTATTCCGACGTAAAACATCGAGCTACGTCGAATGGCGAACGTCACAAACCGTTTAGAGCAAGTAGAGCGGATATAAATGCAGAAATGCATGTAAAATTCCACTCCTTTTCCGTAATTTTGGAGTGTTTCTGCGCAGAAACTAACAGGAAACCGGCCAAAGGCATACTATTCCTTCGTAAAGCATCGAGCTACATCGAATGGTGATGGTCCCAAACCATTTAGAGCAAGTGGAGCGGATATAAATATGGAAATCCTTATAAAATTACAACTATACTCTCTTATTTTGGAGTGTTTCTGCGAACAAACTGTTAGGAAACCGGTCAAACGTATACTATTCCGTCGTAAAACATTGAGCTACATCGAATGGCGAAGGTCACAAACCGCTTAGAGCAAGTGGAGCGGATATAAATATGGAAATCCTTGAAAAATTACATCTCAACTCTTTTATTTTGGAGTGCTTCTGCTCACAAACTGTTAGGAAACCGGCCAAAGGCATACTATTCCTTCGTAAAACATCGAGTTACATCGAATGGAGAAGGTCCCAAACCATTTAGGGTAACTGAAGCGGATATAAATGCGGAAATGCATGTAAAATTGCAACTCTACTCTCTTATTTTGGAATGTTTCTGCGTATAAACTGTTAGAAAACCGGTCAAACGCATACTATTCCTTCGTAAAGCATCGAGTTACATCGAATGGTGAAGGTCCCAAACCATTTAAAGCAAGTGGAGCGGATATAAATGCGGAAATGCATGTAAAATTACAACTCTACTCTTTTATTTTGGAGTGTTTCTGAGCACAAACTGTTAGGAAACCGGCCAAAGGCATACTATTCCGACGTAAAACATCGAGCTACGTCGAATGGCGAACGTCACAAACCGTTTAGATCAAGTAGAGCGGATATAAATGCAGAAATGCATTTAAAATTCCACTCCTTTTCCGTAATTTTGGAGTGTTTCTGCGCAGAAACTAACAGGAAACCGGCCAAAGGCATACTATTCCTTCGTAAAGCATCGAGTTACATCGAATGGTGAAGGTCCCAAACCATTTAAAGCAAACGAATCGGATATATATATGGATATCCTTGTAAAATTACAACTCTACTCTTTTATTTTGGAGTGCTTCTGCTCACAAACTGTTAGGAAACCGGCCAAAGGCATACTATTCCTTCGTAAAACATCGAGTTACATCGAATGGCGAAGGTCTCAAACCGTTTAGAGCAAGTGGAGCGGATATAAATGCGGAAATGCATGTAAAACTGCAACTCTACTCTCTTATTTTGGAATGTTTCTGCGCACAAACTGTTAGAAAACCGGTCAAACGCATACTATTCCTTCGTAAAACATTGAGCTTCATCGAATGACGAAGGCCACAAACCGTTTAGAGCAAGGGGAGCGGATATAAATGCGGAAATGAATGTAAAACTACAACTCTACTCCCTTATTTTGGAGTGTTTCTGAGCACAAACTGTTAGGAAACCGGCCAAAGGCATACTATTCCGACCTAAAACATCGAGCTACGTCGAATGGCGAACGTCACAAACCGTTTAGAGCAAGTAGAGCGGATATAAATGCAGAAATGCATGTAAAATTCCACTCCTTTTCCGTAATTTTGTAGTGTTTCTGCGCAGAAACTAACAGGAAACCGGCCAAAGGCATACTATTCCTTCGTAAAGCATCGAGTTACATCGAATGGTGAAGGTCCCAAACCATTTAAAGCAAGCGGATCGGATATAAATATGGATATCCTTGTAAAATTACAACTCTACTCTTTTATTTTGGAGTGCTTCTGCTCACAAACTGTTAGGAAACCGGCCAAAGGCATACTATTCCTTCGTAAAACATCGAGTTACATCGAATGGAGAAGGTCCCAAACCATTTAGAGTAACTGAAGCGGATATAAATGCGGAAATGCATGTAAAATTGCAACTCTACTCCCTTATTTCGCAGTCTTTCTTCGCACAAATTCTTAGAAAACCGGCCAAACATATACTATTCCTTCGTAAAACAACGAGCTACACCGAATGGCGAAGGTCTCAAACCGTTTAGAGCAAGTGGAGCGGATATAAATGCGGAAATGCATGTAAAATTGCAACTCTACTCTCTTGTTTTGGAATGTTTCTGCGCACAAACTGTTAGAAAACCGGTCAAACGCATACTATTCCTTCGTAAAGCATCGAGTTACATCGAATGACGAAGGCCACAAACCGTTTAGAGCAAGTTGAGCGGATATAAATGCAGAAATGCATGTAAAATTCCACTCCTTTTCCGTAATTTTGTAGTGTTTCTGCGCAGAAACTAACAGGAAACCGGCCAAAGGCATATTATTCCTTCGTAAAGCATCGAGTTACATCGAATGGTGAAGGTCCCAAACCATTTAAAGCAAGCGGATCGGATATAAATATGGATATCCTTGTAAAATTACAACTCTACTCTTTTATTTTGGAGTGCTTCTGCTCACAAACTGTTAGGAAACCGGCCAAAGGCATACTATTCCGACGTAAAACATCGAGTTACATCGAATGGAGAAGGTCCCAAACCATTTAGGGTAACTGAAGCGGATATAAATGCGGAAATGCATGTAAAATTGCAACTCTACTCTCTTATTTTGGAATGTTTCTACGTACAAACTGTTAGAAAACCGGTCAAACGCATACTATTCCTTCGTAAAGCATCGAGTTACATCGAATGGTGAAGGTCCCAAACCATTTAAAGCAAGTGGAGCGGATATAAATGCGGAAATGCATGTAAAATTACAACTCTACTCTTTTATTTTGGAGTGTTTCTGAGCACAAACTGTTAGGAAACCGGCCAAAGGCATACTATTCCGACGTAAAACATCGAGCTACGTCGAATGGCGAACGTCACAAACCGTTTAGAGCAAGTAGAGCGGATATAAATGCAGAAATGCATGTAAAATTCCACTCCATTTCCGTAATTTTGGAGTGTTTCTGCGCAGAAACTAACAGGAAACCGGCCAAAGGCATACTATTCCTTCGTAAAGCATCGAGCTACATCGAATGGTGATGGTCCCAAACCATTTAGAGCAAGTGGAGCGGATATAAATATGGAAATCCTTATAAAATTACAACTATACTCTCTTATTTTGGAGTGTTTCTGCGAACAAACTGTTAGGAAACCGGTCAAACGTATACTATTCCGTCGTAAAACATTGAGCTACATCGAATGGCGAAGGTCACAAACCGCTTAGAGCAAGTGGAGCGGATATAAATATGGAAATCCTTGAAAAATTACATCTCAACTCTTTTATTTTGGAGTGCTTCTGCTCACAAACTGTTAGGAAACCGGCCAAAGGCATACTATTCCTTCGTAAAACATCGAGTTACATCGAATGGAGAAGGTCCCAAACCATTTAGGGTAACTGAAGCGGATATAAATGCGGAAATGCATGTAAAATTGCAACTCTACTCTCTTATTTTGGAATGTTTCTGCGTATAAACTGTTAGAAAACCGGTCAAACGCATACTATTCCTTCGTAAAGCATCGAGTTACATCGAATGGTGAAGGTCCCAAACCATTTAAAGCAAGTGGAGCGGATATAAATGCGGAAATGCATGTAAAATTACAACTCTACTCTTTTATTTTGGAGTGTTTCTGAGCACAAACTGTTAGGAAACCGGCCAAAGGCATACTATTCCGACGTAAAACATCGAGCTACGTCGAATGGCGAACGTCACAAACCGTTTAGATCAAGTAGAGCGGATATAAATGCAGAAATGCATTTAAAATTCCACTCCTTTTCCGTAATTTTGGAGTGTTTCTGCGCAGAAACTAACAGGAAACCGGCCAAAGGCATACTATTCCTTCGTAAAGCATCGAGTTACATCGAATGGTGAAGGTCCCAAACCATTTAAAGCAAACGAATCGGATATATACAGGGTGTCCCAGTTCCCAGGACGTTCGTTACACCTTTGGATAGCTCAGGTAATTCTAAGATACAGATCATTAGTTTCAGCGTCCCATCACAATCCGTGGCCGAGTTATTAACGAAAAACGACAGCCAATCAGAGGGCTCGGTTGGGCGCGGCAGCGCGACAGTTCCTACTGTTACAAGTTAATGTCTTGTAGTTGCGGGAGTGTTTATGCCGCCGCGTCAACGGGCCTCTTGAAAGGGATACAGACCGAGTACTAACACACTAGCACGAAAAATGTATCGATGAGTCTATGTCACTGGGTCACTTTACTTGCCGGCGTCACCGAAAAAAGGTCTAATTTATGACTTCACCTCTTGCGCACATCCTACGGACTAGCATCGCTCGCACTCCACCGGTTTACCCTGCAAACTTTACAGAACACTGCACAATAAATTCACATTGAAAAGAATGACCGTTGCCTGATAATTTTCACCTTAGATTTGATTAAATTATTATAAAGAATGTATGCTTTCGCACACTTGTTCCATTTGTCCAGCGAAAGAGATAGATTCTTCACCCACGAGAAAGTTTGATTATTAATCGATTAACAATACATCCGAAATTACGCGGACTCCATTTCGTGGTGACTTTTTCGTCTTTGCACTTCCAACCTTTTCCATTTTCCACACAAATACGTTTTCCGAAGAATAGATGAAGCGAAGGAGAGACGTCTGTTACCGAAAGAATAGTAACAGTAAACAGATGTCCACAGAAAAAGACCACAATGTCAATCTACGTTGAAAGTATGAGTAGTTCTGAAAGGAGCCGATAATTTAATCGATCTGTTTGATGTCCCCACGTTGAATGTACGCGTGGACCTAAAAAAAGCGTATTCGGTAAGTTAATAATATCGATAGTTAATAATATCCCGTAGAAAGCGTATTGCTGCCGCGACCGTACGTTTCCTGTTATAAAAATGTCGAGGAAACGGTCTGGTATCGCTCCAACACATTCCTGTAAGAGGCTGCTGAAACCCGAAACGTAACAATGAAAGCGCTGTTAAGAATTCAAGTGACGAACTCTGGTCTTCTCGACAACACATGCAGCGATTCGACATGGAAAACCTGGACGCCAAATGTAGCGATTGTGGAAATTTTTGAAACATCCATTCCGTCCGTACCTCCCACTATCCTTAGTACGCCAAAGGGCTAAATGAAAGCAAAGAGGGGAACGGGACGTTCCGATACACGAAGACGACCCCGAGAAATACAGAATCATTTTTTCTGCCGAACTGAACAGTTCTACGAGTCACTAAGAAGAAATCATTACGAAGGAAACGTATTTGTGTAGAAAATCAAAAACGTTGGAAGTGCAAAGACGAAAAAGTCACCCCGGAGTGAAGTTCGCGTAATTTCGGATGTATTGGTAATCGATTAATAATCAAACTTTCTCGGTGATGAAGAATCTATTCCTTTCGCTGAACAAATGGAACAAGTGTACGAGTGCATACATTCTTTATAATAATCTAATCAAATCTAAGGTGAAAATTATCAGGCAACGGTCTTTTTTTTTAATGTGAATTTATTGTGCGGTGTTCTGTAAAGTTTGCGGCGTAAACCGATGGTGTGTCAGCGGTGAAATTCCATAGGGTACGCGCAAGAGGTAATGTCATAAATTAGACCTTTTTTCGGTGACCCAGTGACAGACTCATCGATACATTTTTCGTGGAAGTGTGTTAGTGCTCGGTCTGTATCCCTTTCAAGGGCTCCGTTGACGCGGCCGCATAAACACTCCCGCTACTACAAGACATTAACTTGTACCAGTAGGAACTGTCGCGCTGCCGCGCCAAACGGAGCCCTCTGATTGGCTGTCGTTTTTCGTTAATAACTCGGCCACGGATTGTGATGGGACGCTGAAACTAATGATCCGTATCTTAGAATTACCTGAGCTATCCAAAGGTGTAACGAACGTCCTGGGAACTGGGACACCCTGTATATGGATATCCTTGTAAAATTACAACTCTACTCTTTTATTTTGGAGTGCTTCTGCTCACAAACTGTTAGGAAACCGGCCAAAGGCATACTATTCCTTCGTAAAACATCGAGTTACACCGAATGGCGAAGGTCTCAAACCGTTTAGAGCAAGTGGAGCGGATATAAATGCGGAAATGCATGTAAAACTGCAACTCTACTCTCTTATTTTGGAATGTTTCTGCGCACAAACTGTTAGAAAACCGGTCAAACGCATACTATTCCTTCGTAAAACATTGAGCTTCATCGAATGACGAAGGCCACAAACCGTTTAGAGCAAGGGGAGCGGATATAAATGCGGAAATGAATGTAAAACTACAACTCTACTCCCTTATTTTGGAGTGTTTCTGAGCACAAACTGTTAGGAAACCGGCCAAAGGCATACTATTCCGACCTAAAACATCGAGCTACGTCGAATGGCGAACGTCACAAACCGTTTAGAGCAAGTAGAGCGGATATAAATGCAGAAATGCATGTAAAATTCCACTCCTTTTCCGTAATTTTGTAGTGTTTCTGCGCAGAAACTAACAGGAAACCGGCCAAAGGCATACTATTCCTTCGTAAAGCATCGAGTTACATCGAATGGTGAAGGTCCCAAACCATTTAAAGCAAGCGGATCGGATATAAATATGGATATCCTTGTAAAATTACAACTCTACTCTTTTATTTTGGAGTGCTTCTGCTCACAAACTGTTAGGAAACCGGCCAAAGGCATACTATTCCTTCGTAAAACATCGAGTTACATCGAATGGAGAAGGTCCCAAACCATTTAAAGTAACTGAATCGGATATAAATGCGGAAATGCATGTAAAATTGCAACTCTACTCCCTTATTTCGCAGTCTTTCTTCGCACAAATTCTTAGAAAACCGGCCAAACATATACTATTCCTTCGTAAAACAACGAGCTACACCGAATGGCGAAGGTCTCAAACCGTTTAGAGCAAGTGGAGCGGATATAAATGCGGAAATGCATGTAAAATTGCAACTCTACTCTCTTGTTTTGGAATGTTTCTGCGCACAAACTGTTAGAAAACCGGTCAAACGCATACTATTCCTTCGTAAAGCATCGAGTTACATCGAATGACGAAGGCCACAAACCGTTTAGAGCAAGTTGAGCGGATATAAATGCAGAAATGCATGTAAAATTCCACTCCTTTTCCGTAATTTTGTAGTGTTTCTGCGCAGAAACTAACAGGAAACCGGCCAAAGGCATACTATTCCTTCGTAAAGCATCGAGTTACATCGAATGGTGAAGGTCCCAAACCATTTAAAGCAAGCGGATCGGATATAAATATGGATATCCTTGTAAAATTACAACTCTACTCTTTTATTTTGGAGTGCTTCTGCTCACAAACTGTTAGGAAACCGGCCAAAGGCATACTATTCCTTCGTAATACATCGAGTTACACCGAATGGCGAAGGTCCCAAACCGTTTAGAGTAAGTGAAGCGGATATAAATGCGGAAATGCATGTAAAATTGCAACTCTACTCTCTTATTTTGGAATGTTCCTGCTCACAAACTGTTAGGAAACCGGCCAAAGGCATATTATTCCGTCGTAAAACATCGATCTACATCGAATGGCGAAGGTCCCAAACCATTTAGAGCAAGTGGAGCGGATATAAATATGGAAATCCTTGTAAAATTACAACTCTACTCTTTTATTTTGGAGTGCTTCTGCTCACAAACTGTTAGGAAACCGGCCAAAGGCATACTATTCCTTCGTAATACATCGAGTTACACCGAATGGCGAAGGTCTCAAAACGTTTAGAGAAAGTGGAGCGGATATAAATGCGGAAATGCATGTAAAATTGCAACTCTACTCTCTTGTTTTGGAATGTTTCTGCGCACAAACTGTTAGAAAACCGGTCAAACGCATACTATTCCTTCGTAAAACATTGAGCTACATCGAATGGCGAAGGCCACAAACCGTTTAGAGCAAGGGGAGCGGATATAAATGCGGAAATGAATGTAAAACTACAACTCTACTCCCTTATTTTGGAGTGTTTCTGAGCACAAACTGTTAGGAAACCGGCCAAAGGCATACTATTCCGAAGTAAAACATCGAGCTACGTCGAATGGCGAACGTCACAAACCGTTTAGAGCAAGTAGAGCGGATATAAATGCAGAAATGCATGTAAAATTCCACTCCTTTTCCGTAATTTTGGAGTGTTTCTGCGCACAAACTAACAGGAAACCGGCCAAAGGCATACTATTCCTTCGTAAAGCATCGAGTTACATCGAATGGTGAAGGTCCCAAACCATTTAAAGCAAGCGGATCGGATATAAATATGGATATCCTTGTAAAATTACAACTCTACTCTTTTATTTTGGAGTGCTTCTGCTCACAAACTGTTAGGAAACCGGCCAAAGGCATACTATTCCTTCGTAATACATCGAGTTACACCGAATGGCGAAGGTCCCAAACCGTTTAGAGTAAGTGAAGCGGATATAAATGCGGAAATGCATGTAAAATTGCAACTCTACTCTCTTATTTTGGAGTGCTTCTGCTCACAAACTGTTAGGAAACCGGTCAAAGGCATACTATTCCTTCGTAAAGCATCGAGTTACATCGAATGGTGAAGGTCCCAAACCATTTAGGGTAACTAAAGCGGATATAAATGCGGAAATGCATGAAAAATTGCAACTCTACTCTCTTGTTTTGGAATGTTTCTGCGCACAAACTGTTAGAAAACCGGTCAAACGCATACTATTCCTTCCTAAATCATTGAGCTTCATCGAATGGCGAAGGCCACAAACCGTTTAGAGCAAGGGGAGCGGATATAAATGCGGAAATGAATGTAAAACTACAACTCTACTCCCTTATTTTGGAGTGTTTCTGAGCACAAACTGTTAGGAAACCGGCCAAAGGCATACTATTCCTTCGTAAAACATCGAGTTACATCGAATGGAGAAGGTCCCAAACCGTTTAGAGTAAGTGCAGCGGATATAAATGCGGAAATGCATGTAAAATTGCAACTCTACTCTTTTATTTTGGAGTGTTTCTGCTCACAAACTGTTAGGAAACCGGCCAAAGGCATATTATTCCGACGTAAAACATCGAGCTACATCGAATGGTGATGGTCCCAAACCATTTAAAGCAAGCGGATCGGATGTAAATATGGATATCCTTGTAAAATTACAACTCTACTCTTTTATTTTGGAGTGCTTCTGCTCACAAACTGTTAGGAAACCGGCCAAAGGCATACTATTCCTTCGTAAAACATCGAGTTACATCGAATGGAGAAGGTCCCAAACCATTTAGGGTAACTGAAGCGGATATAAATGCGGAAATGCATGTAAAATTGCAACTCTACTCTCTTATTTTGGAATGTTTCTACGTACAAACTGTTAGAAAACCGGTCAAACGCATACTATTCCTTCGTAAAGCATCGAGTTACATCGAATGGTGAAGGTCCCAAACCATTTAAAGCAAGTGGAGCGGATATAAATGCGGAAATGCATGTAAAATTACAACTCTACTCTTTTATTTTGGAGTGTTTCTGAGCACAAACTGTTAGGAAACCGGCCAAAGGCATACTATTCCGAAGTAAAACATCGAGCTACGTCGAATGGCGAACGTCACAAACCGTTTAGAGCAAGTAGAGCGGATATAAATGCAGAAATGCATGTAAAATTCCACTCCTTTTCAGTAATTTTGGAGTGTTTCTGCGCACAAACTAACAGGAAACCGGCCAAAGGCATACTATTCCTTCGTAAAGCATCGAGTTACATCGAATGGTGAAGGTCCCAAACCATTTAAAGCAAGCGGATCGGATATAAATATGGATATCCTTGTAAAATTACAACTCTACTCTTTTATTTTGGAGTGCTTCTGCTCACAAACTGTTAGGAAACCGGCCAAAGGCATACTATTCCTTCGTAATACATCGATCTACATCGAATGGCGAAGGTCCCAAACCATTTAGAGCAAGTGGAGCGGATATAAATATGGAAATCCTTGTAAAATTACAACTCTACTCTTTTATTTTGGAGTGCTTCTGCTCACAAACTGTTAGGAAACCGGCCAAAGGCATACTATTCCTTCGTAATACATCGAGTTACACCGAATGGCGAAGGTCTCAAAACGTTTAGAGAAAGTGGAGCGGATATAAATGCGGAAATGCATGTAAAATTGCAACTCTACTCTCTTGTTTTGGAATGTTTCTGCGCACAAACTGTTAGAAAACCGGTCAAACGCATACTATTCCTTCGTAAAACATTGAGCTACATCGAATGGCGAAGGCCACAAACCGTTTAGAGCAAGGGGAGCGGATATAAATGCGGAAATGAATGTAAAACTACAACTCTACTCCCTTATTTTGGAGTGTTTCTGAGCACAAACTGTTAGGAAACCGGCCAAAGGCATACTATTCCGAAGTAAAACATCGAGCTACGTCGAATGGCGAACGTCACAAACCGTTTAGAGCAAGTAGAGCGGATATAAATGCAGAAATGCATGTAAAATTCCACTCCTTTTCCGTAATTTTGGAGTGTTTCTGCGCACAAACTAACAGGAAACCGGCCAAAGGCATACTATTCCTTCGTAAAGCATCGAGTTACATCGAATGGTGAAGGTCCCAAACCATTTAAAGCAAGCGGATCGGATATAAATATGGATATCCTTGTAAAATTACAACTCTACTCTTTTATTTTGGAGTGCTTCTGCTCACAAACTGTTAGGAAACCGGCCAAAGGCATACTATTCCTTCGTAATACATCGAGTTACACCGAATGGCGAAGGTCCCAAACCGTTTAGAGTAAGTGAAGCGGATATAAATGCGGAAATGCATGTAAAATTGCAACTCTACTCTCTTATTTTGGAGTGCTTCTGCTCACAAACTGTTAGGAAACCGGTCAAACGCATACTATTCCTTCGTAAAGCATCGAGTTACATCGAATGGTGAAGGTCCCAAACCATTTAGGGTAACTAAAGCGGATATAAATGCGGAAATGCATGAAAAATTGCAACTCTACTCTCTTGTTTTGGAATGTTTCTGCGCACAAACTGTTAGAAAACCGGTCAAACGCATACTATTCCTTCCTAAATCATTGAGCTTCATCGAATGGCGAAGGCCACAAACCGTTTAGAGCAAGGGGAGCGGATATAAATGCGGAAATGAATGTAAAACTACAACTCTACTCCCTTATTTTGGAGTGTTTCTGAGCACAAACTGTTAGGAAACCGGCCAAAGGCATACTATTCCGACGTAAAGCATCGAGTTACATCGAATGGAGAAGGTCCCAAACCGTTTAGAGTAAGTGCAGCGGATATAAATGCGGAAATGCATGTAAAATTGCAACTCTACTCTTTTATTTTGGAGTGTTTCTGCTCACAAACTGTTAGGAAACCGGCCAAAGGCATATTATTCCGACGTAAAACATCGAGCTACATCGAATGGTGATGGTCCCAAACCATTTAAAGCAAGCGGATCGGATGTAAATATGGATATCCTTGTAAAATTACAACTCTACTCTTTTATTTTGGAGTGCTTCTGCTCACAAACTGTTAGGAAACCGGCCAAAGGCATACTATTCCTTCGTAAAACATCGAGTTACATCGAATGGAGAAGGTCCCAAACCATTTAGGGTAACTGAAGCGGATATAAATGCGGAAATGCATGTAAAATTGCAACTCTACTCTCTTATTTTGGAATGTTTCTACGTACAAACTGTTAGAAAACCGGTCAAACGCATACTATTCCTTCGTAAAGCATCGAGTTACATCGAATGGTGAAGGTCCCAAACCATTTAAAGCAAGTGGAGCGGATATAAATGCGGAAATGCATGTAAAATTACAACTCTACTCTCTTATTTTGGAGTGTTTCTGAGCACAAACTGTTAGGAAACCGGCCAAAGGCATACTATTCCGAAGTAAAACATCGAGCTACGTCGAATGGCGAACGTCACAAACCGTTTAGAGCAAGTAGAGCGGATATAAATGCAGAAATGCATGTAAAATTCCACTCCTTTTCAGTAATTTTGGAGTGTTTCTGCGCACAAACTAACAGGAAACCGGCCAAAGGCATACTATTCCTTCGTAAAGCATCGAGTTACATCGAATGGTGAAGGTCCCAAACCATTTAAAGCAAGCGGATCGGATATAAATATGGATATCCTTGTAAAATTACAACTCTACTCTTTTATTTTGGAGTGCTTCTGCTCACAAACTGTTAGGAAACCGGCCAAAGGCATACTATTCCTTCGTAATACATCGAGTTACACCGAATGGCGAAGGTCCCAAACCGTTTAGAGTAAGTGAAGCGGATATAAATGCGGAAATGCATGTAAAATTGCAACTCTACTCTCTTATTTTGGAGTGCTTCTGCTCACAAACTGTTAGGAAACCGGTCAAACGCATACTATTCCTTCGTAAAGCATCGAGTTACATCGAATGGTGAAGGTCCCAAACCATTTAAAGCAAGTGGAGCGGATATAAATGCGGAAATGCATGTAAAATTACAACTCTACTCTTTTATTTTGGAGTGTTTCTGAGCACAAACTGTTAGGAAACCGGCCAAAGGCATACTATTCCGACGTAAAACATCGAGCTACGTCCAATGGCGAACGTCACAAACCGTTTAGAGCAAGTAGAGCGGATATAAATGCAGAAATGCATGTAAAATTCCTCTCCTTTTCCGTAATTTTGGAGTGTTTCTGCGCAGAAACTAACAGGAAACCGGCCAAAGGCATACTATTCCTTCGTAAAGCATCGAGTTACATCGAATGGTGAAGGTCCCAAACCATTTAGGGTAACTAAAGCGGATATAAATGCGGAAATGCATGAAAAATTGCAACTCTACTCTCTTGTTTTGGAATGTTTCTGCGCACAAACTGTTAGAAAACCGGTCAAACGCATACTATTCCTTCCTAAATCATTGAGCTTCATCGAATGGCGAAGGCCACAAACCGTTTAGAGCAAGGGGAGCGGATATAAATGCGGAAATGAATGTAAAACTACAACTCTACTCCCTTATTTTGGAGTGTTTCTGAGCACAAACTGTTAGGAAACCGGCCAAAGGCATACTATTCCGACGTAAAACATGGAGTTACATCGAATGGAGAAGGTCCCAAACCGTTTAGAGTAAGTGCAGCGGATATAAATGCGGAAATGCATGTAAAATTGCAACTCTACTCTTTTATTTTGGAGTGTTTCTGCTCACAAACTGTTAGGAAACCGGCCAAAGGCATATTATTCCGACGTAAAACATCGAGCTACATCGAATGGTGATGGTCCCAAACCATTTAAAGCAAGCGGATCGGATGTAAATATGGATATCCTTGTAAAATTACAACTCTACTCTTTTATTTTGGAGTGCTTCTGCTCACAAACTGTTAGGAAACCGGCCAAAGGCATACTATTCCTTCGTAAAACATCGAGTTACATCGAATGGAGAAGGTCCCAAACCATTTAGGGTAACTGAAGCGGATATAAATGCGGAAATGCATGTAAAATTGCAACTCTACTCTCTTATTTTGGAATGTTTCTACGTACAAACTGTTAGAAAACCGGTCAAACGCATACTATTCCTTCGTAAAGCATCGAGTTACATCGAATGGTGAAGGTCCCAAACCATTTAAAGCAAGTGGAGCGGATATAAATGCGGAAATGCATGTAAAATTACAACTCTACTCTTTTATTTTGGAGTGTTTCTGAGCACAAACTGTTAGGAAACCGGCCAAAGGCATACTATTCCGACGTAAAACATCGAGCTACGTCGAATGGCGAACGTCACAAACCGTTTAGAGCAAGTAGAGCGGATATAAATGCAGAAATGCATGTAAAATTCCACTCCTTTTCCGTAATTTTGGAGTGTTTCTGCGCAGAAACTAACAGGAAACCGGCCAAAGGCATACTATTCCTTCGTAAAGCATCGAGCTACATCGAATGGTGAAGGTCCCAAACCATTTAGAGCAAGTGGAGCGGATATAAATAAGGAAATCCTTATAAAATTACAACTATACTCTATTATTTTGGAGTGTTTCTGCGAACAAACTGTTAGGAAACCGGTCAAACGTATACTATTCCGTCGTAAAACATTGAGCTACATCGAATGGCGAAGGTCACAAACCGCTTAGAGCAAGTGGAGCGGATATAAATATGGAAATCCTTGAAAAATTACATCTCAACTCTTTTATTTTGGAGTGCTTCTGCTCACAAACTGTTAGGAAACCGGCCAAAGGCATACTATTCCTTCGTAAAACATCGAGTTACATCGAATGGAGAAGGTCCCAAACCATTTAGGGTAACTGAAGCGGATATAAATGCGGAAATGCATGTAAAATTGCAACTCTACTCTCTTATTTTGGAATGTTTCTGCGTATAAACTGTTAGAAAACCGGTCAAACGCATACTATTCCTTCGTAAAGCATCGAGTTACATCGAATGGTGAAGGTCCCAAACCTTTTATAGCAAGTGGAGCGGATATAAATGCGGAAATGCATGTAAAATTACAACTCTACTCTTTTATTTTGGAGTGTTTCTGAGCACAAACTGTTAGGAAACCGGCCAAAGGCATACTATTCCGACGTAAAACATCGAGCTACGTCGAATGGCGAACGTCACAAACCGTTTAGATCAAGTATAGCGGATATAAATGCAGAAATGCATTTAAAATTCCACTCCTTTTCCGTAATTTTGGAGTGTTTCTGCGCAGAAACTAACAGGAAACCGGCCAAAGGCATACTATTCCTTCGTAAAGCATCGAGTTACATCGAATGGTGAAGGTCCCAAACCATTTAAAGCAAACGAATCGGATATATATATGGATATCCTTGTAAAATTACAACTCTACTCTTTTATTTTGGAGTGCTTCTGCTCACAAACTGTTAGGAAACCGGCCAAAGGCATACTATTCCTTCGTAAAACATCGAGTTACACCGAATGGCGAAGGTCTCAAACCGTTTAGAGCAAGTGGAGCGGATATAAATGCGGAAATGCATGTAAAACTGCAACTCTACTCTCTTATTTTGGAATGTTTCTGCGCACAAACTGTTAGAAAACCGGTCAAACGCATACTATTCCTTCGTAAAACATTGAGCTTCATCGAATGACGAAGGCCACAAACCGTTTAGAGCAAGGGGAGCGGATATAAATGCGGAAATGAATGTAAAACTACAACTCTACTCCCTTATTTTGGAGTGTTTCTGAGCACAAACTGTTAGGAAACCGGCCAAAGGCATACTATTCCGACCTAAAACATCGAGCTACGTCGAATGGCGAACGTCACAAACCGTTTAGAGCAAGTAGAGCGGATATAAATGCAGAAATGCATGTAAAATTCCACTCCTTTTCCGTAATTTTGTAGTGTTTCTGCGCAGAAACTAACAGGAAACCGGCCAAAGGCATACTATTCCTTCGTAAAGCATCGAGTTACATCGAATGGTGAAGGTCCCAAACCATTTAAAGCAAGCGGATCGGATATAAATATGGATATCCTTGTAAAATTACAACTCTACTCTTTTATTTTGGAGTGCTTCTGCTCACAAACTGTTAGGAAACCGGCCAAAGGCATACTATTCCTTCGTAATACATCGAGTTACACCGAATGGCGAAGGTCCCAAACCGTTTAGAGTAAGTGAAGCGGATATAAATGCGGAAATGCATGTAAAATTGCAACTCTACTCTCTTATTTTGGAGTGCTTCTGCTCACAAACTGTTAGGAAACCGGTCAAACGCATACTATTCCTTCGTAAAGCATCGAGTTACATCGAATGGTGAAGGTCCCAAACCATTTAGGGTAACTAAAGCGGATATAAATGCGGAAATGCATGAAAAATTGCAACTCTACTCTCTTGTTTTGGAATGTTTCTGCGCACAAACTGTTAGAAAACCGGTCAAACGCATACTATTCCTTCCTAAATCATTGAGCTTCATCGAATGGCGAAGGCCACAAACCGTTTAGAGCAAGGGGAGCGGATATAAATGCGGAAATGAATGTAAAACTACAACTCTACTCCCTTATTTTGGAGTGTTTCTGAGCACAAACTGTTAGGAAACCGGCCAAAGGCATACTATTCCGACGTAAAACATGGAGTTACATCGAATGGAGAAGGTCCCAAACCGTTTAGAGTAAGTGCAGCGGATATAAATGCGGAAATGCATGTAAAATTGCAACTCTACTCTTTTATTTTGGAGTGTTTCTGCTCACAAACTGTTAGGAAACCGGCCAAAGGCATATTATTCCGACGTAAAACATCGAGCTACATCGAATGGTGATGGTCCCAAACCATTTAAAGCAAGCGGATCGGATGTAAATATGGATATCCTTGTAAAATTACAACTCTACTCTTTTATTTTGGAGTGATTCTGCTCACAAACTGTTAGGAAACCGGCCAAAGGCATACTATTCCTTCGTAAAACATCGAGTTACATCGAATGGAGAAGGTCCCAAACCATTTAGGGTAACTGAAGCGGATATAAATGCGGAAATGCATGTAAAATTGCAACTCTACTCTCTTATTTTGGAATGTTTCTACGTACAAACTGTTAGAAAACCGGTCAAACGCATACTATTCCTTCGTAAAGCATCGAGTTACATCGAATGGTGAAGGTCCCAAACCATTTAAAGCAAGTGGAGCGGATATAAATGCGGAAATGCATGTAAAATTACAACTCTACTCTTTTATTTTGGAGTGTTTCTGAGCACAAACTGTTAGGAAACCGGCCAAAGGCATACTATTCCGAAGTAAAACATCGAGCTACGTCGAATGGCGAACGTCACAAACCGTTTAGAGCAAGTAGAGCGGATATAAATGCAGAAATGCATGTAAAATTCCACTCCTTTTCAGTAATTTTGGAGTGTTTCTGCGCACAAACTAACAGGAAACCGGCCAAAGGCATACTATTCCTTCGTAAAGCATCGAGTTACATCGAATGGTGAAGGTCCCAAACCATTTAAAGCAAGCGGATCGGATATAAATATGGATATCCTTGTAAAATTACAACTCTACTCTTTTATTTTGGAGTGCTTCTGCTCACAAACTGTTAGGAAACCGGCCAAAGGCATACTATTCCTTCGTAATACATCGAGTTACACCGAATGGCGAAGGTCCCAAACCGTTTAGAGTAAGTGAAGCGGATATAAATGCGGAAATGCATGTAAAATTGCAACTCTACTCTCTTATTTTGGAGTGCTTCTGCTCACAAACTGTTAGGAAACCGGTCAAACGCATACTATTCCTTCGTAAAGCATCGAGTTACATCGAATGGTGAAGGTCCCAAACCATTTAAAGCAAGTGGAGCGGATATAAATGCGGAAATGCATGTAAAATTACAACTCTACTCTTTTATTTTGGAGTGTTTCTGCTCACAAACTGTTAGGAAACCGGCCAAAGGCATACTATTCCTTCGTAAAACATCGAGCTACGTCCAATGGCGAACGTCACAAACCGTTTAGAGCAAGTAGAGCGGATATAAATGCAGAAATGCATGTAAAATTCCTCTCCTTTTCCGTAATTTTGGAGTGTTTCTGCGCAGAAACTAACAGGAAACCGGCCAAAGGCATACTATTCCTTCGTAAAGCATCGAGTTACATCGAATGGTGAAGGTCCCAAACCATTTAGGGTAACTAAAGCGGATATAAATGCGGAAATGCATGAAAAATTGCAACTCTACTTTCTTGTTTTGGAATGTTTCTGCGCACAAACTGTTAGAAAACCGGTCAAACGCATACTATTCCTTCCTAAATCATTGAGCTTCATCGAATGGCGAAGGCCACAAACCGTTTAGAGCAAGGGGAGCGGATATAAATGCGGAAATGAATGTAAAACTACAACTCTACTCCCTTATTTTGGAGTGTTTCTGAGCACAAACTGTTAGGAAACCGGCCAAAGGCATACTATTCCGACGTAAAACATGGAGTTACATCGAATGGAGAAGGTCCCAAACCGTTTAGAGTAAGTGCAGCGGATATAAATGCGGAAATGCATGTAAAATTGCAACTCTACTCTTTTATTTTGGAGTGTTTCTGCTCACAAACTGTTAGGAAACCGGCCAAAGGCATATTATTCCGACGTAAAACATCGAGCTACATCGAATGGTGATGGTCCCAAACCATTTAAAGCAAGCGGATCGGATGTAAATATGGATATCCTTGTAAAATTACAACTCTACTCTTTTATTTTGGAGTGCTTCTGCTCACAAACTGTTAGGAAACCGGCCAAAGGCATACTATTCCTTCGTAAAACATCGAGTTACATCGAATGGAGAAGGTCCCAAACCATTTAGGGTAACTGAAGCGGATATAAATGCGGAAATGCATGTAAAATTGCAACTCTACTCTCTTATTTTGGAATGTTTCTACGTACAAACTGTTAGAAAACCGGTCAAACGCATACTATTCCTTCGTAAAGCATCGAGTTACATCGAATGGTGAAGGTCCCAAACCATTTAAAGCAAGTGGAGCGGATATAAATGCGGAAATGCATGTAAAATTACAACTCTACTCTTTTATTTTGGAGTGTTTCTGAGCACAAACTGTTAGGAAACCGGCCAAAGGCATACTATTCCGACGTAAAACATCGAGCTCCGTCGAATGGCGAACGTCACAAACCGTTTAGAGCAAGTAGAGCGGATATAAATGCAGAAATGCATGTAAAATTCCACTCCTTTTCCGTAATTTTGGAGTGTTTCTGCGCAGAAACTAACAGGAAACCGGCCAAAGGCATACTATTCCTTCGTAAAGCATCGAGCTACATCGAATGGTGATGGTCCCAAACCATTTAGAGCAAGTGGAGCGGATATAAATATGGAAATCCTTATAAAATTACAACTATACTCTCTTATTTTGGAGTGTTTCTGCGAACAAACTGTTAGGAAACCGGTCAAACGTATACTATTCCGTCGTAAAACATTGAGCTACATCGAATGGCGAAGGTCACAAACCGCTTAGAGCAAGTGGAGCGGATATAAATATGGAAATCCTTGAAAAATTACATCTCAACTCTTTTATTTTGGAGTGCTTCTGCTCACAAACTGTTAGGAAACCGGCCAAAGGCATACTATTCCTTCGTAAAACATCGAGTTACATCGAATGGAGAAGGTCCCAAACCATTTAGGGTAACTGAAGCGGATATAAATGCGGAAATGCATGTAAAATTGCAACTCTACTCTCTTATTTTGGAATGTTTCTGCGTATAAACTGTTAGAAAACCGGTCAAACGCATACTATTCCTTCGTAAAGCATCGAGTTACATCGAATGGTGAAGGTCCCAAACCATTTAAAGCAAGTGGAGCGGATATAAATGCGGAAATGCATGTAAAATTACAACTCTACTCTTTTATTTTGGAGTGTTTCTGAGCACAAACTGTTAGGAAACCGGCCAAAGGCATACTATTCCGACGTAAAACATCGAGCTACGTCGAATGGCGAACGTCACAAACCGTTTAGATCAAGTATAGCGGATATAAATGCAGAAATGCATTTAAAATTCCACTCCTTTTCCGTAATTTTGGAGTGTTTCTGCGCAGAAACTAACAGGAAACCGGCCAAAGG
Organism: Mimumesa dahlbomi; assembly: GCA_917499265.3. Lineage (NCBI taxonomy): Eukaryota > Metazoa > Arthropoda > Insecta > Hymenoptera > Crabronidae > Mimumesa > Mimumesa dahlbomi. Next base: position 572,434 of record OU824120.1, on the reverse strand, counting down.
CATACTATTCCTTCGTAAAGCATCGAGTTACATCGAATGGTGAAGGTCCCAAACCATTTAAAGCAAACGAATCGGATATATATATGGATATCCTTGTAAAATTACAACTCTACTCTTTTATTTTGGAGTGCTTCTGCTCACAAACTGTTAGGAAACCGGCCAAAGGCATACTATTCCTTCGTAAAACATCGAGTTACACCGAATGGCGAAGGTCTCAAACCGTTTAGAGCAAGTGGAGCGGATATAAATGCGGAAATGCATGTAAAACTGCAACTCTACTCTCTTATTTTGGAATGTTTCTGCGCACAAACTGTTAGAAAACCGGTCAAACGCATACTATTCCTTCGTAAAACATTGAGCTTCATCGAATGACGAAGGCCACAAACCGTTTAGAGCAAGGGGAGCGGATATAAATGCGGAAATGAATGTAAAACTACAACTCTACTCCCTTATTTTGGAGTGTTTCTGAGCACAAACTGTTAGGAAACCGGCCAAAGGCATACTATTCCGACCTAAAACATCGAGCTACGTCGAATGGCGAACGTCACAAACCGTTTAGAGCAAGTAGAGCGGATATAAATGCAGAAATGCATGTAAAATTCCACTCCTTTTCCGTAATTTTGTAGTGTTTCTGCGCAGAAACTAACAGGAAACCGGCCAAAGGCATACTATTCCTTCGTAAAGCATCGAGTTACATCGAATGGTGAAGGTCCCAAACCATTTAAAGCAAGCGGATCGGATATAAATATGGATATCCTTGTAAAATTACAACTCTACTCTTTTATTTTGGAGTGCTTCTGCTCACAAACTGTTAGGAAACCGGCCAAAGGCATACTATTCCTTCGTAAAACATCGAGTTACATCGAATGGAGAAGGTCCCAAACCATTTAGAGTAACTGAAGCGGATATAAATGCGGAAATGCATGTAAAATTGCAACTCTACTCCCTTATTTCGCAGTCTTTCTTCGCACAAATTCTTAGAAAACCGGCCAAACATATACTATTCCTTCGTAAAACAACGAGCTACACCGAATGGCGAAGGTCTCAAACCGTTTAGAGCAAGTGGAGCGGATATAAATGCGGAAATGCATGTAAAATTGCAACTCTACTCTCTTGTTTTGGAATGTTTCTGCGCACAAACTGTTAGAAAACCGGTCAAACGCATACTATTCCTTCGTAAAGCATCGAGTTACATCGAATGACGAAGGCCACAAACCGTTTAGAGCAAGTTGAGCGGATATAAATGCAGAAATGCATGTAAAATTCCACTCCTTTTCCGTAATTTTGTAGTGTTTCTGCGCAGAAACTAACAGGAAACCGGCCAAAGGCATATTATTCCTTCGTAAAGCATCGAGTTACATCGAATGGTGAAGGTCCCAAACCATTTAAAGCAAGCGGATCGGATATAAATATGGATATCCTTGTAAAATTACAACTCTACTCTTTTATTTTGGAGTGCTTCTGCTCACAAACTGTTAGGAAACCGGCCAAAGGCATACTATTCCGACGTAAAACATCGAGTTACATCGAATGGAGAAGGTCCCAAACCATTTAGGGTAACTGAAGCGGATATAAATGCGGAAATGCATGTAAAATTGCAACTCTACTCTCTTATTTTGGAATGTTTCTACGTACAAACTGTTAGAAAACCGGTCAAACGCATACTATTCCTTCGTAAAGCATCGAGTTACATCGAATGGTGAAGGTCCCAAACCATTTAAAGCAAGTGGAGCGGATATAAATGCGGAAATGCATGTAAAATTACAACTCTACTCTTTTATTTTGGAGTGTTTCTGAGCACAAACTGTTAGGAAACCGGCCAAAGGCATACTATTCCGACGTAAAACATCGAGCTACGTCGAATGGCGAACGTCACAAACCGTTTAGAGCAAGTAGAGCGGATATAAATGCAGAAATGCATGTAAAATTCCACTCCTTTTCCGTAATTTTGGAGTGTTTCTGCGCAGAAACTAACAGGAAACCGGCCAAAGGCATACTATTCCTTCGTAAAGCATCGAGCTACATCGAATGGTGATGGTCCCAAACCATTTAGAGCAAGTGGAGCGGATATAAATATGGAAATCCTTATAAAATTACAACTATACTCTCTTATTTTGGAGTGTTTCTGCGAACAAACTGTTAGGAAACCGGTCAAACGTATACTATTCCGTCGTAAAACATTGAGCTACATCGAATGGCGAAGGTCACAAACCGCTTAGAGCAAGTGGAGCGGATATAAATATGGAAATCCTTGAAAAATTACATCTCAACTCTTTTATTTTGGAGTGTTTCTGCTCACAAACTGTTAGGAAACCGGCCAAAGGCATACTATTCCTTCGTAAAACATCGAGTTACATCGAATGGAGAAGGTCCCAAACCATTTAGGGTAACTGAAGCGGATATAAATGCGGAAATGCATGTAAAATTGCAACTCTACTCTCTTATTTTGGAATGTTTCTGCGTATAAACTGTTAGAAAACCGGTCAAACGCATACTATTCCTTCGTAAAGCATCGAGTTACATCGAATGGTGAAGGTCCCAAACCATTTAAAGCAAGTGGAGCGGATATAAATGCGGAAATGCATGTAAAATTACAACTCTACTCTTTTATTTTGGAGTGTTTCTGAGCACAAACTGTTAGGAAACCGGCCAAAGGCATACTATTCCGACGTAAAACATCGAGCTACGTCGAATGGCGAACGTCACAAACCGTTTAGATCAAGTAGAGCGGATATAAATGCAGAAATGCATTTAAAATTCCACTCCTTTTCCGTAAGTTTGGAGTGTTTCTGCGCAGAAACTAACAGGAAACCGGCCAAAGGCATACTATTCCTTCGTAAAGCATCGAGTTACATCGAATGGTGAAGGTCCCAAACCATTTAAAGCAAACGAATCGGATATATATATGGATATCCTTGTAAAATTACAACTCTACTCTTTTATTTTGGAGTGCTTCTGCTCACAAACTGTTAGGAAACCGGCCAAAGGCATACTATTCCTTCGTAAAACATCGAGTTACACCGAATGGCGAAGGTCTCAAACCGTTTAGAGCAAGTGGAGCGGATATAAATGCGGAAATGCATGTAAAACTGCAACTCTACTCTCTTATTTTGGAATGTTTCTGCGCACAAACTGTTAGAAAACCGGTCAAACGCATACTATTCCTTCGTAAAACATTGAGCTTCATCGAATGACGAAGGCCACAAACCGTTTAGAGCAAGGGGAGCGGATATAAATGCGGAAATGAATGTAAAACTACAACTCTACTCCCTTATTTTGGAGTGTTTCTGAGCACAAACTGTTAGGAAACCGGCCAAAGGCATACTATTCCGACCTAAAACATCGAGCTACGTCGAATGGCGAACGTCACAAACCGTTTATAGCAAGTATAGCGGATATAAATGCAGAAATGCATGTAAAATTCCACTCCTTTTCCGTAATTTTGGAGTGTTTCTGCGCAGAAACTAACAGGAAACCGGCCAAAGGCATACTATTCCTTCGTAAAGCATCGAGTTACATCGAATGGTGAAGGTCCCAAACCATTTAAAGCAAGCGGATCGGATATAAATATGGATATCCTTGTAAAATTACAACTCTACTCTTTTATTTTGGAGTGCTTCTGCTCACAAACTGTTAGGAAACCGGCCAAAGGCATACTATTCCTTCGTAAAACATCGAGTTACACCGAATGGCGAAGGTCTCAAACCGTTTAGAGCAAGTGGAGCGGATATAAATGCGGAAATGCATGTAAAACTGCAACTCTACTCTCTTATTTTGGAATGTTTCTGCGCACAAACTGTTAGAAAACCGGTCAAACGCATACTATTCCTTCGTAAAACATTGAGCTTCATCGAATGACGAAGGCCACAAACCGTTTAGAGCAAGGGGAGCGGATATAAATGCGGAAATGAATGTAAAACTACAACTCTACTCCCTTATTTTGGAGTGTTTCTGAGCACAAACTGTTAGGAAACCGGCCAAAGGCATACTATTCCGACCTAAAACATCGAGCTACGTCGAATGGCGAACGTCACAAACCGTTTAGAGCAAGTAGAGCGGATATAAATGCAGAAATGCATGTAAAATTCCACTCCTTTTCCGTAATTTTGTAGTGTTTCTGCGCAGAAACTAACAGGAAACCGGCCAAAGGCATACTATTCCTTCGTAAAGCATCGAGTTACATCGAATGGTGAAGGTCCCAAACCATTTAAAGCAAGCGGATCGGATATAAATATGGATATCCTTGTAAAATTACAACTCTACTCTTTTATTTTGGAGTGCTTCTGCTCACAAACTGTTAGGAAACCGGCCAAAGGCATACTATTCCTTCGTAAAACATCGAGTTACATCGAATGGAGAAGGTCCCAAACCATTTAGAGTAACTGAAGCGGATATAAATGCGGAAATGCATGTAAAATTGCAACTCTACTCCCTTATTTCGCAGTCTTTCTTCGCACAAATTCTTAGAAAACCGGCCAAACATATACTATTCCTTCGTAAAACAACGAGCTACACCGAATGGCGAAGGTCTCAAACCGTTTAGAGCAAGTGGAGCGGATATAAATGCGGAAATGCATGTAAAATTGCAACTCTACTCTCTTGTTTTGGAATGTTTCTGCGCACAAACTGTTAGAAAACCGGTCAAACGCATACTATTCCTTCGTAAAGCATCGAGTTACATCGAATGACGAAGGCCACAAACCGTTTAGAGCAAGTTGAGCGGATATAAATGCAGAAATGCATGTAAAATTCCACTCCTTTTCCGTAATTTTGTAGTGTTTCTGCGCAGAAACTAACAGGAAACCGGCCAAAGGCATATTATTCCTTCGTAAAGCATCGAGTTACATCGAATGGTGAAGGTCCCAAACCATTTAAAGCAAGCGGATCGGATATAAATATGGATATCCTTGTAAAATTACAACTCTACTCTTTTATTTTGGAGTGCTTCTGCTCACAAACTGTTAGGAAACCGGCCAAAGGCATACTATTCCGACGTAAAACATCGAGTTACACCGAATGGCGAAGGTCCCAAACCGTTTAGAGTAAGTGAAGCGGTTATAAATGCGGAAATGCATGTAAAATTGCAACTCTACTCTCTTATTTTGGAATGTTTCTGCTCACAAACTGTTAGGAAACCGGCCAAACGCATATTATTCCGTCGTAAAACATCGAGCTACATCGAATGGCGAAGGTCCCAAACCATTTAGAGCAAGTGGAGCGGATATAAATATGGAAATCCTTGTAAAATTACAACTCTACTCTTTTATTTTGGAGTGCTTCTGCTCACAAACTGTTAGGAAACCGGCCAAAGGCATACTATTCCTTCGTAATACATCGAGTTACACCGAATGGCGAAGGTCTCAAACCGTTTAGAGAAAGTGGAGCGGATATAAATGCGGAAATGCATGTAAAATTGCAACTCTACTCTCTTATTTTGGAATGTTTCTGCGCACAAACTGTTAGAAAACCGGTCAAACGCATACTATTCCTTCGTAAAGCATCGAGTTACATCGAATGGCGAAGGCCACAAACCGTTTAGAGCAAGGGGAGCGGATATAAATGCGGAAATGAATGTAAAACTACAACTCTACTCCCTTATTTTGGAGTGTTTCTGAGCACAAACTGTTAGGAAACCGGCCAAAGGCATACTATTCCGACGTAAAACATCGAGCTACGTCGAATGGCGAACGTCACAAACCGTTTAGAGCAAGTAGAGCGGATATAAATGCAGAAATGCATGTAAAATTCCACTCCTTTTCCGTAATTTTGTAGTGTTTCTGCGCAGAAACTAACAGGAAACCGGCCAAAGGCATATTATTCCTTCGTAAAGCATCGAGTTACATCGAATGGTGAAGGTCCCAAACCATTTAAAGCAAGCGGATCGGATATAAATATGGATATCCTTGTAAAATTACAACTCTACTCTTTTATTTTGGAGTGCTTCTGCTCACAAACTGTTAGGAAACCGGCCAAAGGCATACTATTCCGACGTAAAACATCGAGTTACACCGAATGGCGAAGGTCCCAAACCGTTTAGAGTAAGTGAAGCGGTTATAAATGCGGAAATGCATGTAAAATTGCAACTCTACTCTCTTATTTTGGAATGTTTCTGCTCACAAACTGTTAGGAAACCGGCCAAAGGCATATTATTCCGTCGTAAAACATCGAGCTACATCGAATGGCGAAGGTCCCAAACCATTTAGAGCAAGTGGAGCGGATATAAATATGGAAATCCTTGTAAAATTACAACTCTACTCTTTTATTTTGGAGTGCTTCTGCTCACAAACTGTTAGGAAACCGGCCAAAGGCATACTATTCCTTCGTAATACATCGAGTTACACCGAATGGCGAAGGTCTCAAACCGTTTAGAGAAAGTGGAGCGGATATAAATGCGGAAATGCATGTAAAATTGCAACTCTACTCTCTTATTTTGGAATGTTTCTGCGCACAAACTGTTAGAAAACCGGTCAAACGCATACTATTCCTTCGTAAAGCATCGAGTTACATCGAATGGCGAAGGCCACAAACCGTTTAGAGCAAGGGGAGCGGATATAAATGCGGAAATGAATGTAAAACTACAACTCTACTCCCTTATTTTGGAGTGTTTCTGAGCACAAACTGTTAGGAAACCGGCCAAAGGCATACTATTCCGACGTAAAACATCGAGCTACATCGAATGGCGAAGGTCACAAACCGTTTAGAGCAAGTAGAGCGGATATAAATGCAGAAATGCATGTAAAATTCCACTCCTTTTCCGTAATTTTGTAGTGTTTCTGCGCAGAAACTAACAGGAAACCGGCCAAAGGCATACTATTCCTTCGTAAAGCATCGAGTTACATCGAATGGTGAAGGTCCCAAACCATTTAAAGCAAGCGGATCGGATATAAATATGGATATCCTTGTAAAATTACAACTCTACTCTTTTATTTTGGAGTGCTTCTGCTCACAAACTGTTAGGAAACCGGCCAAAGGCATACTATTCCTTCGTAATACATCGAGTTACACCGAATGGCGAAGGTCCCAAACCGTTTAGAGTAAGTGAAGCGGATATAAATGCGGAAATGCATGTAAAATTGCAACTCTACTCTCTTATTTTGGAATGTTCCTGCTCACAAACTGTTAGGAAACCGGCCAAAGGCATATTATTCCGTCGTAAAACATCGATCTACATCGAATGGCGAAGGTCCCAAACCATTTAGAGCAAGTGGAGCGGATATAAATATGGAAAGCCTTGTAAAATTACAACTCTACTCTTTTATTTTGGAGTGCTTCTGCTCACAAACTGTTAGGAAACCGGCCAAAGGCATACTATTCCTTCGTAATACATCGAGTTACACCGAATGGCGAAGGTCTCAAACCGTTTAGAGAAAGTGGAGCGGATATAAATGCGGAAATGCATGTAAAATTGCAACTCTACTCTCTTATTTTGGAATGTTTCTGCGCACAAACTGTTAGAAAACCGGTCAAACGCATACTATTCCTTCGTAAAACAACGAGCTACACCGAATGGCGAAGGTCTCAAACCGTTTAGAGCAAGTGGAGCGGATATAAATACGGAAATGCATGTAAAATTGCAACTCTACTCTCTTGTTTTGGAATGTTTCTGCGCACAAACTGTTAGAAAACCGGTCAAACGCATACTATTCCTTCGTAAAGCATCGAGTTACATCGAATGACGAAGGCCACAAACCGTTTATAGCAAGTAGAGCGGATATAAATGCAGAAATGCATGTAAAATTCCACTCCTTTTCCGTAATTTTGTAGTGTTTCTGCGCAGAAACTAACAGGAAACCGGCCAAAGGCATACTATTCCTTCGTAAAGCATCGAGTTACATCGAATGGTGAAGGTCCCAAACCATTTAAAGCAAGCGGATCGGATATAAATATGGATATCCTTGTAAAATTACAACTCTACTCTTTTATTTTGGAGTGCTTCTGCTCACAAACTGTTAGGAAACCGGCCAAAGGCATACTATTCCGACGTAAAACATCGAGTTACACCGAAAGGCGAAGGTCCCAAACCGTTTAGACTAAGTGAAGCGGATATAAATGCGGAAATGCATGTAAAATTGCAACTCTACTCTCTTATTTTGGAATGTTTCTGCTCACAAACTGTTAGGAAACCGGCCAAAGGCATATTATTCCGTCGTAAAACATCGAGCTACATCGAATGGCGAAGGTCCCAAACCATTTAGAGCAAGTGGAGCGGATATAAATATGGAAATCCTTGTAAAATTACAACTCTACTCTTTTATTTTGGAGTGCTTCTGCTCACAAACTGTTAGGAAACCGGCCAAAGGCATACTATTCCGACGTAAAACATCCAGCTACGTCGAATGGCGAACGTCACAAACCGTTTAGAGCAAGTAGAGCGGATATAAATGCAGAAATGCATGTAAAATTCCACTCCTTTTCCGTAATTTTGGAGTGTTTCTGCGCAGAAACTAACAGGAAACCGGCCAAAGGCATACTATTCCTTCGTAAAGCATCGAGTTACATCGAATGGTGAAGGTCCCAAACCATTTAAAGGAAGCAGATCGGATATAAATATGGATATCCTTGTAAAATTACAACTCTACTCTTTTATTTTGGAGTGCTTCTGCTCACAAACTGTTAGGAAACCGGCCAAAGGCATACTATTCCTTCGTAATACATCGAGTTACACCGAATGGCGAAGGTCTCAAACCGTTTAGAGCAAGTGGAGCGGATATAAATGCGGAATTGCATGTAAAATTGCAACTCTACTCTCTTATTTTGGAATGTTTCTGCGCACAAACTGTTAGAAAACCGGTCAAACGCATACTATTCCTTCGTAAAACATTGAGCTTCATCGAATGGCGAAGGCCACAAACCGTTTAGAGCAAGGGGAGCGGATATAAATGCGGAAATGAATGTAAACCTACAACTCTACTCCCTTATTTTGGAGTGTTTCTGCGCACAAACTAACAGGAAACCGGCCAAAGGCATACTATTCCTTCGTAAAGCATCGAGTTACATCGAATGGTGAAGGTCCCAAACCATTTAAAGCAAGCGGATCGGATATAAATATGGATATCCTTGTAAAATTACAACTCTACTCTTTTATTTTGGAGTGCTTCTGCTCACAAACTGTTAGGAAACCGGCCAAAGGCATACTATTCCTTCGTAATACATCGAGTTACACCGAATGGCGAAGGTCCCAAACCGTTTAGAGTAAGTGAAGCGGATATAAATGCGGAAATGCATGTAAAATTGCAACTCTACTCTCTTATTTTGGAATGTTTCTGCTCACAAACTGTTAGGAAACCGGCCAAAGGCATATTATTCCGTCGTAAAACATCGAGCTACATCGAATGGCGAAGGTCCCAAACCATTTAGAGCAAGTGGAGCGGATATAAATATGGAAATCCTTGTAAAATTACAACTCTACTCTTTTATTTTGGAGTGCTTCTGCTCACAAACTGTTAGGAAACCGGCCAAAGGCATACTATTCCTTCGTAAAACATCGAGTTACATCGAATGGAGAAGGTCCCAAACCATTTAGGGTAACTGAAGCGGATATAAATGCGGAAATGCATGTAAAATTGCAACTCTACTCTCTTATTTTGGAATGTTTCTACGTACAAACTGTTAGAAAACCGGTCAAACGCATACTATTCCTTCGTAAAGCATCGAGTTACATCGAATGGTGAAGGTCCCAAACCATTTAAAGCAAGTGGAGCGGATATAAATGAGGAAATGCATGTAAAATTACAACTCTACTCTTTTATTTTGGAGTGTTTCTGAGCACAAACTGTTAGGAAACCGGCCAAAGGCATACTATTCCGACGTAAAACATCGAGCTACGTCGAATGGCGAACGTCACAAACCGTTTAGAGCAAGTAGAGCGGATATAAATGCAGAAATGCATGTAAAATTCCTCTCCTTTTCCGTAATTTTGGAGTGTTTCTGCGCAGAAACTAACAGGAAACCGGCCAAAGGCATACTATTCCTTCGTAAAGCATCGAGTTACATCGAATGGTGAAGGTCCCAAACCATTTAAAGCAAGCGGATCGGATATAAATATGGATATCCTTGTAAAATTACAACTCTACTCTTTTATTTTGGAGTGCTTCTGCTCACAAACTGTTAGGAAACCGGCCAAAGGCATACTATTCCGACGTAAAACATCGAGCTACGTCGAATGGCGAACGTCACATACCGTTTAGAGCAAGTAGAGCGGATATAAATGCAGAAATGCATGTAAAATTCCACTCCTTTTCCGTAATTTTGGAGTGTTTCTGCGCAGAAACTAACAGGAAACCGGCCAAAGGCATACTATTCCTTCGTAAAGCATCGAGTTACATCGAATGGTGAAGGTCCCAAACCATTTAAAGCAAGCGGATCGGATGTAAATATGGATATCCTTGTAAAATTACAACTCTACTCTTTTATTTTGGAGTGCTTCTGCTCACAAACTGTTAGGAAACCGGCCAAAGGCATACTATTCCTTCGTAAAACATCGAGTTACATCGAATGGAGAAGGACCCAAACCATTTAGGGTAACTGAAGCGGATATAAATGCGGAAATGCATGTAAAATTGCAACTCTACTCTCTTATTTTGGAATGTTTCTACGTACAAACTGTTAGAAAACCGGTCAAACGCATACTATTCCTTCGTAAAGCATCGAGTTACATCGAATGGTGAAGGTCCCAAACCATTTAAAGTAAGTGGAGCGGATATAAATGCGGAAATGCATGTAAAATTACAACTCTACTCTTTTATTTTGGAGTGTTTCTGAGCACAAACTGTTAGGAAACCGGCCAAAGGCATACTATTCCGACGTAAAACATCGAGCTACGTCGAATGGCGAACGTCACAAACCGTTTAGAGCAAGTAGAGCGGATATAAATGCAGAAATGCATGTAAAATTCCACTCCTTTTCCGTAATTTTGGAGTGTTTCTGCGCAGAAACTAACAGGAAACCGGCCAAAGGCATACTATTCCTTCGTAAAGCATCGAGTTACATCGAATGGTGAAGGTCCCAAACCATTTAGGGTAACTAAAGAGGATATAAATGCGGAAATGCATGAAAAATTGCAACTCTACTCTCTTGTTTTGGAATGTTTCTGCGCACAAACTGTTAGAAAACCGGTCAAACGCATACTATTCCTTCCTAAATCATTGAGCTTCATCGAATGGCGAAGGCCACAAACCGTTTAGAGCAAGGGGAGCGGATATAAATGCGGAAATGAATGTAAAACTACAACTCTACTCCCTTATTTTAAAGTGTTTCTGAGCACAAACTGTTAGGAAACCGGCCAAAGGCATACTATTCCGACGTAAAACATCGAGCTACGTCGAATGGCGAACGTCACAAACCGTTTAGAGCAATTAGAGCGGATATAAATGCAGAAATGCATGTAAAATTCCTCTCCTTTTCCGTAATTTTGGAGTGTTTCTGCGCAGAAACTAACAGGAAACCGGCCAAAGGCATACTATTCCTTCGTAAAGCATCGAGTTACATCGAATGGTGAAGGTCCCAAACCATTTAAAGCAAGCGGATCGGATATAAATATGGATATCCTTGTAAAATTACAACTCTACTCTTTTATTTTGGAGTGCTTCTGCTCACAAACTGTTAGGAAACCGGCCAAAGGCATACTATTCCGACGTAAAACATCGAGCTACGTCGAATGGCGAACGTCACAAACCGTTTAGAGCAAGTAGAGCGGATATAAATGCAGAAATGCATGTAAAATTCCACTCCTTTTCCGTAATTTTGTAGTGTTTCTGCGCAGAAACTAACAGGAAACCGGCCAAAGGCATACTATTCCTTCGTAAAGCATCGAGTTACATCGAATGGTGAAGGTCCCAAACCATTTAAAGCAAGCGGATCGGATGTAAATATGGATATCCTTGTAAAATTACAACTCTACTCTTTTATTTTGGAGTGCTTCTGCTCACAAACTGTTAGGAAACCGGCCAAAGGCATACTATTCCTTCGTAAAACATCGAGTTACATCGAATGGAGAAGGTCCCAAACCATTTAGGGTAACTGAAGCGGATATAAATGCGGAAATGCATGTAAAATTGCAACTCTACTCTCTTATTTTGGAATGTTTCTACGTACAAACTGTTAGAAAACCGGTCAAACGCATACTATTCCTTCGTAAAGCATCGAGTTACATCGAATGGTGAAGGTCCCAAACCATTTAAAGCAAGTGGAGCGGATATAAATGCGGAAATGCATGTAAAATTACAACTCTACTCTTTTATTTTGGAGTGTTTCTGAGCACAAACTGTTGGGAAACCGGCCAAAGGCATACTATTCCGACGTAAAACATCGAGCTACGTCGAATGGCGAACGTCACAAACCGTTTAGAGCAAGTAGAGCGGATATAAATGCAGAAATGCATGTAAAATTACACTCCTTTTCCGTAATTTTGGAGTGTTTCTGCGCAGAAACTTACAGGAAACCGGCCAAAGGCATACTATTCCTTCGTAAAACATCGAGTTACATCGAATGGTGAAGGTCCCAAACCATTTAGGGTAACTAAAGCGGATATAAATGCGGAAATGCATGAAAAATTGCAACTCTACTCTCTTGTTTTGGAATGTTTCTGCGCACAAACTGTTAGAAAACCGGTCAAACGCATACTATTCCTTCCTAAATCATTGAGCTTCATCGAATGGCGAAGGCCACAAACCGTTTAGAGCAAGGGGAGCGGATATAAATGCGGAAATGAATGTAAAACTACAACTCTACTCCCTTATTTTGGAGTGTTTCTGAGCACAAACTGTTAGGAAACCGGCCAAAGGCATACTATTCCGAAGTAAAACATCGAGCTACGTCGAATGGCGAACGTCACAAACCGTTTAGAGCAAGTAGAGCGGATATAAATGCAGAAATGCATGTAAAATTCCACTCCTTTTCCGTAATTTTGGAGTGTTTCTGCGCACAAACTAACAGGAAACCGGCCAAAGGCATATTATTCCGTCGTAAAACATCGATCTACATCGAATGGCAAAGGTCCCAAACCATTTAGAGCAAGTGGAGCGGATATAAATATGGAAATCCTTGTAAAATTACAACTCTACTCTTTTATTTTGGAGTGCTTCTGCTCACAAACTGTTAGGAAACCGGCCAAAGGCATACTATTCCTTCGTAATACATCGAGTTACACCGAATGGCGAAGGTCTCAAACCGTTTAGAGAAAGTGGAGCGGATATAAATGCGGAAATGCATGTAAAATTGCAACTCTACTCTCTTGTTTTGGAATGTTTCTGCGCACAAACTGTTAGAAAACCGGTCAAACGCATACTATTCCTTCGTAAAACATTGAGCTACATCGAATGGCGAAGGCCACAAACCGTTTAGAGCAAGGGGAGCGGATATAAATGCGGAAATGAATGTAAAACTACAACTCTACTCCCTTATTTTGGAGTGTTTCTGAGCACAAACTGTTAGGAAACCGGCCAAAGGCATACTATTCCGAAGTAAAACATCGAGCTACGTCGAATGGCGAACGTCACAAACCGTTTAGAGCAAGTAGAGCGGATATAAATGCAGAAATGCATGTAAAATTCCACTCCTTTTCCGTAATTTTGGAGTGTTTCTGCGCACAAACTAACAGGAAACCGGCCAAAGGCATACTATTCCTTCGTAAAGCATCGAGTTACATCGAATGGTGAAGGTCCCAAACCATTTAAAGCAAGCGGATCGGATATAAATATGGATATCCTTGTAAAATTACAACTCTACTCTTTTATTTTGGAGTGCTTCTGCTCACAAACTGTTAGGAAACCGGCCAAAGGCATACTATTCCTTCGTAATACATCGAGTTACACCGAATGGCGAAGGTCCCAAACCGTTTAGAGTAAGTGAAGCGGATATAAATGCGGAAATGCATGTAAAATTGCAACTCTACTCTCTTATTTTGGAGTGCTTCTGCTCACAAACTGTTAGGAAACCGGTCAAACGCATACTATTCCTTCGTAAAGCATCGAGTTACATCGAATGGTGAAGGTCCCAAACCATTTAAAGCAAGTGGAGCGGATATAAATGCGGAAATGCATGTAAAATTACAACTCTACTCTTTTATTTTGGAGTGTTTCTGAGCACAAACTGTTAGGAAACCGGCCAAAGGCATACTATTCCGACGTAAAACATCGAGCTACGTCCAATGGCGAACGTCACAAACCGTTTAGAGCAAGTAGAGCGGATATAAATGCAGAAATGCATGTAAAATTCCTCTCCTTTTCCGTAATTTTGGAGTGTTTCTGCGCAGAAACTAACAGGAAACCGGCCAAAGGCATACTATTCCTTCGTAAAGCATCGAGTTATTATACATCGAATGGTGAAGGTCCCAAACCATTTAGGGTAACTAAAGCGGATATAAATGCGGAAATGCATGAAAAATTGCAACTCTACTCTCTTGTTTTGGAATGTTTCTGCGCACAAACTGTTAGAAAACCGGTCAAACGCATACTATTCCTTCCTAAATCATTGAGCTTCATCGAATGGCGAAGGCCACAAACCGTTTAGAGCAAGGGGAGCGGATATAAATGCGGAAATGAATGTAAAACTACAACTCTACTCCCTTATTTTGGAGTGTTTCTGAGCACAAACTGTTAGGAAACCGGCCAAAGGCATACTATTCCGACGTAAAACATGGAGTTACATCGAATGGAGAAGGTCCCAAACCGTTTAGAGTAAGTGCAGCGGATATAAATGCGGAAATGCATGTAAAATTGCAACTCTACTCTTTTATTTTGGAGTGTTTCTGCTCACAAACTGTTAGGAAACCGGCCAAAGGCATATTATTCCGACGTAAAACATCGAGCTACATCGAATGGTGATGGTCCCAAACCATTTAAAGCAAGCGGATCGGATGTAAATATGGATATCCTTGTAAAATTACAACTCTACTCTTTTATTTTGGAGTGCTTCTGCTCACAAACTGTTAGGAAACCGGCCAAAGGCATACTATTCCTTCGTAAAACATCGAGTTACATCGAATGGAGAAGGTCCCAAACCATTTAGGGTAACTGAAGCGGATATAAATGCGGAAATGCATGTAAAATTGCAACTCTACTCTCTTATTTTGGAATGTTTCTACGTACAAACTGTTAGAAAACCGGTCAAACGCATACTATTCCTTCGTAAAGCATCGAGTTACATCGAATGGTGAAGGTCCCAAACCATTTAAAGCAAGTGGAGCGGATATAAATGCGGAAATGCATGTAAAATTACAACTCTACTCTTTTATTTTGGAGTGTTTCTGAGCACAAACTGTTAGGAAACCGGCCAAAGGCATACTATTCCGACGTAAAACATCGAGCTACGTCGAATGGCGAACGTCACAAACCGTTTAGAGCAAGTAGAGTGGATATAAATGCAGAAATGCATGTAAAATTCCACTCCTTTTCCGTAATTTTGGAGTGTTTCTGCGCAGAAACTAACAGGAAACCGGCCAAAGGCATACTATTCCTTCGTAAAGCATCGAGCTACATCGAATGGTGATGGTCCCAAACCATTTAGAGCAAGTGGAGCGGATATAAATATGGAAATCCTTATAAAATTACAACTATACTCTCTTATTTTGGAGTGTTTCTGCGAACAAACTGTTAGGAAACCGGTCAAACGTATACTATTCCGTCGTAAAACATTGAGCTACATCGAATGGCGAAGGTCACAAACCGCTTAGAGCAAGTGGAGCGGATATAAATATGGAAATCCTTGAAAAATTACATCTCAACTCTTTTATTTTGGAGTGCTTCTGCTCACAAACTGTTAGGAAACCGGCCAAAGGCATACTATTCCTTCGTAAAACATCGAGTTACATCGAATGGAGAAGGTCCCAAACCATTTAGGGTAACTGAAGCGGATATAAATGCGGAAATGCATGTAAAATTGCAACTCTACTCTCTTATTTTGGAATGTTTCTGCGTACAAACTGTTAGAAAACCGGTCAAACGCATACTATTCCTTCGTAAAGCATCGAGTTACATCGAATGGTGAAGGTCCCAAACCATTTAAAGCAAGTGGAGCGGATATAAATGCGGAAATGCATGTAAAATTACACCTCTACTCTTTTATTTTGGAGTGTTTCTGAGCACAAACTGTTAGGAAACCGGCCAAAGGCATACTATTCCGACGTAAAACATCGAGCTACGTCGAATGGCGAACGTCACAAACCGTTTAGATCAAGTAGAGCGGATATAAATGCAGAAATGCATTTAAAATTCCACTCCTTTTCCGTAATTTTGGAGTGTTTCTGCGCAGAAACTAACAGGAAACCGGCCAAAGGCATACTATTCCTTCGTAAAGCATCGAGTTACATCGAATGGTGAAGGTCCCAAACCATTTAAAGCAAACGAATCGGATATATATATGGATATCCTTGTAAAATTACAA
This sequence comes from Mimumesa dahlbomi, assembly GCA_917499265.3. Taxonomy (NCBI): domain Eukaryota; kingdom Metazoa; phylum Arthropoda; class Insecta; order Hymenoptera; family Crabronidae; genus Mimumesa; species Mimumesa dahlbomi. Next base: position 556,054 of record OU824120.1, on the reverse strand, counting down.
CTCTACTCTTTTATTTTGGAGTGCTTCTGCTCACAAACTGTTAGGAAACCGGCCAAAGGCATACTATTCCTTCGTAAAACATCGAGTTACACCGAATGGCGAAGGTCTCAAACCGTTTAGAGCAAGTGGAGCGGATATAAATGCGGAAATGAATGTAAAACTACAACTCTACTCCCTTATTTTGGAGTGTTTCTGAGCACAAACTGTTAGGAAACCGGCCAAAGGCATACTATTCCGACGTAAAACATCGAGCTACGTCGAATGGCGAACGTCACAAACCGTTTAGAGCAAGTAGAGCGGATATAAATGCAGAAATGCATGTAAAATTCCACTCCTTTTCCGTAATTTTGTAGTGTTTCTGCGCAGAAACTAACAGGAAACCGGCCAAAGGCATACTATTCCTTCGTAAAGCATCGAGTTACATCGAATGGTGAAGGTCCCAAACCATTTAAAGCAAGCGGATCGGATATAAATATGGATATCCTTGTAAAATTACAACTCTACTCTTTTATTTTGGAGTGCTTCTGCTCACAAACTGTTAGGAAACCGGCCAAAGGCATACTATTCCTTCGTAAAACATCGAGTTACATCGAATGGTGAAGGTCCCAAACCATTTAAAGCAAGCGGATCGGATATAAATGCGGAAATGCATGTAAAATTACAACTCTACTCTTTTATTTTGGAGTGTTTCTGAGCACAAACTGTTAGGAAACCGGCCAAAGGCATACTATTCCGACGTAAAACATCGAGCTACGTCGAATGGCGAACGTCACAAACCGTTTAGAGCAAGTAGAGTGGATATAAATGCAGAAATGCATGTAAAATTCCACTCCTTTTCCGTAATTTTGGAGTGTTTCTGCGCAGAAACTAACAGGAAACCGGCCAAAGGCATACTATTCCTTCGTAAAGCATCGAGCTACATCGAATGGTGATGGTCCCAAACCATTTAGAGCAAGTGGAGCGGATATAAATATGGAAATCCTTATAAAATTACAACTATACTCTCTTATTTTGGAGTGTTTCTGCGAACAAACTGTTAGGAAACCGGTCAAACGTATACTATTCCGTCGTAAAACATTGAGCTACATCGAATGGCGAAGGTCACAAACCGCTTAGAGCAAGTGGAGCGGATATAAATATGGAAATCCTTGAAAAATTACATCTCAACTCTTTTATTTTGGAGTGCTTCTGCTCACAAACTGTTAGGAAACCGGCCAAAGGCATACTATTCCTTCGTAAAACATCGAGTTACATCGAATGGAGAAGGTCCCAAACCATTTAGGGTAACTGAAGCGGATATAAATGCGGAAATGCATGTAAAATTGCAACTCTACTCTCTTATTTTGGAATGTTTCTGCGTACAAACTGTTAGAAAACCGGTCAAACGCATACTATTCCTTCGTAAAGCATCGAGTTACATCGAATGGTGAAGGTCCCAAACCATTTAAAGCAAGTGGAGCGGATATAAATGCGGAAATGCATGTAAAATTACAACTCTACTCTTTTATTTTGGAGTGTTTCTGAGCACAAACTGTTAGGAAACCGGCCAAAGGCATACTATTCCGACGTAAAACATCGAGCTACGTCGAATGGCGAACGTCACAAACCGTTTAGATCAAGTAGAGCGGATATAAATGCAGAAATGCATTTAAAATTCCACTCCTTTTCCGTAATTTTGGAGTGTTTCTTCGCAGAAACTTACAGGAAACCGGCCAAAGGCATACTATTCCTTCGTAAAGCATCGAGTTACATCGAATGGTGAAGGTCCCAAACCATTTAAAGCAAACGAATCGGATATATATATGGATATCCTTGTAAAATTACAACTCTACTCTTTTATTTTGGAGTGCTTCTGCTCACAAACTGTTAGGAAACCGGCCAAAGGCATACTATTCCTTCGTAAAACATCGAGTTACACCGAATGGCGAAGGTCTCAAACCGTTTAGAGCAAGTGGAGCGGATATAAATGCGGAAATGAATGTAAAACTACAACTCTACTCCCTTATTTTGGAGTGTTTCTGAGCACAAACTGTTAGGAAACCGGCCAAAGGCATACTATTCCGACGTAAAACATCGAGCTACGTCGAATGGCGAACGTCACAAACCGTTTAGAGCAAGTAGAGCGGATATAAATGCAGAAATGCATGTAAAATTCCACTCCTTTTCCGTAATTTTGTAGTGTTTCTGCGCAGAAACTAACAGGAAACCGGCCAAAGGCATACTATTCCTTCGTAAAGCATCGAGTTACATCGAATGGTGAAGGTCCCAAACCATTTAAAGCAAGCGGATCGGATATAAATATGGATATCCTTGTAAAATTACAACTCTACTCTTTTATTTTGGAGTGCTTCTGCTCACAAACTGTTAGGAAACCGGCCAAAGGCATACTATTCCTTCGTAAAGCATCGAGTTACATCGAATGGTGAAGGTCCCAAACCATTTAAAGCAAGCGGATCGGATATAAATGCGGAAATGCATGTAAAATTACAACTCTACTCTTTTATTTTGGAGTGTTTCTGAGCACAAACTGTTAGGAAACCGGCCAAAGGCATACTATTCCGACGTAAAACATCGAGCTACGTCGAATGGCGAACGTCACAAACCGTTTAGAGCAAGTAGAGTGGATATAAATGCAGAAATGCATGTAAAATTCCACTCCTTTTCCTTAATTTTGGAGTGTTTCTGCGCAGAAACTAACAGGAAACCGGCCAAAGGCATACTATTCCTTCGTAAAGCATCGAGCTACATCGAATGGTGATGGTCCCAAACCATTTAGAGCAAGTGGAGCGGATATAAATATGGAAATCCTTATAAAATTACAACTATACTCTCTTATTTTGGAGTGTTTCTGCGAACAAACTGTTAGGAAACCGGTCAAACGTATACTATTCCGTCGTAAAACATTGAGCTACATCGAATGGCGAAGGTCACAAACCGCTTAGAGCAAGTGGAGCGGATATAAATATGGAAATCCTTGAAAAATTACATCTCAACTCTTTTATTTTGGAGTGCTTCTGCTCACAAACTGTTAGGAAACCGGCCAAAGGCATACTATTCCTTCGTAAAACATCGAGTTACATCGAATGGAGAAGGTCCCAAACCATTTAGGGTAACTGAAGCGGATATAAATGCGGAAATGCATGTAAAATTGCAACTCTACTCTCTTATTTTGGAATGTTTCTGCGTACAAACTGTTAGAAAACCGGTCAAACGCATACTATTCCTTCGTAAAGCATCGAGTTACATCGAATGGTGAAGGTCCCAAACCATTTAAAGCAAGAGGAGCGGATATAAATGCGGAAATGCATGTAAAATTACAACTCTACTCTTTTATTTTGGAGTGTTTCTGAGCACAAACTGTTGGGAAACCGGCCAAAGGCATACTATTCCGACGTAAAACATCGAGCTACGTCGAATGGCGAACGTCACAAACCGTTTAGAGCAAGTAGAGCGGATATAAATGCAGAAATGCATGTAAAATTCCACTCCTTTTCCGTAATTTTGGAGTGTTTCTGCGCAGAAACTAACAGGAAACCGGCCAAAGGCATACTATTCCTTCGTAAAGCATCGAGTTACATCGAATGGTGAAGGTCCCAAACCATTTAGGGTAACTAAAGCGGATATAAATGCGGAAATGCATGAAAAATTGCAACTCTACTCTCTTGTTTTGGAATGTTTCTGCGCACAAACTGTTAGAAAACCGGTCAAACGCATACTATTCCTTCCTAAATCATTGAGCTTCATCGAATGGCGAAGGCCACAAACCGTTTAGAGCAAGGGGAGCGGATATAAATGCGGAAATGAATGTAAAACTACAACTCTACTCCCTTATTTTGGAGTGTTTCTGAGCACAAACTGTTAGGAAACCGGCCAAAGGCATACTATTCCGAAGTAAAACATCGAGCTACGTCGAATGGCGAACGTCACAAACCGTTTAGAGCAAGTAGAGCGGATATAAATGCAGAAATGCATGTAAAATTCCACTCCTTTTCCGTAATTTTGGAGTGTTTCTGCGCACAAACTAACAGGAAACCGGCCAAAGGCATATTATTCCGTCGTAAAACATCGATCTACATCGAATGGCAAAGGTCCCAAACCATTTAGAGCAAGTGGAGCGGATATAAATATGGAAATCCTTGTAAAATTACAACTCTACTCTTTTATTTTGGAGTGCTTCTGCTCACAAACTGTTAGGAAACCGGCCAAAGGCATACTATTCCTTCGTAAAACATCGAGTTACATCGAATGGAGAAGGTCTCAAACCGTTTAGAGAAAGTGGAGCGGATATAAATGCGGAAATGCATGTAAAATTGCAACTCTACTCTCTTGTTTTGGAATGTTTCTGCGCACAAACTGTTAGAAAACCGGTCAAACGCATACTATTCCTTCGTAAAACATTGAGCTACATCGAATGGCGAAGGCCACAAACCGTTTAGAGCAAGGGGAGCGGATATAAATGCGGAAATGAATGTAAAACTACAACTCTACTCCCTTATTTTGGAGTGTTTCTGAGCACAAACTGTTAGGAAACCGGCCAAAGGCATACTATTCCGAAGTAAAACATCGAGCTACGTCGAATGGCGAACGTCACAAACCGTTTAGAGCAAGTAGAGCGGATATAAATGCAGAAATGCATGTAAAATTCCACTCCTTTTCCGTAATTTTGGAGTGTTTCTGCGCACAAACTAACAGGAAACCGGCCAAAGGCATACTATTCCTTCGTAAAGCATCGAGTTACATCGAATGGTGAAGGTCCCAAACCATTTAAAGCAAGCGGATCGGATATAAATATGGATATCCTTGTAAAATTACAACTCTACTCTTTTATTTTGGAGTGCTTCTGCTCACAAACTGTTAGGAAACCGGCCAAAGGCATACTATTCCTTCGTAATACATCGAGTTACACCGAATGGCGAAGGTCCCAAACCGTTTAGAGTAAGTGAAGCGGATATAAATGCGGAAATGCATGTAAAATTGCAACTCTACTCTCTTATTTTGGAGTGCTTCTGCTCACAAACTGTTAGGAAACCGGTCAAACGCATACTATTCCTTCGTAAAGCATCGAGTTACATCGAATGGTGAAGGTCCCAAACCATTTAAAGCAAGTGGAGCGGATATAAATGCGGAAATGCATGTAAAATTACAACTCTACTCTTTTATTTTGGAGTGTTTCTGAGCACAAACTGTTAGGAAACCGGCCAAAGGCATACTATTCCGACGTAAAACATCGAGCTACGTCCAATGGCGAACGTCACAAACCGTTTAGAGCAAGTAGAGCGGATATAAATGCAGAAATGCATGTAAAATTCCTCTCCTTTTCCGTAATTTTGGAGTGTTTCTGCGCAGAAACTAACAGGAAACCGGCCAAAGGCATACTATTCCTTCGTAAAGCATCGAGTTATTATACATCGAATGGTGAAGGTCCCAAACCATTTAGGGTAACTAAAGCGGATATAAATGCGGAAATGCATGAAAAATTGCAACTCTACTCTCTTGTTTTGGAATGTTTCTGCGCACAAACTGTTAGAAAACCGGTCAAACGCATACTATTCCTTCCTAAATCATTGAGCTTCATCGAATGGCGAAGGCCACAAACCGTTTAGAGCAAGGGGAGCGGATATAAATGCGGAAATGAATGTAAAACTACAACTCTACTCCCTTATTTTGGAGTGTTTCTGAGCACAAACTGTTAGGAAACCGGCCAAAGGCATACTATTCCGACGTAAAACATGGAGTTACATCGAATGGAGAAGGTCCCAAACCGTTTAGAGTAAGTGCAGCGGATATAAATGCGGAAATGCATGTAAAATTGCAACTCTACTCTTTTATTTTGGAGTGTTTCTGCTCACAAACTGTTAGGAAACCGGCCAAAGGCATATTATTGCGACGTAAAACATCGAGCTACATCGAATGGTGATGGTCCCAAACCATTTAAAGCAAGCGGATCGGATGTAAATATGGATATCCTTGTAAAATTACAACTCTACTCTTTTATTTTGGAGTGCTTCTGCTCACAAACTGTTAGGAAACCGGCCAAAGGCATACTATTCCTTCGTAAAACATCGAGTTACATCGAATGGAGAAGGTCCCAAACCATTTAGGGTAACTGAAGCGGATATAAATGCGGAAATGCATGTAAAATTGCAACTCTACTCTCTTATTTTGGAATGTTTCTACGTACAAACTGTTAGAAAACCGGTCAAACGCATACTATTCCTTCGTAAAGCATCGAGTTACATCGAATGGTGAAGGTCCCAAACAATTTAAAGCAAGTGGAGCGGATATAAATGCGGAAATGCATGTAAAATTACAACTCTACTCTTTTATTTTGGAGTGTTTCTGAGCACAAACTGTTAGGAAACCGGCCAAAGGCATACTATTCCGACGTAAAACATCGAGCTACGTCGAATGGCGAACGTCACAAACCGTTTAGAGCAAGTAGAGTGGATATAAATGCAGAAATGCATGTAAAATTCCACTCCTTTTCCGTAATTTTGGAGTGTTTCTGCGCAGAAACTAACAGGAAACCGGCCAAAGGCATACTATTCCTTCGTAAAGCATCGAGCTACATCGAATGGTGATGGTCCCAAACCATTTAGAGCAAGTGGAGCGGATATAAATATGGAAATCCTTATAAAATTACAACTATACTCTCTTATTTTGGAGTGTTTCTGCGAACAAACTGTTAGGAAACCGGTCAAACGTATACTATTCCGTCGTAAAACATTGAGCTACATCGAATGGCGAAGGTCACAAACCGCTTAGAGCAAGTGGAGCGGATATAAATATGGAAATCCTTGAAAAATTACATCTCAACTCTTTTATTTTGGAGTGCTTCTGCTCACAAACTGTTAGGAAACCGGCCAAAGGCATACTATTCCTTCGTAAAACATCGAGTTACATCGAATGGAGAAGGTCCCAAACCATTTAGGGTAACTGAAGCGGATATAAATGCGGAAATGCATGTAAAATTGCAACTCTACTCTCTTATTTTGGAATGTTTCTGCGTACAAACTGTTAGAAAACCGGTCAAACGCATACTATTCCTTCGTAAAGCATCGAGTTACATCGAATGGTGAAGGTCCCAAACCATTTAAAGCAAGTGGAGCGGATATAAATGCGGAAATGCATGTAAAATTACAACTCTACTCTTTTATTTTGGAGTGTTTCTGAGCACAAACTGTTAGGAAACCGGCCAAAGGCATACTATTCCGACGTAAAACATCGAGCTACGTCGAATGGCGAACGTCACAAACCGTTTAGATCAAGTAGAGCGGATATAAATGCAGAAATGCATTTAAAATTCCACTCCTTTTCCGTAATTTTGGAGTGTTTCTGCGCAGAAACTAACAGGAAACCGGCCAAAGGCATACTATTCCTTCGTAAAGCATCGAGTTACATCGAATGGTGAAGGTCCCAAACCATTTAAAGCAAACGAATCGGATATATATATGGATATCCTTGTAAAATTACAACTCTACTCTTTTATTTTGGAGTGCTTCTGCTCACAAACTGTTAGGAAACCGGCCAAAGGCATACTATTCCTTCGTAAAACATCGAGTTACACCGAATGGCGAAGGTCTCAAACCGTTTAGAGCAAGTGGAGCGGATATAAATGCGGAAATGCATGTAAAACTGCAACTCTACTCTCTTATTTTGGAATGTTTCTGCGCACAAACTGTTAGAAAACCGGTCAAACGCATACTATTCCTTCGTAAAACATTGAGCTTCATCGAATGACGAAGGCCACAAACCGTTTAGAGCAAGGGGAGCGGATATAAATGCGGAAATGAATGTAAAACTACAACTCTACTCCCTTATTTTGGAGTGTTTCTGAGCACAAACTGTTAGGAAACCGGCCAAACGCATACTATTCCTTCGTAAAGCATCGAGTTACATCGAATGACGAAGGCCACAAACCGTTTAGAGCAAGTTGAGCGGATATAAATGCAGAAATGCATGTAAAATTCCACTCCTTTTCCGTAATTTTGGAGTGTTTCTGCGCACAAACTAACAGGAAACCGGCCAAAGGCATATTATTCCTTCGTAAAGCATCGAGTTACATCGAATGGAGAAGGTCCCAAACCATTTAGAGTAACTGAAGCGGATATAAATGCGGAAATGCATGTAAAATTGCAACTCTACTCCCTTATTTCGCAGTCTTTCTTCGCACAAATTCTTAGAAAACCGGCCAAACATATACTATTCCTTCGTAAAACAACGAGCTACACCGAATGGCGAAGGTCTCAAACCGTTTAGAGCAAGTGGAGCGGATATAAATGCGGAAATGCATGTAAAATTGCAACTCTACTCTCTTGTTTTGGAATGTTTCTGCGCACAAACTGTTAGAAAACCGGTCAAACGCATACTATTCCTTCGTAAAGCATCGAGTTACATCGAATGACGAAGGCCACAAACCGTTTAGAGCAAGTTGAGCGGATATAAATGCAGAAATGCATGTAAAATTCCACTCCTTTTCCGTAATTTTGTAGTGTTTCTGCGCAGAAACTAACAGGAAACCGGCCAAAGGCATATTATTCCTTCGTAAAGCATCGAGTTACATCGAATGGTGAAGGTCCCAAACCATTTAAAGCAAGCGGATCGGATATAAATATGGATATCCTTGTAAAATTACAACTCTACTCTTTTATTTTGGAGTGCTTCTGCTCACAAACTGTTAGGAAACCGGCCAAAGGCATACTATTCCTTCGTAATACATCGAGTTACACCGAATGGCGAAGGTCTCAAACCGTTTAGAGAAAGTGGAGCGGATATAAATGCGGAAATGCATGTAAAATTGCAACTCTACTCTCTTGTTTTGGAATGTTTCTGCGCACAAACTGTTAGAAAACCGGTCAAACGCATACTATTCCTTCGTAAAACATTGAGCTACATCGAATGGCGAAGGCCACAAACCGTTTAGAGCAAGGGGAGCGGATATAAATGCGGAAATGAATGTAAAACTACAACTCTACTCCCTTATTTTGGAGTGTTTCTGAGCACAAACTGTTAGGAAACCGGCCAAAGGCATACTATTCCGAAGTAAAACATCGAGCTACGTCGAATGGCGAACGTCACAAACCGTTTAGAGCAAGTAGAGCGGATATAAATGCAGAAATGCATGTAAAATTCCACTCCTTTTCCGTAATTTTGGAGTGTTTCTGCGCACAAACTAACAGGAAACCGGCCAAAGGCATACTATTCCTTCGTAAAGCATCGAGTTACATCGAATGGTGAAGGTCCCAAACCATTTAAAGCAAGCGGATCGGATATAAATATGGATATCCTTGTAAAATTACAACTCTACTCTTTTATTTTGGAGTGCTTCTGCTCACAAACTGTTAGGAAACCGGCCAAAGGCATACTATTCCTTCGTAATACATCGAGTTACACCGAATGGCGAAGGTCCCAAACCGTTTAGAGTAAGTGAAGCGGATATAAATGCGGAAATGCATGTAAAATTGCAACTCTACTCTCTTATTTTGGAGTGCTTCTGCTCACAAACTGTTAGGAAACCGGTCAAACGCATACTATTCCTTCGTAAAGCATCGAGTTACATCGAATGGTGAAGGTCCCAAACCATTTAAAGCAAGTGGAGCGGATATAAATGCGGAAATGCATGTAAAATTACAACTCTACTCTTTTATTTTGGAGTGTTTCTGAGCACAAACTGTTAGGAAACCGGCCAAAGGCATACTATTCCGACGTAAAACATCGAGCTACGTCCAATGGCGAACGTCACAAACCGTTTAGAGCAAGTAGAGCGGATATAAATGCAGAAATGCATGTAAAATTCCTCTCCTTTTCCGTAATTTTGGAGTGTTTCTGCGCAGAAACTAACAGGAAACCGGCCAAAGGCATACTATTCCTTCGTAAAGCATCGAGTTACATCGAATGGTGAAGGTCCCAAACCATTTAGGGTAACTAAAGCGGATATAAATGCGGAAATGCATGAAAAATTGCAACTCTACTCTCTTGTTTTGGAATGTTTCTGAGCACAAACTGTTAGAAAACCGGTCAAACGCATACTATTCCTTCCTAAATCATTGAGCTTCATCGAATGGCGAAGGCCACAAACCGTTTAGAGCAAGGGGAGCGGATATAAATGCGGAAATGAATGTAAAACTACAACTCTACTCCCTTATTTTGGAGTGTTTCTGAGCACAAACTGTTAGGAAACCGGCCAAAGGCATACTATTCCGACGTAAAACATGGAGTTACATCGAATGGAGAAGGTCCCAAACCGTTTAGAGTAAGTGCAGCGGATATAAATGCGGAAATGCATGTAAAATTGCAACTCTACTCTTTTATTTTGGAGTGTTTCTGCTCACAAACTGTTAGGAAACCGGCCAAAGGCATATTATTCCGACGTAAAACATCGAGCTACATCGAATGGTGATGGTCCCAAACCATTTAAAGCAAGCGGATCGGATATAAATATGGATATCCTTGTAAAATTACAACTCTACTCTTTTATTTTGGAGTGCTTCTGCTCACAAACTGTTAGGAAACCGGCCAAAGGCATACTATTCCTTCGTAAAACATCGAGTTACATCGAATGGAGAAGGTCCCAAACCATTTAGGGTAACTGAAGCGGATATAAATGCGGAAATGCATGTAAAATTGCAACTCTACTCTCTTATTTTGGAATGTTTCTACGTACAAACTGTTAGAAAACCGGTCAAACGCATACTATTCCTTCGTAAAGCATCGAGTTACATCGAATGGTGAAGGTCCCAAACCATTTAAAGCAAGTGGAGCGGATATAAATGCGGAAATGCATGTAAAATTACAACTCTACTCTTTTATTTTGGAGTGTTTCTGAGCACAAACTGTTAGGAAACCGGCCAAAGGCATACTATTCCGACGTAAAACATCGAGCTACGTCGAATGGCGAACGTCACAAACCGTTTAGAGCAAGTAGAGTGGATATAAATGCAGAAATGCATGTAAAATTCCACTCCTTTTCCGTAATTTTGGAGTGTTTCTGCGCAGAAACTAACAGGAAACCGGCCAAAGGCATACTATTCCTTCGTAAAGCATCGAGCTACATCGAATGGTGATGGTCCCAAACCATTTAGAGCAAGTGGAGCGGATATAAATATGGAAATCCTTATAAAATTACAACTATACTCTCTTATTTTGGAGTGTTTCTGCGAACAAACTGTTAGGAAACCGGTCAAACGTATACTATTCCGTCGTAAAACATTGAGCTACATCGAATGGCGAAGGTCACAAACCGCTTAGAGCAAGTGGAGCGGATATAAATATGGAAATCCTTGAAAAATTACATCTCAACTCTTTTATTTTGGAGTGCTTCTGCTCACAAACTGTTAGGAAACCGGCCAAAGGCATACTATTCCTTCGTAAAACATCGAGTTACATCGAATGGAGAAGGTCCCAAACCATTTAGGGTAACTGAAGCGGATATAAATGCGGAAATGCATGTAAAATTGCAACTCTACTCTCTTATTTTGGAATGTTTCTGCGTACAAACTGTTAGAAAACCGGTCAAACGCATACTATTCCTTCGTAAAGCATCGAGTTACATCGAATGGTGAAGGTCCCAAACCATTTAAAGCAAGTGGAGCGGATATAAATGCGGAAATGCATGTAAAATTACAACTCTACTCTTTTATTTTGGAGTGTTTCTGAGCACAAACTGTTAGGAAACCGGCCAAAGGCATACTATTCCGACGTAAAACATCGAGCTACGTCGAATGGCGAACGTCACAAACCGTTTAGATCAAGTAGAGCGGATATAAATGCAGAAATGCATTTAAAATTCCACTCCTTTTCCGTAATTTTGGAGTGTTTCTGCGCAGAAACTAACAGGAAACCGGCCAAAGGCATACTATTCCTTCGTAAAGCATCGAGTTACATCGAATGGTGAAGGTCCCAAACCATTTAAAGCAAACGAATCGGATATATATATGGATATCCTTGTAAAATTACAACTCTACTCTTTTATTTTGGAGTGCTTCTGCTCACAAACTGTTAGGAAACCGGCCAAAGGCATACTATTCCTTCGTAAAACATCGAGTTACACCGAATGGCGAAGGTCTCAAACCGTTTAGAGCAAGTGGAGCGGATATAAATGCGGAAATGCATGTAAAACTGCAACTCTACTCTCTTATTTTGGAATGTTTCTGCGCACAAACTGTTAGAAAACCGGTCAAACGCATACTATTCCTTCGTAAAACATTGAGCTTCATCGAATGACGAAGGCCACAAACCGTTTAGAGCAAGGGGAGCGGATATAAATGCGGAAATGAATGTAAAACTACAACTCTACTCCCTTATTTTGGAGTGTTTCTGAGCACAAACTGTTAGAAAACCGGTGAAACGCATACTATTCCTTCGTAAAGCATCGAGTTACATCGAATGACGAAGGCCACAAACCGTTTAGAGCAAGTTGAGCGGATATAAATGCAGAAATGCATGTAAAATTCCACTCCTTTTCCGTAATTTTGTAGTGTTTCTGCGCAGAAACTAACAGGAAACCGGCCAAAGGCATATTATTCCTTCGTAAAGCATCGAGTTACATCGAATGGTGAAGGTCCCAAACCATTTAAAGCAAGCGGATCGGATATAAATATGGATATCCTTGTAAAATTACAACTCTACTCTTTTATTTTGGAGTGCTTCTGCTCACAAACTGTTAGGAAACCGGCCAAAGGCATACTATTCCGACGTAAAACATCGAGTTACACCGAATGGCGAAGGTCCCAAACCGTTTAGAGTAAGTGAAGCGGTTATAAATGCGGAAATGCATGTAAAATTGCAACTCTACTCTCTTATTTTGGAATGTTTCTGCTCACAAACTGTTAGGAAACCGGCCAAAGGCATATTATTCCGTCGTAAAACATCGATCTACATCGAATGGCGAAGGTCCCAAACCATTTAGAGCAAGTGGAGCGGATATAAACATGGAAAGCCTTGTAAAATTACAACTCTACTCTTTTATTTTGGAGTGCTTCTGCTCACAAACTGTTAGGAAACCGGCCAAAGGCATACTATTCCTTCGTAATACATCGAGTTACACCGAATGGCGAAGGTCTCAAACCGTTTAGAGAAAGTGGAGCGGATATAAATGCGGAAATGCATGTAAAATTGCAACTCTACTCTCTTATTTTGGAATGTTTCTGCGCACAAACTGTTAGGAAACCGGCCAAAGGCATACTATTCCTTCGTAAAACATCGAGTTACATCGAATGGAGAAGGTCCCAAACCGTTTAGAGCAAGTGGAGCGGATATAAATGCGGAAATGCATGTAAAATTGCAACTCTACTCTCTTGTTTTGGAATGTTTCTGCGCACAAACTGTTAGAAAACCGGTGAAACGCATACTATTCCTTCGTAAAGCATCGAGTTACATCGAATGACGAAGGCCACAAACCGTTTAGAGCAAGTTGAGCGGATATAAATGCAGAAATGCATGTAAAATTCCACTCCTTTTCCGTAATTTTGTAGTGTTTCTGCGCAGAAACTAACAGGAAACCGGCCAAAGGCATATTATTCCTTCGTAAAGCATCGAGTTACATCGAATGGTGAAGGTCCCAAACCATTTAAAGCAAGCGGATCGGATATAAATATGGATATCCTTGTAAAATTACAACTCTACTCTTTTATTTTGGAGTGCTTCTGCTCACAAACTGTTAGGAAACCGGCCAAAGGCATACTATTCCGACGTAAAACATCGAGTTACACCGAATGGCGAAGGTCCCAAACCGTTTAGAGTAAGTGAAGCGGTTATAAATGCGGAAATGCATGTAAAATTGCAACTCTACTCTCTTATTTTGGAATGTTTCTGCTCACAAACTGTTAGGAAACCGGCCAAAGGCATATTATTCCGTCGTAAAACATCGAGCTACATCGAATGGCGAAGGTCCCAAACCATTTAGAGCAAGTGGAGCGGATATAAATATGGAAATCCTTGTAAAATTACAACTCTACTCTTTTATTTTGGAGTGCTTCTGCTCACAAACTGTTAGGAAACCGGCCAAAGGCATACTATTCCTTCGTAATACATCGAGTTACACCGAATGGCGAAGGTCTCAAACCGTTTAGAGAAAGTGGAGCGGATATAAATGCGGAAATGCATGTAAAATTGCAACTCTACTCTCTTATTTTGGAATGTTTTTGCGCACAAACTGTTAGAAAACCGGTCAAACGCATACTATTCCTTCGTAAAGCATCGAGTTACATCGAATGGCGAAGGCCACAAACCGTTTAGAGCAAGGGGAGCGGATATAAATGCGGAAATGAATGTAAAACTACAACTCTACTCCCTTATTTTGGAGTGTTTCTGAGCACAAACTGTTAGGAAACCGGCCAAAGGCATACTATTCCGACGTAAAACATCGAGCTACGTCGAATGGCGAACGTCACAAACCGTTTAGAGCAAGTAGAGCGGATATAAATGCAGAAATGCATGTAAAATTCCACTCCTTTTCCGTAATTTTGTAGTGTTTCTGCGCAGAAACTAACAGGAAACCGGCCAAAGGCATACTATTCCTTCGTAAAGCATCGAGTTACATCGAATGGTGAAGGTCCCAAACCATTTAAAGCAAGCGGATCGGATATAAATATGGATATCCTTGTAAAATTACAACTCTACTCTTTTATTTTGGAGCGCTTCTGCTCACAAACTGTTAGGAAACCGGCCAAAGGCATACTATTCCTTCGTAATACATCGAGTTACACCGAATGGCGAAGGTCCCAAACCGTTTAGAGTAAGTGAAGCGGATATAAATGCGGAAATGCATGTAAAATTGCAACTCTACTCTCTTATTTTGGAATGTTCCTGCTCACAAACTGTTAGGAAACCGGCCAAAGGCATATTATTCCGTCGTAAAACATCGATCTACATCGAATGGCGAAGGTCCCAAACCATTTAGAGCAAGTGGAGCGGATATAAACATGGAAAGCCTTGTAAAATTACAACTCTACTCTTTTATTTTGGAGTGCTTCTGCTCACAAACTGTTAGGAAACCGGCCAAAGGCATACTATTCCTTCGTAATACATCGAGTTACACCGAATGGCGAAGGTCTCAAACCGTTTAGAGAAAGTGGAGCGGATATAAATGCGGAAATGCATGTAAAATTGCAACTCTACTCTCTTATTTTGGAATGTTTCTGCGCACAAACTGTTAGGAAACCGGCCAAAGGCATACTATTCCTTCGTAAAACATCGAGTTACATCGAATGGAGAAGGTCCCAAACCATTTAGGGTAACTGAAGCGGATATAAATGCGGAAATGCATGTAAAATTGCAACTCTACTCTCTTATTTTGGAATGTTTCTACGTACAAACTGTTAGAAAACCGGTCAAACGCATACTATTCCTTCGTAAAGCATCGAGTTACATCGAATGGTGAAGGTCCCAAACCATTTAAAGTAAGTGGAGCGGATATAAATGCGGAAATGCATGTAAAATTACAACTCTACTCTTTTATTTTGGAGTGTTTCTGAGCACAAACTGTTAGGAAACCGGCCAAAGGCATACTATTCCGACGTAAAACATCGAGCTACGTCGAATGGCGAACGTCACAAACCGTTTAGAGCAAGTAGAGCGGATATAAATGCAGAAATGCATGTAAAATTCCACTCCTTTTCCGTAATTTTGGAGTGTTTCTGCGCAGAAACTAACAGGAAACCGGCCAAAGGCATACTATTCCTTCGTAAAGCATCGAGTTACATCGAATGGTGAAGGTCCCAAACCATTTAGGGTAACTAAAGCGGATATAAATGCGGAAATGCATGAAAAATTGCAACTCTACTCTCTTGTTTTGGAATGTTTCTGCGCACAAACTGTTAGAAAACCGGTCAAACGCATACTATTCCTTTCTAAATCATTGAGCTTCATCGAATGGCGAAGGCCACAAACCGTTTAGAGCAAGGGGAGCGGATATAAATGCGGAAATGAATGTAAAACTACAACTCTACTCCCTTATTTTAAAGTGTTTCTGAGCACAAACTGTTAGGAAACCGGCCAAAGGCATACTATTCCGACGTAAAACATCGAGCTACGTCGAATGGCGAACGTCACAAACCGTTTAGAGCAATTAGAGCGGATATAAATGCAGAAATGCATGTAAAATTCCTCTCCTTTTCCGTAATTTTGGAGTGTTTCTGCGCAGAAACTAACAGGAAACCGGCCAAAGGCATACTATTCCTTCGTAAAGCATCGAGTTACATCGAATGGTGAAGGTCCCAAACCATTTGAAGCAAGCGGATCGGATATAAATATGGATATCCTTGTAAAATTACAACTCTACTCTTTTATTTTGGAGTGCTTCTGCTCACAAACTGTTAGGAAACCGGCCAAAGGCATACTATTCCGACGTAAAACATCGAGCTACGTCGAATGGCGAACGTCACAAACCGTTTAGAGCAAGTAGAGCGGATATAAATGCAGAAATGCATGTAAAATTCCACTCCTTTTCCGTAATTTTGGAGTGTTTCTGCGCAGAAACTAACAGGAAACCGGCCAAAGGCATACTATTCCTTCGTAAAGCATCGAGTTACATCGAATGGTGAAGGTCCCAAACCATTTAAAGCAAGCGGATCGGATGTAAATATGGATATCCTTGTAAAATTACAACTCTAATCTTTTATTTTGGAGTGCTTCTGCTCACAAACTGTTAGGAAACCGGCCAAAGGCATACTATTCCTTCGTAAAACATCGAGTTACATCGAATGGAGAAGGTCCCAAACCATTTAGGGTAACTGAAGCGGATATAAATGCGGAAATGCATGTAAAATTGCAACTCTACTCTCTTGTTTTGGAATGTTTCTGCGCACAAACTGTTAGAAAACCGGTCAAACGCATACTATTCCTTCGTAAAGCATCGAGTTACATCGAATGGTGAAGGTCCCAAACCATTTAAAGCAAGTGGAGCGGATATAAATGCGGAAATGCATGTAAAATTACAACTCTACTCTTTTATTTTGGAGTGTTTCTGAGCACAAACTGTTGGGAAACCGGCCAAAGGCATACTATTCCGACGTAAAACATCGAGCTACGTCGAATGGCGAACGTCACAAACCGTTTAGAGCAAGTGGAGCGGATATAAATATGGAAATCCTTGTAAAATTACAACTCTACTCTTTTATTTTGGAGTGCTTCTGCTCACAAACTGTTAGGAAACCGGCCAAAGGCATACTATTCCTTCGTAATACATCGAGTTACACCGAATGGCGAAGGTCTCAAACCGTTTAGAGAAAGTGGAGCGGATATAAATGCGGAAATGCATGTAAAATTGCAACTCTACTCTCTTATTTTGGAATGTTTCTGCGCACAAACTGTTAGAAAACCGGTCAAACGCATACTATTCCTTCGTAAAACAACGAGCTACACCGAATGGCGAAGGTCTCAAACCGTTTAGAGCAAGTGGAGCGGATATAAATACGGAAATGCATGTAAAATTGCAACTCTACTCTCTTGTTTTGGAATGTTTCTGCGCACAAACTGTTAGAAAACCGGTCAAACGCATACTATTCCTTCGTAAAGCATCGAGTTACATCGAATGACGAAGGCCACAAACCGTTTATAGCAAGTAGAGCGGATATAAATGCAGAAATGCATGTAAAATTCCACTCCTTTTCCGTAATTTTGTAGTGTTTCTGCGCAGAAACTAACAGGAAACCGGCCAAAGGCATACTATTCCTTCGTAAAGCATCGAGTTACATCGAATGGTGAAGGTCCCAAACCATTTAAAGCAAGCGGATCGGATATAAATATGGATATCCTTGTAAAATTACAACTCTACTCTTTTATTTTGGAGTGCTTCTGCTCACAAACTGTTAGGAAACCGGCCAAAGGCATACTATTCCGACGTAAAACATCGAGTTACACCGAAAGGCGAAGGTCCCAAACCGTTTAGAGTAAGTGAAGCGGATATAAATGCGGAAATGCATGTAAAATTGCAACTCTACTCTCTTATTTTGGAATGTTTCTGCTCACAAACTGTTAGGAAACCGGCCAAAGGCATATTATTCCGTCGTAAAACATCGAGCTACATCGAATGGCGAAGGTCCCAAACCATTTAGAGCAAGTGGAGCGGATATAAATATGGAAATCCTTGTAAAATTACAACTCTACTCTTTTATTTTGGAGTGCTTCTGCTCACAAACTGTTAGGAAACCGGCCAAAGGCATACTATTCCGACGTAAAACATCCAGCTACGTCGAATGGCGAACGTCACAAACCGTTTAGAGCAAGTAGAGCGGATATAAATGCAGAAATGCATGTAAAATTCCACTCCTTTTCCGTAATTTTGGAGTGTTTCTGCGCAGAAACTAACAGGAAACCGGCCAAAGGCATACTATTCCTTCGTAAAGCATCGAGTTACATCGAATGGTGAAGGTCCCAAACCATTTAAAGGAAGCAGATCGGATATAAATATGGATATCCTTGTAAAATTACAACTCTACTCTTTTATTTTGGAGTGCTTCTGCTCACAAACTGTTAGGAAACCGGCCAAAGGCATACTATTCCTTCGTAATACATCGAGTTACACCGAATGGCGAAGGTCTCAAACCGTTTAGAGCAAGTGGAGCGGATATAAATGCGGAAATGCATGTAAAATTGCAACTCTACTCTCTTATTTTGGAATGTTTCTGCGCACAAACTGTTAGAAAACCGGTCAAACGCATACTATTCCTTCGTAAAACATTGAGCTTCATCGAATGGCGAAGGCCACAAACCGTTTAGAGCAAGGGGAGCGGATATAAATGAGGAAATGAATGTAAACCTACAACTCTACTCCCTTATTTTGGAGTGTTTCTGCGCACAAACTAACAGGAAACCGGCCAAAGGCATACTATTCCTTCGTAAAGCATCGAGTTACATCGAATGGTGAAGGTCCCAAACCATTTAAAGCAAGCGGATCGGATATAAATATGGATATCCTTGTAAAATTACAACTCTACTCTTTTATTTTGGAGTGCTTCTGCTCACAAACTGTTAGGAAACCGGCCAAAGGCATACTATTCCTTCGTAATACATCGAGTTACACCGAATGGCGAAGGTCCCAAACCGTTTAGAGTAAGTGAAGCGGATATAAATGCGGAAATGCATGTAAAATTGCAACTCTACTCTCTTATTTTGGAATGTTTCTGCTCACAAACTGTTAGGAAACCGGCCAAAGGCATATTATTCCGTCGTAAAACATCGAGCTACATCGAATGGCGAAGGTCCCAAACCATTTAGAGCAAGTGGAGCGGATATAAATATGGAAATCCTTGTAAAATTACAACTCTACTCTTTTATTTTGGAGTGCTTCTGCTCACAAACTGTTAGGAAACCGGCCAAAGGCATACTATTCCTTCGTAAAGCATCGAGTTACATCGAATGGTGAAGGTCCCAAACCATTTAAAGCAAGCGGATCGGATGTAAATATGGATATCCTTGTAAAATTACAACTCTAATCTTTTATTTTGGAGTGCTTCTGCTCACAAACTGTTAGGAAACCGGCCAAAGGCATACTATTCCTTCGTAAAACATCGAGTTACATCGAATGGAGAAGGTCCCAAACCATTTAGGGTAACTGAAGCGGATATAAATGCGGAAATGCATGTAAAATTGCAACTCTACTCTCTTATTTTGGAATGTTTCTACGTACAAACTGTTAGAAAACCGGTCAAACGCATACTATTCCTTCGTAAAGCATCGAGTTACATCGAATGGTGAAGGTCCCAAACCATTTAAAGCAAGTGGAGCGGATATAAATGCGGAAATGCATGTAAAATTACAACTCTACTCTTTTATTTTGGAGTGTTTCTGAGCACAAACTGTTGGGAAACCGGCCAAAGGCATACTA
The DNA here is from genome assembly GCA_917499265.3 of Mimumesa dahlbomi. Classification (NCBI taxonomy): domain Eukaryota; kingdom Metazoa; phylum Arthropoda; class Insecta; order Hymenoptera; family Crabronidae; genus Mimumesa; species Mimumesa dahlbomi. The sequence goes on along the minus strand of OU824120.1, from coordinate 536,229 downwards.
TTCCGACGTAAAACATCGAGCTACGTCGAATGGCGAACGTCACAAACCGTTTAGAGCAAGTGGAGCGGATATAAATATGGAAATCCTTGTAAAATTACAACTCTACTCTTTTATTTTGGAGTGCTTCTGCTCACAAACTGTTAGGAAACCGGCCAAAGGCATACTATTCCTTCGTAATACATCGAGTTACACCGAATGGCGAAGGTCTCAAACCGTTTAGAGAAAGTGGAGCGGATATAAATGCGGAAATGCATGTAAAATTGCAACTCTACTCTCTTATTTTGGAATGTTTCTGCGCACAAACTGTTAGAAAACCGGTCAAACGCATACTATTCCTTCGTAAAACAACGAGCTACACCGAATGGCGAAGGTCTCAAACCGTTTAGAGCAAGTGGAGCGGATATAAATACGGAAATGCATGTAAAATTGCAACTCTACTCTCTTGTTTTGGAATGTTTCTGCGCACAAACTGTTAGAAAACCGGTCAAACGCATACTATTCCTTCGTAAAGCATCGAGTTACATCGAATGACGAAGGCCACAAACCGTTTATAGCAAGTAGAGCGGATATAAATGCAGAAATGCATGTAAAATTCCACTCCTTTTCCGTAATTTTGTAGTGTTTCTGCGCAGAAACTAACAGGAAACCGGCCAAAGGCATACTATTCCTTCGTAAAGCATCGAGTTACATCGAATGGTGAAGGTCCCAAACCATTTAAAGCAAGCGGATCGGATATAAATATGGATATCCTTGTAAAATTACAACTCTACTCTTTTATTTTGGAGTGCTTCTGCTCACAAACTGTTAGGAAACCGGCCAAAGGCATACTATTCCGACGTAAAACATCGAGTTACACCGAAAGGCGAAGGTCCCAAACCGTTTAGAGTAAGTGAAGCGGATATAAATGCGGAAATGCATGTAAAATTGCAACTCTACTCTCTTATTTTGGAATGTTTCTGCTCACAAACTGTTAGGAAACCGGCCAAAGGCATATTATTCCGTCGTAAAACATCGAGCTACATCGAATGGCGAAGGTCCCAAACCATTTAGAGCAAGTGGAGCGGATATAAATATGGAAATCCTTGTAAAATTACAACTCTACTCTTTTATTTTGGAGTGCTTCTGCTCACAAACTGTTAGGAAACCGGCCAAAGGCATACTATTCCGACGTAAAACATCCAGCTACGTCGAATGGCGAACGTCACAAACCGTTTAGAGCAAGTAGAGCGGATATAAATGCAGAAATGCATGTAAAATTCCACTCCTTTTCCGTAATTTTGGAGTGTTTCTGCGCAGAAACTAACAGGAAACCGGCCAAAGGCATACTATTCCTTCGTAAAGCATCGAGTTACATCGAATGGTGAAGGTCCCAAACCATTTAAAGGAAGCAGATCGGATATAAATATGGATATCCTTGTAAAATTACAACTCTACTCTTTTATTTTGGAGTGCTTCTGCTCACAAACTGTTAGGAAACCGGCCAAAGGCATACTATTCCTTCGTAATACATCGAGTTACACCGAATGGCGAAGGTCTCAAACCGTTTAGAGCAAGTGGAGCGGATATAAATGCGGAAATGCATGTAAAATTGCAACTCTACTCTCTTATTTTGGAATGTTTCTGCGCACAAACTGTTAGAAAACCGGTCAAACGCATACTATTCCTTCGTAAAACATTGAGCTTCATCGAATGGCGAAGGCCACAAACCGTTTAGAGCAAGGGGAGCGGATATAAATGCGGAAATGAATGTAAAACTACAACTCTACTCCCTTATTTTGGAGTGTTTCTGCGCACAAACTAACAGGAAACCGGCCAAAGGCATACTATTCCTTCGTAAAGCATCGAGTTACATCGAATGGTGAAGGTCCCAAACCATTTAAAGCAAGCGGATCGGATATAAATATGGATATCCTTGTAAAATTACAACTCTACTCTTTTATTTTGGAGTGCTTCTGCTCACAAACTGTTAGGAAACCGGCCAAAGGCATACTATTCCTTCGTAATACATCGAGTTACACCGAATGGCGAAGGTCCCAAACCGTTTAGAGTAAGTGAAGCGGATATAAATGCGGAAATGCATGTAAAATTGCAACTCTACTCTCTTATTTTGGAATGTTTCTGCTCACAAACTGTTAGGAAACCGGCCAAAGGCATATTATTCCGTCGTAAAACATCGAGCTACATCGAATGGCGAAGGTCCCAAACCATTTAGAGCAAGTGGAGCGGATATAAATATGGAAATCCTTGTAAAATTACAACTCTACTCTTTTATTTTGGAGTGCTTCTGCTCACAAACTGTTAGGAAACCGGCCAAAGGCATACTATTCCTTCGTAAAACATCGAGTTACATCGAATGGAGAAGGTCCCAAACCATTTAGGGTAACTGAAGCGGATATAAATGCGGAAATGCATGTAAAATTGCAACTCTACTCTCTTATTTTGGAATGTTTCTACGTACAAACTGTTAGAAAACCGGTCAAACGCATACTATTCCTTCGTAAAGCATCGAGTTACATCGAATGGTGAAGGTCCCAAACCATTTAAAGCAAGTGGAGCGGATATAAATGCGGAAATGCATGTAAAATTACAACTCTACTCTTTTATTTTGGAGTGTTTCTGAGCACAAACTGTTAGGAAACCGGCCAAAGGCATACTATTCCGACGTAAAACATCGAGCTACGTCGAATGGCGAACGTCACAAACCGTTTAGAGCAAGTAGAGCGGATATAAATGCAGAAATGCATGTAAAATTCCTCTCCTTTTCCGTAATTTTGGAGTGTTTCTGCGCAGAAACTAACAGGAAACCGGCCAAAGGCATACTATTCCTTCGTAAAGCATCGAGTTACATCGAATGGTGAAGGTCCCAAACCATTTAAAGCAAGCGGATCGGATATAAATATGGATATCCTTGTAAAATTACAACTCTACTCTTTTATTTTGGAGTGCTTCTGCTCACAAACTGTTAGGAAACCGGCCAAAGGCATACTATTCCGACGTAAAACATCGAGCTACGTCGAATGGCGAACGTCACATACCGTTTAGAGCAAGTAGAGCGGATATAAATGCAGAAATGCATGTAAAATTCCACTCCTTTTCCGTAATTTTGGAGTGTTTCTGCGCAGAAACTAACAGGAAACCGGCCAAAGGCATACTATTCCTTCGTAAAGCATCGAGTTACATCGAATGGTGAAGGTCCCAAACCATTTAAAGCAAGCGGATCGGATGTAAATATGGATATCCTTGTAAAATTACAACTCTACTCTTTTATTTTGGAGTGCTTCTGCTCACAAACTGTTAGGAAACCGGCCAAAGGCATACTATTCCTTCGTAAAACATCGAGTTACATCGAATGGAGAAGGACCCAAACCATTTAGGGTAACTGAAGCGGATATAAATGCGGAAATGCATGTAAAATTGCAACTCTACTCTCTTATTTTGGAATGTTTCTACGTACAAACTGTTAGAAAACCGGTCAAACGCATACTATTCCTTCGTAAAGCATCGAGTTACATCGAATGGTGAAGGTCCCAAACCATTTAAAGTAAGTGGAGCGGATATAAATGCGGAAATGCATGTAAAATTACAACTCTACTCTTTTATTTTGGAGTGTTTCTGAGCACAAACTGTTAGGAAACCGGCCAAAGGCATACTATTCCGACGTAAAACATCGAGCTACGTCGAATGGCGAACGTCACAAACCGTTTAGAGCAAGTAGAGCGGATATAAATGCAGAAATGCATGTAAAATTCCACTCCTTTTCCGTAATTTTGGAGTGTTTCTGCGCAGAAACTAACAGGAAACCGGCCAAAGGCATACTATTCCTTCGTAAAGCATCGAGTTACATCGAATGGTGAAGGTCCCAAACCATTTAGGGTAACTAAAGCGGATATAAATGCGGAAATGCATGAAAAATTGCAACTCTACTCTCTTGTTTTGGAATGTTTCTGCGCACAAACTGTTAGAAAACCGGTCAAACGCATACTATTCCTTCCTAAATCATTGAGCTTCATCGAATGGCGAAGGCCACAAACCGTTTAGAGCAAGGGGAGCGGATATAAATGCGGAAATGAATGTAAAACTACAACTCTACTCCCTTATTTTAAAGTGTTTCTGAGCACAAACTGTTAGGAAACCGGCCAAAGGCATACTATTCCGACGTAAAACATCGAGCTACGTCGAATGGCGAACGTCACAAACCGTTTAGAGCAATTAGAGCGGATATAAATGCAGAAATGCATGTAAAATTCCTCTCCTTTTCCGTAATTTTGGAGTGTTTCTGCGCAGAAACTAACAGGAAACCGGCCAAAGGCATACTATTCCTTCGTAAAGCATCGAGTTACATCGAATGGTGAAGGTCCCAAACCATTTAAAGCAAGCGGATCGGATATAAATATGGATATCCTTGTAAAATTACAACTCTACTCTTTTATTTTGGAGTGCTTCTGCTCACAAACTGTTAGGAAACCGGCCAAAGGCATACTATTCCGACGTAAAACATCGAGCTACGTCGAATGGCGAACGTCACAAACCGTTTAGAGCAAGTAGAGCGGATATAAATGCAGAAATGCATGTAAAATTCCACTCCTTTTCCGTAATTTTGTAGTGTTTCTGCGCAGAAACTAACAGGAAACCGGCCAAAGGCATACTATTCCTTCGTAAAGCATCGAGTTACATCGAATGGTGAAGGTCCCAAACCATTTAAAGCAAGCGGATCGGATGTAAATATGGATATCCTTGTAAAATTACAACTCTACTCTTTTATTTTGGAGTGCTTCTGCTCACAAACTGTTAGGAAACCGGCCAAAGGCATACTATTCCTTCGTAAAACATCGAGTTACATCGAATGGAGAAGGTCCCAAACCATTTAGGGTAACTGAAGCGGATATAAATGCGGAAATGCATGTAAAATTGCAACTCTACTCTCTTATTTTGGAATGTTTCTACGTACAAACTGTTAGAAAACCGGTCAAACGCATACTATTCCTTCGTAAAGCATCGAGTTACATCGAATGGTGAAGGTCCCAAACCATTTAAAGCAAGTGGAGCGGATATAAATGCGGAAATGCATGTAAAATTACAACTCTACTCTTTTATTTTGGAGTGTTTCTGAGCACAAACTGTTGGGAAACCGGCCAAAGGCATACTATTCCGACGTAAAACATCGAGCTACGTCGAATGGCGAACGTCACAAACCGTTTAGAGCAAGTAGAGCGGATATAAATGCAGAAATGCATGTAAAATACCAATCCTTTTCCGTAATTTTGGAGTGTTTCTGCGCAGAAACTAACAGGAAACCGGCCAAAGGCATACTATTCCTTCGTAAAGCATCGAGTTACATCGAATGGTGAAGGTCCCAAACCATTTAGGGTAACTAAAGCGGATATAAATGCGGAAATGCATGAAAAATTGCAACTCTACTCTCTTGTTTTGGAATGTTTCTGCGCACAAACTGTTAGAAAACCGGTCAAACGCATACTATTCCTTCCTAAATCATTGAGCTTCATCGAATGGCGAAGGCCACAAACCGTTTAGAGCAAGGGGAGCGGATATAAATGCGGAAATGAATGTAAAACTACAACTCTACTCCCTTATTTTGGAGTGTTTCTGAGCACAAACTGTTAGGAAACCGGCCAAAGGCATACTATTCCGAAGTAAAACATCGAGCTACGTCGAATGGCGAACGTCACAAACCGTTTAGAGCAAGTAGAGCGGATATAAATGCAGAAATGCATGTAAAATTCCACTCCTTTTCCGTAATTTTGGAGTGTTTCTGCGCAGAAACTAACAGGAAACCGGCCAAAGGCATACTATTCCTTCGTAAAGCATCGAGTTACATCGAATGGTGAAGGTCCCAAACCATTTAGGGTAACTAAAGCGGATATAAATGCGGAAATGCATGAAAAATTGCAACTCTACTCTCTTGTTTTGGAATGTTTCTGCGCACAAACTGTTAGAAAACCGGTCAAACGCATACTATTCCTTCCTAAATCATTGAGCTTCATCGAATGGCGAAGGCCACAAACCGTTTAGAGCAAGGGGAGCGGATATAAATGCGGAAATGAATGTAAAACTACAACTCTACTCCCTTATTTTGGAGTGTTTCTGAGCACAAACTGTTAGGAAACCGGCCAAAGGCATACTATTCCGAAGTAAAACATCGAGCTACGTCGAATGGCGAACGTCACAAACCGTTTAGAGCAAGTAGAGCGGATATAAATGCAGAAATGCATGTAAAATTCCACTCCTTTTCCGTAATTTTGGAGTGTTTCTGCGCACAAACTAACAGGAAACCGGCCAAAGGCATATTATTCCGTCGTAAAACATCGATCTACATCGAATGGCAAAGGTCCCAAACCATTTAGAGCAAGTGGAGCGGATATAAATATGGAAATCCTTGTAAAATTACAACTCTACTCTTTTATTTTGGAGTGCTTCTGCTCACAAACTGTTAGGAAACCGGCCAAAGGCATACTATTCCTTCGTAATACATCGAGTTACACCGAATGGCGAAGGTCTCAAACCGTTTAGAGAAAGTGGAGCGGATATAAATGCGGAAATGCATGTAAAATTGCAACTCTACTCTCTTGTTTTGGAATGTTTCTGCGCACAAACTGTTAGAAAACCGGTCAAACGCATACTATTCCTTCGTAAAACATTGAGCTACATCGAATGGCGAAGGCCACAAACCGTTTAGAGCAAGGGGAGCGGATATAAATGCGGAAATGAATGTAAAACTACAACTCTACTCCCTTATTTTGGAGTGTTTCTGAGCACAAACTGTTAGGAAACCGGCCAAAGGCATACTATTCCGAAGTAAAACATCGAGCTACGTCGAATGGCGAACGTCACAAACCGTTTAGAGCAAGTAGAGCGGATATAAATGCAGAAATGCATGTCAAATTCCACTCCTTTTCCGTAATTTTGGAGTGTTTCTGCGCACAAACTAACAGGAAACCGGCCAAAGGCATACTATTCCTTCGTAAAGCATCGAGTTACATCGAATGGTGAAGGTCCCAAACCATTTAAAGCAAGCGGATCGGATATAAATATGGATATCCTTGTAAAATTACAACTCTACTCTTTTATTTTGGAGTGCTTCTGCTCACAAACTGTTAGGAAACCGGCCAAAGGCATACTATTCCTTCGTAATACATCGAGTTACACCGAATGGCGAAGGTCCCAAACCGTTTAGAGTAAGTGAAGCGGATATAAATGCGGAAATGCATGTAAAATTGCAACTCTACTCTCTTATTTTGGAGTGCTTCTGCTCACAAACTGTTAGGAAACCGGTCAAACGCATACTATTCCTTCGTAAAGCATCGAGTTACATCGAATGGTGAAGGTCCCAAACCATTTAAAGCAAGTGGAGCGGATATAAATGCGGAAATGCATGTAAAATTACAACTCTACTCTTTTATTTTGGAGTGTTTCTGAGCACAAACTGTTAGGAAACCGGCCAAAGGCATACTATTCCGACGTAAAACATCGAGCTACGTCCAATGGCGAACGTCACAAACCGTTTAGAGCAAGTAGAGCGGATATAAATGCAGAAATGCATGTAAAATTCCTCTCCTTTTCCGTAATTTTGGAGTGTTTCTGCGCAGAAACTAACAGGAAACCGGCCAAAGGCATACTATTCCTTCGTAAAGCATCGAGTTATTATACATCGAATGGTGAAGGTCCCAAACCATTTAGGGTAACTAAAGCGGATATAAATGCGGAAATGCATGAAAAATTGCAACTCTACTCTCTTGTTTTGGAATGTTTCTGCGCACAAACTGTTAGAAAACCGGTCAAACGCATACTATTCCTTCCTAAATCATTGAGCTTCATCGAATGGCGAAGGCCACAAACCGTTTAGAGCAAGGGGAGCGGATATAAATGCGGAAATGAATGTAAAACTACAACTCTACTCCCTTATTTTGGAGTGTTTCTGCTCACAAACTGTTAGGAAACCGGCCAAAGGCATACTATTCCGACGTAAAACATGGAGTTACATCGAATGGAGAAGGTCCCAAACCGTTTAGAGTAAGTGCAGCGGATATAAATGCGGAAATGCATGTAAAATTGCAACTCTACTCTTTTATTTTGGAGTGTTTCTGAGCACAAACTGTTAGGAAACCGGCCAAAGGCATATTATTCCGACGTAAAACATCGAGCTACATCGAATGGTGATGGTCCCAAACCATTTAAAGCAAGCGGATCGGATGTAAATATGGATATCCTTGTAAAATTACAACTCTACTCTTTTATTTTGGAGTGCTTCTGCTCACAAACTGTTAGGAAACCGGCCAAAGGCATACTATTCCTTCGTAAAACATCGAGTTACATCGAATGGAGAAGGTCCCAAACCATTTAGGGTAACTGAAGCGGATATAAATGCGGAAATGCATGTAAAATTGCAACTCTACTCTCTTATTTTGGAATGTTTCTACGTACAAACTGTTAGAAAACCGGTCAAACGCATACTATTCCTTCGTAAAGCATCGAGTTACATCGAATGGTGAAGGTCCCAAACCATTTAAAGCAAGTGGAGCGGATATAAATGCGGAAATGCATGTAAAATTACAACTCTACTCTTTTATTTTGGAGTGTTTCTGAGCACAAACTGTTAGGAAACCGGCCAAAGGCATACTATTCCGACGTAAAACATCGAGCTACGTCGAATGGCGAACGTCACAAACCGTTTAGAGCAAGTAGAGTGGATATAAATGCAGAAATGCATGTAAAATTCCACTCCTTTTCCGTAATTTTGGAGTGTTTCTGCGCAGAAACTAACAGGAAACCGGCCAAAGGCATACTATTCCTTCGTAAAGCATCGAGCTACATCGAATGGTGATGGTCCCAAACCATTTAGAGCAAGTGGAGCGGATATAAATATGGAAATCCTTATAAAATTACAACTATACTCTCTTATTTTGGAGTGTTTCTGCGAACAAACTGTTAGGAAACCGGTCAAACGTATACTATTCCGTCGTAAAACATTGAGCTACATCGAATGGCGAAGGTCACAAACCGCTTAGAGCAAGTGGAGCGGATATAAATATGGAAATCCTTGAAAAATTACATCTCAACTCTTTTATTTTGGAGTGCTTCTGCTCACAAACTGTTAGGAAACCGGCCAAAGGCATACTATTCCTTCGTAAAACATCGAGTTACATCGAATGGAGAAGGTCCCAAACCATTTAGGGTAACTGAAGCGGATATAAATGCGGAAATGCATGTAAAATTGCAACTCTACTCTCTTATTTTGGAATGTTTCTGCGTACAAACTGTTAGAAAACCGGTCAAACGCATACTATTCCTTCGTAAAGCATCGAGTTACATCGAATGGTGAAGGTCCCAAACCATTTAAAGCAAGTGGAGCGGATATAAATGCGGAAATGCATGTAAAATTACAACTCTACTCTTTTATTTTGGAGTGTTTCTGAGCACAAACTGTTAGGAAACCGGCCAAAGGCATACTATTCCGACGTAAAACATCGAGCTACGTCGAATGGCGAACGTCACAAACCGTTTAGATCAAGTAGAGCGGATATAAATGCAGAAATGCATTTAAAATTCCACTCCTTTTCCGTAATTTTGGAGTGTTTCTGCGCAGAAACTAACAGGAAACCGGCCAAAGGCATACTATTCCTTCGTAAAGCATCGAGTTACATCGAATGGTGAAGGTCCCAAACCATTTAAAGCAACCGAATCGGATATATATATGGATATCCTTGTAAAATTACAACTCTACACTTTTATTTTGGAGTGCTTCTGCTCACAAACTGTTAGGAAACCGGCCAAAGGCATACTATTCCTTCGTAAAACATCGAGTTACACCGAATGGCGAAGGTCTCAAACCGTTTAGAGCAAGTGGAGCGGATATAAATGCGGAAATGAATGTAAAACTACAACTCTACTCCCTTATTTTGGAGTGTTTCTGAGCACAAACTGTTAGGAAACCGGCCAAAGGCATACTATTCCGACGTAAAACATCGAGCTACGTCGAATGGCGAACGTCACAAACCGTTTAGAGCAAGTAGAGCGGATATAAATGCAGAAATGCATGTAAAATTCCACTCCTTTTCCGTAATTTTGTAGTGTTTCTGCGCAGAAACTAACAGGAAACCGGCCAAAGGCATACTATTCCTTCGTAAAGCATCGAGTTACATCGAATGGTGAAGGTCCCAAACCATTTAAAGCAAGCGGATCGGATATAAATATGGATATCCTTGTAAAATTACAACTCTACTCTTTTATTTTGGAGTGCTTCTGCTCACAAACTGTTAGGAAACCGGCCAAAGGCATACTATTCCTTCGTAAAACATCGAGTTACATCGAATGGTGAAGGTCCCAAACCATTTAAAGCAAGCGGATCGGATATAAATGCGGAAATGCATGTAAAATTACAACTCTACTCTTTTATTTTGGAGTGTTTCTGAGCACAAACTGTTAGGAAACCGGCCAAAGGCATACTATTCCGACGTAAAACATCGAGCTACGTCGAATGGCGAACGTCACAAACCGTTTAGAGCAAGTAGAGTGGATATAAATGCAGAAATGCATGTAAAATTCCACTCCTTTTCCGTAATTTTGGAGTGTTTCTGCGCAGAAACTAACAGGAAACCGGCCAAAGGCATACTATTCCTTCGTAAAGCATCGAGCTACATCGAATGGTGATGGTCCCAAACCATTTAGAGCAAGTGGAGCGGATATAAATATGGAAATCCTTATAAAATTACAACTATACTCTCTTATTTTGGAGTGTTTCTGCGAACAAACTGTTAGGAAACCGGTCAAACGTATACTATTCCGTCGTAAAACATTGAGCTACATCGAATGGCGAAGGTCACAAACCGCTTAGAGCAAGTGGAGCGGATATAAATATGGAAATCCTTGAAAAATTACATCTCAACTCTTTTATTTTGGAGTGCTTCTGCTCACAAACTGTTAGGAAACCGGCCAAAGGCATACTATTCCTTCGTAAAACATCGAGTTACATCGAATGGAGAAGGTCCCAAACCATTTAGGGTAACTGAAGCGGATATAAATGCGGAAATGCATGTAAAATTGCAACTCTACTCTCTTATTTTGGAATGTTTCTGCGTACAAACTGTTAGAAAACCGGTCAAACGCATACTATTCCTTCGTAAAGCATCGAGTTACATCGAATGGTGAAGGTCCCAAACCATTTAAAGCAAGTGGAGCGGATATAAATGCGGAAATGCATGTAAAATTACAACTCTACTCTTTTATTTTGGAGTGTTTCTGAGCACAAACTGTTGGGAAACCGGCCAAAGGCATACTATTCCGACGTAAAACATCGAGCTACGTCGAATGGCGAACGTCACAAACCGTTTAGAGCAAGTAGAGCGGATATAAATGCAGAAATGCATGTAAAATTCCACTCCTTTTCCGTAATTTTGGAGTGTTTCTGCGCAGAAACTAACAGGAAACCGGCCAAAGGCATACTATTCCTTCGTAAAGCATCGAGTTACATCGAATGGTGAAGGTCCCAAACCATTTAGGGTAACTAAAGCGGATATAAATGCGGAAATGCATGAAAAATTGCAACTCTACTCTCTTGTTTTGGAATGTTTCTGCGCACAAACTGTTAGAAAACCGGTCAAACGCATACTATTCCTTCCTAAATCATTGAGCTTCATCGAATGGCGAAGGCCACAAACCGTTTAGAGCAAGGGGAGCGGATATAAATGCGGAAATGAATGTAAAACTACAACTCTACTCCCTTATTTTGGAGTGTTTCTGAGCACAAACTGTTAGGAAACCGGCCAAAGGCATACTATTCCGAAGTAAAACATCGAGCTACGTCGAATGGCGAACGTCACAAACCGTTTAGAGCAAGTAGAGCGGATATAAATGCAGAAATGCATGTAAAATTCCACTCCTTTTCCGTAATTTTGGAGTGTTTCTGCGCACAAACTAACAGGAAACCGGCCAAAGGCATATTATTCCGTCGTAAAACATCGATCTACATCGAATGGCAAAGGTCCCAAACCATTTAGAGCAAGTGGAGCGGATATAAATATGGAAATCCTTGTAAAATTACAACTCTACTCTTTTATTTTGGAGTGCTTCTGCTCACAAACTGTTAGGAAACCGGCCAAAGGCATACTATTCCTTCGTAATACATCGAGTTACACCGAATGGCGAAGGTCTCAAACCGTTTAGAGAAAGTGGAGCGGATATAAATGCGGAAATGCATGTAAAATTGCAACTCTACTCTCTTGTTTTGGAATGTTTCTGCGCACAAACTGTTAGAAAACCGGTCAAACGCATACTATTCCTTCGTAAAACATTGAGCTACATCGAATGGCGAAGGTCACAAACCGTTTAGAGCAAGTGGAGCGGATATAAATGCGGAAATGAATGTAAAACTACAACTCTACTCCCTTATTTTGGAGTGTTTCTGAGCACAAACTGTTAGGAAACCGGCCAAAGGCATACTATTCCGAAGTAAAACATCGAGCTACGTCGAATGGCGAACGTCACAAACCGTTTAGAGCAAGTAGAGCGGATATAAATGCAGAAATGCATGTAAAATTCCACTCCTTTTCCGTAATTTTGGAGTGTTTCTGCGCACAAACTAACAGGAAACCGGCCAAAGGCATACTATTCCTTCGTAAAGCATCGAGTTACATCGAATGGTGAAGGTCCCAAACCATTTAAAGCAAGCGGATCGGATATAAATATGGATATCCTTGTAAAATTACAACTCTACTCTTTTATTTTGGAGTGCTTCTGCTCACAAACTGTTAGGAAACCGGCCAAAGGCATACTATTCCTTCGTAATACATCGAGTTACACCGAATGGCGAAGGTCCCAAACCGTTTAGAGTAAGTGAAGCGGATATAAATGCGGAAATGCATGTAAAATTGCAACTCTACTCTCTTATTTTGGAGTTCTTCTGCTCACAAACTGTTAGGAAACCGGTCAAACGCATACTATTCCTTCGTAAAGCATCGAGTTACATCGAATGGTGAAGGTCCCAAACCATTTAAAGCAAGTGGAGCGGATATAAATGCGGAAATGCATGTAAAATTACAACTCTACTCTTTTATTTTGGAGTGTTTCTGAGCACAAACTGTTAGGAAACCGGCCAAAGGCATACTATTCCGACGTAAAACATCGAGCTACGTCCAATGGCGAACGTCACAAACCGTTTAGAGCAAGTAGAGCGGATATAAATGCAGAAATGCATGTAAAATTACAACTCTACTCTTTTATTTTGGAGTGCTTCTGCTCACAAACTGTTAGGAAACCGGCCAAAGGCATACTATTCCTTCGTAAAACATCGAGTTACATCGAATGGAGAAGGTCCCAAACCATTTAGGGTAACTGAAGCGGATATAAATGCGGAAATGCATGAAAAATTGCAACTCTACTCTCTTGTTTTGGAATGTTTCTGCGCACAAACTGTTAGAAAACCGGTCAAACGCATACTATTCCTTCCTAAATCATTGAGCTTCATCGAATGGCGAAGGCCACAAACCGTTTAGAGCAAGGGGAGCGGATATAAATGCGGAAATGAATGTAAAACTACAACTCTACTCCCTTATTTTGGAGTGTTTCTGAGCACAAACTGTTAGGAAACCGGCCAAAGGCATACTATTCCGACGTAAAACATGGAGTTACATCGAATGGAGAAGGTCCCAAACCGTTTAGAGTAAGTGCAGCGGATATAAATGCGGAAATGCATGTAAAATTGCAACTCTACTCTTTTATTTTGGAGTGTTTCTGCTCACAAACTGTTAGGAAACCGGCCAAAGGCATATTATTCCGACGTAAAACATCGAGCTACATCGAATGGTGATGGTCCCAAACCATTTAAAGCAAGCGGATCGGATGTAAATATGGATATCCTTGTAAAATTACAACTCTACTCTTTTATTTTGGAGTGCTTCTGCTCACAAACTGTTAGGAAACCGGCCAAAGGCATACTATTCCTTCGTAAAACATCGAGTTACATCGAATGGAGAAGGTCCCAAACCATTTAGGGTAACTGAAGCGGATATAAATGCGGAAATGCATGTAAAATTGCAACTCTACTCTCTTATTTTGGAATGTTTCTACGTACAAACTGTTAGAAAACCGGTCAAACGCATACTATTCCTTCGTAAAGCATCGAGTTACATCGAATGGTGAAGGTCCCAAACCATTTAAAGCAAGTGGAGCGGATATAAATGCGGAAATGCATGTAAAATTACAACTCTACTCTTTTATTTTGGAGTGTTTCTGAGCACAAACTGTTAGGAAACCGGCCAAAGGCATACTATTCCGACGTAAAACATCGAGCTACGTCGAATGGCGAACGTCACAAACCGTTTAGAGCAAGTAGAGTGGATATAAATGCAGAAATGCATGTAAAATTCCACTCCTTTTCCGTAATTTTGGAGTGTTTCTGCGCAGAAACTAACAGGAAACCGGCCAAAGGCATACTATTCCTTCGTAAAGCATCGAGCTACATCGAATGGTGATGGTCCCAAACCATTTAGAGCAAGTGGAGCGGATATAAATATGGAAATCCTTATAAAATTACAACTATACTCTCTTATTTTGGAGTGTTTCTGCGAACAAACTGTTAGGAAACCGGTCAAACGTATACTATTCCGTCGTAAAACATTGAGCTACATCGAATGGCGAAGGTCACAAACCGCTTAGAGCAAGTGGAGCGGATATAAATATGGAAATCCTTGAAAAATTACATCTCAACTCTTTTATTTTGGAGTGCTTCTGCTCACAAACTGTTAGGAAACCGGCCAAAGGCATACTATTCCTTCGTAAAACATCGAGTTACATCGAATGGAGAAGGTCCCAAACCATTTAGGGTAACTGAAGCGGATATAAATGCGGAAATGCATGTAAAATTGCAACTCTACTCTCTTATTTTGGAATGTTTCTGCGTACAAACTGTTAGAAAACCGGTCAAACGCATACTATTCCTTCGTAAAGCATCGAGTTACATCGAATGGTGAAGGTCCCAAACCATTTAAAGCAAGTGGAGCGGATATAAATGCGGAAATGCATGTAAAATTACAACTCTACTCTTTTATTTTGGAGTGTTTCTGAGCACAAACTGTTAGGAAACCGGCCAAAGGCATACTATTCCGACGTAAAACATCGAGCTACGTCGAATGGCGAACGTCACAAACCGTTTAGATCAAGTAGAGCGGATATAAATGCAGAAATGCATTTAAAATTCCACTCCTTTTCCGTAATTTTGGAGTGTTTCTGCGCAGAAACTAACAGGAAACCGGCCAAAGGCATACTATTCCTTCGTAAAGCATCGAGTTACATCGAATGGTGAAGGTCCCAAACCATTTAAAGCAAACGAATCGGATATATATATGGATATCCTTGTAAAATTACAACTCTACTCTTTTATTTTGGAGTGCTTCTGCTCACAAACTGTTAGGAAACCGGCCAAAGGCATACTATTCCTTCGTAAAACATCGAGTTACACCGAATGGCGAAGGTCTCAAACCGTTTAGAGCAAGTGGAGCGGATATAAATGCGGAAATGCATGTAAAACTGCAACTCTACTCTCTTATTTTGGAATGTTTCTGCGCACAAACTGTTAGAAAACCGGTCAAACGCATACTATTCCTTCGTAAAACATTGAGCTTCATCGAATGTAGAAGGCCACAAACCGTTTAGAGCAAGGGGAGCGGATATAAATGCGGAAATGAATGTAAAACTACAACTCTACTCCCTTATTTTGGAGTGTTTCTGAGCACAAACTGTTAGGAAACCGGCCAAAGGCATACTATTCCGACGTAAAACATCGAGCTACGTCGAATGGCGAACGTCACAAACCGTTTAGAGCAAGTAGAGCGGATATAAATGCAGAAATGCATGTAAAATTCCACTCCTTTTCCGTAATTTTGTAGTGTTTCTGCGCAGAAACTAACAGGAAACCGGCCAAAGGCATACTATTCCTTCGTAAAGCATCGAGTTACATCGAATGGTGAAGGTCCCAAACCATTTAAAGCAAGCGGATCGGATATAAATATGGATATCCTTGTAAAATTACAACTCTACTCTTTTATTTTGGAGTGCTTCTGCTCACAAACTGTTAGGAAACCGGCCAAAGGCATACTATTCCTTCGTAAAACATCGAGTTACATCGAATGGAGAAGGTCCCAAACCATTTAGAGTAACTGAAGCGGATATAAATGCGGAAATGCATGTAAAATTGCAACTCTACTCCCTTATTTCGCAGTCTTTCTTCGCACAAATTCTTAGAAAACCGGCCAAACATATACTATTCCTTCGTAAAACAACGAGCTACACCGAATGGCGAAGGTCTCAAACCGTTTAGAGCAAGTGGAGCGGATATAAATGCGGAAATGCATGTAAAATTGCAACTCTACTCTCTTGTTTTGGAATGTTTCTGCGCACAAACTGTTAGAAAACCGGTCAAACGCATACTATTCCTTCGTAAAGCATCGAGTTACATCGAATGACGAAGGCCACAAACCGTTTAGAGCAAGTTGAGCGGATATAAATGCAGAAATGCATGTAAAATTCCACTCCTTTTCCGTAATTTTGTAGTGTTTCTGCGCAGAAACTAACAGGAAACCGGCCAAAGGCATATTATTCCTTCGTAAAGCATCGAGTTACATCGAATGGTGAAGGTCCCAAACCATTTAAAGCAAGCGGATCGGATATAAATATGGATATCCTTGTAAAATTACAACTCTACTCTTTTATTTTGGAGTGCTTCTGCTCACAAACTGTTAGGAAACCGGCCAAAGGCATACTATTCCTTCGTAATACATCGAGTTACACCGAATGGCGAAGGTCTCAAACCGTTTAGAGAAAGTGGAGCGGATATAAATGCGGAAATGCATGTAAAATTGCAACTCTACTCTCTTGTTTTGGAATGTTTCTGCGCACAAACTGTTAGAAAACCGGTCAAACGCATACTATTCCTTCGTAAAACATTGAGCTACATCGAATGGCGAAGGCCACAAACCGTTTAGAGCAAGGGGAGCGGATATAAATGCGGAAATGAATGTAAAACTACAACTCTACTCCCTTATTTTGGAGTGTTTCTGAGCACAAACTGTTAGGAAACCGGCCAAAGGCATACTATTCCGAAGTAAAACATCGAGCTACGTCGAATGGCGAACGTCACAAACCGTTTAGAGCAAGTAGAGCGGATATAAATGCAGAAATGCATGTAAAATTCCACTCCTTTTCCGTAATTTTGGAGTGTTTCTGCGCACAAACTAACAGGAAACCGGCCAAAGGCATACTATTCCTTCGTAAAGCATCGAGTTACATCGAATGGTGAAGGTCCCAAACCATTTAAAGCAAGCGGATCGGATATAAATATGGATATCCTTGTAAAATTACAACTCTACTCTTTTATTTTGGAGTGCTTCTGCTCACAAACTGTTAGGAAACCGGCCAAAGGCATACTATTCCTTCGTAATACATCGAGTTACACCGAATGGCGAAGGTCCCAAACCGTTTAGAGTAAGTGAAGCGGATATAAATGCGGAAATGCATGTAAAATTGCAACTCTACTCTCTTATTTTGGAGTGCTTCTGCTCACAAACTGTTAGGAAACCGGTCAAACGCATACTATTCCTTCGTAAAGCATCGAGTTACATCGAATGGTGAAGGTCCCAAACCATTTAAAGCAAGTGGAGCGGATATAAATGCGGAAATGCATGTAAAATTACAACTCTACTCTTTTATTTTGGAGTGTTTCTGAGCACAAACTGTTAGGAAACCGGCCAAAGGCATACTATTCCGACGTAAAACATCGAGCTACGTCCAATGGCGAACGTCACAAACCGTTTAGAGCAAGTAGAGCGGATATAAATGCAGAAATGCATGTAAAATTCCTCTCCTTTTCCGTAATTTTGGAGTGTTTCTGCGCAGAAACTAACAGGAAACCGGCCAAAGGCATACTATTCCTTCGTAAAGCATCGAGTTACATCGAATGGTGAAGGTCCCAAACCATTTAGGGTAACTAAAGCGGATATAAATGCGGAAATGCATGAAAAATTGCAACTCTACTCTCTTGTTTTGGAATGTTTCTGCGCACAAACTGTTAGAAAACCGGTCAAACGCATACTATTCCTTCCTAAATCATTGAGCTTCATCGAATGGCGAAGGCCACAAACCGTTTAGAGCAAGGGGAGCGGATATAAATGCGGAAATGAATGTAAAACTACAACTCTACTCCCTTATTTTGGAGTGTTTCTGAGCACAAACTGTTAGGAAACCGGCCAAAGGCATACTATTCCGACGTAAAACATGGAGTTACATCGAATGGAGAAGGTCCCAAACCGTTTAGAGTAAGTGCAGCGGATATAAATGCGGAAATGCATGTAAAATTGCAACTCTACTCTTTTATTTTGGAGTGTTTCTGCTCACAAACTGTTAGGAAACCGGCCAAAGGCATATTATTCCGACGTAAAACATCGAGCTACATCGAATGGTGATGGTCCCAAACCATTTAAAGCAAGCGGATCGGATGTAAATATGGATATCCTTGTAAAATTACAACTCTACTCTTTTATTTTGGAGTGCTTCTGCTCACAAACTGTTAGGAAACCGGCCAAAGGCATACTATTCCTTCGTAAAACATCGAGATACATCGAATGGAGAAGGTCCCAAACCATTTAGGGTAACTGAAGCGGATATAAATGCGGAAATGCATGTAAAATTGCAACTCTACTCTCTTATTTTGGAATGTTTCTACGTACAAACTGTTAGAAAACCGGTCAAACGCATACTATTCCTTCGTAAAGCATCGAGTTACATCGAATGGTGAAGGTCCCAAACCATTTAAAGCAAGTGGAGCGGATATAAATGCGGAAATGCATGTAAAATTACAACTCTACTCTTTTATTTTGGAGTGTTTCTGATCACAAACTGTTAGGAAACCGGCCAAAGGCATACTATTCCGACGTAAAACATCGAGCTACGTCGAATGGCGAACGTCACAAACCGTTTAGAGCAAGTAGAGTGGATATAAATGCAGAAATGCATGTAAAATTCCACTCCTTTTCCGTAATTTTGGAGTGTTTCTGCGCAGAAACTAACAGGAAACCGGCCAAAGGCATACTATTCCTTCGTAAAGCATCGAGCTACATCGAATGGTGATGGTCCCAAACCATTTAGAGCAAGTGGAGCGGATATAAATATGGAAATCCTTATAAAATTACAACTATACTCTCTTATTTTGGAGTGTTTCTGCGAACAAACTGTTAGGAAACCGGTCAAACGTATACTATTCCGTCGTAAAACATTGAGCTACATCGAATGGCGAAGGTCACAAACCGCTTAGAGCAAGTGGAGCGGATATAAATATGGAAATCCTTGAAAAATTACATCTCAACTCTTTTATTTTGGAGTGCTTCTGCTCACAAACTGTTAGGAAACCGGCCAAAGGCATACTATTCCTTCGTAAAACATCGAGTTACATCGAATGGAGAAGGTCCCAAACCATTTAGGGTAACTGAAGCGGATATAAATGCGGAAATGCATGTAAAATTGCAACTCTACTCTCTTATTTTGGAATGTTTCTGCGTACAAACTGTTAGAAAACCGGTCAAACGCATACTATTCCTTCGTAAAGCATCGAGTTACATCGAATGGTGAAGGTCCCAAACCATTTAAAGCAAGTGGAGCGGATATAAATGCGGAAATGCATGTAAAATTACAACTCTACTCTTTTATTTTGGAGTGTTTCTGAGCACAAACTGTTAGGAAACCGGCCAAAGGCATACTATTCCGACGTAAAACATCGAGCTACGTCGAATGGCGAACGTCACAAACCGTTTAGATCAAGTAGAGCGGATATAAATGGAGAATTGCATTTAAAATTCCACTCCTTTTCCGTAATTTTGTAGTGTTTCTGCGCAGAAACTTACAGGAAACCGGCCAAAGGCATACTATTCCTTCGTAAAGCATCGAGTTACATCGAATGGTGAAGGTCCCAAACCATTTAAAGCAAACGAATCGGATATATATATGGATATCCTTGTAAAATTACAACTCTACTCTTTTATTTTGGAGTGCTTCTGCTCACAAACTGTTAGGAAACCGGCCAAAGGCATACTATTCCTTCGTAAAACATCGAGTTACACCGAATGGAGAAGGTCACAAACCGTTTAGAGCAAGTGGAGCGGATATAAATGCGGAAATGCATGTAAAACTGCAACTCTACTCTCTTATTTTGGAATGTTTCTGCGCACAAACTGTTAGAAAACCGGTCAAACGCATACTATTCCTTCGTAAAACATTGAGCTTCATCGAATGACGAAGGCCACAAACCGTTTAGAGCAAGGGGAGCGGATATAAATGCGGAAATGAATGTAAAACTACAACTCTACTCCCTTATTTTGGAGTGTTTCTGAGCACAAACTGTTAGGAAACCGGCCAAAGGCATACTATTCCGACGTAAAACATCGAGCTACGTCGAATGGCGAACGTCACAAACCGTTTAGAGCAAGTAGAGCGGATATAAATGCAGAAATGCATGTAAAATTCCACTCCTTTTCCGTAATTTTGTAGTGTTTCTGCGCAGAAACTAACAGGAAACCGGCCAAAGGCATACTATTCCTTCGTAAAGCATCGAGTTACATCGAATGGTGAAGGTCCCAAACCATTTAAAGCAAGCGGATCGGATATAAATATGGATATCCTTGTAAAATTACAACTCTACTCTTTTATTTTGGAGTGCTTCTGCTCACAAACTGTTAGGAAACCGGCCAAAGGCATACTATTCCTTCGTAAAACATCGAGTTACATCGAATGGTGAAGGTCCCAAACCATTTAAAGCAAGCGGATCGGATATAAATGCGGAAATGCATGTAAAATTACAACTCTACTCTTTTATTTTGGAGTGTTTCTGAGCACAAACTGTTAGGAAACCGGCCAAAGGCATACTATTCCGACGTAAAACATCGAGCTACGTCGAATGGCGAACGTCACAAACCGTTTAGAGCAAGTAGAGTGGATATAAATGCAGAAATGCATGTAAAATTCCACTCCTTTTCCGTAATTTTGGAGTGTTTCTGCGCAGAAACTAACAGGAAACCGGCCAAAGGCATACTATTCCTTCGTAAAGCATCGAGCTACATCGAATGGTGATGGTCCCAAACCATTTAGAGCAAGTGGAGCGGATATAAATATGGAAATCCTTATAAAATTACAACTATACTCTCTTATTTTGGAGTGTTTCTGCGAACAAACTGTTAGGAAACCGGTCAAACGTATACTATTCCGTCGTAAAACATTGAGCTACATCGAATGGCGAAGGTCACAAACCGCTTAGAGCAAGTGGAGCGGATATAAATATGGAAATCCTTGAAAAATTACATCTCAACTCTTTTATTTTGGAGTGCTTCTGCTCACAAACTGTTAGAAAACCGGCCAAAGGCATACTATTCCTTCGTAAAACATCGAGTTACATCGAATGGAGAAGGTCCCAAACCATTTAGAGTAACTGAAGCGGATATAAATGCGGAAATGCATGTAAAATTGCAACTCTACTCCCTTATTTCGCAGTCTTTCTTCGCACAAATTCTTAGAAAACCGGCCAAACATATACTATTCCTTCGTAAAACAACGAGCTACACCGAATGGCGAAAGTCTCAAACCGTTTAGAGCAAGTGGAGCGGATATAAATGCGGAAATGCATGTAAAATTGCAACTCTACTCTCTTGTTTTGGAATGTTTCTGCGCACAAACTGTTAGAAAACCGGTGAAACGCATACTATTCCTTCGTAAAGCATCGAGTTACATCGAATGACGAAGGCCACAAACCGTTTAGAGCAAGTTGAGCGGATATAAATGCAGAAATGCATGTAAAATTCCACTCCTTTTCCGTAATTTTGTAGTGTTTCTGCGCAGAAACTAACAGGAAACCGGCCAAAGGCATATTATTCCTTCGTAAAGCATCGAGTTACATCGAATGGTGAAGGTCCCAAACCATTTAAAGCAAGCGGATCGGATATAAATATGGATATCCTTGTAAAATTACAACTCTACTCTTTTATTTTGGAGTGCTTCTGCTCACAAACTGTTAGGAAACCGGCCAAAGGCATACTATTCCGACGTAAAACATCGAGTTACACCGAATGGCGAAGGTCCCAAACCGTTTAGAGTAAGTGAAGCGGTTATAAATGCGGAAATGCATGTAAAATTGCAACTCTACTCTCTTATTTTGGAATGTTTCTGCTCACAAACTGTTAGGAAACCGGCCAAAGGCATATTATTCCGTCGTAAAACATCGAGCTACATCGAATGGCGAAGGTCCCAAACCATTTAGAGCAAGTGGAGCGGATATAAATATGGAAATCCTTGTAAAATTACAACTCTACTCTTTTATTTTGGAGTGCTTCTGCTCACAAACTGTTAGGAAACCGGCCAAAGGCATACTATTCCTTCGTAATACATCGAGTTACACCGAATGGCGAAGGTCTCAAACCGTTTAGAGAAAGTGGAGCGGATATAAATGCGGAAATGCATGTAAAATTGCAACTCTACTCTCTTATTTTGGAATGTTTTTGCGCACAAACTGTTAGAAAACCGGTCAAACGCATACTATTCCTTCGTAAAGCATCGAGTTACATCGAATGGCGAAGGCCACAAACCGTTTAGAGCAAGGGGAGCGGATATAAATGCGGAAATGAATGTAAAACTACAACTCTACTCCCTTATTTTGGAGTGTTTCTGAGCACAAACTGTTAGGAAACCGGCCAAAGGCATACTATTCCGACGTAAAACATCGAGCTACGTCGAATGGCGAACGTCACAAACCGTTTAGAGCAAGTAGAGCGGATATAAATGCAGAAATGCATGTAAAATTCCACTCCTTTTCCGTAATTTTGTAGTGTTTCTGCGCAGAAACTAACAGGAAACCGGCCAAAGGCATACTATTCCTTCGTAAAGCATCGAGTTACATCGAATGGTGAAGGTCCCAAACCATTTAAAGCAAGCGGATCGGATATAAATATGGATATCCTTGTAAAATTACAACTCTACTCTTTTATTTTGGAGTGCTTCTGCTCACAAACTGTTAGGAAACCGGCCAAAGGCATACTATTCCTTCGTAATACATCGAGTTACACCGAATGGCGAAGGTCCCAAACCGTTTAGAGTAAGTGAAGCGGATATAAATGCGGAAATGCATGTAAAATTGCAACTCTACTCTCTTATTTTGGAATGTTCCTGCTCACAAACTGTTAGGAAACCGGCCAAAGGCATATTATTCCGTCGTAAAACATCGATCTACATCGAATGGCGAAGGTCCCAAACCATTTAGAGCAAGTGGAGCGGATATAAACATGGAAAGCCTTGTAAAATTACAACTCTACTCTTTTATTTTGGAGTGCTTCTGCTCACAAACTGTTAGGAAACCGGCCAAAGGCATACTATTCCTTCGTAATACATCGAGTTACACCGAATGGCGAAGGTCTCAAACCGTTTAGAGAAAGTGGAGCGGATATAAATGCGGAAATGCATGTAAAATTGCAACTCTACTCTCTTATTTTGGAATGTTTCTGCGCACAAACTGTTAGAAAACCGGTCAAACGCATACTATTCCTTCGTAAAACAACGAGCTACACCGAATGGCGAAGGTCTCAAACCGTTTAGAGCAAGTGGAGCGGATATAAATGCGGAAATGCATGTAAAATTGCAACTCTACTCTCTTATTTTGGAATGTTTCTGCGCACAAACTGTTAGAAAACCGGTCAAACGCATACTATTCCTTCGTAAAACAACGAGCTACACCGAATGGCGAAGGTCTCAAACCGTTTAGAGCAAGTGGAGCGGATATAAATATGGAAATCCTTGTAAAATTACAACTCTACTCTTTTATTTTGGAGTGCTTCTGCTCACAAACTGTTAGGAAACCGGCCAAAGGCATACTATTCCTTCGTAAAACATCGAGTTACATCGAATGGAGAAGGTCCCAAACCATTTAGGGTAACTGAAGCGGATATAAATGCGGAAATGCATGTAAAATTGCAACTCTACTCTCTTATTTTGGAATGTTTCTACGTACAAACTGTTAGAAAACCGGTCAAACGCATACTATTCCTTCGTAAAGCATCGAGTTACATCGAATGGTGAAGGTCCCAAACCATTTAAAGCAAGTGGAGCGGATATAAATGCGGAAATGCATGTAAAATTACAACTCTACTCTTTTATTTTGGAGTGCTTCTGCTCACAAACTGTTAGGAAACCGGCCAAAGGCATACTATTCCGACGTAAAACATCGAGCTACGTCGAATGGCGAACGTCACATACCGTTTAGAGCAAGTAGAGCGGATATAAATGCAGAAATGCATGTAAAATTCCACTCCTTTTCCGTAATTTTGGAGTGTTTCTGCGCAGAAACTAACAGGAAACCGGCCAAAGGCATACTATTCCTTCGTAAAGCATCGAGTTACATCGAATGGTGAAGGTCCCAAACCATTTAAAGCAAGCGGATCGGATGTAAATATGGATATCCTTGTAAAATTACAACTCTACTCTTTTATGTTGGAGTGCTTCTGCTCACAAACTGTTAGGAAACCGGCCAAAGGCATACTATTCCTTCGTAAAACATCGAGTTACATCGAATGGAGAAGGTCCCAAACCATTTAGGGTAACTGAAGCGGATATAAATGCGGAAATGCATGTAAAATTGCAACTCTACTCTCTTATTTTGGAATGTTTCTACGTACAAACTGTTAGAAAACCGGTCAAACGCATACTATTCCTTCGTAAAGCATCGAGTTACATCGAATGGTGAAGGTCCCAAACCATTTAAAGTAAGTGGAGCGGATATAAATGCGGAAATGCATGTAAAATTACAACTCTACTCTTTTATTTTGGAGTGTTTCTGAGCACAAACTGTTAGGAAACCGGCCAAAGGCATACTATTCCGACGTAAAACATCGAGCTACGTCGAATGGCGAACGTCACAAACCGTTTAGAGCAAGTAGAGCGGATATAAATGCAGAAATGCATGTAAAATTCCACTCCTTTTCCGTAATTTTGGAGTGTTTCTGCGCAGAAACTAACAGGAAACCGGCCAAAGGCATACTATTCCTTCGTAAAGCATCGAGTTACATCGAATGGTGAAGGTCCCAAACCATTTAGGGTAACTAAAGCGGATATAAATGCGGAAATGCATGAAAAATTGCAACTCTACTCTCTTGTTTTGGAATGTTTCTGCGCACAAACTGTTAGAAAACCGGTCAAACGCATACTATTCCTTTCTAAATCATTGAGCTTCATCGAATGGCGAAGGCCACAAACCGTTTAGAGCAAGGGGAGCGGATATAAATGCGGAAATGAATGTAAAACTACAACTCTACTCCCTTATTTTAAAGTGTTTCTGAGCACAAACTGTTAGGAAACCGGCCAAAGGCATACTATTCCGACGTAAAACATCGAGCTACGTCGAATGGCGAACGTCACAAACCGTTTAGAGCAATTAGAGCGGATATAAATGCAGAAATGCATGTAAAATTCCTCTCCTTTTCCGTAATTTTGGAGTGTTTCTGCGCAGAAACTAACAGGAAACCGGCCAAAGGCATACTATTCCTTCGTAAAGCATCGAGTTACATCGAATGGTGAAGGTCCCAAACCATTTGAAGCAAGCGGATCGGATATAAATATGGATATCCTTGTAAAATTACAACTCTACTCTTTTATTTTGGAGTGCTTCTGCTCACAAACTGTTAGGAAACCGGCCAAAGGCATACTATTCCGACGTAAAACATCGAGCTACGTCGAATGGCGAACGTCACAAACCGTTTAGAGCAAGTAGAGCGGATATAAATGCAGAAATGCATGTAAAATTCCACTCCTTTTCCGTAATTTTGGAGTGTTTCTGCGCAGAAACTAACAGGAAACCGGCCAAAGGCATACTATTCCTTCGTAAAGCATCGAGTTACATCGAATGGTGAAGGTCCCAAACCATTTAAAGCAAGCGGATCGGATGTAAATATGGATATCCTTGTAAAATTACAACTCTAATCTTTTATTTTGGAGTGCTTCTGCTCACAAACTGTTAGGAAACCGGCCAAAGGCATACTATTCCTTCGTAAAACATCGAGTTACATCGAATGGAGAAGGTCCCAAACCATTTAGGGTAACTGAAGCGGATATAAATGCGGAAATGCATGTAAAATTGCAACTCTACTCTCTTATTTTGGAATGTTTCTACGTACAAACTGTTAGAAAACCGGTCAAACGCATACTATTCCTTCGTAAAGCATCGAGTTACATCGAATGGTGAAGGTCCCAAACCATTTAAAGCAAGTGGAGCGGATATAAATGCGGAAATGCATGTAAAATTACAACTCTACTCTTTTATTTTGGAGTGTTTCTGAGCACAAACTGTTGGGAAACCGGCCAAAGGCATACTATTCCGACGTAAAACATCGAGCTACGTCGAATGGCGAACGTCACAAACCGTTTAGAGCAAGTGGAGCGGATATAAATATGGAAATCCTTGTAAAATTACAACTCTACTCTTTTATTTTGGAGTGCTTCTGCTCACAAACTGTTAGGAAACCGGCCAAAGGCATACTATTCCTTCGTAAAACATCGAGTTACATCGAATGGAGAAGGTCCCAAACCATTTAGGGTAACTGAAGCGGATATAAATGCGGAAATGCATGAAAAATTGCAACTCTACTCTCTTGTTTTGGAATGTTTCTGCGCACAAACTGTTAGAAAACCGGTCAAACGCATACTATTCCTTCCTAAATCATTGAGCTTCATCGAATGGCGAAGGCCACAAACCGTTTAGAGCAAGGGGAGCGGATATAAATGCGGAAATGAATGTAAAACTACAACTCTACTCCCTTATTTTGGAGTGTTTCTGAGCACAAACTGTTAGGAAACCGGCCAAAGGCATACTATTCCGACGTAAAACATGGAGTTACATCGAATGGAGAAGGTCCCAAACCGTTTAGAGTAAGTGCAGCGGATATAAATGCGGAAATGCATGTAAAATTGCAACTCTACTCTTTTATTTTGGAGTGTTTCTGCTCACAAACTGTTAGGAAACCGGCCAAAGGCATATTATTCCGACGTAAAACATCGAGCTACATCGAATGGTGAAGGTCCCAAACCATTTAAAGCAAGTGGAGCGGATATAAATGCGGAAATGCATGTAAAACTACAACTCTACTCCCTTATTTTGGAGTGTTTCTGAGCACAAACTGTTAGGAAACCGGCCAAAGGCATACTATTCCGACGTAAAACATCGAGCTACGTCGAATGGCGAACGTCACAAACCGTTTAGAGCAAGTAGAGCGGATATAAATGCAGAAATGCATGTAAAATTCCACTCCTTTTCCGTAATTTTGGAGTGTTTCTGCGCAGAAACTAACAGGAAACCGGCCAAAGGCATACTATTCCTTCGTAAAGCATCGAGTTACATCGAATGGTGGAGGTCCCAAACCATTTAGGGTAACTAAAGCGGATATAAATGCGGAAATGCATGAAAAATTGCAACTCTACTCTCTTGTTTTGGAATGTTTCTGCGCACAAACTGCTAGAAAACCGGTCAAACGCATACTATTCCTTCCTAAATCATTGAGCTTCATCGAATGGCGAAGGCCACAAACCGTTTAGAGCAAGGGGAGCGGATATAAATGCGGAAATGAATGTAAAACTACAACTCTACTCCCTTATTTTGGAGTGTTTCTGAGCACAAACTGTTAGGAAACCGGCCAAAGGCATACTATTCCGACGTAAAACATGGAGTTACATCGAATGGAGAAGGTCCCAAACCGTTTAGAGTAAGTGCAGCGGATATAAATGCGGAAATGCATGTAAAATTGCAACTCTACTCTTTTATTTTGGAGTGTTTCTGCTCACAAACTGTTAGGAAACCGGCCAAAGGCATATTATTCCGACGTAAAACATCGAGCTACATCGAATGGTGATAGTCCCAAACCATTTAGAGCAAGTGGAGCGGATATAAATATGGAAATCCTTATAAAATTACAACTATACTCTCTTATTTTGGAGTGTTTCTGCGCAGAAACTAACAGGAAACCGGCCAAAGGCATACTATTCCTTCGTAAAGCATCGAGTTACATCGAATGGTGAAGGTCCCAAACCATTTAAAGCAAGCGGATCGGATATAAATATGGATATCCTTGTAAAATTACAACTCTACTCTTTTATTTTGGAGTGCTTCTGCTCACAAACTGTTAGGAAACCGGCCAAAGGCATACTATTCCTTCGTAAAACATCGAGTTACATCGAATGGAGAAGGTCCCAAACCATTTAGGGTAACTGAAGCGGATATAAATGCGGAAATGCATGTAAAATTGCAACTCTACTCTCTTATTTTGGAATGTTTCTGCGTACAAACTGTTAGAAAACCGGTCAAACGCATACTATTCCTTCGTAAAGCATCGAGTTACATCGAATGGTGAAGGTCCCAAACCATTTAAAGCAAGTGGAGCGGATATAAATGCGGAAATGCATGTAAAATTACAACTCTACTCTTTTATTTTGGAGTGTTTCTGAGCACAAACTGTTAGGAAACCGGCCAAAGGCATACTATTCCGACGTAAAACATCGAGCTACGTCGAATGGCGAACGTCACAAACCGTTTAGATCAAGTAGAGCGGATATAAATGCAGAAATGCATGTAAAATTCCACTCCTTTTCCGTAATTTTGGAGTGTTTCTGCGCAGAAACTAACAGGAAACCGGCCAAAGGCATACTATTCCTTCGTAAAGCATCGAGTTACATCGAATGGTGAAGGTCGCAAACCATTTAAAGCAAGCGGATCGGATATAAATATGGATATCCTTTTAAAATTACAACTCTACTCTTTTATTTTGGAGTGCTTCTGCTCACAAACTGTTAGGAAACCGGCCAAAGGCATGCTATTCCTTCGTAAAGCATCGAGTTACATCGAATGGTGAAGGTCCCAAACCATTTAGGGTAACTGAAGCGGATATAAATGCGGAAATGCATGTAAAATTGCAACTCTACTCTCTTATTTTGGAATGTTTCTGCGCACAAACTGTTAGAAAACCGGCCAAACATATACTATTCCTTCGTAAAACAACGAGCTACACCGAATGGCGAAGGTCTCAAACCGTTTAGAGCAAGTGGAGCGGATATAAATGCGGAAATGCATGTAAAATTGCAACTCTACTCTCTTGTTTTGGAATGTTTCTGCGCACAAACTGTTAGAAAACCGGTCAAACGCATACTATTCCTTCGTAAAGCATCGAGTTACATCGAATGACGAAGGCCACAAACCATTTAGAGCAAGTGGAGCGGATATAAATATGGAAATCCTTGTAAAATTACAACTCTACTCTTTTATTTTGGAGTGCTTCTGCTCACAAACTGTTAGGAAACCGGCCAAAGGCATACTATTCCTTCGTAATACATCGAGTTACACCGAATGGCGAAGGTCTCAAACCGTTTAGAGAAAGTGGAGCGGATATAAATGCGGAAATGCATGTAAAATTGCAACTCTACTCTCTTATTTTGGAATGTTTCTGCGCACAAACTGTTAGAAAACCGGTCAAACGCATACTATTCCTTCGTAAAACAACGAGCTACACCGAATGGCGAAGGTCTCAAACCGTTTAGAGCAAGTGGAGCGGATATAAATGCGGAAATGCATGTAAAATTGCAACTCTACTCTCTTGTTTTGGAATGTTTCTGCGCACAAACTGTTAGAAAACCGGTCAAACGCATACTATTCCTTCGTAAAGCATCGAGTTACATCGAATGACGAAGGCCACAAACCGTTTATAGCAAGTAGAGCGGATATAAATGCAGAAATGCATGTAAAATTCCACTCCTTTTCCGTAATTTTGTAGTGTTTCTGCTCACAAACTGTTAGGAAACCGGCCAAAGGCATATTATTCCGTCGTAAAACATCGAGCTACATCGAATGGCGAAGGTCCCAAACCATTTAGAGCAAGTGGAGCGGATATAAATATGGAAATCCTTGTAAAATTACAACTCTACTCTTTTATTTTGGAGTGCTTCTGCTCACAAACTGTTAGGAAACCGGCCAAAGGCATACTATTCCGACGTAAAACATCCAGCTACGTCGAATGGCGAACGTCACAAACCGTTTAGAGCAAGTAGAGCGGATATAAATGCAGAAATGCATGTAAAATTCCACTCCTTTTCCGTAATTTTGGAGTGTTTCTGCGCAGAAACTAACAGGAAACCGGCCAAAGGCATACTATTCCTTCGTAAAGCATCGAGTTACATCGAATGGTGAAGGTCCCAAACCATTTAAAGGAAGCAGATCGGATATAAATATGGATATCCTTGTAAAATTACAACTCTACTCTTTTATTTTGGAGTGCTTCTGCTCACAAACTGTTAGGAAACCGGCCAAAGGCATACTATTCCTTCGTAATACATCGAGTTACACCGAATGGCGAAGGTCTCAAACCGTTTAGAGCAAGTGGAGCGGATATAAATGCGGAAATGCATGTAAAATTGCAACTCTACTCTCTTATTTTGGAATGTTTCTGCGCACAAACTGTTAGAAAACCGGTCAAACGCATACTATTCCTTCGTAAAACATTGAGCTTCATCGAATGGCGAAGGCCACAAACCGTTTAGAGCAAGGGGAGCGGATATAAATGCGGAAATGAATGTAAACCTACAACTCTACTCCCTTATTTTGGAGTGTTTCTGCGCACAAACTAACAGGAAACCGGCCAAAGGCATACTATTCCTTCGTAAAGCATCGAGTTACATCGAATGGTGAAGGTCCCAAACCATTTAAAGCAAGCGGATCGGATATAAATATGGATATCCTTGTAAAATTACAACTCTACTCTTTTATTTTGGAGTGCTTCTGCTCACAAACTGTTAGGAAACCGGCCAAAGGCATACTATTCCTTCGTAATACATCGAGTTACACCGAATGGCGAAGGTCCCAAACCGTTTAGAGTAAGTGAAGCGGATATAAATGCGGAAATGCATGTAAAATTGCAACTCTACTCACTTATTTTGGAATGTTTCTGCTCACAAACTGTTAGGAAACCGGCCAAAGGCATATTATTCCGTCGTAAAACATCGAGCTACATCGAATGGCGAAGGTCCCAAACCATTTAGAGCAAGTGGAGCGGATATAAATATGGAAATCCTTGTAAAATTACAACTCTACTCTTTTATTTTGGAGTGCTTCTGCTCACAAACTGTTAGGAAACCGGCCAAAGGCATACTATTCCTTCGTAAAACATCGAGTTACATCGAATGGAGAAGGACCCAAACCATTTAGGGTAACTGAAGCGGATATAAATGCGGAAATGCATGTAAAATTGCAACTCTACTCTCTTATTTTGGAATGTTTCTACGTACAAACTGTTAGAAAACCGGTCAAACGCATACTATTCCTTCGTAAAGCATCGAGTTACATCGAATGGTGAAGGTCCCAAACCATTTAAAGCAAGTGGAGCGGATATAAATGCGGAAATGCATGTAAAATTACAACTCTACTCTTTTATTTTGGAGTGTTTCTGAGCACAAACTGTTAGGAAACCGGCCAAAGGCATACTATTCCGACGTAAAACATCGAGCTACGTCGAATGGCGAACGTCACAAACCGTTTAGAGCAAGTAGAGCGGATATAAATGCAGAAATGCATGTAAAATTCCTCTCCTTTTCCGTAATTTTGGAGTGTTTCTGCGCAGAAACTAACAGGAAACCGGCCAAAGGCATACTATTCCTTCGTAAAGCATCGAGTTACATCGAATGGTGAAGGTCCCAAACCATTTAAAGCAAGCGGATCGGATATAAATATGGATATCCTTGTAAAATTACAACTCTACTCTTTTATTTTGGAGTGCTTCTGCTCACAAACTGTTAGGAAACCGGCCAAAGGCATACTATTCCTTCGTAAAACATCGAGTTACATCGAATGGAGAAGGTCCCAAACCATTTAGGGTAACTGAAGCGGATATAAATGCGGAAATGCATGTAAAATTGCAACTCTACTCTCTTATTTTGGAATGTTTCTACGTACAAACTGTTAGAAAACCGGTCAAACGCATACTATTCCTTCGTAAAGCATCGAGTTACATCGAATGGTGAAGGTCCCAAACCATTTAAAGCAAGTGGAGCGGATATAAATGCGGAAATGCATGTAAAATTACAACTCTACTCTTTTATTTTGGAGTGTTTCTGAGCACAAACTGTTAGGAAACCGGCCAAAGGCATACTATTCCTTCGTAAAGCATCGAGTTACATCGAATGACGAAGGCCACAAACCATTTAGAGCAAGTGGAGCGGATATAAATATGGAAATCCTTGTAAAATTACAACTCTACTCTTTTATTTTGGAGTGCTTCTGCTCACAAACTGTTAGGAAACCGGCCAAAGGCATACTATTCCTTCGTAATACATCGAGTTACACCGAATGGCGAAGGTCTCAAACCGTTTAGAGAAAGTGGAGCGGATATAAATGCGGAAATGCATGTAAAATTGCAACTCTACTCTCTTATTTTGGAATGTTTCTGCGCACAAACTGTTAGAAAACCGGTCAAACGCATACTATTCCTTCGTAAAACAACGAGCTACACCGAATGGCGAAGGTCTCAAACCGTTTAGAGCAAGTGGAGCGGATATAAATGCGGAAATGCATGTAAAATTGCAACTCTACTCTCTTGTTTTGGAATGTTTCTGCGCACAAACTGTTAGAAAACCGGTCAAACGCATACTATTCCTTCGTAAAGCATCGAGTTACATCGAATGACGAAGGCCACAAACCGTTTATAGCAAGTAGAGCGGATATAAATGCAGAAATGCATGTAAAATTCCACTCCTTTTCCGTAATTTTGTAGTGTTTCTGCTCACAAACTGTTAGGAAACCGGCCAAAGGCATATTATTCCGTCGTAAAACATCGAGCTACATCGAATGGCGAAGGTCCCAAACCATTTAGAGCAAGTGGAGCGGATATAAATATGGAAATCCTTGTAAAATTACAACTCTACTCTTTTATTTTGGAGTGCTTCTGCTCACAAACTGTTAGGAAACCGGCCAAAGGCATACTATTCCGACGTAAAACATCCAGCTACGTCGAATGGCGAACGTCACAAACCGTTTAGAGCAAGTAGAGCGGATATAAATGCAGAAATGCATGTAAAATTCCACTCCTTTTCCGTAATTTTGGAGTGTTTCTGCGCAGAAACTAACAGGAAACCGGCCAAAGGCATACTATTCCTTCGTAAAGCATCGAGTTACATCGAATGGTGAAGGTCCCAAACCATTTAAAGGAAGCAGATCGGATATAAATATGGATATCCTTGTAAAATTACAACTCTACTCTTTTATTTTGGAGTGCTTCTGCTCACAAACTGTTAGGAAACCGGCCAAAGGCATACTATTCCTTCGTAATACATCGAGTTACACCGAATGGCGAAGGTCTCAAACCGTTTAGAGCAAGTGGAGCGGATATAAATGCGGAAATGCATGTAAAATTGCAACTCTACTCTCTTATTTTGGAATGTTTCTGCGCACAAACTGTTAGAAAACCGGTCAAACGCATACTATTCCTTCGTAAAACATTGAGCTTCATCGAATGGCGAAGGCCACAAACCGTTTAGAGCAAGGGGAGCGGATATAAATGCGGAAATGAATGTAAACCTACAACTCTACTCCCTTATTTTGGAGTGTTTCTGCGCACAAACTAACAGGAAACCGGCCAAAGGCATACTATTCCTTCGTAAAGCATCGAGTTACATCGAATGGTGAAGGTCCCAAACCATTTAAAGCAAGCGGATCGGATATAAATATGGATATCCTTGTAAAATTACAACTCTACTCTTTTATTTTGGAGTGCTTCTGCTCACAAACTGTTAGGAAACCGGCCAAAGGCATACTATTCCTTCGTAATACATCGAGTTACACCGAATGGCGAAGGTCCCAAACCGTTTAGAGTAAGTGAAGCGGATATAAATGCGGAAATGCATGTAAAATTGCAACTCTACTCACTTATTTTGGAATGTTTCTGCTCACAAACTGTTAGGAAACCGGCCAAAGGCATATTATTCCGTCGTAAAACATCGAGCTACATCGAATGGCGAAGGTCCCAAACCATTTAGAGCAAGTGGAGCGGATATAAATATGGATATCCTTGTAAAATTACAACTCTACTCTTTTATTTTGGAGTGCTTCTGCTCACAAACTGTTAGGAAACCGGCCAAAGGCATACTATTCCTTCGTAAAACATCGAGTTACATCGAATGGAGAAGGTCCCAAACCATTTAGGGTAACTGAAGCGGATATAAATGCGGAAATGCATGTAAAATTGCAACTCTACTCTCTTATTTTGGAATGTTTCTACGTACAAACTGTTAGAAAACCGGTCAAACGCATACTATTCCTTCGTAAAGCATCGAGTTACATCGAATGGTGAAGGTCCCAAACCATTTAAAGCAAGTGGAGCGGATATAAATGCGGAAATGCATGTAAAATTACAACTCTACTCTTTTATTTTGGAGTGTTTCTGAGCACAAACTGTTAGGAAACCGGCCAAAGGCATACTATTCCGACGTAAAACATCGAGCTACGTCGAATGGCGAACGTCACAAACCGTTTAGAGCAAGTAGAGCGGATATAAATGCAGAAATGCATGTAAAATTCCTCTCCTTTTCCGTAATTTTGGAGTGTTTCTGCGCAGAAACTAACAGGAAACCGGCCAAAGGCATACTATTCCTTCGTAAAGCATCGAGTTACATCGAATGGTGAAGGTCCCAAACCATTTAAAGCAAGCGGATCGGATATAAATATGGATATCCTTGTAAAATTACAACTCTACTCTTTTATTTTGGAGTGCTTCTGCTCACAAACTGTTAGGAAACCGGCCAAAGGCATACTATTCCTTCGTAAAACATCGAGTTACATCGAATGGAGAAGGTCCCAAACCATTTAGGGTAACTGAAGCGGATATAAATGCGGAAATGCATGTAAAATTGCAACTCTACTCTCTTATTTTGGAATGTTTCTACGTACAAACTGTTAGAAAACCGGCCAAACGCATACTATTCCTTCGTAAAGCATCGAGTTACATCGAATGGTGAAGGTCCCAAACCATTTAAAGCAAGTGGAGCGGATATAAATGCGGAAATGCATGTAAAATTACAACTCTACTCTTTTATTTTGGAGTGTTTCTGAGCACAAACTGTTAGGAAACCGGCCAAAGGCATACTATTCCGACGTAAAACATCGAGCTACGTCGAATGGCGAACGTCACAAACCGTTTAGAGCAAGTAGAGCGGATATAAATGCAGAAATGCATGTAAAATTCCTCTCCTTTTCCGTAATTTTGGAGTGTTTCTGCGCAGAAACTAACAGGAAACCGGCCAAAGGCATACTATTCCTTCGTAAAGCATCGAGTTACATCGAATGGTGAAGGTCCCAAACCATTTAAAGCAAGCGGATCGGATATAAATATGGATATCCTTGTAAAATTACAACTCTACTCTTTTATTTTGGAGTGTTTCTGCTCACAAACTGTTAGGAAACCGGCCAAAGGCATACTATTCCGACGTAAAACATCGAGCTACGTCGAATGGCGAACGTCACATACCGTTTAGAGCAAGTAGAGCGGATATAAATGCAGAAATGCATGTAAAATTCCACTCCTTTTCCGTAATTTTGGAGTGTTTCTGCGCAGAAACTAACAGGAAACCGGCCAAAGGCATACTATTCCTTCGTAAAGCATCGAGTTACATCGAATGGTGAAGGTCCCAAACCATTTAAAGCAAGCGGATCGGATGTAAATATGGATATCCTTGTAAAATTACAACTCTACTCTTTTATTTTGGAGTGCTTCTGCTCACAAACTGTTAGGAAACCGGCCAAAGGCATACTATTCCTTCGTAAAACATCGAGTTACATCGAATGGAGAAGGTCCCAAACCATTTAGGGTAACTGAAGCGGATATAAATGCGGAAATGCATGTAAAATTGCAACTCTACTCTCTTATTTTGGAATGTTTCTACGTACAAACTGTTAGAAAACCGGTCAAACGCATACTATTCCTTCGTAAAGCATCGAGTTACATCGAATGGTGAAGGTCCCAAACCATTTAAAGCAAGTGGAGCGGATATAAATGCGGAAATGCATGTAAAATTACAACTCTACTCTTTTATTTTGGAGTGTTTCTGAGCACAAACTGTTGGGAAACCGGCCAAAGGCATACTATTCCGACGTAAAACATCGAGCTACGTCGAATGGCGAACGTCACAAACCGTTTAGAGCAAGTGGAGCGGATATAAATATGGAAATCCTTGTAAAATTACAACTCTACTCTTTTATTTTGGAGTGCTTCTGCTCACAAACTGTTAGGAAACCGGCCAAAGGCATACTATTCCTTCGTAAAACATCGAGTTACATCGAATGGAGAAGGTCCCAAACCATTTAGGGTAACTGAAGCGGATATAAATGCGGAAATGCATGAAAAATTGCAACTCTACTCTCTTGTTTTGGAATGTTTCTGCGCACAAACTGTTAGAAAACCGGTCAAACGCATACTATTCCTTCCTAAATCATTGAGCTTCATCGAATGGCGAAGGCCACAAACCGTTTAGAGCAAGGGGAGCGGATATAAATGCGGAAATGAATGTAAAACTACAACTCTACTCCCTTATTTTGGAGTGTTTCTGAGCACAAACTGTTAGGAAACCGGCCAAAGGCATACTATTCCGACGTAAAACATGGAGTTACATCGAATGGAGAAGGTCCCAAACCGTTTAGAGTAAGTGCAGCGGATATAAATGCGGAAATGCATGTAAAATTGCAACTCTACTCTTTTATTTTGGAGTGTTTCTGCTCACAAACTGTTAGGAAACCGGCCAAAGGCATATTATTCCGACGTAAAACATCGAGCTACATCGAATGGTGAAGGTCCCAAACCATTTGAAGCAAGTGGAGCGGATATAAATGCGGAAATGCATGTAAAACTACAACTCTACTCCCTTATTTTGGAGTGTTTCTGAGCACAAACTGTTAGGAAACCGGCCAAAGGCATACTATTCCGACGTAAAACATCGAGCTACGTCGAATGGCGAACGTCACAAACCGTTTAGAGCAAGTAGAGCGGATATAAATGCAGAAATGCATGTAAAATTCCACTCCTTTTCCGTAATTTTGGAGTGTTTCTGCGCAGAAACTAACAGGAAACCGGCCAAAGGCATACTATTCCTTCGTAAAGCATCGAGTTACATCGAATGGTGGAGGTCCCAAACCATTTAGGGTAACTAAAGCGGATATAAATGCGGAAATGCATGAAAAATTGCAACTCTACTCTCTTGTTTTGGAATGTTTCTGCGCACAAACTGCTAGAAAACCGGTCAAACGCATACTATTCCTTCCTAAATCATTGAGCTTCATCGAATGGCGAAGGCCACAAACCGTTTAGAGCAAGGGGAGCGGATATAAATGCGGAAATGAATGTAAAACTACAACTCTACTCCCTTATTTTGGAGTGTTTCTGAGCACAAACTGTTAGGAAACCGGCCAAAGGCATACTATTCCGACGTAAAACATGGAGTTACATCGAATGGAGAAGGTCCCAAACCGTTTAGAGTAAGTGCAGCGGATATAAATGCGGAAATGCATGTAAAATTGCAACTCTACTCTTTTATTTTGGAGTGTTTCTGCTCACAAACTGTTAGGAAACCGGCCAAAGGCATATTATTCCGACGTAAAACATCGAGCTACATCGAATGGTGATAGTCCCAAACCATTTAGAGCAAGTGGAGCGGATATAAATATGGAAATCCTTATAAAATTACAACTATACTCTCTTATTTTGGAGTGTTTCTGCGCAGAAACTAACAGGAAACCGGCCAAAGGCATACTATTCCTTCGTAAAGCATCGAGTTACATCGAATGGTGAAGGTCCCAAACCATTTAAAGCAAGCGGATC
Source organism: Mimumesa dahlbomi (assembly GCA_917499265.3). Classification (NCBI taxonomy): domain Eukaryota; kingdom Metazoa; phylum Arthropoda; class Insecta; order Hymenoptera; family Crabronidae; genus Mimumesa; species Mimumesa dahlbomi. Next base: position 498,310 of record OU824120.1, on the reverse strand, counting down.
GGATATAAATATGGATATCCTTGTAAAATTACAACTCTACTCTTTTATTTTGGAGTGCTTCTGCTCACAAACTGTTAGGAAACCGGCCAAAGGCATACTATTCCTTCGTAAAACATCGAGTTACATCGAATGGAGAAGGTCCCAAACCATTTAGGGTAACTGAAGCGGATATAAATGCGGAAATGCATGTAAAATTGCAACTCTACTCTCTTATTTTGGAATGTTTCTGCGTACAAACTGTTAGAAAACCGGTCAAACGCATACTATTCCTTCGTAAAGCATCGAGTTACATCGAATGGTGAAGGTCCCAAACCATTTAAAGCAAGTGGAGCGGATATAAATGCGGAAATGCATGTAAAATTACAACTCTACTCTTTTATTTTGGAGTGTTTCTGAGCACAAACTGTTAGGAAACCGGCCAAAGGCATACTATTCCGACGTAAAACATCGAGCTACGTCGAATGGCGAACGTCACAAACCGTTTAGATCAAGTAGAGCGGATATAAATGCAGAAATGCATGTAAAATTCCACTCCTTTTCCGTAATTTTGGAGTGTTTCTGCGCAGAAACTAACAGGAAACCGGCCAAAGGCATACTATTCCTTCGTAAAGCATCGAGTTACATCGAATGGTGAAGGTCGCAAACCATTTAAAGCAAGCGGATCGGATATAAATATGGATATCCTTTTAAAATTACAACTCTACTCTTTTATTTTGGAGTGCTTCTGCTCACAAACTGTTAGGAAACCGGCCAAAGGCATGCTATTCCTTCGTAAAGCATCGAGTTACATCGAATGGTGAAGGTCCCAAACCATTTAGGGTAACTGAAGCGGATATAAATGCGGAAATGCATGTAAAATTGCAACTCTACTCTCTTATTTTGGAATGTTTCTGCGCACAAACTGTTAGAAAACCGGCCAAACATATACTATTCCTTCGTAAAACAACGAGCTACACCGAATGGCGAAGGTCTCAAACCGTTTAGAGCAAGTGGAGCGGATATAAATGCGGAAATGCATGTAAAATTGCAACTCTACTCTCTTGTTTTGGAATGTTTCTGCGCACAAACTGTTAGAAAACCGGTCAAACGCATACTATTCCTTCGTAAAGCATCGAGTTACATCGAATGACGAAGGCCTCAAACCATTTAGAGCAAGTGGAGCGGATATAAATATGGAAATCCTTGTAAAATTACAACTCTACTCTTTTATTTTGGAGTGCTTCTGCTCACAAACTGTTAGGAAACCGGCCAAAGGCATACTATTCCTTCGTAATACATCGAGTTACACCGAATGGCGAAGGTCTCAAACCGTTTAGAGAAAGTGGAGCGGATATAAATGCGGAAATGCATGTAAAATTGCAACTCTACTCTCTTATTTTGGAATGTTTCTGCTCACAAACTGTTAGGAAACCGGCCAAAGGCATATTATTCCGTCGTAAAACATCGAGCTACATCGAATGGCGAAGGTCCCAAACCATTTAGAGCAAGTGGAGCGGATATAAATATGGAAATCCTTGTAAAATTACAACTCTACTCTTTTATTTTGGAGTGCTTCTGCTCACAAACTGTTAGGAAACCGGCCAAAGGCATACTATTCCTTCGTAATACATCGAGTTACACCGAATGGCGAAGGTCTCAAACCGTTTAGAGAAAGTGGAGCGGATATAAATGCGGAAATGCATGTAAAATTGCAACTCTATTCTCTTATTTTGGAATGTTTCTGCGCACAAACTGTCAGAAAACCGGTCAAACGCATACTATTCCTTCGTAAAGCATCGAGTTACATCGAATGGCGAAGGCCACAAACCGTTTAGAGCAAGGGGACCGGATATAAATGCGGAAATGAATGTAAAACTACAACTCTACTCCCTTATTTTGGAGTGTTTCTGAGCACAAACTGTTAGGAAACCGGCCAAAGGCATACTATTCCGACGTAAAACATCGAGCTACGTCGAATGGCAAACGTCACAAACCGTTTAGAGCAAGTAGAGCGGATATAAATGCAGAAATGCATGTAAAATTCCACTCCTTTTCCGTAATTTTGTAGTGTTTCTGCGCAGAAACTAACAGGAAACCGGCCAAAGGCATACTATTCCTTCGTAAAACATCGAGTTACATCGAATGGAGAAGGTCCCAAACCATTTAGGGTAACTGAAGCGGATATAAATGCGGAAATGCATGTAAAATTGCAACTCTACTCTCTTATTTTGGAATGTTTCTGCTCACAAACTGTTAGGAAACCGGCCAAAGGCATATTATTCCGTCGTAAAACATCGAGCTACATCGAATGGCGAAGGTCCCAAACCATTTAGAGCAAGTGGAGCGGATATAAATATGGAAATCCTTGTAAAATTACAACTCTACTCTTTTATTTTGGAGTGCTTCTGCTCACAAACTGTTAGGAAACCGGCCAAAGGCATACTATTCCTTCGTAATACATCGAGTTACACCGAATGGCGAAGGTCTCAAACCGTTTAGAGAAAGTGGAGCGGATATAAATGCGGAAATGCATGTAAAATTGCAACTCTACTCTCTTATTTTGGAATGTTTCTGCGCACAAACTGTTAGAAAACCGGTCAAACGCATACTATTCCTTCGTAAAACAACGAGCTACACCGAATGGCGAAGGTCTCAAACCGTTTAGAGCAAGTGGAGCGGATATAAATGCGGAAATGCATGTAAAATTGCAACTCTACTCTCTTGTTTTGGAATGTTTCTGCGCACAAACTGTTAGAAAACCGGTCAAACGCATACTATTCCTTCGTAAAGCATCGAGTTACATCGAATGACGAAGGCCACAAACCGTTTAGAGCAAGTAGAGCGGATATAAATGCAGAAATGCATGTAAAATTCCACTCCTTTTCCGTAATTTTGTAGTGTTTCTGCGCAGAAACTAACAGGAAACCGGCCAAAGGCATACTATTCCTTCGTAAAGCATCGAGTTACATCGAATGGTGAAGGTCCCAAACCATTTAAAGCAAGCGGATCGGATATAAATATGGATATCCTTGTAAAATTACAACTCTACTCTTTTATTTTGGAGTGCTTCTGCTCACAAACTGTTAGGAAACCGGCCAAAGGCATACTATTCCTTCGTAATACATCGAGTTACACCGAATGGCGAAGGTCTCAAACCGTTTAGAGAAAGTGGAGCGGATATAAATGCGGAAATGCATGTAAAATTGCAACTCTATTCTCTTATTTTGGAATGTTTCTGCGCACAAACTGTTAGAAAACCGGTCAAACGCATACTATTCCTTCGTAAAGCATCGAGTTACATCGAATGGCGAAGGCCACAAACCGTTTAGAGCAAGGGGAGCGGATATAAATGCGGAAATGAATGTAAAACTACAACTCTACTCCCTTATTTTGGAGTGTTTCTGAGCACAAACTGTTAGGAAACCGGCCAAAGGCATACTATTCCGACGTAAAACATCGAGCTACGTCGAATGGCAAACGTCACAAACCGTTTAGAGCAAGTAGAGCGGATATAAATGCAGAAATGCATGTAAAATTCCACTCCTTTTCCGTAATTTTGTAGTGTTTCTGCGCAGAAACTAACAGGAAACCGGCCAAAGGCATACTATTCCTTCGTAAAACATCGAGTTACATCGAATGGAGAAGGTCCCAAACCATTTAGGGTAACTGAAGCGGATATAAATGCGGAAATGCATGTAAAATTGCAACTCTACTCTCTTATTTTGGAATGTTTCTGCTCACAAACTGTTAGGAAACCGGCCCAAGGCATATTATTCCGTCGTAAAACATCGAGCTACATCGAATGGCGAAGGTCCCAAACCATTTAGAGCAAGTGGAGCGGATATAAATATGGAAATCCTTGTAAAATTACAACTCTACTCTTTTATTTTGGAGTGCTTCTGCTCACAAACTGTTAGGAAACCGGCCAAAGGCATACTATTCCTTCGTAATACATCGAGTTACACCGAATGGCGAAGGTCTCAAACCGTTTAGAGAAAGTGGAGCGGATATAAATGCGGAAATGCATGTAAAATTGCAACTCTACTCTCTTATTTTTGTATGTTTCTGCGCACAAACTGTTAGAAAACCGGTCAAACGCATACTATTCCTTCGTAAAACAACGAGCTACACCGAATGGCGAAGGTCTCAAACCGTTTAGAGCAAGTGGAGCGGATATAAATGCGGAAATGCATGTAAAATTGCAACTCTACTCTCTTGTTTTGGAATGTTTCTGCGCACAAACTGTTAGAAAACCGGTCAAACGCATACTATTCCTTCGTAAAGCATCGAGTTACATCGAATGACGAAGGCCACAAACCGTTTAGAGCAAGTAGAGCGGATATAAATGCAGAAATGCATGTAAAATTCCACTCCTTTTCCGTAATTTTGTAGTGTTTCTGCGCAGAAACTAACAGGAAACCGGCCAAAGGCATACTATTCCTTCGTAAAGCATCGAGTTACATCGAATGGTGAAGGTCCCAAACCATTTAAAGCAAGCGGATCGGATATAAATATGGATATCCTTGTAAAATTACAACTCTACTCTTTTATTTTGGAGTGCTTCTGCTCACAAACTGTTAGGAAACCGGCCAAAGGCATACTATTCCGTCGTAAAACATCGAGTTACACCGAATGGCGAAGGTCCCAAACCGTTTAGAGTAAGTGAAGCGGATATAAATGCAGAAATGCATGTAAAATTCCACTCCTTTTCCGTAATTTTGGAGTGTTTCTGCGCAGAAACTAACAGGAAACCGGCCAAAGGCATACTATTCCTTCGTAAAGCATCGAGTTACATCGAATGGTGAAGGTCCCAAACCATTTAAAGCAAGCAGATCGGATATAAATATGGATATCCTTGTAAAATTACAACTCTACTCTTTTATTTTGGAGTGCTTCTGCTCACAAACTGTTAGGAAACCGGCCAAAGGCATACTATTCCTTCGTAATACATCGAGTTACACCGAATGGCGAAGGTCTCAAACCGTTTAGAGCAAGTGGAGCGGATATAAATGCGGAAATGCATGTAAAATTGCAACTCTACTCTCTTATTTTGGAATGTTTCTGCGCACAAACTGTTAGAAAACCGGTCAAACGCATACTATTCCTTCGTAAAACATTGAGCTTCATCGAATGGCGAAGGACACAAACCGTTTAGAGCAAGGGGAGTGGATATAAATGCGGAAATGAATGTAAACCTACAACTCTACTCCCTTATTTTGGAGTGTTTCTGAGCACAAACTGTTAGGAAACCGGCCAAAGGCATACTATTCCGACGTAAAACATCGAGCTACGTCGAATGGCGAACGTCATAAACCGTTTAGAGCAAGTAGAGCGGATATAAATGCAGAAATGCATGTAAAATTCCACTCCTTTTCCGTAATTTTGTAGTGTTTCTGCGCAGAAACTAACAGGAAACCGGCCAAAGGCATACTATTCCTTCGTAAAGCATCGAGTTACATCGAATGGTGAAGGTGCCAAACCATTTAAAACAAGCAGATCGGATATAAATATGGATATCCTTGTAAAATTACAACTCTACTCTTTTATTTTGGAGTGCTTCTGCTCACAAACTGTTAGGAAACCGGCCAAAGGCATACTATTCCTTCGTAATACATCGAGTTACACCGAATGGCGAAGGTCTCAAACCGTTTAGAGCAAGTGGAGCGGATATAAATGCGGAAATGCATGTAAAATTGCAACTCTACTCTCTTATTTTGGAATGTTTCTGCGCACAAACTGTTAGAAAACCGGTCAAACGCATACTATTCCTTCGTAATACATCGAGTTACACCGAATGGCGAAGGTCTCAAACCGTTTAGAGAAAGTGGAGCGGATATAAATGCGGAAATGCATGTAAAATTGCAACTCTATTCTCTTATTTTGGAATGTTTCTGCGCACAAACTGTCAGAAAACCGGTCAAACGCATACTATTCCTTCGTAAAGCATCGAGTTACATCGAATGGCGAAGGCCACAAACCGTTTAGAGCAAGGGGACCGGATATAAATGCGGAAATGAATGTAAAACTACAACTCTACTCCCTTATTTTGGAGTGTTTCTGAGCACAAACTGTTAGGAAACCGGCCAAAGGCATACTATTCCGACGTAAAACATCGAGCTACGTCGAATGGCAAACGTCACAAACCGTTTAGAGCAAGTAGAGCGGATATAAATGCAGAAATGCATGTAAAATTCCACTCCTTTTCCGTAATTTTGTAGTGTTTCTGCGCAGAAACTAACAGGAAACCGGCCAAAGGCATACTATTCCTTCGTAAAACATCGAGTTACATCGAATGGAGAAGGTCCCAAACCATTTAGGGTAACTGAAGCGGATATAAATGCGGAAATGCATGTAAAATTGCAACTCTACTCTCTTATTTTGGAATGTTTCTGCTCACAAACTGTTAGGAAACCGGCCAAAGGCATATTATTCCGTCGTAAAACATCGAGCTACATCGAATGGCGAAGGTCCCAAACCATTTAGAGCAAGTGGAGCGGATATAAATATGGAAATCCTTGTAAAATTACAACTCTACTCTTTTATTTTGGAGTGCTTCTGCTCACAAACTGTTAGGAAACCGGCCAAAGGCATACTATTCCTTCGTAATACATCGAGTTACACCGAATGGCGAAGGTCTCAAACCGTTTAGAGAAAGTGGAGCGGATATAAATGCGGAAATGCATGTAAAATTGCAACTCTACTCTCTTATTTTGGAATGTTTCTGCGCACAAACTGTTAGAAAACCGGTCAAACGCATACTATTCCTTCGTAAAACAACGAGCTACACCGAATGGCGAAGGTCTCAAACCGTTTAGAGCAAGTGGAGCGGATATAAATGCGGAAATGCATGTAAAATTGCAACTCTACTCTCTTGTTTTGGAATGTTTCTGCGCACAAACTGTTAGAAAACCGGTCAAACGCATACTATTCCTTCGTAAAGCATCGAGTTACATCGAATGACGAAGGCCACAAACCGTTTAGAGCAAGTAGAGCGGATATAAATGCAGAAATGCATGTAAAATTCCACTCCTTTTCCGTAATTTTGTAGTGTTTCTGCGCAGAAACTAACAGGAAACCGGCCAAAGGCATACTATTCCTTCGTAAAGCATCGAGTTACATCGAATGGTGAAGGTCCCAAACCATTTAAAGCAAGCGGATCGGATATAAATATGGATATCCTTGTAAAATTACAACTCTACTCTTTTATTTTGGAGTGCTTCTGCTCACAAACTGTTAGGAAACCGGCCAAAGGCATACTATTCCTTCGTAATACATCGAGTTACACCGAATGGCGAAGGTCTCAAACCGTTTAGAGAAAGTGGAGCGGATATAAATGCGGAAATGCATGTAAAATTGCAACTCTATTCTCTTATTTTGGAATGTTTCTGCGCACAAACTGTTAGAAAACCGGTCAAACGCATACTATTCCTTCGTAAAGCATCGAGTTACATCGAATGGCGAAGGCCACAAACCGTTTAGAGCAAGGGGAGCGGATATAAATGCGGAAATGAATGTAAAACTACAACTCTACTCCCTTATTTTGGAGTGTTTCTGAGCACAAACTGTTAGGAAACCGGCCAAAGGCATACTATTCCGACGTAAAACATCGAGCTACGTCGAATGGCAAACGTCACAAACCGTTTAGAGCAAGTAGAGCGGATATAAATGCAGAAATGCATGTAAAATTCCACTCCTTTTCCGTAATTTTGTAGTGTTTCTGCGCAGAAACTAACAGGAAACCGGCCAAAGGCATACTATTCCTTCGTAAAACATCGAGTTACATCGAATGGAGAAGGTCCCAAACCATTTAGGGTAACTGAAGCGGATATAAATGCGGAAATGCATGTAAAATTGCAACTCTACTCTCTTATTTTGGAATGTTTCTGCTCACAAACTGTTAGGAAACCGGCCCAAGGCATATTATTCCGTCGTAAAACATCGAGCTACATCGAATGGCGAAGGTCACAAACCATTTAGAGCAAGTGGAGCGGATATAAATATGGAAATCCTTGTAAAATTACAACTCTACTCTTTTATTTTGGAGTGCTTCTGCTCACAAACTGTTAGGAAACCGGCCAAAGGCATACTATTCCTTCGTAATACATCGAGTTACACCGAATGGCGAAGGTCTCAAACCGTTTAGAGAAAGTGGAGCGGATATAAATGCGGAAATGCATGTAAAATTGCAACTCTACTCTCTTATTTTTGTATGTTTCTGCGCACAAACTGTTAGAAAACCGGTCAAACGCATACTATTCCTTCGTAAAACAACGAGCTACACCGAATGGCGAAGGTCTCAAACCGTTTAGAGCAAGTGGAGCGGATATAAATGCGGAAATGCATGTAAAATTGCAACTCTACTCTCTTGTTTTGGAATGTTTCTGCGCACAAACTGTTAGAAAACCGGTCAAACGCATACTATTCCTTCGTAAAGCATCGAGTTACATCGAATGACGAAGGCCACAAACCGTTTAGAGCAAGTAGAGCGGATATAAATGCAGAAATGCATGTAAAATTCCACTCCTTTTCCGTAATTTTGTAGTGTTTCTGCGCAGAAACTAACAGGAAACCGGCCAAAGGCATACTATTCCTTCGTAAAGCATCGAGTTACATCGAATGGTGAAGGTCCCAAACCATTTAAAGCAAGCGGATCGGATATAAATATGGATATCCTTGTAAAATTACAACTCTACTCTTTTATTTTGGAGTGCTTCTGCTCACAAACTGTTAGGAAACCGGCCAAAGGCATACTATTCCGACGTAAAACATCGAGTTACACCGAATGGCGAAGGTCCCAAACCGTTTAGAGTAAGTGAAGCGGATATAAATGCAGAAATGCATGTAAAATTCCACTCCTTTTCCGTAATTTTGGAGTGTTTCTGCGCAGAAACTAACAGGAAACCGGCCAAAGGCATACTATTCCTTCGTAAAGCATCGAGTTACATCGAATGGTGAAGGTCCCAAACCATTTAAAGCAAGCAGATCGGATATAAATATGGATATCCTTGTAAAATTACAACTCTACTCTTTTATTTTGGAGTGCTTCTGCTCACAAACTGTTAGGAAACCGGCCAAAGGCATACTATTCCTTCGTAATACATCGAGTTACACCGAATGGCGAAGGTCTCAAACCGTTTAGAGAAAGTGGAGCGGATATAAATGCGGAAATGCATGTAAAATTGCAACTCTACTCTCTTATTTTGGAATGTTTCTGCGCACAAACTGTTAGAAAACCGGTCAAACGCATACTATTCCTTCGTAAAACATTGAGCTTCATCGAATGGCGAAGGCCACAAACCGTTTAGAGCAAGGGGAGGGGATATAAATGCGGAAATGAATGTAAAACTACAACTCTACTCACTTATTTTGGAGTGTTTCTGAGCACAAACTGTTAGGAAACCGGCCAAAGGCATACTATTCCGACGTAAAACATCGAGCTACGTCGAATGGCGAACGTCATAAACCGTTTAGAGCAAGTAGAGCGGATATAAATGCAGAAATGCATGTAAAATTCCACTCCTTTTCCGTAATTTTGTAGTGTTTCTGCGCAGAAACTAACAGGAAACCGGCCAAAGGCATACTATTCCTTCGTAAAGCATCGAGTTACATCGAATGGTGAAGGTGCCAAACCATTTAAAACAAGCAGATCGGATATAAATATGGATATCCTTGTAAAATTACAACTCTACTCTTTTATTTTGGAGTGCTTCTGCTCACAAACTGTTAGGAAACCGGCCAAAGGCATACTATTCCTTCGTAATACATCGAGTTACACCGAATGGCGAAGGTCTCAAACCGTTTAGAGCAAGTGGAGCGGATATAAATGCGGAAATGCATGTAAAATTGCAACTCTACTCTCTTATTTTGGAATGTTTCTGCGCACAAACTGTTAGAAAACCGGTCAAACGCATACTATTCCTTCGTAAAACATTGAGCTTCATCGAATGGCGAAGGCCACAAACCGTTTAGAGCAAGGGGAGTGGATATAAATGCGGAAATGAATGTAAACCTACAACTCTACTCCCTTATTTTGGAGTGTTTCTGAGCACAAACTGTTAGGAAACCGGCCAAAGGCATACTATTCCGACGTAAAACATCGAGCTACGTCGAATGGCAAACGTCACAAACCGTTTAGAGCAAGTAGAGCGGATATAAATGCAGAAATGCATGTAAAATTCCACTCCTTTTCCGTAATTTTGTAGTGTTTCTGCGCAGAAACTAACAGGAAACCGGCCAAAGGCATACTATTCCTTCGTAAAGCATCGAGTTACATCGAATGGTGAAGGTCCCAAACCATTTAAAGCAAGCGGATCGGATGTAAATATGGATATCCTTGTAAAATTACAACTCTACTCTCTTATTTTGGAATGTTTCTGCTCACAAACTGTTAGGAAACCGGCCCAAGGCATATTATTCCGTCGTAAAACATCGAGCTACATCGAATGGCGAAGGTCCCAAACCATTTAGAGCAAGTGGAGCGGATATAAATATGGAAATCCTTGTAAAATTACAACTCTACTCTTTTATTTTGGAGTGCTTCTGCTCACAAACTGTTAGGAAACCGGCCAAAGGCATACTATTCCTTCGTAATACATCGAGTTACACCGAATGGCGAAGGTCTCAAACCGTTTAGAGAAAGTGGAGCGGATATAAATGCGGAAATGCATGTAAAATTGCAACTCTACTCTCTTATTTTGGTATGTTTCTGCGCACAAACTGTTAGAAAACCGGTCAAACGCATACTATTCCTTCGTAAAACAACGAGCTACACCGAATGGCGAAGGTCTCAAACCGTTTAGAGCAAGTGGAGCGGATATAAATGCGGAAATGCATGTAAAATTGCAACTCTACTCTCTTGTTTTGGAATGTTTCTGCGCACAAACTGTTAGAAAACCGGTCAAACGCACACTATTCCTTCGTAAAGCATCGAGTTACATCGAATGACGAAGGCCACAAACCGTTTAGAGCAAGTAGAGCGGATATAAATGCAGAAATGCATGTAAAATTCCACTCCTTTTCCGTAATTTTGTAGTGTTTCTGCGCAGAAACTAACAGGAAACCGGCCAAAGGCATACTATTCCTTCGTAAAGCATCGAGTTACATCGAATGGTGAAGGTCCCAAACCATTTAAAGCAAGCGGATCGGATATAAATATGGATATCCTTGTAAAATTACAACTCTACTCTTTTATTTTGGAGTGCTTCTGCTCACAAACTGTTAGGAAACCGGCCAAAGGCATACTATTCCGACGTAAAACATCGAGTTACACCGAATGGCGAAGGTCCCAAACCGTTTAGAGTAAGTGAAGCGGATATAAATGCAGAAATGCATGTAAAATTCCACTCCTTTTCCGTAATTTTGGAGTGTTTCTGCGCAGAAACTAACAGGAAACCGGCCAAAGGCATACTATTCCTTCGTAAAGCATCGAGTTACATCGAATGGTGAAGGTCCCAAACCATTTAAAGCAAGCAGATCGGATATAAATATGGATATCCTTGTAAAATTACAACTCTACTCTTTTATTTTGGAGTGCTTCTGCTCACAAACTGTTAGGAAACCGGCCAAAGGCATACTATTCCTTCGTAATACATCGAGTTACACCGAATGGCGAAGGTCTCAAACCGTTTAGAGCAAGTGGAGCGGATATAAATGCGGAAATGCATGTAAAATTGCAACTCTACTCTCTTATTTTGGAATGTTTCTGCGCACAAACTGTTAGAAAACCGGTCAAACGCATACTATTCCTTCGTAAAACATTGAGCTTCATCGAATGGCGAAGGCCACAAACCGTTTAGAGCAAGGGGAGTGGATATAAATGCGGAAATGAATGTAAACCTACAACTCTACTCCCTTATTTTGGAGTGTTTCTGAGCACAAACTGTTAGGAAACCGGCCAAAGGCATACTATTCCGACGTAAAACATCGAGCTACGTCGAATGGCGAACGTCATAAACCGTTTAGAGCAAGTAGAGCGGATATAAATGCAGAAATGCATGTAAAATTCCACTCCTTTTCCGTAATTTTGTAGTGTTTCTGCGCAGAAACTAACAGGAAACCGGCCAAAGGCATACTATTCCTTCGTAAAGCATCGAGTTACATCGAATGGTGAAGGTGCCAAACCATTTAAAACAAGCAGATCGGATATAAATATGGATATCCTTGTAAAATTACAACTCTACTCTTTTATTTTGGAGTGCTTCTGCTCACAAACTGTTAGGAAACCGGCCAAAGGCATACTATTCCTTCGTAATACATCGAGTTACACCGAATGGCGAAGGTCTCAAACCGTTTAGAGCAAGTGGAGCGGATATAAATGCGGAAATGCATGTAAAATTGCAACTCTACTCTCTTATTTTGGAATGTTTCTGCGCACAAACTGTTAGAAAACCGGTCAAACGCATACTATTCCTTCGTAAAACATTGAGCTTCATCGAATGGCGAAGGCCACAAACCGTTTAGAGCAAGGGGAGTGGATATAAATGCGGAAATGAATGTAAACCTACAACTCTACTCCCTTATTTTGGAGTGTTTCTGAGCACAAACTGTTAGGAAACCGGCCAAAGGCATACTATTCCGACGTAAAACATCGAGCTACGTCGAATGGCGAAGGTCACAAACCGTTTAGAGCAAGTAGAGCGGATATAAATGCAGAAATGCATGTAAAATTCCACTCCTTTTCCGTAATTTTGTAGTGTTTCTGCGCAGAAACTAACAGGAAACCGGCCAAAGGCATACTATTCCTTCGTAAAGCATCGAGTTACATCGAATGGTGAAGGTCCCAAACCATTTAAAGCAAGCGGATCGGATGTAAATATGGATATCCTTGTAAAATTACAACTCTACTCTCTTATTTTGGAATGTTTCTGCTCACAAACTGTTAGGAAACCGGCCCAAGGCATATTATTCCGTCGTAAAACATCGAGCTACATCGAATGGCGAAGGTCCCAAACCATTTAGAGCAAGTGGAGCGGATATAAATATGGAAATCCTTGTAAAATTACAACTCTACTCTTTTATTTTGGAGTGCTTCTGCTCACAAACTGTTAGGAAACCGGCCAAAGGCATACTATTCCTTCGTAATACATCGAGTTACACCGAATGGCGAAGGTCTCAAACCGTTTAGAGAAAGTGGAGCGGATATAAATGCGGAAATGCATGTAAAATTGCAACTCTACTCTCTTATTTTGGTATGTTTCTGCGCACAAACTGTTAGTAAACCGGTCAAAGGCATACTATTCCTTCGTAAAACAACGAGCTACACCGAATGGCGAAGGTCTCAAACCGTTTAGAGCAAGTGGAGCGGATATAAATGCGGAAATGCATGTAAAATTGCAACTCTACTCTCTTGTTTTGGAATGTTTCTGCGCACAAACTGTTAGAAAACCGGTCAAACGCACACTATTCCTTCGTAAAGCATCGAGTTACATCGAATGACGAAGGCCACAAACCGTTTAGAGCAAGTAGAGCGGATATAAATGCAGAAATGCATGTAAAATTCCACTCCTTTTCCGTAATTTTGTAGTGTTTCTGCGCAGAAACTAACAGGAAACCGGCCAAAGGCATACTATTCCTTCGTAAAGCATCGAGTTACATCGAATGGTGAAGGTCCCAAACCATTTAAAGCAAGCGGATCGGATATAAATATGGATATCCTTGTAAAATTACAACTCTACTCTTTTATTTTGGAGTGCTTCTGCTCACAAACTGTTAGGAAACCGGCCAAAGGCATACTATTCCGACGTAAAACATCGAGTTACACCGAATGGCGAAGGTCCCAAACCGTTTAGAGTAAGTGAAGCGGATATAAATGCAGAAATGCATGTAAAATTCCACTCCTTTTCCGTAATTTTGGAGTGTTTCTGCGCAGAAACTAACAGGAAACCGGCCAAAGGCATACTATTCCTTCGTAAAGCATCGAGTTACATCGAATGGTGAAGGTCCCAAACCATTTAAAGCAAGCAGATCGGATATAAATATGGATATCCTTGTAAAATTACAACTCTACTCTTTTATTTTGGAGTGCTTCTGCTCACAAACTGTTAGGAAACCGGCCAAAGGCATACTATTCCTTCGTAATACATCGAGTTACACCGAATGGCGAAGGTCTCAAACCGTTTAGAGCAAGTGGAGCGGATATAAATGCGGAAATGCATGTAAAATTGCAACTCTACTCTCTTATTTTGGAATGTTTCTGCGCACAAACTGTTAGAAAACCGGTCAAACGCATACTATTCCTTCGTAAAACATTGAGCTTCATCGAATGGCGAAGGCCACAAACCGTTTAGAGCAAGGGGAGTGGATATAAATGCGGAAATGAATGTAAACCTACAACTCTACTCCCTTATTTTGGAGTGTTTCTGAGCACAAACTGTTAGGAAACCGGCCAAAGGCATACTATTCCGACGTAAAACATCGAGCTACGTCGAATGGCGAACGTCATAAACCGTTTAGAGCAAGTAGAACGGATATAAATGCAGAAATGCATGTAAAATTCCACTCCTTTTCCGTAATTTTGTAGTGTTTCTGCGCAGAAACTAACAGGAAACCGGCCAAAGGCATACTATTCCTTCGTAAAACATCGAGTTACATCGAATGGAGAAGGTCCCAAACCATTTAGGGTAACTGAAGCGGATATAAATGCGGAAATGCATGTAAAATTGCAACTCTACTCTCTTATTTTGGAATGTTTCTGCTCACAAACTGTTAGGAAACCGGCCCAAGGCATATTATTCCGTCGTAAAACATCGAGCTACATCGAATGGCGAAGGTCCCAAACCATTTAGAGCAAGTGGAGCGGATATAAATATGGAAATCCTTGTAAAATTACAACTCTACTCTTTTATTTTGGAGTGCTTCTGCTCACAAACTGTTAGGAAACCGGCCAAAGGCATACTATTCCTTCGTAATACATCGAGTTACACCGAATGGCGAAGGTCTCAAACCGTTTAGAGAAAGTGGAGCGGATATAAATGCGGAAATGCATGTAAAATTGCAACTCTACTCTCTTATTTTTGTATGTTTCTGCGCACAAACTGTTAGAAAACCGGTCAAACGCATACTATTCCTTCGTAAAACAACGAGCTACACCGAATGGCGAAGGTCTCAAACCGTTTAGAGCAAGTGGAGCGGATATAAATGCGGAAATGCATGTAAAATTGCAACTCTACTCTCTTGTTTTGGAATGTTTCTGCGCACAAACTGTTAGAAAACCGGTCAAACGCATACTATTCCTTCGTAAAGCATCGAGTTACATCGAATGACGAAGGCCACAAACCGTTTAGAGCAAGTAGAGCGGATATAAATGCAGAAATGCATGTAAAATTCCACTCCTTTTCCGTAATTTTGTAGTGTTTCTGCGCAGAAACTAACAGGAAACCGGCCAAAGGCATACTATTCCTTCGTAAAGCATCGAGTTACATCGAATGGTGAAGGTCCCAAACCATTTAAAGCAAGCGGATCGGATATAAATATGGATATCCTTGTAAAATTACAACTCTACTCTTTTATTTTGGAGTGCTTCTGCTCACAAACTGTTAGGAAACCGGCCAAAGGCATACTATTCCGACGTAAAACATCGAGTTACACCGAATGGCGAAGGTCCCAAACCGTTTAGAGTAAGTGAAGCGGATATAAATGCAGAAATGCATGTAAAATTCCACTCCTTTTCCGTAATTTTGTAGTGTTTCTGCGCAGAAACTAACAGGAAACCGGCCAAAGGCATACTATTCCTTCGTAAAGCATCGAGTTACATCGAATGGTGAAGGTCCCAAACCATTTAAAGCAAGCAGATCGGATATAAATATGGATATCCTTGTAAAATTACAACTCTACTCTTTTATTTTGGAGTGCTTCTGCTCACAAACTGTTAGGAAACCGGCCAAAGGCATACTATTCCTTCGTAATACATCGAGTTACACCGAATGGCGAAGGTCTCAAACCGTTTAGAGCAAGTGGAGCGGATATAAATGCGGAAATGCATGTAAAATTGCAACTCTACTCTCTTATTTTGGAATGTTTCTGCGCACAAACTGTTAGAAAACCGGTCAAACGCATACTATTCCTTCGTAAAACATTGAGCTTCATCGAATGGCGAAGGCCACAAACCGTTTAGAGCAAGGGGAGTGGATATAAATGCGGAAATGAATGTAAACCTACAACTCTACTCCCTTATTTTGGAGTGTTTCTGAGCACAAACTGTTAGGAAACCGGCCAAAGGCATACTATTCCGACGTAAAACATCGAGCTACGTCGAATGGCGAACGTCATAAACCGTTTAGAGCAAGTAGAGCGGATATAAATGCAGAAATGCATGTAAAATTCCACTCCTTTTCCGTAATTTTGGAGTGTTTCTGCGCAGAAACTAACAGGAAACCGGCCAAAGGCATACTATTCCTTCGTAAAGCATCGAGTTACATCGAATGGTGAAGGTGCCAAACCATTTAAAACAAGCAGATCGGATATAAATATGGATATCCTTGTAAAATTACAACTCTACTCTTTTATTTTGGAGTGCTTCTGCTCACAAACTGTTAGGAAACCGGCCAAAGGCATACTATTCCTTCGTAATACATCGAGTTACACCGAATGGCGAAGGTCTCAAACCGTTTAGAGCAAGTGGAGCGGATATAAATGCGGAAATGCATGTAAAATTGCAACTCTACTCTCTTATTTTGGAATGTTTCTGCGCACAAACTGTTAGAAAACCGGTCAAACGCATACTATTCCTTCGTAAAACATTGAGCTTCATCGAATGGCGAAGGCCACAAACCGTTTAGAGCAAGGGGAGTGGATATAAATGCGGAAATGAATGTAAACCTACAACTCTACTCCCTTATTTTGGAGTGTTTCTGAGCACAAACTGTTAGGAAACCGGCCAAAGGCATACTATTCCGACGTAAAACATCGAGCTACGTCGAATGGCAAACGTCACAAACCGTTTAGAGCAAGTAGAGCGGATATAAATGCAGAAATGCATGTAAAATTCCACTCCTTTTCCGTAATTTTGTAGTGTTTCTGCGCAGAAACTAACAGGAAACCGGCCAAAGGCATACTATTCCTTCGTAAAGCATCGAGTTACATCGAATGGTGAAGGTCCCAAACCATTTAAAGCAAGCGGATCGGATGTAAATATGGATATCCTTGTAAAATTACAACTCTACTCTCTTATTTTGGAATGTTTCTGCTCACAAACTGTTAGGAAACCGGCCCAAGGCATATTATTCCGTCGTAAAACATCGAGCTACATCGAATGGCGAAGGTCCCAAACCATTTAGAGCAAGTGGAGCGGATATAAATATGGAAATCCTTGTAAAATTACAACTCTACTCTTTTATTTTGGAGTGCTTCTGCTCACAAACTGTTAGGAAACCGGCCAAAGGCATACTATTCCTTCGTAATACATCGAGTTACACCGAATGGCGAAGGTCTCAAACCGTTTAGAGAAAGTGGAGCGGATATAAATGCGGAAATGCATGTAAAATTGCAACTCTACTCTCTTATTTTGGTATGTTTCTGCGCACAAACTGTTAGAAAACCGGTCAAACGCATACTATTCCTTCGTAAAACAACGAGCTACACCGAATGGCGAAGGTCTCAAACCGTTTAGAGCAAGTGGAGCGGATATAAATGCGGAAATGCATGTAAAATTGCAACTCTACTCTCTTGTTTTGGAATGTTTCTGCGCACAAACTGTTAGAAAACCGGTCAAACGCACACTATTCCTTCGTAAAGCATCGAGTTACATCGAATGACGAAGGCCACAAACCGTTTAGAGCAAGTAGAGCGGATATAAATGCAGAAATGCATGTAAAATTCCACTCCTTTTCCGTAATTTTGTAGTGTTTCTGCGCAGAAACTAACAGGAAACCGGCCAAAGGCATACTATTCCTTCGTAAAGCATCGAGTTACATCGAATGGTGAAGGTCCCAAACCATTTAAAGCAAGCGGATCGGATATAAATATGGATATCCTTGTAAAATTACAACTCTACTCTTTTATTTTGGAGTGCTTCTGCTCACAAACTGTTAGGAAACCGGCCAAAGGCATACTATTCCGACGTAAAACATGGAGTTACATCGAATGGAGAAGGTCCCAAACCGTTTAGAGTAAGTGAAGCGGATATAAATGCAGAAATGCATGTAAAATTCCACTCCTTTTCCGTAATTTTGGAGTGTTTCTGCGCAGAAACTAACAGGAAACCGGCCAAAGGCATACTATTCCTTCGTAAAGCATCGAGTTACATCGAATGGTGAAGGTCCCAAACCATTTAAAGCAAGCAGATCGGATATAAATATGGATATCCTTGTAAAATTACAACTCTACTCTTTTATTTTGGAGTGCTTCTGCTCACAAACTGTTAGGAAACCGGCCAAAGGCATACTATTCCTTCGTAATACATCGAGTTACACCGAATGGCGAAGGTCTCAAACCGTTTAGAGCAAGTGGAGCGGATATAAATGCGGAAATGCATGTAAAATTGCAACTCTACTCTCTTATTTTGGAATGTTTCTGCGCACAAACTGTTAGAAAACCGGTCAAACGCATACTATTCCTTCGTAAAACATTGAGCTTCATCGAATGGCGAAGGCCACAAACCGTTTAGAGCAAGGGGAGTGGATATAAATGCGGAAATGAATGTAAACCTACAACTCTACTCCCTTATTTTGGAGTGTTTCTGAGCACAAACTGTTAGGAAACCGGCCAAAGGCATACTATTCCGACGTAAAACATCGAGCTACGTCGAATGGCGAACGTCATAAACCGTTTAGAGCAAGTAGAACGGATATAAATGCAGAAATGCATGTAAAATTCCACTCCTTTTCCGTAATTTTGTAGTGTTTCTGCGCAGAAACTAACAGGAAACCGGCCAAAGGCATACTATTCCTTCGTAAAACATCGAGTTACATCGAATGGAGAAGGTCCCAAACCATTTAGGGTAACTGAAGCGGATATAAATGCGGAAATGCATGTAAAATTGCAACTCTACTCTCTTATTTTGGAATGTTTCTGCTCACAAACTGTTAGGAAACCGGCCCAAGGCATATTATTCCGTCGTAAAACATCGAGCTACATCGAATGGCGAAGGTCCCAAACCATTTAGAGCAAGTGGAGCGGATATAAATATGGAAATCCTTGTAAAATTACAACTCTACTCTTTTATTTTGGAGTGCTTCTGCTCACAAACTGTTAGGAAACCGGCCAAAGGCATACTATTCCTTCGTAATACATCGAGTTACACCGAATGGCGAAGGTCTCAAACCGTTTAGAGAAAGTGGAGCGGATATAAATGCGGAAATGCATGTAAAATTGCAACTCTACTCTCTTATTTTTGTATGTTTCTGCGCACAAACTGTTAGAAAACCGGTCAAACGCATACTATTCCTTCGTAAAACAACGAGCTACATCGAATGACGAAGGCCACAAACCGTTTAGAGCAAGTAGAGCGGATATAAATGCAGAAATGCATGTAAAATTCCACTCCTTTTCCGTAATTTTGTAGTGTTTCTGCGCAGAAACTAACAGGAAACCGGCCAAAGGCATACTATTCCTTCGTAAAGCATCGAGTTACATCGAATGGTGAAGGTCCCAAACCATTTAAAGCAAGCGGATCGGATATAAATATGGATATCCTTGTAAAATTACAACTCTACTCTTTTATTTTGGAGTGCTTCTGCTCACAAACTGTTAGGAAACCGGCCAAAGGCATACTATTCCGACGTAAAACATCGAGTTACACCGAATGGCGAAGGTCCCAAACCGTTTAGAGTAAGTGAAGCGGATATAAATGCAGAAATGCATGTAAAATTCCACTCCTTTTCCGTAATTTTGGAGTGTTTCTGCGCAGAAACTAACAGGAAACCGGCCAAAGGCATACTATTCCTTCGTAAAGCATCGAGTTACATCGAATGGTGAAGGTCCCAAACCATTTAAAGCAAGCAGATCGGATATAAATATGGATATCCTTGTAAAATTACAACTCTACTCTTTTATTTTGGAGTGCTTCTGCTCACAAACTGTTAGGAAACCGGCCAAAGGCATACTATTCCTTCGTAATACATCGAGTTACACCGAATGGCGAAGGTCTCAAACCGTTTAGAGCAAGTGGAGCGGATATAAATGCGGAAATGCATGTAAAATTGCAACTCTACTCTCTTATTTTGGAATGTTTCTGCGCACAAACTGTTAGAAAACCGGTCAAACGCATACTATTCCTTCGTAAAACATTGAGCTTCATCGAATGGCGAAGGCCACAAACCGTTTAGAGCAAGGGGAGTGGATATAAATGCGGAAATGAATGTAAACCTACAACTCTACTCCCTTATTTTGGAGTGTTTCTGAGCACAAACTGTTAGGAAACCGGCCAAAGGCATACTATTCCGACGTAAAACATCGAGCTACGTCGAATGGCGAACGTCACAAACCGTTTAGAGCAAGTAGAGCGGATATAAATGCAGAAATGCATGTAAAATTCCACTCCTTTTCCGTAATTTTGTAGTGTTTCTGCGCAGAAACTAACAGGAAACCGGCCAAAGGCATACTATTCCTTCGTAAAGCATCGAGTTACATCGAATGGTGAAGGTGCCAAACCATTTAAAACAAGCAGATCGGATATAAATATGGATATCCTTGTAAAATTACAACTCTACTCTTTTATTTTGGAGTGCTTCTGCTCACAAACTGTTAGGAAACCGGCCAAAGGCATACTATTCCTTCGTAATACATCGAGTTACACCGAATGGCGAAGGTCTCAAACCGTTTAGAGAAAGTGGAGCGGATATAAATGCGGAAATGCATGTAAAATTGCAACTCTACTCTCTTATTTTGGAATGTTTCTGCGCACAAACTGTTAGAAAACCGGTCAAACGCATACTATTCCTTCGTAAAACATTGAGCTTCATCGAATGGCGAAGGCCACAAACCGTTTAGAGCAAGGGGAGTGGATATAAATGCGGAAATGAATGTAAACCTACAACTCTACTCCCTTATTTTGGAGTGTTTCTGAGCACAAACTGTTAGGAAACCGGCCAAAGGCATACTATTCCGACGTAAAACATCGAGCTACGTCGAATGGCAAACGTCACAAACCGTTTAGAGCAAGTAGAGCGGATATAAATGCAGAAATGCATGTAAAATTCCACTCCTTTTCCGTAATTTTGTAGTGTTTCTGCGCAGAAACTAACAGGAAACCGGCCAAAGGCATACTATTCCTTCGTAAAGCATCGAGTTACATCGAATGGTGAAGGTCCCAAACCATTTAAAGCAAGCGGATCGGATGTAAATATGGATATCCTTGTAAAATTACAACTCTACTCTCTTATTTTGGAATGTTTCTGCTCACAAACTGTTAGGAAACCGGCCCAAGGCATATTATTCCGTCGTAAAACATCGAGCTACATCGAATGGCGAAGGTCCCAAACCATTTAGAGCAAGTGGAGCGGATATAAATATGGAAATCCTTGTAAAATTACAACTCTACTCTTTTATTTTGGAGTGCTTCTGCTCACAAACTGTTAGGAAACCGGCCAAAGGCATACTATTCCTTCGTAATACATCGAGTTACACCGAATGGCGAAGGTCTCAAACCGTTTAGAGAAAGTGGAGCGGATATAAATGCGGAAATGCATGTAAAATTGCAACTCTACTCTCTTATTTTGGAATGTTTCTGCGCACAAACTGTTAGAAAACCGGTCAAACGCATACTATTCCTTCGTAAAACAACGAGCTACACCGAATGGCGAAGGTCTCAAACCGTTTAGAGCAAGTGGAGCGGATATAAATGCGGAAATGCATGTAAAATTGCAACTCTACTCTCTTGTTTTGGAATGTTTCTGCGCACAAACTGTTAGAAAACCGGTCAAACGCACACTATTCCTTCGTAAAGCATCGAGTTACATCGAATGACGAAGGCCACAAACCGTTTAGAGCAAGTAGAGCGGATATAAATGCAGAAATGCATGTAAAATTCCACTCCTTTTCCGTAATTTTGTAGTGTTTCTGCGCAGAAACTAACAGGAAACCGGCCAAAGGCATACTATTCCTTCGTAAAGCATCGAGTTACATCGAATGGTGAAGGTCCCAAACCATTTAAAGCAAGCGGATCGGATATAAATATGGATATCCTTGTAAAATTACAACTCTACTCTTTTATTTTGGAGTGCTTCTGCTCACAAACTGTTAGGAAACCGGCCAAAGGCATACTATTCCGACGTAAAACATCGAGTTACACCGAATGGCGAAGGTCCCAAACCGTTTAGAGTAAGTGAAGCGGATATAAATGCAGAAATGCATGTAAAATTCCACTCCTTTTCCGTAATTTTGGAGTGTTTCTGCGCAGAAACTAACAGGAAACCGGCCAAAGGCATACTATTCCTTCGTAAAGCATCGAGTTACATCGAATGGTGAAGGTCCCAAACCATTTAAAACAAGCAGATCGGATATAAATATGGATATCCTTGTAAAATTACAACTCTACTCTTTTATTTTGGAGTGCTTCTGCTCACAAACTGTTAGGAAACCGGCCAAAGGCATACTATTCCTTCGTAATACATCGAGTTACACCGAATGGCGAAGGTCTCAAACCGTTTAGAGCAAGTGGAGCGGATATAAATGCGGAAATGCATGTAAAATTGCAACTCTACTCTCTTATTTTGGAATGTTTCTGCGCACAAACTGTTAGAAAACCGGTCAAACGCATACTATTCCTTCGTAAAACATTGAGCTTCATCGAATGGCGAAGGCCACAAACCGTTTAGAGCAAGGGGAGTGGATATAAATGCGGAAATGAATGTAAACCTACAACTCTACTCCCTTATTTTGGAGTGTTTCTGAGCACAAACTGTTAGGAAACCGGCCAAAGGCATACTATTCCGACGTAAAACATCGAGCTACGTCGAATGGCGAACGTCATAAACCGTTTAGAGCAAGTAGAACGGATATAAATGCAGAAATGCATGTAAAATTCCACTCCTTTTCCGTAATTTTGTAGTGTTTCTGCGCAGAAACTAACAGGAAACCGGCCAAAGGCATACTATTCCTTCGTAAAGCATCGAGTTACATCGAATGGTGAAGGTCCCAAACCATTTAAAGCAAGCGGATCGGATATAAATATGGATATCCTTGTAAAATTACAACTCTACTCTTTTATTTTGGAGTGCTTCTGCTCACAAACTGTTGGGAAACCGGCCAAAGGCCTACTATTCCTTCGTAATACATCGAGTTACACCGAATGGCGAAGGTCCCAAACCGTTTAGAGTAAGTGAAGCGGATATAAATGCGGAAATGCATGTAAAATTGCAACTCTACTCTCTTATTTTGGAATGTTTCTGCTCACAAACTGTTAGGAAACCGACCAAAGGCATATTATTCCGTCGTAAAACATCGAGCTACATCGAATGGCGAAGGTCCCAAACCATTTAGAGCAAGTGGAGCGGATATAAATATGGAAATCCTTGTAAAATTACAACTCTACTCTTTTATTTTGGAGTGCTTCTGCTCACAAACTGTTAGGAAACCTGCCAAAGGCATACTATTCCTTCGTAAAACATCGAGTTACATCGAATGGAGAAGGTCCCAAACCATTTAGGGTAACTGAAGCGGATATAAATGCGGAAATGCATGTAAAATTGCAACTCTACTCTCTTATTTTGGAATGTTTCTGCTCACAAACTGTTAGGAAACCGGCCAAAGGCATATTATTCCGTCGTAAAACATCGAGCTACATCGAATGGCGAAGGTCCCAAACCATTTAGAGTAAGTGAAGCGGATATAAATGCAGAAATGCATGTAAAATTCCACTCCTATTCCGTAATTTTGGAGTGTTTCTGCGCAGAAACTAACAGGAAACCGGCCAAAGGCATACTATTCCTTCGTAAAGCATCGAGTTACATCGAATGGTGAAGGTCCCAAACCATTTAAAGCAAGCAGATCGGATATAAATATGGATATCCTTGTAAAATTACAACTCTACTCTTTTATTTTGGAGTGCTTCTGCTCACAAACTGTTAGGAAACCGGCCAAAGGCATACTATTCCTTCGTAATACATCGAGTTACACCGAATGGCGAAGGTCTCAAACCGTTTAGAGCAAGTGGAGCGGATATAAATGCGGAAATGCATGTAAAATTGCAACTCTACTCTCTTATTTTGGAATGTTTCTGCGCACAAACTGTTAGAAAACCGGTCAAACGCATACTATTCCTTCGTAAAACATTGAGCTTCATCGAATGGCGAAGGCCACAAACCGTTTAGAGCAAGGGGAGTGGATATAAATGCGGAAATGAATGTAAACCTACAACTCTACTCCCTTATTTTGGAGTGTTTCTGAGCACAAACTGTTAGGAAACCGGCCAAAGGCATACTATTCCGACGTAAAACATCGAGCTACGTCGAATGGCAAACGTCACAAACCGTTTAGAGCAAGTAGAGCGGATATAAATGCAGAAATGCATGTAAAATTCCACTCCTTTTCCGTAATTTTGTAGTGTTTCTGCGCAGAAACTAACAGGAAACCGGCCAAAGGCATACTATTCCTTCGTAAAACATCGAGTTACATCGAATGGAGAAGGTCCCAAACCATTTAGGGTAACTGAAGCGGATATAAATGCGGAAATGCATGTAAAATTGCAACTCTACTCTCTTATTTTGGAATGTTTCTGCTCACAAACTGTTAGGAAACCGGCCCAAGGCATATTATTCCGTCGTAAAACATCGAGATACATCGAATGGCGAAGGTCCCAAACCATTTAGAGCAAGTGGAGCGGATATAAATATGGAAATCCTTGTAAAATTACAACTCTACTCTTTTATTTTGGAGTGCTTCTGCTCACAAACTGTTAGGAAACCGGCCAAAGGCATACTATTCCTTCGTAATACATCGAGTTACACCGAATGGCGAAGGTCTCAAACCGTTTAGAGAAAGTGGAGCGGATATAAATGCGGAAATGCATGTAAAATTGCAACTCTACTCTCTTATTTTGGTATGTTTCTGCGCACAAACTGTTAGAAAACCGGTCAAACGCATACTATTCCTTCGTAAAACAACGAGCTACATCGAATGGCGAAGGTCTCAAACCGTTTAGAGCAAGTGGAGCGGATATAAATGCGGAAATGCATGTAAAATTGCAACTCTACTCTCTTGTTTTGGAATGTTTCTGCGCACAAACTGTTAGAAAACCGGTCAAACGCACACTATTCCTTCGTAAAGCATCGAGTTACATCGAATGACGAAGGCCACAAACCGTTTAGAGCAAGTAGAGCGGATATAAATGCAGAAATGCATGTAAAATTCCACTCCTTTTCCGTAATTTTGTAGTGTTTCTGCGCAGAAACTAACAGGAAACCGGCCAAAGGCATACTATTCCTTCGTAAAGCATCGAGTTACATCGAATGGTGAAGGTCCCAAACCATTTAAAGCAAGCGGATCGGATATAAATATGGATATCCTTGTAAAATTACAACTCTACTCTTTTATTTTGGAGTGCTTCTGCTCACAAACTGTTAGGAAACCGGCCAAAGGCATACTATTCCTTCGTAATACATCGAGTTACACCGAATGGCGAAGGTCTCAAACCGTTTAGAGAAAGTGGAGCGGATATAAATGCGGAAATGCATGTAAAATTGCAACTCTACTCTCTTATTTTGGTATGTTTCTGCGCACAAACTGTTAGAAAACCGGTCAAACGCATACTATTCCTTCGTAAAACAACGAGCTACACCGAATGGCGAAGGTCTCAAACCGTTTAGAGCAAGTGGAGCGGATATAAATGCGGAAATGCATGTAAAATTGCAACTCTACTCTCTTGTTTTGGAATGTTTCTGCGCACAAACTGTTAGAAAACCGGTCAAACGCACACTATTCCTTCGTAAAGCATCGAGTTACATCGAATGACGAAGGCCACAAACCGTTTAGAGCAAGTAGAGCGGATATAAATGCAGAAATGCATGTAAAATTCCACTCCTTTTCCGTAATTTTGTAGTGTTTCTGCGCAGAAACTAACAGGAAACCGGCCAAAGGCATACTATTCCTTCGTAAAACATCGAGTTACATCGAATGGAGAAGGTCCCAAACCATTTAGGGTAACTGAAGCGGATATAAATGCGGAAATGCATGTAAAATTGCAACTCTACTCTCTTATTTTGGAATGTTTCTGCTCACAAACTGTTAGGAAACCGGCCCAAGGCATATTATTCCGTCGTAAAACATCGAGCTACATCGAATGGCGAAGGTCCCAAACCATTTAGAGCAAGTGGAGCGGATATAAATATGGAAATCCTTGTAAAATTACAACTCTACTCTTTTATTTTGGAGTGCTTCTGCTCACAAACTGTTAGGAAACCGGCCAAAGGCATACTATTCCTTCGTAATACATCGAGTTACACCGAATGGCGAAGGTCTCAAACCGTTTAGAGAAAGTGGAGCGGATATAAATGCGGAAATGCATGTAAAATTGCAACTCTACTCTCTTATTTTGGTATGTTTCTGCGCACAAACTGTTAGAAAACCGGTCAAACGCATACTATTCCTTCGTAAAACAACGAGCTACACCGAATGGCGAAGGTCTCAAACCGTTTAGAGCAAGTGGAGCGGATATAAATGCGGAAATGCATGTAAAATTGCAACTCTACTCTCTTGTTTTGGAATGTTTCTGCGCACAAACTGTTAGAAAACCGGTCAAACGCACACTATTCCTTCGTAAAGCATCGAGTTACATCGAATGACGAAGGCCACAAACCGTTTAGAGCAAGTAGAGCGGATATAAATGCAGAAATGCATGTAAAATTCCACTCCTTTTCCGTAATTTTGTAGTGTTTCTGCGCAGAAACTAACAGGAAACCGGCCAAAGGCATACTATTCCTTCGTAAAGCATCGAGTTACATCGAATGGTGAAGGTCCCAAACCATTTAAAGCAAGCGGATCGGATATAAATATGGATATCCTTGTAAAATTACAACTCTACTCTTTTATTTTGGAGTGCTTCTGCTCACAAACTGTTAGGAAACCGGCCAAAGGCATACTATTCCTTCGTAATACATCGAGTTACACCGAATGGCGAAGGTCTCAAACCGTTTAGAGAAAGTGGAGCGGATATAAATGCGGAAATGCATGTAAAATTGCAACTCTACTCTCTTATTTTGGTATGTTTCTGCGCACAAACTGTTAGAAAACCGGTCAAACGCATACTATTCCTTCGTAAAACAACGAGCTACACCGAATGGCGAAGGTCTCAAACCGTTTAGAGCAAGTGGAGCGGATATAAATGCGGAAATGCATGTAAAATTGCAACTCTACTCTCTTGTTTTGGAATGTTTCTGCGCACAAACTGTTAGAAAACCGGTCAAACGCACACTATTCCTTCGTAAAGCATCGAGTTACATCGAATGACGAAGGCCACAAACCGTTTAGAGCAAGTAGAGCGGATATAAATGCAGAAATGCATGTAAAATTCCACTCCTTTTCCGTAATTTTGTAGTGTTTCTGCGCAGAAACTAACAGGAAACCGGCCAAAGGCATACTATTCCTTCGTAAAGCATCGAGTTACATCGAATGGTGAAGGTCCCAAACCATTTAAAGCAAGCGGATCGGATATAAATATGGATATCCTTGTAAAATTACAACTCTACTCTTTTATTTTGGAGTGCTTCTGCTCACAAACTGTTAGGAAACCGGCCAAAGGCATACTATTCCGACGTAAAACATCGAGTTACACCGAATGGCGAAGGTCCCAAACCGTTTAGAGTAAGTGAAGCGGATATAAATGCAGAAATGCATGTAAAATTCCACTCCTTTTCCGTAATTTTGGAGTGTTTCTGCGCAGAAACTAACAGGAAACCGGCCAAAGGCATACTATTCCTTCGTAAAGCATCGAGTTACATCGAATGGTGAAGGTCCCAAACCATTTAAAGCAAGCAGATCGGATATAAATATGGATATCCTTGTAAAATTACAACTCTACTCTTTTATTTTGGAGTGCTTCTGCTCACAAACTGTTAGGAAACCGGCCAAAGGCATACTATTCCTTCGTAAAACATCGAGTTACACCGAATGGCGAAGGTCTCAAACCGTTTAGAGCAAGTGGAGCGGATATAAATGCGGAAATGCATGTAAAATTGCAACTCTACTCTCTTATTTTGGAATGTTTCTGCGCACAAACTGTTAGAAAACCGGTCAAACGCATACTATTCCTTCGTAAAACATTGAGCTTCATCGAATGGCGAAGGCCACAAACCGTTTAGAGCAAGGGGAGTGGATATAAATGCGGAAATGAATGTAAACCTACAACTCTACTCCCTTATTTTGGAGTGTTTCTGAGCACAAACTGTTAGGAAACCGGCCAAAGGCATACTATTCCGACGTAAAACATCGAGCTACGTCGAATGGCGAACGTCATAAACCGTTTAGAGCAAGTAGAACGGATATAAATGCAGAAATGCATGTAAAATTCCACTCCTTTTCCGTAATTTTGTAGTGTTTCTGCGCAGAAACTAACAGGAAACCGGCCAAAGGCATACTATTCCTTCGTAAAGCATCGAGTTACATCGAATGGTGAAGGTCCCAAACCATTTAAAGCAAGCGGATCGGATATAAATATGGATATCCTTGTAAAATTACAACTCTACTCTTTTATTTTGGAGTGCTTCTGCTCACAAACTGTTGGGAAACCGGCCAAAGGCCTACTATTCCTTCGTAATACATCGAGTTACACCGAATGGCGAAGGTCCCAAACCGTTTAGAGTAAGTGAAGCGGATATAAATGCGGAAATGCATGTAAAATTGCAACTCTACTCTCTTATTTTGGAATGTTTCTGCTCACAAACTGTTAGGAAACCGACCAAAGGCATATTATTCCGTCGTAAAACATCGAGCTACATCGAATGGCGAAGGTCCCAAACCATTTAGAGCAAGTGGAGCGGATATAAATATGGAAATCCTTGTAAAATTACAACTCTACTCTTTTATTTTGGAGTGCTTCTGCTCACAAACTGTTAGGAAACCTGCCAAAGGCATACTATTCCTTCGTAAAACATCGAGTTACATCGAATGGAGAAGGTCCCAAACCATTTAGGGTAACTGAAGCGGATATAAATGCGGAAATGCATGTAAAATTGCAACTCTACTCTCTTATTTTGGAATGTTTCTGCTCACAAACTGTTAGGAAACCGGCCAAAGGCATATTATTCCGTCGTAAAACATCGAGCTACATCGAATGGCGAAGGTCCCAAACCATTTAGAGTAAGTGAAGCGGATATAAATGCAGAAATGCATGTAAAATTCCACTCCTTTTCCGTAATTTTGGAGTGTTTCTGCGCAGAAACTAACAGGAAACCGGCCAAAGGCATACTATTCCTTCGTAAAACATCGAGTTACATCGAATGGCGAAGGTCTCAAACCGTTTAGAGCAAGTGGAGCGGATATAAATGCGGAAATGCATGTAAAATTGCAACTCTACTCTCTTATTTTGGAATGTTTCTGCGCACAAACTGTTAGAAAACCGGTCAAACGCATACTATTCCTTCGTAAAACATTGAGCTTCATCGAATGGCGAAGGCCACAAACCGTTTAGAGCAAGGGGAGTGGATATAAATGCGGAAATGAATGTAAACCTACAACTCTACTCCCTTATTTTGGAGTGTTTCTGAGCACAAACTGTTAGGAAACCGGCCAAAGGCATACTATTCCGACGTAAAACATCGAGCTACGTCGAATGGCAAACGTCACAAACCGTTTAGAGCAAGTAGAGCGGATATAAATGCAGAAATGCATGTAAAATTCCACTCCTTTTCCGTAATTTTGTAGTGTTTCTGCGCAGAAACTAACAGGAAACCGGCCAAAGGCATACTATTCCTTCGTAAAACATCGAGTTACATCGAATGGAGAAGGTCCCAAACCATTTAGGGTAACTGAAGCGGATATAAATGCGGAAATGCATGTAAAATTGCAACTCTACTCTCTTATTTTGGAATGTTTCTGCTCACAAACTGTTAGGAAACCGGCCCAAGGCATATTATTCCGTCGTAAAACATCGAGCTACATCGAATGGCGAAGGTCCCAAACCATTTAGAGCAAGTGGAGCGGATATAAATATGGAAATCCTTGTAAAATTACAACTCTACTCTTTTATTTTGGAGTGCTTCTGCTCACAAACTGTTAGGAAACCGGCCAAAGGCATACTATTCCTTCGTAATACATCGAGTTACACCGAATGGCGAAGGTCTCAAACCGTTTAGAGAAAGTGGAGCGGATATAAATGCGGAAATGCATGTAAAATTGCAACTCTACTCTCTTATTTTGGTATGTTTCTGCGCACAAACTGTTAGAAAACCGGTCAAACGCATACTATTCCTTCGTAAAACAACGAGCTACACCGAATGGCGAAGGTCTCAAACCGTTTAGAGCAAGTGGAGCGGATATAAATGCGGAAATGCATGTAAAATTGCAACTCTACTCTCTTGTTTTGGAATGTTTCTGCGCACAAACTGTTAGAAAACCGGTCAAACGCACACTATTCCTTCGTAAAGCATCGAGTTACATCGAATGACGAAGGCCACAAACCGTTTAGAGCAAGTAGAGCGGATATAAATGCAGAAATGCATGTAAAATTCCACTCCTTTTCCGTAATTTTGTAGTGTTTCTGCGCAGAAACTAACAGGAAACCGGCCAAAGGCATACTATTCCTTCGTAAAGCATCGAGTTACATCGAATGGTGAAGGTCCCAAACCATTTAAAGCAAGCGGATCGGATATAAATATGGATATCCTTGTAAAATTACAACTCTACTCTTTTATTTTGGAGTGCTTCTGCTCACAAACTGTTAGGAAACCGGCCAAAGGCATACTATTCCGACGTAAAACATCGAGTTACACCGAATGGCGAAGGTCCCAAACCGTTTAGAGTAAGTGAAGCGGATATAAATGCAGAAATGCATGTAAAATTCCACTCCTTTTACGTAATTTTGGAGTGTTTCTGCGCAGAAACTAACAGGAAACCGGCCAAAGGCATACTATTCCTTCGTAAAGCATCGAGTTACATCGAATGGTGAAGGTCCCAAACCATTTAAAGCAAGCAGATCGGATATAAATATGGATATCCTTGTAAAATTACAACTCTACTCTTTTATTTTGGAGTGCTTCTGCTCACAAACTGTTAGGAAACCGGCCAAAGGCATACTATTCCTTCGTAATACATCGAGTTACACCGAATGGCGAAGGTCTCAAACCGTTTAGAGCAAGTGGAGCGGATATAAATGCGGAAATGCATGTAAAATTGCAACTCTACTCTCTTATTTTGGAATGTTTCTGCGCACAAACTGTTAGAAAACCGGTCAAACGCATACTATTCCTTCGTAAAACATTGAGCTTCATCGAATGGCGAAGGCCACAAACCGTTTAGAGCAAGGGGAGTGGATATAAATGCGGAAATGAATGTAAACCTACAACTCTACTCCCTTATTTTGGAGTGTTTCTGAGCACAAACTGTTAGGAAACCGGCCAAAGGCATACTATTCCGACGTAAAACATCGAGCTACGTCGAATGGCGAACGTCATAAACCGTTTAGAGCAAGTAGAACGGATATAAATGCAGAAATGCATGTAAAATTCCACTCCTTTTCCGTAATTTTGTAGTGTTTCTGCGCAGAAACTAACAGGAAACCGGCCAAAGGCATACTATTCCTTCGTAAAGCATCGAGTTACATCGAATGGTGAAGGTCCCAAACCATTTAAAGCAAGCGGATCGGATATAAATATGGATATCCTTGTAAAATTACAACTCTACTCTTTTATTTTGGAGTGCTTCTGCTCACAAACTGTTAGGAAACCGGCCAAAGGCCTACTATTCCTTCGTAATACATCGAGTTACACCGAATGGCGAAGGTCCCAAACCGTTTAGAGTAAGTGAAGCGGATATAAATGCGGAAATGCATGTAAAATTGCAACTCTACTCTCTTATTTTGGAATGTTTCTGCTCACAAACTGTTAGGAAACCGACCAAAGGCATATTATTCCGTCGTAAAACATCGAGCTACATCGAATGGCGAAGGTCCCAAACCATTTAGAGCAAGTGGAGCGGATATAAATATGGAAATCCTTGTAAAATTACAACTCTACTCTTTTATTTTGGAGTGCTTCTGCTCACAAACTGTTAGGAAACCTGCCAAAGGCATACTATTCCTTCGTAAAACATCGAGTTACATCGAATGGAGAAGGTCCCAAACCATTTAGGGTAACTGAAGCGGATATAAATGCGGAAATGCATGTAAAATTGCAACTCTACTCTCTTATTTTGGAATGTTTCTGCTCACAAACTGTTAGGAAACCGGCCAAAGGCATATTATTCCGTCGTAAAACATCGAGCTACATCGAATGGCGAAGGTCCCAAACCATTTAGAGCAAGTGGAGCGGATATAAATATGGAAATCCTTGTAAAATTACAACTCTACTCTTTTATTTTGGAGTGCTTCTGCTCACAAACTGTTAGGAAACCGGCCAAAGGCATACTATTCCTTCGTAATACATCGAGTTACACCGAATGGCGAAGGTCTCAAACCGTTTAGAGAAAGTGGAGCGGATATAAATGCGGAAATGCATGTAAAATTGCAACTCTACTCTCTTATTTTGGAATGTTTCTGCGCACAAACTGTTAGAAAACCGGTCAAACGCATACTATTCCTTCGTAAAACAACGAGCTACACCGAATGGCGAAGGTCTCAAACCGTTTAGAGCAAGTGGAGCGGATATAAATGCGGAAATGCATGTAAAATTGCAACTCTACTCTCTTGTTTTGGAATGTTTCTGCGCACAAACTGTTAGAAAACCGGTCAAACGCATACTATTCCTTCGTAAAGCATCGAGTTACATCGAATTACGAAGGCCACAAACCGTTTAGAGCAAGTAGAGCGGATATAAATGCGGAAATGAATGTAAACCTACAACTCTACTCCCTTATT
The DNA here is from genome assembly GCA_917499265.3 of Mimumesa dahlbomi. Lineage (NCBI taxonomy): Eukaryota > Metazoa > Arthropoda > Insecta > Hymenoptera > Crabronidae > Mimumesa > Mimumesa dahlbomi. The sequence continues at coordinate 465,393 of OU824120.1, read as the reverse complement.
TTGGAGTGTTTCTGAGCACAAACTGTTAGGAAACCGGCCAAAGGCATACTATTCCGACGTAAAACATCGAGCTACGTCGAATGGCGAACGTCATAAACCGTTTAGAGCAAGTAGAGCGGATATAAATGCAGAAATGCATGTAAAATTCCACTCCTTTTCCGTAATTTTGGAGTGTTTCTGCGCAGAAACTAACAGGAAACCGGCCAAAGGCATACTATTCCTTCGTAAAGCATCGAGTTACATCGAATGGTGAAGGTCCCAAACCATTTAAAGCAAGCGGATCGGATATAAATATCGATATCCTTGTAAAATTACAACTCTACTCTTTTATTTTGGAGTGCTTCTGCTCACAAACTGTTAGGAAACCGGCCAAAGGCATACTATTCCTTCGTAAAACATCGAGTTACATCGAATGGAGAAGGTCCCAAACCATTTAGAGTAACTGAAGCGGATATAAATGCGGAAATGCATGTAAAATTGCAACTCTACTCTCTTGTTTTGGAATGTTTCTGCGCACAAACTGTTAGAAAACCGGTCAAACGCATACTATTCCTTCGTAAAACATTGAGCTACATCGAATGGCGAACGTCACAAACCGTTTAGAGCAAGTAGAGCGGATATAAATGCAGAAATGCATGTAAAATTCCACTCCTTTTCCGTAATTTTGGAGTGTTTCTGCGCAGAAACTAACAGGAAACCGGCCAAAGGCATACTATTCCTTCGTAAAGCATCGAGTTACATCGAATGGTGAAGGTCCCAAACCATTTAAAGCAAGCGGATCGGATATAAATATCGATATCCTTGTAAAATTACAACTCTACTCTTTTATTTTGGAGTGCTTCTGCTCACAAACTGTTAGGAAACCGGCCAAAGGCATACTATTCCTTCGTAAAACATCGAGTTACATCGAATGGAGAAGGTCCCAAACCATTTAGGGTAACTGAAGCGGATATAAATGCGGAAATGCATGTAAAATTGCAACTCTACTCTCTTATTTTGGAATGTTTCTGCTCACAAACTGTTAGGAAACCGGCCAAAGGCATATTATTCCGTCGTAAAACATCGAGCTACATCGAATGGCGAAGGTCCCAAACCATTTAGAGCAAGTGGAGCGGATATAAATATGGAAATCCTTGTAAAATTACAACTCTACTCTTTTATTTTGGAGTGCTTCTGCTCACAAACTGTTAGGAAACCGGCCAAAGGCATACTATTCCGACGTAAAACATCGAGCTACGTCGAATGGCGAACGTCACAAACCGTTTAGAGCAAGTAGAGCGGATATAAATGCAGAAATGCATGTAAAATTCCACTCCTTTTCCGTAATTTTGGAGTGTTTCTGCGCAGAAACTAACAGGAAACCGGCCAAAGGCATACTATTCCTTCGTAAAGCATCGAGTTACATCGAATGGTGAAGGTCCCAAACCATTTAAAGCAAGCAGATCGGATATAAATATGGATATCCTTGTAAAATTACAACTCTACTCTTTTATTTTGGAGTGCTTCTGCTCACAAACTGTTAGGAAACCGGCCAAAGGCATACTATTCCTTCGTAATACATCGAGTTACACCGAATGGCGAAGGTCTCAAACCGTTTAGAGCAAGTGGAGCGGATATAAATGCGGAAATGCATGTAAAATTGCAACTCTACTCTCTTATTTTGGAATGTTTCTGCGCACAAACTGTTAGAAAACCGGTCAAACGCATACTATTCCTTCGTAAAACATTGAGCTTCATCGAATGGCGAAGGCCACAAACCGTTTAGAGCAAGGGGAGCGGATATAAATGCGGAAATGAATGTAAACCTACAACTCTACTCCCTTATTTTGGAGTGTTTCTGAGCACAAACTGTTAGGAAACCGGCCAAAGGCATACTATTCCAACGTAAAACATCGAGCTACGTCGAATGGCGAACGTCATAAACCGTTTAGAGCAAGTAGAGCGGATATAAATGCAGAAATGCATGTAAAATTCCACTCCTTTTCCGTAATTTTGGAGTGTTTCTGCGCAGAAACTAACAGGAAACCGGCCAAAGGCATACTATTCCTTCGTAAAGCATCGAGTTACATCGAATGGTGAAGGTCCCAAACCATTTAAAGCAAGCGGATCGGATATAAATATCGATATCCTTGTAAAATTACAACTCTACTCTTTTATTTTGGAGTGCTTCTGCTCACAAACTGTTAGGAAACCGGCCAAAGGCATACTATTCCGACGTAAAACATCGAGTTACACCGAATGGCGAAGGTCCCAAACCGTTTAGAGTAAGTGAAGCGGATATAAATGCGGAAATGCATGTAAAATTGCAACTCTACTCTCTTATTTTGGAATGTTTCTGCTCACAAACTGTTAGGAAACCGGCCAAAGGCATATTATTCCGTCGTAAAACATCGAGCTACATCGAATGGCGAAGGTCCCAAACCATTTAGAGCAAGTGGAGCGGATATAAATATGGAAATCCTTGTAAAATTACAACTCTACTCTCTTATTTTGGAGTGTTTCTGCGAACAAACTGTTAGGAAACCGGTCAAACGTATACTATTCCGTCGTAAAACATTGAGCTACATCGAATGGCGAAGGTCACAAACCGCTTAGAGCAAGTGGAGCGGATATAAATATGGAAATCCTTGAAAAATTAGAACTCAACTCTTTTATTTTGGAGTGCTTCTGCTCACAAACTGTTAGGAAACCGGCCAAAGGCATACTATTCCTTCGTAAAACATCGAGTTACATCGAATGGAGAAGGTCCCAAACCATTTAGGGTAACTGAAGCGGATATAAATGCGGAAATGCATGTAAAATTGCAACTCTACTCTCTTATTTTGGAATGTTTCTGCGTACAAACTGTTAGAAAACCGGTCAAACGCATACTATTCCTTCGTAAAGCATCGAGTTACATCGAATGGTGAAGGTCCCAAACCATTTAAAGCAAGTGGAGCGGATATAAATGCGGAAATGCATGTAAAATTACAACTCTACTCTTTTATTTTGGAGTGTTTCTGAGCACAAACTGTTAGGAAACCGGCCAACGGCATACTATTCCGACGTAAAACATCGAGCTACGTCGAATGGCGAACGTCACAAACCGTTTAGAGCAAGTAGAGCGGATATAAATGCAGAAATGCATGTAAAATTCCACTCCTTTTCCGTAATTTTGTAGTGTTTCTGCGCAGAAACTAACAGGAAACCGGCCAAAGGCATACTATTCCTTCGTAAAGCATCGAGTTACATCGAATGGTGAAGGTCCCAAACCATTTAAAGCAAGCGGATCGGATATAAATATCGATATCCTTGTAAAATTACAACTCTACTCTTTTATTTTGGAGTGCTTCTGCTCACAAACTGTTAGGAAACCGGCCAAAGGCATACTATTCCGACGTAAAACATCGAGTTACACCGAATGGCGAAGGTCCCAAACCGTTTAGAGTAAGTGAAGCGGATATAAATGCGGAAATGCATGTAAAATTGCAACTCTACTCTCTTATTTTGGAATGTTTCTGCTCACAAACTGTTAGGAAACCGGCCAAAGGCATATTATTCCGTCGTAAAACATCGAGCTACATCGAATGGCGAAGGTCCCAAACCATTTAGAGCAAGTGGAGCGGATATAAATATGGAAATCCTTGTAAAATTACAACTCTACTCTCTTATTTTGGAGTGTTTCTGCGAACAAACTGCTAGAAAACCGGTCAAACGCATACTATTCCTTCGTAAAACATTGAGCTACATCGAATGGCGAACGTCACAAACCGTTTAGAGCAAGTAGAGCGGATATAAATGCAGAAATGCATGTAAAATTCCACTCCTTTTCCGTAATTTTGGAGTGTTTCTGCGCAGAAACTAACAGGAAACCGGCCAAAGGCATACTATTCCTTCGTAAAGCATCGAGTTACATCGAATGGTGAAGGTCCCAAACCATTTAAAGCAAGCGGATCGGATATAAATATGGATATCCTTGTAAAATTACAACTCTACTCTTTTATTTTGGAGTGCTTCTGCTCACAAACTGTTAGGTAACCGGCCAAAGGCATACTATTCCTTCGTAAAACATCGAGTTACATCGAATGGAGAAGGTCCCAAACCATTTAGGGTAACTGAAGCGGATATAAATGCGGAAATGCATGTAAAATTGCAACTCTACTCTCTTATTTTGGAGTGTTTCTGCGAACAAACTGTTAGAAAACCGGTCAAACGCATACTATTCCTTCGTAAAGCATCGAGTTACATCGAATGGTGATGGTCCCAAACCATTTAAAGCAAGTGGAGCGGATATAAATGCGGAAATGCATGTAAAATTACAACTCTACTCTTTTATTTTGGAGTGTTTCTGAGCACAAACTGTTAGGAAACCGGCCAAAGGCATACTATTCCTTCGTAAAGCATCGAGTTACATCGAATGGTGAAGGTCCCAAACCATTTAAAGCAAGCGGATCGGATATAAATATCGATATCCTTGTAAAATTACAACTCTACTCTTTTATTTTGGAGTGCTTCTGCTCACAAACTGTTAGGAAACCGGCCAAAGGCATACTATTCCGACGTAAAACATCGAGTTACACCGAATGGCGAAGGTCCCAAACCGTTTAGAGTAAGTGAAGCGGATATAAATGCGGAAATGCTTGTAAAATTGCAACTCTACTCTCTTATTTTGGAATGTTTCTGCTCACAAACTGTTAGGAAACCGGCCAAAGGCATATTATTCCGTCGTAAAACATCGAGCTACATCGAATGGCGAAGGTCCCAAACCATTTAGAGCAAGTGGAGCGGATATAAATATGGAAATCCTTGTAAAATTACAACTCTACTCTCTTATTTTGGAGTGTTTCTGCGAACAAACTGTTAGGAAACCGGACAAACGTATACTATTCCGTCGTAAAACATTGAGCTACATCGAATGGCGAAGGTCACAAACCGCTTAGAGCAAGTGGAGCGGATATAAATATGGAAATCCTTGAAAAATTACAACTCAACTCTTTTATTTTGGAGTGCTTCTGCCTCAAACTGTTAGGAAACCGGCCAAAGGCATACTATTCCTTCGTAAAACATCGAGTTACATCGAATGGAGAAGGTCCCAAACCATTTAGGGTAACTGAAGCGGATATAAATGCGGAAATGCATGTAAAATTGCAACTCTACTCTCTTATTCTGGAATGTTTCTGCGTACAAACTGTTAGAAAACCGGTCAAACGCATACTATTCCTTCGTAAAGCATCGAGTTACATCGAATGGTGAAGGTCCCAAACCATTTAAAGCAAGTGGAGCGGATATAAATGCGGAAATGCATGTAAAATTACAACTCTACTCTTTTATTTTGGAGTGTTTCTGAGCACAAACTGTTAGGAAACCGGCCAAAGGCATACTATTCCGACGTAAAACATCGAGCTACGTCGAATGGCGAACGTCATAAACCGTTTAGAGCAAGTAGAGCGGATATAAATGCAGAAATGCATGTAAAATTCCACTCCTTTTCCGTAATTTTGGAGTGTTTCTGCGCAGAAACTAACAGGAAACCGGCCAAAGGCATACTATTCCTTCGTAAAGCATCGAGTTACATCGAATGGTGAAGGTCCCAAACCATTTAAAGCAAGCGGATCGGATATAAATATCGATAACCTTGTAAAATTACAACTCTACTCTTTTATTTTGGAGTGCTTCTGCTCACAAACTGTTAGGAAACCGGCCAAAGGCATACTATTCCTTCGTAAAACATCGAGTTACATCGAATGGAGAAGGTCCCAAACCATTTAGAGTAACTGAAGCGGATATAAATGCGGAAATGCATGTAAAATTGCAACTCTACTCTCTTATTTTGGAATGTTTCTGCTCACAAACTGTTAGAAAACCGGTCAAACGCATACTATTCCTTCGTAAAACATTGAGCTACATCGAATGGCGAACGTCACAAACCGTTTAGAGCAAGTAGAGCGGATATAAATGCAGAAATGCATGTAAAATTCCACTCCTTTTCCGTAATTTTGGAGTGTTTCTGCGCAGAAACTAACAGGAAACCGGCCAAAGGCATACTATTCCTTCGTAAAGCATCGAGTTACATCGAATGGTGAAGGTCCCAAACCATTTAAAGCAAGCGGATCGGATATAAATATGGATATCCTTGTAAAATTACAACTCTACTCTTTTATTTTGGAGTGCTTCTGCTCACAAACTGTTAGGAAACCGGCCAAAGGCATACTATTCCTTCGTAAAACATCGAGTTACATCGAATGGAGAAGGTCCCAAACCATTTAGGGTAACTGAAGCGGATATAAATGCGGAAATGCATGTAAAATTGCAACTCTACTCTCTTATTTTGGAATGTTTCTGCTCACAAACTGTTAGGAAACCGGCCAAAGGCATATTATTCCGTCGTAAAACATCGAGCTACATCGAATGGCGAAGGTCCCAAACCATTTAGAGCAAGTGGAGCGGATATAAATATGGAAATCCTTGTAAAATTACGACTCTACTCTTTTATTTTGGAGTGCTTCTGCTCACAAACTGTTAGGAAACCGGCCAAAGGCATACTATTCCGACGTAAAACATCGAGCTACGTCGAATGGCGAACGTCACAAACCGTTTAGAGCAAGTAGAGCGGATATAAATGCAGAAATGCATGTAAAATTCCACTCCTTTTCCGTAATTTTGGAGTGTTTCTGCGCAGAAACTAACAGGAAACCGGCCAAAGGCATACTATTCCTTCGTAAAGCATCGAGTTACATCGAATGGTGAAGGTCCCAAACCATTTAAAGCAAGCGGATCGGATATAAATATGGATATCCTTGTAAAATTACAACTCTACTCTTTTATTTTGGAGTGCTTCTGCTCACAAACTGTTAGGAAACCGGCCAAAGGCATACTATTCCTTCGTAAAACATCGAGTTACATCGAATGGAGAAGGTCCCAAACCATTTAGGGTAACTGAAGCGGATATAAATGCGGAAATGCATGTAAAATTGCAACTCTACTCTCTTATTTTGGAATGTTTCTGCGTACAAACTGTTAGAAAACCGGTCAAACGCATACTATTCCTTCGTAAAGCATCGAGTTACATCGAATGGTGATGGTCCCAAACCATTTAAAGCAAGTGGAGCGGATATAAATGCGGAAATGCATGTAAAATTACAACTCTACTCTTTTATTTTGGAGTGTTTCTGAGCACAAACTGTTAGGAAACCGGCCAAAGGCATACTATTCCTTCGTAAAGCATCGAGTTACATCGAATGGTGAAGGTCCCAAACCATTTAAAGCAAGCGGATCGGATATAAATATCGATATCCTTGTAAAATTACAACTCTACTCTTTTATTTTGGAGTGCTTCTGCTCACAAACTGTTAGGAAACCGGCCAAAGGCATACTATTCCGACGTAAAACATCGAGTTACACCGAATGGCGAAGGTCCCAAACCGTTTAGAGTAAGTGAAGCGGATATAAATGCGGAAATGCTTGTAAAATTGCAACTCTACTCTCTTATTTTGGAATGTTTCTGCTCACAAACTGTTAGGAAACCGGCCAAAGGCATATTATTCCGTCGTAAAACATCGAGCTACATCGAATGGCGAAGGTCCCAAACCATTTAGAGCAAGTGGAGCGGATATAAATATGGAAATCCTTGTAAAATTACAACTCTACTCTCTTATTTTGGAGTGTTTCTGCGAGCAAACTGTTAGGAAACCGGACAAACGTATACTATTCCGTCGTAAAACATTGAGCTACATCGAATGGCGAAGGTCACAAACCGCTTAGAGCAAGTGGAGCGGATATAAATATGGAAATCCTTGAAAAATTACAACTCAACTCTTTTATTTTGGAGTGCTTCTGCCTCAAACTGTTAGGAAACCGGCCAAAGGCATACTATTCCTTCGTAAAACATCGAGTTACATCGAATGGAGAAGGTCCCAAACCATTTAGGGTAACTGAAGCGGATATAAATGCGGAAATGCATGTAAAATTGCAACTCTACTCTCTTATTCTGGAATGTTTCTGCGTACAAACTGTTAGAAAACCGGTCAAACGCATACTATTCCTTCGTAAAGCATCGAGTTACATCGAATGGTGAAGGTCCCAAACCATTTAAAGCAAGTGGAGCAGATATAAATGCGGAAATGCATGTAAAATTACAACTCTACTCTTTTATTTTGGAGTGTTTCTGAGCACAAACTGTTAGGAAACCGGCCAAAGGCATACTATTCCGACGTAAAACATCGAGCTACGTCGAATGGCGAACGTCATAAACCGTTTAGAGCAAGTAGAGCGGATATAAATGCAGAAATGCATGTAAAATTCCACTCCTTTTCCGTAATTTTGGAGTGTTTCTGCGCAGAAACTAACAGGAAACCGGCCAAAGGCATACTATTCCTTCGTAAAGCATCGAGTTACATCGAATGGTGAAGGTCCCAAACCATTTAAAGCAAGCGGATCGGATATAAATATCGATAACCTTGTAAAATTACAACTCTACTCTTTTATTTTGGAGTGCTTCTGCTCACAAACTGTTAGGAAACCGGCCAAAGGCATACTATTCCTTCGTAAAACATCGAGTTACATCGAATGGAGAAGGTCCCAAACCATTTAGAGTAACTGAAGCGGATATAAATGCGGAAATGCATGTAAAATTGCAACTCTACTCTCTTGTTTTGGAATGTTTCTGCGCACAAACTGTTAGAAAACCGGTCAAACGCATACTATTCCGTCGTAAAACATTGAGCTACATCGAATGGCGAACGTCACAAACCGTTTAGAGCAAGTAGAGCGGATATAAATGCAGAAATGCATGTAAAATTCCACTCCTTTTCCGTAATTTTGGAGTGTTTCTGCGCAGAAACTAACAGGAAACCGGCCAAAGGCATACTATTCCTTCGTAAAGCATCGAGTTACATCGAATGGTGAAGGTCCCAAACCATTTAAAGCAAGCGGATCGGATATAAATATGGATATCCTTGTAAAATTACAACTCTACTCTTTTATTTTGGAGTGCTTCTGCTCACAAACTGTTAGGAAACCGGCCAAAGGCATACTATTCCTTCGTAAAACATCGAGTTACATCGAATGGAGAAGGTCCCAAACCATTTAGGGTAACTGAAGCGGATATAAATGCGGAAATGCATGTAAAATTGCAACTCTACTCTTTTATTTTGGAGTGTTTCTGCTCACAAACTGTTAGGAAACCGGCCAAAGGCATACTATTCCGTCGTAAAACATCGAGCTACATCGAATGGCGAAGGTCCCAAACCATTTAGAGCAAGTGGAGCGGATATAAATATGGAAATCCTTGTAAAATTACGACTCTACTCTTTTATTTTGGAGTGCTTCTGCTCACAAACTGTTAGGAAACCGGCCAAAGGCATACTATTCCGACGTAAAACATCGAGCTACGTCGAATGGCGAACGTCACAAACCGTTTAGAGCAAGTAGAGCGGATATAAATGCAGAAATGCATGTAAAATTCCACTCCTTTTCCGTAATTTTGGAGTGTTTCTGCGCAGAAACTAACAGGAAACCGGCCAAAGGCATACTATTCCTTCGTAAAGCATCGAGTTACATCGAATGGTGAAGGTCCCAAACCATTTAAAGCAAGCGGATCGGATATAAATATGGATATCCTTGTAAAATTACAACTCTACTCTTTTATTTTGGAGTGCTTCTGCTCACAAACTGTTAGGAAACCGGCCAAAGGCATACTATTCCTTCGTAAAACATCGAGTTACATCGAATGGAGAAGGTCCCAAACCATTTAGGGTAACTGAAGCGGATATAAATGCGGAAATGCATGTAAAATTGCAACTCTACTCTCTTATTTTGGAATGTTTCTGCGTACAAACTGTTAGAAAACCGGTCAAACGCATACTATTCCTTCGTAAAGCATCGAGTTACATCGAATGGTGATGGTCCCAAACCATTTAAAGCAAGTGGAGCGGATATAAATGCGGAAATGCATGTAAAATTACAACTCTACTCTTTTATTTTGGAGTGTTTCTGAGCACAAACTGTTAGGAAACCGGCCAAAGGCATACTATTCCTTCGTAAAGCATCGAGTTACATCGAATGGTGAAGGTCCCAAACCATTTAAAGCAAGCGGATCGGATATAAATATCGATATCCTTGTAAAATTACAACTCTACTCTTTTATTTTGGAGTGCTTCTGCTCACAAACTGTTAGGAAACCGGCCAAAGGCATACTATTCCGACGTAAAACATCGAGTTACACCGAATGGCGAAGGTCCCAAACCGTTTAGAGTAAGTGAAGCGGATATAAATGCGGAAATGCTTGTAAAATTGCAACTCTACTCTCTTATTTTGGAATGTTTCTGCTCACAAACTGTTAGGAAACCGGCCAAAGGCATATTATTCCGTCGTAAAACATCGAGCTACATCGAATGGCGAAGGTCCCAAACCATTTAGAGCAAGTGGAGCGGATATAAATATGGAAATCCTTGTAAAATTACAACTCTACTCTCTTATTTTGGAGTGTTTCTGCGAACAAACTGTTAGGAAACCGGACAAACGTATACTATTCCGTCGTAAAACATTGAGCTACATCGAATGGCGAAGGTCACAAACCGCTTAGAGCAAGTGGAGCGGATATAAATATGGAAATCCTTGAAAAATTACAACTCAACTCTTTTATTTTGGAGTGCTTCTGCCTCAAACTGTTAGGAAACCGGCCAAAGGCATACTATTCCTTCGTAAAACATCGAGTTACATCGAATGGAGAAGGTCCCAAACCATTTAGGGTAACTGAAGCGGATATAAATGCGGAAATGCATGTAAAATTGCAACTCTACTCTCTTATTCTGGAATGTTTCTGCGTACAAACTGTTAGAAAACCGGTCAAACGCATACTATTCCTTCGTAAAGCATCGAGTTACATCGAATGGTGAAGGTCCCAAACCATTTAAAGCAAGTGGAGCGGATATAAATGCGGAAATGCATGTAAAATTACAACTCTACTCTTTTATTTTGGAGTGTTTCTGAGCACAAACTGTTAGGAAACCGGCCAAAGGCATACTATTCCGACGTAAAACATCGAGCTACGTCGAATGGCGAACGTCATAAACCGTTTAGAGCAAGTAGAGCGGATATAAATGCAGAAATGCATGTAAAATTCCACTCCTTTTCCGTAATTTTGGAGTGTTTCTGCGCAGAAACTAACAGGAAACCGGCCAAAGGCATACTATTCCTTCGTAAAGCATCGAGTTACATCGAATGGTGAAGGTCCCAAACCATTTAAAGCAAGCGGATCGGATATAAATATCGATAACCTTGTAAAATTACAACTCTACTCTTTTATTTTGGAGTGCTTCTGCTCACAAACTGTTAGGAAACCGGCCAAAGGCATACTATTCCTTCGTAAAACATCGAGTTACATCGAATGGAGAAGGTCCCAAACCATTTAGAGTAACTGAAGCGGATATAAATGCGGAAATGCATGTAAAATTGCAACTCTACTCTCTTGTTTTGGAATGTTTCTGCGCACAAACTGTTAGAAAACCGGTCAAACGCATACTATTCCTTCGTAAAACATTGAGCTACATCGAATGGCGAACGTCACAAACCGTTTAGAGCAAGTAGAGCGGATATAAATGCAGAAATGCATGTAAAATTCCACTCCTTTTCCGTAATTTTGGAGTGTTTCTGCGCAGAAACTAACAGGAAACCGGCCAAAGGCATACTATTCCTTCGTAAAGCATCGAGTTACATCGAATGGTGAAGGTCCCAAACCATTTAAAGCAAGCGGATCGGATATAAATATGGATATCCTTGTAAAATTACAACTCTACTCTTTTATTTTGGAGTGCTTCTGCTCACAAACTGTTAGGAAACCGGCCAAAGGCATACTATTCCTTCGTAAAACATCGAGTTACATCGAATGGAGAAGGTCCCAAACCATTTAGGGTAACTGAAGCGGATATAAATGCGGAAATGCATGTAAAATTGCAACTCTACTCTCTTATTTTGGAATGTTTCTGCTCACAAACTGTTAGGAAACCGGCCAAAGGCATATTATTCCGTCGTAAAACATCGAGCTACATCGAATGGCGAAGGTCCCAAACCATTTAGAGCAAGTGGAGCGGATATAAATATGGAAATCCTTGTAAAATTACGACTCTACTCTTTTATTTTGGAGTGCTTCTGCTCACAAACTGTTAGGAAACCGGCCAAAGGCATACTATTCCGACGTAAAACATCGAGCTACGTCGAATGGCGAACGTCACAAACCGTTTAGAGCAAGTAGAGCGGATATAAATGCAGAAATGCATGTAAAATTCCACTCCTTTTCCGTAATTTTGGAGTGTTTCTGCGCAGAAACTAACAGGAAACCGGCCAAAGGCATACTATTCCTTCGTAAAGCATCGAGTTACATCGAATGGTGAAGGTCCCAAACCATTTAAAGCAAGCAGATCGGATATAAATATGGATATCCTTGTAAAATTACAACTCTACTCTTTTATTTTGGAGTGCTTCTGCTCACAAACTGTTAGGAAACCGGCCAAAGGCATACTATTCCTTCGTAATACATCGAGTTACACCGAATGGCGAAGATCTCAAACCGTTTAGAGCAAGTGGAGCGGATATAAATGCGGAAATGCATGTAAAATTGCAACTCTACTCTCTTATTTTGGAATGTTTCTGCGCACAAACTGTTAGAAAACCGGTCAAACGCATACTATTCCTTCGTAAAACATTGAGCTTCATCGAATGGCGAAGGCCACAAACCGTTTAGAGCAAGGGGAGCGGATATAAATGCGGAAATGAATGTAAACCTACAACTCTACTCCCTTATTTTGGAGTGTTTCTGAGCACAAACTGTTAGGAAACCGGCCAAAGGCATACTATTCCGACGTAAAACATCGAGCTACGTCGAATGGCGAAGGTCCCAAACCATTTAAAGCAAGCGGATCGGATATAAATATCGATATCCTTGTAAAATTACAACTCTACTCTTTTATTTTGGAGTGCTTCTGCTCACAAACTGTTAGGAAACCGGCCAAAGGCATACTATTCCGACGTAAAACATCGAGTTACACCGAATGGCGAAGGTCCCAAACCGTTTAGAGTAAGTGAAGCGGATATAAATGCGGAAATGCATGTAAAATTGCAACTCTACTCTCTTATTTTGGAATGTTTCTGCTCACAAACTGTTAGGAAACCGGCCAAAGGCATATTATTCCGTCGTAAAACATCGAGCTACATCGAATGGCGAAGGTCCCAAACCATTTAGAGCAAGTGGAGCGGATATAAATATGGAAATCCTTGTAAAATTACAACTCTACTCTCTTATTTTGGAGTGTTTCTGCGAACAAACTGTTATTAAACCGGTCAAACGTATACTATTCCGTCGTAAAACATTGAGCTACATCGAATGGCGAAGGTCACAAACCGCTTAGAGCAAGTGGAGCGGATATAAATATGGAAATCCTTGAAAAATTAGAACTCAACTCTTTTATTTTGGAGTGCTTCTGCTCACAAACTGTTAGGAAACCGGCCAAAGGCATACTATTCCTTCGTAAAACATCGAGTTACATCGAATGGAGAAGGTCCCAAACCATTTAGGGTAACTGAAGCGGATATAAATGCGGAAATGCATGTAAAATTGCAACTCTACTCTCTTATTTTGGAATGTTTCTGCGTACAAACTGTTAGAAAACCGGTCAAACGCATACTATTCCTTCGTAAAGCATCGAGTTACATCGAATGGTGAAGGTCCCAAACCATTTAAAGCAAGTGGAGCGGATATAAATGCGGAAATGCATGTAAAATTACAACTCTACTCTTTTATTTTGGAGTGTTTCTGAGCACAAACTGTTAGGAAACCGGCCAACGGCATACTATTCCGACGTAAAACATCGAGCTACGTCGAATGGCGAACGTCACAAACCGTTTAGAGCAAGTAGAGCGGATATAAATGCAGAAATGCATGTAAAATTCCACTCCTTTTCCGTAATTTTGTAGTGTTTCTGCGCAGAAACTAACAGGAAACCGGCCAAAGGCATACTATTCCTTCGTAAAGCATCGAGTTACATCGAATGGTGAAGGTCCCAAACCATTTAAAGCAAGCGGATCGGATATAAATATCGATATCCTTGTAAAATTACAACTCTACTCTTTTATTTTGGAGTGCTTCTGCTCACAAACTGTTAGGAAACCGGCCAAAGGCATACTATTCCTACGTAAAACATCGAGTTACACCGAATGGCGAAGGTCCCAAACCGTTTAGAGTAAGTGAAGCGGATATAAATGCGGAAATGCATGTAAAATTGCAACTCTACTCTCTTATTTTGGAATGTTTCTGCTCACAAACTGTTAGGAAACCGGCCAAAGGCATATTATTCCGTCGTAAAACATCGAGCTACATCGAATGGCGAAGGTCCCAAACCATTTAGAGCAAGTGGAGCGGATATAAAAATGGAAATCCTTGTAAAATTACAACTCTACTCTCTTATTTTGGAGTGTTTCTGCGAACAAACTGTTAGGAAACCGGTCAAACGTATACTATTCCGTCGTAAAACATTGAGCTACATCGAATGGCGAAGGTCACAAACCGCTTAGAGCAAGTGGAGCGGATATAAATATGGAAATCCTTGAAAAATTAGAACTCAACTCTTTTATTTTGGAGTGCTTCTGCTCACAAACTGTTATTAAACCGGCCAAAGGCATACTATTCCTTCGTAAAACATCGAGTTACATCGAATGGAGAAGGTCCCAAACCATTTAGGGTAACTGAAGCGGATATAAATGCGGAAATGCATGTAAAATTGCAACTCTACTCTCTTATTTTGGAATGTTTCTGCGTACAAACTGTTAGAAAACCGGTCAAACGCATACTATTCCTTCGTAAAGCATCGAGTTACATCGAATGGTGAAGGTCCCAAACCATTTAAAGCAAGTGGAGCGGATATAAATGCGGAAATGCATGTAAAATTACAACTCTACTCTTTTATTTTGGAGTGTTTCTGAGCACAAACTGTTAGGAAACCGGCCAACGGCATACTATTCCGACGTAAAACATCGAGCTACGTCGAATGGCGAACGTCACAAACCGTTTAGAGCAAGTAGAGCGGATATAAATGCAGAAATGCATGTAAAATTCCACTCCTTTTCCGTAATTTTGTAGTGTTTCTGCGCAGAAACTAACAGGAAACCGGCCAAAGGCATACTATTCCTTCGTAAAGCATCGAGTTACATCGAATGGTGAAGGTCCCAAACCATTTAAAGCAAGCGGATCGGATATAAATATCGATATCCTTGTAAAATTACAACTCTACTCTTTTATTTTGGAGTGCTTCTGCTCACAAACTGTTAGGAAACCGGCCAAAGGCATACTATTCCGACGTAAAACATCGAGTTACACCGAATGGCGAAGGTCCCAAACCGTTTAGAGTAAGTGAAGCGGATATAAATGCGGAAATGCATGTAAAATTGCAACTCTACTCTCTTATTTTGGAATGTTTCTGCTCACAAACTGTTAGGAAACCGGCCAAAGGCATATTATTCCGTCGTAAAACATCGAGCTACATCGAATGGCGAAGGTCCCAAACCATTTAGAGCAAGTGGAGCGGATATAAATATGGAAATCCTTGTAAAATTACAACTCTACTCTCTTATTTTGGAGTGTTTCTGCGAACAAACTGTTAGGAAACCGGTCAAACGTATACTATTCCGTCGTAAAACATTGAGCTACATCGAATGGCGAAGGTCACAAACCGCTTAGAGCAAGTGGAGCGGATATAAATATGGAAATCCTTGAAAAATTAGAACTCAACTCTTTTATTTTGGAGTGCTTCTGCTCACAAACTGTTAGGAAACCGGCCAAAGGCATACTATTCCTTCGTAAAACATCGAGTTACATCGAATGGAGAAGGTCCCAAACCATTTAGGGTAACTGAAGCGGATATAAATGCGGAAATGCATGTAAAATTGCAACTCTACTCTCTTATTTTGGAATGTTTCTGCGTACAAACTGTTAGAAAACCGGTCAAACGCATACTATTCCTTCGTAAAGCATCGAGTTACATCGAATGGTGAAGGTCCCAAACCATTTAAAGCAAGTGGAGCGGATATAAATGCGGAAATGCATGTAAAATTACAACTCTACTCTTTTATTTTGGAGTGTTTCTGAGCACAAACTGTTAGGAAACCGGCCAACGGCATACTATTCCGACGTAAAACATCGAGCTACGTCGAATGGCGAACGTCACAAACCGTTTAGAGCAAGTAGAGCGGATATAAATGCAGAAATGCATGTAAAATTCCACTCCTTTTCCGTAATTTTGGAGTGTTTCTGCGCAGAAACTAACAGGAAACCGGCCAAAGGCATACTATTCCTTCGTAAAGCATCGAGTTACATCGAATGGTGAAGGTCCCAAACCATTTAAAGCAAGCGGATCGGATATAAATATCGATATCCTTGTAAAATTACAACTCTACTCTTTTATTTTGGAGTGCTTCTGCTCACAAACTGTTAGGAAACCGGCCAAAGGCATACTATTCCTTCGTAAAACATCGAGTTACACCGAATGGCGAAGGTCCCAAACCGTTTAGAGTAAGTGAAGCGGATATAAATGCGGAAATGCATGTAAAATTGCAACTCTACTCTCTTATTTTGGAATGTTTCTGCGTACAAACTGTTAGAAAACCGGTCAAACGCATACTATTCCTTCGTAAAGCATCGAGTTACATCGAATGGTGATGGTCACAAACCATTTAAAGCAAGTGGAGCGGATATAAATGCGGAAATGCATGTAAAATTACAACTCTACTCTTTTATTTTGGAGTGTTTCTGAGCACAAACTGTTAGGAAACCGGCCAACGGCATACTATTCCGACGTAAAACATCGAGCTACGTCGAATGGCGAACGTCACAAACCGTTTAGAGCAAGTAGAGCGGATATAAATGCAGAAATGCATGTAAAATTCCACTCCTTTTCCGTAATTTTGTAGTGTTTCTGCGCAGAAACTAACAGGAAACCGGCCAAAGGCATACTATTCCTTCGTAAAGCATCGAGTTACATCGAATGGTGAAGGTCCCAAACCATTTAAAGCAAGCGGATCGGATATAAATATCGATATCCTTGTAAAATTACAACTCTACTCTTTTATTTTGGAGTGCTTCTGCTCACAAACTGTTAGGAAACCGGCCAAAGGCATACTATTCCTTCGTAAAACATCGAGTTACACCGAATGGCGAAGGTCCCAAACCGTTTAGAGTAAGTGAAGCGGATATAAATGCGGAAATGCATGTAAAATTGCAACTCTACTCTCTTATTTTGGAATGTTTCTGCGTACAAACTGTTAGAAAACCGGTCAAACGCATACTATTCCTTCGTAAAGCATCGAGTTACATCGAATGGTGATGGTCCCAAACCATTTAAAGCAAGTGGAGCGGATATAAATGCGGAAATGCATGTAAAATTACAACTCTACTCTTTTATTTTGGAGTGTTTCTGAGCACAAACTGTTAGGAAACCGGCCAAAGGCATACTATTCCGACGTAAAACATCGAGCTACGTCGAATGGCGAACGTCACAAACCGTTTAGATCAAGTAGAGCGGATATAAATGCAGAAATGCATGTAAAATTCCACTCCTTTTCCGTAATTTTGTAGTGTTTCTGCGCAGAAACTAACAGGAAACCGGCCAAAGGCATACTATTCCTTCGTAAAGCATCGAGTTACATCGAATGGAGAAGGTCCCAAACCATTTAGAGTAACTGAAGCGGATATAAATGCGGAAATGCATGTAAAATTGCAACTCTACTCCCTTATTTCGCAGTCTTTCTTCGCACAAATTCTTAGAAAACCGGCCAAACATATACTATTCCTTCGTAAAACAACGAGCTACACCGAATGGCGAAGGTCTCAAACCGTTTAGAGCAAGTGGAGCGGATATAAATGCGGAAATGCATGTAAAATTGCAACTCTACTCTCTTATTTTGGAATGTTTCTGCGCACAAACTGTTAGAAAACCGGTCAAACGCATACTATTCCTTCGTAAAGCATCGAGTTACATCGAATGGTGAAGGTCCCAAACCATTTAAAGCAAGTGGAGCGGATATAAATGCGGAAATGCATGTAAAATTACAACTCTACTCTTTTATTTTGGAGTGTTTCTGAGCACAAACTGTTAGGAAACCGGCCAAAGGCATACTATTCCGACGTAAAACATCGAGCTACGTCGAATGGCGAACGTCATAAACCGTTTAGAGCAAGTAGAGCGGATATAAATGCAGAAATGCATGTAAAATTCCACTCCTTTTCCGTAATTTTGGAGTGTTTCTGCGCAGAAACTAACAGGAAACCGGCCAAAGGCATACTATTCCTTCGTAAAGCATCGAGTTACATCGAATGGTGAAGGTCCCAAACCATTTAAAGCAAGCGGATCGGATATAAATATCGATATCCTTGTAAAATTACAACTCTACTCTTTTATTTTGGAGTGCTTCTGCTCACAAACTGTTAGGAAACCGGCCAAAGGCATACTATTCCTTCGTAAAACATCGAGTTACATCGAATGGAGAAGGTCCCAAACCATTTAGAGTAACTGAAGCGGATATAAATGCGGAAATGCATGTAAAATTGCAACTCTACTCTCTTGTTTTGGAATGTTTCTGCGCACAAACTGTTAGAAAACCGGTCAAACGCATACTATTCCTTCGTAAAACATTGAGCTACATCGAATGGCGAACGTCACAAACCGTTTAGAGCAAGTAGAGCGGATATAAATGCAGAAATGCATGTAAAATTCCACTCCTTTTCCGTAATTTTGGAGTGTTTCTGCGCAGAAACTAACAGGAAACCGGCCAAAGGCATACTATTCCTTCGTAAAGCATCGAGTTACATCGAATGGTGAAGGTCCCAAACCATTTAAAGCAAGCGGATCGGATATAAATATGGATATCCTTGTAAAATTACAACTCTACTCTTTTATTTTGGAGTGCTTCTGCTCACAAACTGTTAGGAAACCGGCCAAAGGCATACTATTCCTTCGTAAAACATCGAGTTACATCGAATGGAGAAGGTCCCAAACCATTTAGGGTAACTGAAGCGGATATAAATGCGGAAATGCATGTAAAATTGCAACTCTACTCTCTTATTTTGGAATGTTTCTGCTCACAAACTGTTAGGAAACCGGCCAAAGGCATATTATTCCGTCGTAAAACATCGAGCTACATCGAATGGCGAAGGTCCCAAACCATTTAGAGCAAGTGGAGCGGATATAAATATGGAAATCCTTGTAAAATTACAACTCTACTCTTTTATTTTGGAGTGCTTCTGCTCACAAACTGTTAGGAAACCGGCCAAAGGCATACTATTCCTTCGTAAAACATCGAGTTACATCGAATGGAGAAGGTCCCAAACCATTTAGGGTAACTGAAGCGGATATAAATGCGGAAATGCATGTAAAATTGCAACTCTACTCTCTTATTTTGGAATGTTTCTGCTCACAAACTGTTAGGAAACCGGCCAAAGGCATATTATTCCGTCGTAAAACATCGAGTTACACCGAATGGCGAAGGTCCCAAACCGTTTAGAGTAAGTGAAGCGGATATAAATGCGGAAATGCATGTAAAATTGCAACTCTACTCTCTTATTTTGGAATGTTTCTGCGTACAAACTGTTAGAAAACCGGTCAAACGCATACTATTCCTTCGTAAAGCATCGAGTTACATCGAATGGTGATGGTCCCAAACCATTTAAAGCAAGTGGAGCGGATATAAATGCGGAAATGCATGTAAAATTACAACTCTACTCTTTTATTTTGGAGTGTTTCTGAGCACAAACTGTTAGGAAACCGGCCAAAGGCATACTATTCCGACGTAAAACATCGAGCTACGTCGAATGGCGAACGTCACAAACCGTTTAGATCAAGTAGAGCGGATATAAATGCAGAAATGCATGTAAAATTCCACTCCTTTTCCGTAATTTTGTAGTGTTTCTGCGCAGAAACTAACAGGAAACCGGCCAAAGGCATACTATTCCTTCGTAAAGCATCGAGTTACATCGAATGGTGAAGGTCCCAAACCATTTAAAGCAAGCGGATCGGATATAAATATGGATATCCTTGTAAAATTACAACTCTACTCTTTTATTTTGGAGTGCTTCTGCTCACAAACTGTTAGGAAACCGGCCAAAGGCATACTATTCCTTCGTAAAACATCGAGTTACATCGAATGGAGAAGGTCCCAAACCATTTAGAGTAACTGAAGCGGATATAAATGCGGAAATGCATGTAAAATTGCAACTCTACTCCCTTATTTCGCAGTCTTTCTTCGCACAAATTCTTAGAAAACCGGCCAAACATATACTATTCCTTCGTAAAACAACGAGCTACACCGAATGGCGAAGGTCTCAAACCGTTTAGAGCAAGTGGAGCGGATATAAATGCGGAAATGCATGTAAAATTGCAACTCTACTCTCTTATTTTGGAATGTTTCTGTGCACAAACTGTTAGAAAACCGGTCAAACGCATACTATTCCTTCGTAAAACATTGAGCTTCATCGAATGACGAAGGCCACAAACCGTTTAGAGCAAGGGGAGCGGATATAAATGCGGAAATGAATGTAAAACTACAACTCTACTCCCTTATTTTGGAGTGTTTCTGAGCACAAACTGTTAGGAAACCGTCCAACGGCATACTATTCCGACGTAAAACATCGAGCTACGTCGAATGGCGAACGTCACAAACCGTTTAGAGCAAGTAGAGCGGATATAAATGCAGAAATGCATGTAAAATTCCACTCCTTTTCCGTAATTTTGTAGTGTTTCTGCGCAGAAACTAACACGAAACCGGCCAAAGGCATACTATTCCTTCGTAAAGCATCGAGTTACATCGAATGGTGAAGGTCCCAAACCATTTAAAGCAAGCGGATCGGATATAAATATCGATATCCTTGTAAAATTACAACTCTACTCTTTTATTTTGGAGTGCTTCTGCTCACAAACTGTTAGGAAACCGGCCAAAGGCATACTATTCCGACGTAAAACATCGAGTTACACCGAATGGCGAAGGTCCCAAACCGTTTAGAGTAAGTGAAGCGGATATAAATGCGGAAATGCATGTAAAATTGCAACTCTACTCTCTTATTTTGGAATGTTTCTGCTCACAAACTGTTAGGAAACCGGCCAAAGGCATATTATTCCGTCGTAAAACATCGAGCTACATCGAATGGCGAAGGTCCCAAACCATTTAGAGCAAGTGGAGCGGATATAAATATGGAAATCCTTGTAAAATTACAACTCTACTCTCTTATTTTGGAGTGTTTCTGCGAACAAACTGTTAGGAAACCGGTCAAACGTATACTATTCCGTCGTAAAACATTGAGCTACATCGAATGGCGAAGGTCACAAACCGCTTAGAGCAAGTGGAGCGGATATAAATATGGAAATCCTTGAAAAATTACAACTCAACTCTTTTATTTTGGAGTGCTTCTGCTCACAAACTGTTAGGAAACCGGCCAAAGGCATACTATTCCTTCGTAAAACATCGAGTTACATCGAATGGAGAAGGTCCCAAACCATTTAGGGTAACTGAAGCGGATATAAATGCGGAAATGCATGTAAAATTGCAACTCTACTCTCTTATTTTGGAATGTTTCTGCGTACAAACTGTTAGAAAACCGGTCAAACGCATACTATTCCTTCGTAAAGCATCGAGTTACATCGAATGGTGAAGGTCCCAAACCATTTAAAGCAAGTGGAGCGGATATAAATGCGGAAATGCATGTAAAATTACAACTCTACTCTTTTATTTTGGAGTGTTTCTGAGCACAAACTGTTAGGAAACCGGCCAAAGGCATACTATTCCGACGTAAAACATCGAGCTACGTCGAATGGCGAACGTCACAAACCGTTTAGAGCAAGTAGAGCGGATATAAATGCAGAAATGCATGTAAAATTCCACTCCTTTTCCGTAATTTTGTAGTGTTTCTGCGCAGAAACTAACAGGAAACCGGCCAAAGGCATACTATTCCTTCGTAAAGCATCGAGTTACATCGAATGGTGAAGGTCCCAAACCATTTAAAGCAAGCGGATCGGATATAAATATCGATATCCTTGTAAAATTACAACTCTACTCTTTTATTTTGGAGTGCTTCTGCTCACAAACTGTTAGGAAACCGGCCAAAGGCATACTATTCCGACGTAAAACATCGAGTTACACCGAATGGCGAAGGTCCCAAACCGTTTAGAGTAAGTGAAGCGGATATAAATGCGGAAATGCATGTAAAATTGCAACTCTACTCTCTTATTTTGGAATGTTTCTGCTCACAAACTGTTAGGAAACCGGCCAAAGGCATATTATTCCGTCGTAAAACATCGAGCTACATCGAATGGCGAAGGTCCCAAACCATTTAGAGCAAGTGGAGCGGATATAAAAATGGAAATCCTTGTAAAATTACAACTCTACTCTCTTATTTTGGAGTGTTTCTGCGAACAAACTGTTAGGAAACCGGTCAAACGTATACTATTCCGTCGTAAAACATTGAGCTACATCGAATGGCGAAGGTCACAAACCGCTTAGAGCAAGTGGAGCGGATATAAATATGGAAATCCTTGAAAAATTAGAACTCAACTCTTTTATTTTGGAGTGCTTCTGCTCACAAACTGTTATTAAACCGGCCAAAGGCATACTATTCCTTCGTAAAACATCGAGTTACATCGAATGGAGAAGGTCCCAAACCATTTAGGGTAACTGAAGCGGATATAAATGCGGAAATGCATGTAAAATTGCAACTCTACTCTCTTGTTTTGGAATGTTTCTGCGCACAAACTGTTAGAAAACCGGTCAAACGCATACTATTCCTTCGTAAAACATTGAGCTACATCGAATGGCGAACGTCACAAACCGTTTAGAGCAAGTAGAGCGGATATAAATGCAGAAATGCATGTAAAATTCCACTCCTTTTCCGTAATTTTGGAGTGTTTCTGCGCAGAAACTAACAGGAAACCGGCCAAAGGCATACTATTCCTTCGTAAAGCATCGAGTTACATCGAATGGTGAAGGTCCCAAACCATTTAAAGCAAGCGGATCGGATATAAATATCGATATCCTTGTAAAATTACAACTCTACTCTTTTATTTTGGAGTGCTTCTGCTCACAAACTGTTAGGAAACCGGCCAAAGGCATACTATTCCTTCGTAAAACATCGAGTTACATCGAATGGAGAAGGTCCCAAACCATTTAGAGTAACTGAAGCGGATATAAATGCGGAAATGCATGTAAAATTGCAACTCTACTCTCTTGTTTTGGAATGTTTCTGCGCACAAACTGTTAGAAAACCGGTCAAACGCATACTATTCCTTCGTAAAACATTGAGCTACATCGAATGGCGAACGTCACAAACCGTTTAGAGCAAGTAGAGCGGATATAAATGCAGAAATGCATGTAAAATTCCACTCCTTTTCCGTAATTTTGGAGTGTTTCTGCGCAGAAACTAACAGGAAACCGGCCAAAGGCATACTATTCCTTCGTAAAGCATCGAGTTACATCGAATGGTGAAGGTCCCAAACCATTTAAAGCAAGCGGATCGGATATAAATATGGATATCCTTGTAAAATTACAACTCTACTCTTTTATTTTGGAGTGCTTCTGCTCACAAACTGTTAGGAAACCGGCCAAAGGCATACTATTCCTTCGTAAAACATCGAGTTACATCGAATGGAGAAGGTCCCAAACCATTTAGGGTAACTGAAGCGGATATAAATGCGGAAATGCATGTAAAATTGCAACTCTACTCTCTTATTTTGGAATGTTTCTGCTCACAAACTGTTAGGAAACCGGCCAAAGGCATACTATTCCGACGTAAAACATCGAGCTACGTCGAATGGCGAACGTCACAAACCGTTTAGAGCAAGTAGAGCGGATATAAATATGGATATCCTTGTAAAATTACAACTCTACTCTTTTATTTTGGAGTGCTTCTGCTCACAAACTGTTAGGAAACCGGCCAAAGGCATACTATTCCTTCGTAATACATCGAGTTACACCGAATGGCGAAGGTCTCAAACCGTTTAGAGCAAGTGGAGCGGATATAAATGCGGAAATGCATGTAAAATTGCAACTCTACTCTCTTATTTTGGAATGTTTCTGCGCACAAACTGTTAGAAAACCGGTCAAACGCATACTATTCCTTCGTAAAACATTGAGCTTCATCGAATGGCGAAGGCCACAAACCGTTTAGAGCAAGGGGAGCGGATATAAATGCGGAAATGAATGTAAACCTACAACTCTACTCCCTTATTTTGGAGTGTTTCTGAGCACAAACTGTTAGGAAACCGGCCAAAGGCATACTATTCCGACGTAAAACATCGAGCTACGTCGAATGGCGAACGTCATAAACCGTTTAGAGCAAGTAGAGCGGATATAAATGCAGAAATGCATGTAAAATTCCACTCCTTTTCCGTAATTTTGTAGTGTTTCTGCGCAGAAACTAACAGGAAACCGGCCAAAGGCATACTATTCCTTCGTAAAGCATCGAGTTACATCGAATGGTGAAGGTCCCAAACCATTTAAAGCAAGCGGATCGGATATAAATATCGATATCCTTGTAAAATTACAACTCTACTCTTTTATTTTGGAGTGCTTCTGCTCACAAACTGTTAGGAAACCGGCCAAAGGCATACTATTCCGACGTAAAACATCGAGTTACACCGAATGGCGAAGGTCCCAAACCGTTTAGAGTAAGTGAAGCGGATATAAATGCGGAAATGCATGTAAAATTGCAACTCTACTCTCTTATTTTGGAATGTTTCTGCTCACAAACTGTTAGGAAACCGGCCAAAGGCATATTATTCCGTCGTAAAACATCGAGCTACATCGAATGGCGAAGGTCCCAAACCATTTAGAGCAAGTGGAGCGGATATAAATATGGAAATCCTTGTAAAATTACAACTCTACTCTCTTATTTTGGAGTGTTTCTGCGAACAAACTGTTAGGAAACCGGTCAAACGTATACTATTCCGTCGTAAAACATTGAGCTACATCGAATGGCGAAGGTCACAAACCGCTTAGAGCAAGTGGAGCGGATATAAATATGGAAATCCTTGAAAAATTAGAACTCAACTCTTTTATTTTGGAGTGCTTCTGCTCACAAACTGTTAGGAAACCGGCCAAAGGCATACTATTCCTTCGTAAAACATCGAGTTACATCGAATGGAGAAGGTCCCAAACCATTTAGGGTAACTGAAGCGGATATAAATGCGGAAATGCATGTAAAATTGCAACTCTACTCTCTTATTTTGGAATGTTTCTGCGTACAAACTGTTAGAAAACCGGTCAAACGCATACTATTCCTTCGTAAAGCATCGAGTTACATCGAATGGTGAAGGTCCCAAACCATTTAAAGCAAGTGGAGCGGATATAAATATGGAAATCCTTGTAAAATTACAACTCTACTCTCTTATTTTGGAGTGTTTCTGCGAACAAACTGTTAGGAAACCGGTCAAACGTATACTATTCCGTCGTAAAACATTGAGCTACATCGAATGGCGAAGGTCACAAACCGCTTAGAGCAAGTGGAGCGGATATAAATATGGAAATCCTTGAAAAATTAGAACTCAACTCTTTTATTTTGGAGTGCTTCTGCTCACAAACTGTTAGGAAACCGGCCAAAGGCATACTATTCCTTCGTAAAACATCGAGTTACATCGAATGGAGAAGGTCCCAAACCATTTAGGGTAACTGAAGCGGATATAAATGCGGAAATGCATGTAAAATTGCAACTCTACTCTCTTATTTTGGAATGTTTCTGCGTACAAACTGTTAGAAAACCGGTCAAACGCATACTATTCCTTCGTAAAGCATCGAGTTACATCGAATGGTGAAGGTCCCAAACCATTTAAAGCAAGTGGAGCGGATATAAATGCGGAAATGCATGTAAAATTACAACTCTACTCTTTTATTTTGGAGTGTTTCTGAGCACAAACTGTTAGGAAACCGGCCAACGGCATACTATTCCGACGTAAAACATCGAGCTACGTCGAATGGCGAACGTCACAAACCGTTTAGAGCAAGTAGAGCGGATATAAATGCAGAAATGCATGTAAAATTCCACTCCTTTTCCGTAATTTTGGAGTGTTTCTGCGCAGAAACTAACAGGAAACCGGCCAAAGGCATACTATTCCTTCGTAAAGCATCGAGTTACATCGAATGGTGAAGGTCCCAAACCATTTAAAGCAAGCAGATCGGATATAAATATGGATATCCTTGTAAAATTACAACTCTACTCTTTTATTTTGGAGTGCTTCTGCTCACAAACTGTTAGGAAACCGGCCAAAGGCATACTATTCCTTCGTAATACATCGAGTTACACCGAATGGCGAAGGTCTCAAACCGTTTAGAGCAAGTGGAGCGGATATAAATGCGGAAATGCATGTAAAATTGCAACTCTACTCTCTTATTTTGGAATGTTTCTGCGCACAAACTGTTAGAAAACCGGTCAAACGCATACTATTCCTTCGTAAAACATTGAGCTTCATCGAATGGCGAAGGCCACAAACCGTTTAGAGCAAGGGGAGCGGATATAAATGCGGAAATGAATGTAAACCTACAACTCTACTCCCTTATTTTGGAGTGTTTCTGAGCACAAACTGTTAGGAAACCGGCCAAAGGCATACTATTCCGACGTAAAACATCGAGCTACGTCGAATGGCGAACGTCATAAACCGTTTAGAGCAAGTAGAGCGGATATAAATGCAGAAATGCATGTAAAATTCCACTCCTTTTCCGTAATTTTGTAGTGTTTCTGCGCAGAAACTAACAGGAAACCGGCCAAAGGCATACTATTCCTTCGTAAAGCATCGAGTTACATCGAATGGTGAAGGTCCCAAACCATTTAAAGCAAGCGGATCGGATATAAATATCGATATCCTTGTAAAATTACAACTCTACTCTTTTATTTTGGAGTGCTTCTGCTCACAAACTGTTAGGAAACCGGCCAAAGGCATACTATTCCGACGTAAAACATCGAGTTACACCGAATGGCGAAGGTCCCAAACCGTTTAGAGTAAGTGAAGCGGATATAAATGCGGAAATGCATGTAAAATTGCAACTCTACTCTCTTATTTTGGAATGTTTCTGCTCACAAACTGTTAGGAAACCGGCCAAAGGCATATTATTCCGTCGTAAAACATCGAGCTACATCGAATGGAGAAGGTCCCAAACCATTTAGAGCAAGTGGAGCGGATATAAATATGGAAATCCTTGTAAAATTACAACTCTACTCTCTTATTTTGGAGTGTTTCTGCGAACAAACTGTTAGGAAACCGGTCAAACGCATACTATT
This sequence comes from Mimumesa dahlbomi, assembly GCA_917499265.3. NCBI lineage: Eukaryota > Metazoa > Arthropoda > Insecta > Hymenoptera > Crabronidae > Mimumesa > Mimumesa dahlbomi. Next base: position 438,119 of record OU824120.1, on the reverse strand, counting down.
CCGTCGTAAAACATTGAGCTACATCGAATGGCGAAGGTCACAAACCGCTTAGAGCAAGTGGAGCGGATATAAATATGGAAATCCTTGAAAAATTAGAACTCAACTCTTTTATTTTGGAGTGCTTCTGCTCACAAACTGTTAGGAAACCGGCCAAAGGCATACTATTCCTTCGTAAAACATCGAGTTACATCGAATGGAGAAGGTCCCAAACCATTTAGGGTAACTGAAGCGGATATAAATGCGGAAATGCATGTAAAATTGCAACTCTACTCTCTTATTTTGGAATGTTTCTGCGTACAAACTGTTAGAAAACCGGTCAAACGCATACTATTCCTTCGTAAAGCATCGAGTTACATCGAATGGTGAAGGTCCCAAACCATTTAAAGCAAGTGGAGCGGATATAAATATGGAAATCCTTGTAAAATTACAACTCTACTCTCTTATTTTGGAGTGTTTCTGCGAACAAACTGTTAGGAAACCGGTCAAACGTATACTATTCCGTCGTAAAACATTGAGCTACATCGAATGGCGAAGGTCACAAACCGCTTAGAGCAAGTGGAGCGGATATAAATATGGAAATCCTTGAAAAATTACAACTCAACTCTTTTATTTTGGAGTGCTTCTGCTCACAAACTGTTAGGAAACCGGCCAAAGGCATACTATTCCTTCGTAAAACATCGAGTTACATCGAATGGAGAAGGTCCCAAACCATTTAGGGTAACTGAAGCGGATATAAATGCGGAAATGCATGTAAAATTGCAACTCTACTCTCTTATTTTGGAATGTTTCTGCGTACAAACTGTTAGAAAACCGGTCAAACGCATACTATTCCTTCGTAAAGCATCGAGTTACATCGAATGGTGAAGGTCCCAAACCATTTAAAGCAAGTGGAGCGGATATAAATGCGGAAATGCATGTAAAATTACAACTCTACTCTTTTATTTTGGAGTGTTTCTGAGCACAAACTGTTAGGAAACCGGCCAAAGGCATACTATTCCGACGTAAAACATCGAGCTACGTCGAATGGCGAACGTCATAAACCGTTTAGAGCAAGTAGAGCGGATATAAATGCAGAAATGCATGTAAAATTCCACTCCTTTTCCGTAATTTTGGAGTGTTTCTGCGCAGAAACTAACAGGAAACCGGCCAAAGGCATACTATTCCTTCGTAAAGCATCGAGTTACATCGAATGGTGAAGGTCCCAAACCATTTAAAGCAAGCGGATCGGATATAAATATCGATATCCTTGTAAAATTACAACTCTACTCTTTTATTTTGGAGTGCTTCTGCTCACAAACTGTTAGGAAACCGGCCAAAGGCATACTATTCCTTCGTAAAACATCGAGTTACATCGAATGGAGAAGGTCCCAAACCATTTAGAGTAACTGAAGCGGATATAAATGCGGAAATGCATGTAAAATTGCAACTCTACTCTCTTGTTTTGGAATGTTTCTGCGCACAAACTGTTAGAAAACCGGACAAACGCATACTATTCCTTCGTAAAACATTGAGCTACATCGAATGGCGAACGTCACAAACCGTTTAGAGCAAGTAGAGCGGATATAAATGCAGAAATGCATGTAAAATTCCACTCCTTTTCCGTAATTTTGGAGTGTTTCTGCGCAGAAACTAACAGGAAACCGGCCAAAGGCATACTATTCCTTCGTAAAGCATCGAGTTACATCGAATGGTGAAGGTCCCAAACCATTTAAAGCAAGCGGATCGGATATAAATATGGATATCCTTGTAAAATTACAACTCTACTCTTTTATTTTGGAGTGCTTCTGCTCACAAACTGTTAGGAAACCGGCCAAAGGCATACTATTCCTTCGTAAAACATCGAGTTACATCGAATGGAGAAGGTCCCAAACCATTTAGGGTAACTGAAGCGGATATAAATGCGGAAATGCATGTAAAATTGCAACTCTACTCTCTTATTTTGGAATGTTTCTGCTCACAAACTGTTAGGAAACCGGCCAAAGGCATACTATTCCGACGTAAAACATCGAGCTACGTCGAATGGCGAACGTCACAAACCGTTTAGAGCAAGTAGAGCGGATATAAATATGGATATCCTTGTAAAATTACAACTCTACTCTTTTATTTTGGAGTGCTTCTGCTCACAAACTGTTAGGAAACCGGCCAAAGGCATACTATTCCTTCGTAATACATCGAGTTACACCGAATGGCGAAGGTCTCAAACCGTTTAGAGCAAGTGGAGCGGATATAAATGCGGAAATGCATGTAAAATTGCAACTCTACTCTCTTATTTTGGAATGTTTCTGCGCACAAACTGTTAGAAAACCGGTCAAACGCATACTATTCCTTCGTAAAACATTGAGCTTCATCGAATGGCGAAGGCCACAAACCGTTTAGAGCAAGGGGAGCGGATATAAATGCGGAAATGAATGTAAACCTACAACTCTACTCCCTTATTTTGGAGTGTTTCTGAGCACAAACTGTTAGGAAACCGGCCAAAGGCATACTATTCCGACGTAAAACATCGAGCTACGTCGAATGGCGAACGTCATAAACCGTTTAGAGCAAGTAGAGCGGATATAAATGCAGAAATGCATGTAAAATTCCACTCCTTTTCCGTAATTTTGTAGTGTTTCTGCGCAGAAACTAACAGGAAACCGGCCAAAGGCATACTATTCCTTCGTAAAGCATCGAGTTACATCGAATGGTGAAGGTCCCAAACCATTTAAAGCAAGCGGATCGGATATAAATATCGATATCCTTGTAAAATTACAACTCTACTCTTTTATTTTGGAGTGCTTCTGCTCACAAACTGTTAGGAAACCGGCCAAAGGCATACTATTCCGACGTAAAACATCGAGTTACACCGAATGGCGAAGGTCCCAAACCGTTTAGAGTAAGTGAAGCGGATATAAATGCGGAAATGCATGTAAAATTGCAACTCTACTCTCTTATTTTGGAATGTTTCTGCTCACAAACTGTTAGGAAACCGGCCAAAGGCATATTATTCCGTCGTAAAACATCGAGCTACATCGAATGGCGAAGGTCCCAAACCATTTAGAGCAAGTGGAGCGGATATAAATATGGAAATCCTTGTAAAATTACAACTCTACTCTCTTATTTTGGAGTGTTTCTGCGAACAAACTGTTAGGAAACCGGTCAAACGTATACTATTCCGTCGTAAAACATTGAGCTACATCGAATGGCGAAGGTCACAAACCGCTTAGAGCAAGTGGAGCGGATATAAATATGGAAATCCTTGAAAAATTAGAACTCAACTCTTTTATTTTGGAGTGCTTCTGCTCACAAACTGTTAGGAAACCGGCCAAAGGCATACTATTCCGACGTAAAACATCGAGTTACATCGAATGGAGAAGGTCCCAAACCATTTAGGGTAACTGAAGCGGATATAAATGCGGAAATGCATGTAAAATTGCAACTCTACTCTCTTATTTTGGAATGTTTCTGCGTACAAACTGTTAGAAAACCGGTCAAACGCATACTATTCCTTCGTAAAGCATCGAGTTACATCGAATGGTGAAGGTCCCAAACCATTTAAAGCAAGTGGAGCGGATATAAATATGGAAATCCTTGTAAAATTACAACTCTACTCTCTTATTTTGGAGTGTTTCTGCGAACAAACTGTTAGGAAACCGGTCAAACGTATACTATTCCGTCGTAAAACATTGAGCTACATCGAATGGCGAAGGTCACAAACCGCTTAGAGCAAGTGGAGCGGATATAAATATGGAAATCCTTGAAAAATTAGAACTCAACTCTTTTATTTTGGAGTGCTTCTGCTCACAAACTGTTAGGAAACCGGCCAAAGGCATACTATTCCTTCGTAAAACATCGAGTTACATCGAATGGAGAAGGTCCCAAACCATTTAGGGTAACTGAAGCGGATATAAATGCGGAAATGCATGTAAAATTGCAACTCTACTCTCTTATTTTGGAATGTTTCTGCGTACAAACTGTTAGAAAACCGGTCAAACGCATACTATTCCTTCGTAAAGCATCGAGTTACATCGAATGGTGAAGGTCCCAAACCATTTAAAGCAAGTGGAGCGGATATAAATGCGGAAATGCATGTAAAATTACAACTCTACTCTTTTATTTTGGAGTGTTTCTGAGCACAAACTGTTAGGAAACCGGCCAACGGCATACTATTCCGACGTAAAACATCGAGCTACGTCGAATGGCGAACGTCACAAACCGTTTAGAGCAAGTAGAGCGGATATAAATGCAGAAATGCATGTAAAATTCCACTCCTTTTCCGTAATTTTGGAGTGTTTCTGCGCAGAAACTAACAGGAAACCGGCCAAAGGCATACTATTCCTTCGTAAAGCATCGAGTTACATCGAATGGTGAAGGTCCCAAACCATTTAAAGCAAGCAGATCGGATATAAATATGGATATCCTTGTAAAATTACAACTCTACTCTTTTATTTTGGAGTGCTTCTGCTCACAAACTGTTAGGAAACCGGCCAAAGGCATACTATTCCTTCGTAAAACATTGAGCTTCATCGAATGGCGAAGGCCACAAACCGTTTAGAGCAAGGGGAGCGGATATAAATGCGGAAATGAATGTAAACCTACAACTCTACTCCCTTATTTTGGAGTGTTTCTGAGCACAAACTGTTAGGAAACCGGCCAAAGGCATACTATTCCGACGTAAAACATCGAGCTACGTCGAATGGCGAACGTCATAAACCGTTTAGAGCAAGTAGAGCGGATATAAATGCAGAAATGCATGTAAAATTCCACTCCTTTTCCGTAATTTTGTAGTGTTTCTGCGCAGAAACTAACAGGAAACCGGCCAAAGGCATACTATTCCTTCGTAAAGCATCGAGTTACATCGAATGGTGAAGGTCCCAAACCATTTAAAGCAAGCGGATCGGATATAAATATCGATATCCTTGTAAAATTACAACTCTACTCTTTTATTTTGGAGTGCTTCTGCTCACAAACTGTTAGGAAACCGGCCAAAGGCATACTATTCCGACGTAAAACATCGAGTTACACCGAATGGCGAAGGTCCCAAACCGTTTAGAGTAAGTGTAGCGGATATAAATGCGGAAATGCATGTAAAATTGCAACTCTACTCTCTTATTTTGGAATGTTTCTGCTCACAAACTGTTAGGAAACCGGCCAAAGGCATATTATTCCGTCGTAAAACATCGAGCTACATCGAATGGCGAAGGTCCCAAACCATTTAGAGCAAGTGGAGCGGATATAAATATGGAAATCCTTGTAAAATTACAACTCTACTCTCTTATTTTGGAGTGTTTCTGCGAACAAACTGTTAGGAAACCGGTCAAACGTATACTATTCCGTCGTAAAACATTGAGCTACATCGAATGGCGAAGGTCACAAACCGCTTAGAGCAAGTGGAGCGGATATAAATATGGAAATCCTTGAAAAATTAGAACTCAACTCTTTTATTTTGGAGTGCTTCTGCTCACAAACTGTTAGGAAACCGGCCAAAGGCATACTATTCCTTCGTAAAACATCGAGTTACATCGAATGGAGAAGGTCCCAAACCATTTAGGGTAACTGAAGCGGATATAAATGCGGAAATGCATGTAAAATTGCAACTCTACTCTCTTATTTTGGAATGTTTCTGCGTACAAACTGTTAGAAAACCGGTCAAACGCATACTATTCCTTCGTAAAGCATCGAGTTACATCGAATGGTGAAGGTCCCAAACCATTTAAAGCAAGTGGAGCGGATATAAATATGGAAATCCTTGTAAAATTACAACTCTACTCTCTTATTTTGGAGTGTTTCTGCGAACAAACTGTTAGGAAACCGGTCAAACGTATACTATTCCGTCGTAAAACATTGAGCTACATCGAATGGCGAAGGTCACAAACCGCTTAGAGCAAGTGGAGCGGATATAAATATGGAAATCCTTGAAAAATTAGAACTCAACTCTTTTATTTTGGAGTGCTTCTGCTCACAAACTGTTAGGAAACCGGCCAAAGGCATACTATTCCTTCGTAAAACATCGAGTTACATCGAATGGAGAAGGTCCCAAACCATTTAGGGTAACTGAAGCGGATATAAATGCGGAAATGCATGTAAAATTGCAACTCTACTCTCTTATTTTGGAATGTTTCTGCGTACAAACTGTTAGAAAACCGGTCAAACGCATACTATTCCTTCGTAAAGCATCGAGTTACATCGAATGGTGAAGGTCCCAAACCATTTAAAGCAAGTGGAGCGGATATAAATGCGGAAATGCATGTAAAATTACAACTCTACTCTTTTATTTTGGAGTGTTTCTGAGCACAAACTGTTAGGAAACCGGCCAACGGCATACTATTCCGACGTAAAACATCGAGCTACGTCGAATGGCGAACGTCACAAACCGTTTAGAGCAAGTAGAGCGGATATAAATGCAGAAATGCATGTAAAATTCCACTCCTTTTCCGTAATTTTGGAGTGTTTCTGCGCAGAAACTAACAGGAAACCGGCCAAAGGCATACTATTCCTTCGTAAAGCATCGAGTTACATCGAATGGTGAAGGTCCCAAACCATTTAAAGCAAGCAGATCGGATATAAATATGGATATCCTTGTAAAATTACAACTCTACTCTTTTATTTTGGAGTGCTTCTGCTCACAAACTGTTAGGAAACCGGCCAAAGGCATACTATTCCTTCGTAATACATCGAGTTACACCGAATGGCGAAGGTCTCAAACCGTTTAGAGCAAGTGGAGCGGATATAAATGCGGAAATGCATGTAAAATTGCAACTCTACTCTCTTATTTTGGAATGTTTCTGCGCACAAACTGTTAGAAAACCGGTCAAACGCATACTATTCCTTCGTAAAACATTGAGCTTCATCGAATGGCGAAGGCCACAAACCGTTTAGAGCAAGGGGAGCGGATATAAATGCGGAAATGAATGTAAACCTACAACTCTACTCCCTTATTTTGGAGTGTTTCTGAGCACAAACTGTTAGGAAACCGGCCAAAGGCATACTATTCCGACGTAAAACATCGAGCTACGTCGAATGGCGAACGTCATAAACCGTTTAGAGCAAGTAGAGCGGATATAAATGCAGAAATGCATGTAAAATTCCACTCCTTTTCCGTAATTTTGTAGTGTTTCTGCGCAGAAACTAACAGGAAACCGGCCAAAGGCATACTATTCCTTCGTAAAGCATCGAGTTACATCGAATGGTGAAGGTCCCAAACCATTTAAAGCAAGCGGATCGGATATAAATATCGATATCCTTGTAAAATTACAACTCTACTCTTTTATTTTGGAGTGCTTCTGCTCACAAACTGTTAGGAAACCGGCCAAAGGCATACTATTCCGACGTAAAACATCGAGTTACACCGAATGGCGAAGGTCCCAAACCGTTTAGAGTAAGTGAAGCGGATATAAATGCGGAAATGCATGTAAAATTGCAACTCTACTCTCTTATTTTGGAATGTTTCTGCTCACAAACTGTTAGGAAACCGGCCAAAGGCATATTATTCCGTCGTAAAACATCGAGCTACATCGAATGGCGAAGGTCCCAAACCATTTAGAGCAAGTGGAGCGGATATAAATATGGAAATCCTTGTAAAATTACAACTCTACTCTCTTATTTTGGAGTGTTTCTGCGAACAAACTGTTAGGAAACCGGTCAAACGAATACTATTCCGTCGTAAAACATAGAGCTACATCGAATGGCGAAGGTCACAAACCGCTTAGAGCAAGTGGAGCGGATATAAATATGGAAATCCTTGAAAAATTAGAACTCAACTCTTTTATTTTGGAGTGCTTCTGCTCACAAACTGTTAGGAAACCGGCCAAAGGCATACTATTCCTTCGTAAAACATCGAGTTACATCGAATGGAGAAGGTCCCAAACCATTTAGGGTAACTGAAGCGGATATAAATGCGGAAATGCATGTAAAATTGCAACTCTACTCTCTTATTTTGGAATGTTTCTGCGTACAAACTGTTAGAAAACCGGTCAAACGCATACTATTCCTTCGTAAAGCATCGAGTTACATCGAATGGTGAAGGTCCCAAACCATTTAAAGCAAGTGGAGCGGATATAAATATGGAAATCCTTGTAAAATTACAACTCTACTCTCTTATTTTGGAGTGTTTCTGCGAACAAACTGTTAGGAAACCGGTCAAACGTATACTATTCCGTCGTAAAACATTGAGCTACATCGAATGGCGAAGGTCACAAACCGCTTAGAGCAAGTGGAGCGGATATAAATATGGAAATCCTTGAAAAATTAGAACTCAACTCTTTTATTTTGGAGTGCTTCTGCTCACAAACTGTTAGGAAACCGGCCAAAGGCATACTATTCCTTCGTAAAACATCGAGTTACATCGAATGGAGAAGGTCCCAAACCATTTAGGGTAACTGAAGCGGATATAAATGCGGAAATGCATGTAAAATTGCAACTCTACTCTCTTATTTTGGAATGTTTCTGCGTACAAACTGTTAGAAAACCGGTCAAACGCATACTATTCCTTCGTAAAGCATCGAGTTACATCGAATGGTGAAGGTCCCAAACCATTTAAAGCAAGTGGAGCGGATATAAATGCGGAAATGCATGTAAAATTACAACTCTACTCTTTTATTTTGGAGTGTTTCTGAGCACAAACTGTTAGGAAACCGGCCAACGGCATACTATTCCGACGTAAAACATCGAGCTACGTCGAATGGCGAACGTCACAAACCGTTTAGAGCAAGTAGAGCGGATATAAATGCAGAAATGCATGTAAAATTCCACTCCTTTTCCGTAATTTTGTAGTGTTTCTGCGCAGAAACTAACAGGAAACCGGCCAAAGGCATACTATTCCTTCGTAAAGCATCGAGTTACATCGAATGGTGAAGGTCCCAAACCATTTAAAGCAAGCGGATCGGATATAAATATCGATATCCTTGTAAAATTACAACTCTACTCTTTTATTTTGGAGTGCTTCTGCTCACAAACTGTTAGGAAACCGGCCAAAGGCATACTATTCCTTCGTAAAACATCGAGTTACACCGAATGGCGAAGGTCCCAAACCGTTTAGAGTAAGTGAAGCGGATATAAATGCGGAAATGCATGTAAAATTGCAACTCTACTCTCTTATTTTGGAATGTTTCTGCGTACAAACTGTTAGAAAACCGGTCAAACGCATACTATTCCTTCGTAAAGCATCGAGTTACATCGAATGGTGATGGTCCCAAACCATTTAAAGCAAGTGGAGCGGATATAAATGCGGAAATGCATGTAAAATTACAACTCTACTCTTTTATTTTGGAGTGTTTCTGAGCACAAACTGTTAGGAAACCGGCCAACGGCATACTATTCCGACGTAAAACATCGAGCTACGTCGAATGGCGAACGTCACAAACCGTTTAGAGCAAGTAGAGCGGATATAAATGCAGAAATGCATGTAAAATTCCACTCCTTTTCCGTAATTTTGTAGTGTTTCTGCGCAGAAACTAACAGGAAACCGGCCAAAGGCATACTATTCCTTCGTAAAGCATCGAGTTACATCGAATGGTGAAGGTCCCAAACCATTTAAAGCAAGCGGATCGGATATAAATATCGATATCCTTGTAAAATTACAACTCTACTCTTTTATTTTGGAGTGCTTCTGCTCACAAACTGTTAGGAAACCGGCCAAAGGCATACTATTCCTTCGTAAAACATCGAGTTACACCGAATGGCGAAGGTCCCAAACCGTTTAGAGTAAGTGAAGCGGATATAAATGCGGAAATGCATGTAAAATTGCAACTCTACTCTCTTATTTTGGAATGTTTCTGCGTACAAACTGTTAGAAAACCGGTCAAACGCATACTATTCCTTCGTAAAGCATCGAGTTACATCGAATGGTGATGGTCCCAAACCATTTAAAGCAAGTGGAGCGGATATAAATGCGGAAATGCATGTAAAATTACAACTCTACTCTTTTATTTTGGAGTGTTTCTGAGCACAAACTGTTAGGAAACCGGCCAACGGCATACTATTCCGACGTAAAACATCGAGCTACGTCGAATGGCGAACGTCACAAACCGTTTAGATCAAGTAGAGCGGATATAAATGCAGAAATGCATGTAAAATTCCACTCCTTTTCCGTAATTTTGTAGTGTTTCTGCGCAGAAACTAACAGGAAACCGGCCAAAGGCATACTATTCCTTCGTAAAGCATCGAGTTACATCGAATGGTGAAGGTCCCAAACCATTTAAAGCAAGCGGATCGGATATAAATATGGATATCCTTGTAAAATTACAACTCTACTCTTTTATTTTGGAGTGCTTCTGCTCACAAACTGTTAGGAAACCGGCCAAAGGCATACTATTCCTTCGTAAAACATCGAGTTACATCGAATGGAGAAGGTCCCAAACCATTTAGAGTAACTGAAGCGGATATAAATGCGGAAATGCATGTAAAATTGCAACTCTACTCCCTTATTTCGCAGTCTTTCTTCGCACAAATTCTTAGAAAACCGGCCAAACATATACTATTCCTTCGTAAAACAACGAGCTACACCGAATGGCGAAGGTCTCAAACCGTTTAGAGCAAGTGGAGCGGATATAAATGCGGAAATGCATGTAAAATTGCAACTCTACTCTCTTATTTTGGAATGTTTCTGCGCACAAACTGTTAGAAAACCGGTCAAACGCATACTATTCCTTCGTAAAACATTGAGCTTCATCGAATGACGAAGGCCACAAACCGTTTAGAGCAAGGGGAGCGGATATAAATGCGGAAATGAATGTAAAACTACAACTCTACTCCCTTATTTTGGAGTGTTTCTGAGCACAAACTGTTAGGAAACCGGCCAACGGCATACTATTCCGACGTAAAACATCGAGCTACGTCGAATGGCGAACGTCACAAACCGTTTAGAGCAAGTAGAGCGGATATAAATGCAGAAATGCATGTAAAATTCCACTCCTTTTCCGTAATTTTGGAGTGTTTCTGCGCAGAAACTAACAGGAAACCGGCCAAAGGCATACTATTCCTTCGTAAAGCATCGAGTTACATCGAATGGTGAAGGTCCCAAACCATTTAAAGCAAGCGGATCGGATATAAATATGGATATCCTTGTAAAATTACAACTCTACTCTTTTATTTTGGAGTGCTTCTGCTCACAAACTGTTAGGAAACCGGCCAAAGGCATACTATTCCTTCGTAAAACATCGAGTTACATCGAATGGAGAAGGTCCCAAACCATTTAGGGTAACTGAAGCGGATATAAATGCGGAAATGCATGTAAAATTGCAACTCTACTCTCTTATTTTGGAATGTTTCTGCTCACAAACTGTTAGGAAACCGGCCAAAGGCATATTATTCCGTCGTAAAACATCGAGCTACATCGAATGGCGAAGGTCCCAAACCATTTAGAGCAAGTGGAGCGGATATAAATATGGAAATCCTTGTAAAATTACAACTCTACTCTTTTATTTTGGAGTGCTTCTGCTCACAAACTGTTAGGAAACCGGCCAAAGGCATACTATTCCGACGTAAAACATCGAGCTACGTCGAATGGCGAACGTCACAAACCGTTTAGAGCAAGTAGAGCGGATATAAATGCAGAAATGCATGTAAAATTCCACTCCTTTTCCGTAATTTTGGAGTGTTTCTGCGCAGAAACTAACAGGAAACCGGCCAAAGGCATACTATTCCTTCGTAAAGCATCGAGTTACATCGAATGGTGAAGGTCCCAAACCATTTAAAGCAAGCAGATCGGATATAAATATGGATATCCTTGTAAAATTACAACTCTACTCTTTTATTTTGGAGTGCTTCTGCTCACAAACTGTTAGGAAACCGGCCAAAGGCATACTATTCCTTCGTAATACATCGAGTTACACCGAATGGCGAAGGTCTCAAACCGTTTAGAGCAAGTGGAGCGGATATAAATGCGGAAATGCATGTAAAATTGCAACTCTACTCTCTTATTTTGGAATGTTTCTGCGCACAAACTGTTAGAAAACCGGTCAAACGCATACTATTCCTTCGTAAAACATTGAGCTTCATCGAATGGCGAAGGCCACAAACCGTTTAGAGCAAGGGGAGCGGATATAAATGCGGAAATGAATGTAAACCTACAACTCTACTCCCTTATTTTGGAGTGTTTCTGAGCACAAACTGTTAGGAAACCGGCCAAAGGCCTACTATTCCGACGTAAAACATCGAGCTACGTCGAATGGCGAACGTCATAAACCGTTTAGAGCAAGTAGAGCGGATATAAATGCAGAAATGCATGTAAAATTCCACTCCTTTTCCGTAATTTTGGAGTGTTTCTGCGCAGAAACTAACAGTAAACCGGCCAAAGGCATACTATTCCTTCGTAAAGCATCGAGTTACATCGAATGGTGAAGGTCCCAAACCATTTAAAGCAAGCGGATCGGATATAAATATCGATATCCTTGTAAAATTACAACTCTACTCTTTTATTTTGGAGTGCTTCTGCTCACAAACTGTTAGGAAACCGGCCAAAGGCATACTATTCCGACGTAAAACATCGAGTTACACCGAATGGCGAAGGTCCCAAACCGTTTAGAGTAAGTGAAGCGGATATAAATGCGGAAATGCATGTAAAATTGCAACTCTACTCTCTTATTTTGGAATGTTTCTGCTCACAAACTGTTAGGAAACCGGCCAAAGGCATATTATTCCGTCGTAAAACATCGAGCTACATCGAATGGCGAAGGTCCCAAACCATTTAGAGCAAGTGGAGCGGATATAAATATGGAAATCCTTGTAAAATTACAACTCTACTCTCTTATTTTGGAGTGTTTCTGCGAACAAACTGTTATTAAACCGGTCAAACGTATACTATTCCGTCGTAAAACATTGAGCTACATCGAATGGCGAAGGTCACAAACCGCTTAGAGCAAGTGGAGCGGATATAAATATGGAAATCCTTGAAAAATTAGAACTCAACTCTTTTATTTTGGAGTGCTTCTGCTCACAAACTGTTAGGAAACCGGCCAAAGGCATACTATTCCTTCGTAAAACATCGAGTTACATCGAATGGAGAAGGTCCCAAACCATTTAGGGTAACTGAAGCGGATATAAATGCGGAAATGCATGTAAAATTGCAACTCTACTCTCTTATTTTGGAATGTTTCTGCGTACAAACTGTTAGAAAACCGGTCAAACGCATACTATTCCTTCGTAAAGCATCGAGTTACATCGAATGGTGAAGGTCCCAAACCATTTAAAGCAAGTGGAGCGGATATAAATGCGGAAATGCATGTAAAATTACAACTCTACTCTTTTATTTTGGAGTGTTTCTGAGCACAAACTGTTAGGAAACCGGCCAACGGCATACTATTCCGACGTAAAACATCGAGCTACGTCGAATGGCGAACGTCACAAACCGTTTAGAGCAAGTAGAGCGGATATAAATGCAGAAATGCATGTAAAATTCCACTCCTTTTCCGTAATTTTGTAGTGTTTCTGCGCAGAAACTAACAGGAAACCGGCCAAAGGCATACTATTCCTTCGTAAAGCATCGAGTTACATCGAATGGTGAAGGTCCCAAACCATTTAAAGCAAGCGGATCGGATATAAATATCGATATCCTTGTAAAATTACAACTCTACTCTTTTATTTTGGAGTGCTTCTGCTCACAAACTGTTAGGAAACCGGCCAAAGGCATACTATTCCGACGTAAAACATCGAGTTACACCGAATGGCGAAGGTCCCAAACCGTTTAGAGTAAGTGAAGCGGATATAAATGCGGAAATGCATGTAAAATTGCAACTCTACTCTCTTATTTTGGAATGTTTCTGCTCACAAACTGTTAGGAAACCGGCCAAAGGCATATTATTCCGTCGTAAAACATCGAGCTACATCGAATGGCGAAGGTCCCAAACCATTTAGAGCAAGTGGAGCGGATATAAATATGGAAATCCTTGTAAAATTACAACTCTACTCTCTTATTTTGGAGTGTTTCTGCGAACAAACTGTTAGGAAACCGGTCAAACGTATACTATTCCGTCGTAAAACATTGAGCTACATCGAATGGCGAAGGTCACAAACCGCTTAGAGCAAGTGGAGCGGATATAAATATGGAAATCCTTGAAAAATTAGAACTCAACTCTTTTATTTTGGAGTGCTTCTGCTCACAAACTGTTAGGAAACCGGCCAAAGGCATACTATTCCTTCGTAAAACATCGAGTTACATCGAATGGAGAAGGTCCCAAACCACTTAGGGTAACTGAAGCGGATATAAATGCGGAAATGCATGTAAAATTGCAACTCTACTCTCTTATTTTGGAATGTTTCTGCGTACAAACTGTTAGAAAACCGGTCAAACGCATACTATTCCTTCGTAAAGCATCGAGTTACATCGAATGGTGAAGGTCCCAAACCATTTAAAGCAAGTGGAGCGGATATAAATATGGAAATCCTTGTAAAATTACAACTCTACTCTCTTATTTTGGAGTGTTTCTGCGAACAAACTGTTAGGAAACCGGTCAAACGTATACTATTCCGTCGTAAAACATTGAGCTACATCGAATGGCGAAGGTCACAAACCGCTTAGAGCAAGTGGAGCGGATATAAATATGGAAATCCTTGAAAAATTAGAACTCAACTCTTTTATTTTGGAGTGCTTCTGCTCACAAACTGTTAGGAAACCGGCCAAAGGCATACTATTCCTTCGTAAAACATCGAGTTACATCGAATGGAGAAGGTCCCAAACCATTTAGGGTAACTGAAGCGGATATAAATGCGGAAATGCATGTAAAATTGCAACTCTACTCTCTTATTTTGGAATGTTTCTGCGTACAAACTGTTAGAAAACCGGTCAAACGCATACTATTCCTTCGTAAAGCATCGAGTTACATCGAATGGTGAAGGTCCCAAACCATTTATAGCAAGTGGAGCGGATATAAATGCGGAAATGCATGTAAAATTACAACTCTACTCTTTTATTTTGGAGTGTTTCTGAGCACAAACTGTTAGGAAACCGGCCAACGGCATACTATTCCGACGTAAAACATCGAGCTACGTCGAATGGCGAACGTCACAAACCGTTTAGAGCAAGTAGAGCGGATATAAATGCAGAAATGCATGTAAAATTCCACTCCTTTTCCGTAATTTTGTAGTGTTTCTGCGCAGAAACTAACAGGAAACCGGCCAAAGGCATACTATTCCTTCGTAAAGCATCGAGTTACATCGAATGGTGAAGGTCCCAAACCATTTAAAGCAAGCGGATCGGATATAAATATCGATATCCTTGTAAAATTACAACTCTACTCTTTTATTTTGGAGTGCTTCTGCTCACAAACTGTTAGGAAACCGGCCAAAGGCATACTATTCCTTCGTAAAACATCGAGTTACACCGAATGGCGAAGGTCCCAAACCGTTTAGAGTAAGTGAAGCGGATATAAATGCGGAAATGCATGTAAAATTGCAACTCTACTCTCTTATTTTGGAATGTTTCTGCGTACAAACTGTTAGAAAACCGGTCAAACGCATACTATTCCTTCGTAAAGCATCGAGTTACATCGAATGGTGATGGTCCCAAACCATTTAAAGCAAGTGGAGCGGATATAAATGCGGAAATGCATGTAAAATTACAACTCTACTCTTTTATTTTGGAGTGTTTCTGAGCACAAACTGTTAGGAAACCGGCCAACGGCATACTATTCCGACGTAAAACATCGAGATACGTCGAATGGCGAACGTCACAAACCGTTTAGAGCAAGTAGAGCGGATATAAATGCAGAAATGCATGTAAAATTCCACTCCTTTTCCGTAATTTTGTAGTGTTTCTGCGCAGAAACTAACAGGAAACCGGCCAAAGGCATACTATTCCTTCGTAAAGCATCGAGTTACATCGAATGGTGAAGGTCCCAAACCATTTAAAGCAAGCGGATCGGATATAAATATCGATATCCTTGTAAAATTACAACTCTACTCTTTTATTTTGGAGTGCTTCTGCTCACAAACTGTTAGGAAACCGGCCAAAGGCATACTATTCCTTCGTAAAACATCGAGTTACACCGAATGGCGAAGGTCCCAAACCGTTTAGAGTAAGTGAAGCGGATATAAATGCGGAAATGCATGTAAAATTGCAACTCTACTCTCTTATTTTGGAATGTTTCTGCGTACAAACTGTTAGAAAACCGGTCAAACGCATACTATTCCTTCGTAAAGCATCGAGTTACATCGAATGGTGAAGGTCCCAAACCATTTAAAGCAAGTGGAGCGGATATAAATGCGGAAATGCATGTAAAATTACAACTCTACTCTTTTATTTTGGAGTGCTTCTGCTCACAAACTGTTAGGAAACCGGCCAAAGGCATACTATTCCGACGTAAAACATCGAGTTACACCGAATGGCGAACGTCATAAACCGTTTAGAGCAAGTAGAGCGGATATAAATGCAGAAATGCATGTAAAATTCCACTCCTTTTCCGTAATTTTGGAGTGTTTCTGCGCAGAAACTAACAGGAAACCGGCCAAAGGCATACTATTCCTTCGTAAAGCATCGAGTTACATCGAATGGTGAAGGTCCCAAACCATTTAAAGCAAGCGGATCGGATATAAATATCGATATCCTTGTAAAATTACAACTCTACTCTTTTATTTTGGAGTGCTTCTGCTCACAAACTGTTAGGAAACCGGCCAAAGGCATACTATTCCTTCGTAAAACATCGAGTTACATCGAATGGAGAAGGTCCCAAACCATTTAGAGTAACTGAAGCGGATATAAATGCGGAAATGCATGTAAAATTGCAACTCTACTCTCTTGTTTTGGAATGTTTCTGCGCACAAACTGTTAGAAAACCGGTCAAACGCATACTATTCCTTCGTAAAACATTGAGCTACATCGAATGGCGAACGTCACAAACCGTTTAGAGCAAGTAGAGCGGATATAAATGCAGAAATGCATGTAAAATTCCACTCCTTTTCCGTAATTTTGGAGTGTTTCTGCGCAGAAACTAACAGGAAACCGGCCAAAGGCATACTATTCCTTCGTAAAGCATCGAGTTACATCGAATGGTGAAGGTCCCAAACCATTTAAAGCAAGCGGATCGGATATAAATATGGATATCCTTGTAAAATTACAACACTACTCTTTTATTTTGGAGTGCTTCTGCTCACAAACTGTTAGGAAATCGGCCAAAGGCATACTATTCCTTCGTAAAACATCGAGTTACATCGAATGGAGAAGGTCCCAAACCATTTAGGGTAACTGAAGCGGATATAAATGCGGAAATGCATGTAAAATTGCAACTCTACTCTCTTATTTTGGAATGTTTCTGCGTACAAACTGTTAGAAAACCGGTCAAACGCATACTATTCCTTCGTAAAGCATCGAGTTACATCGAATGGTGATGGTCCCAAACCATTTAAAGCAAGTGGAGCGGATATAAATGCGGAAATGCATGTAAAATTACAACTCTACTCTTTTATTTTGAAGTGTTTCTGAGCACAAACTGTTAGGAAACCGGCCAAAGGCATACTATTCCGACGTAAAACATCGAGCTACGTCGAATGGCGAACGTCACAAACCGTTTAGATCAAGTAGAGCGGATATAAATGCAGAAATGCATGTAAAATTCCACTCCTTTTCCGTAATTTTGTAGTGTTTCTGCGCAGAAACTAACAGGAAACCGGCCAAAGGCATACTATTCCTTCGTAAAGCATCGAGTTACATCGAATGGTGAAGGTCCCAAACCATTTAAAGCAAGCGGATCGGATATAAATATGGATATCCTTGTAAAATTACAACTCTACTCTTTTATTTTGGAGTGCTTCTGCTCACAAACTGTTAGGAAACCGGCCAAAGGCATACTATTCCTTCGTAAAACATCGAGTTACATCGAATGGAGAAGGTCCCAAACCATTTAGAGTAACTGAAGCGGATATAAATGCGGAAATGCATGTAAAATTGCAACTCTACTCCCTTATTTCGCAGTCTTTCTTCGCACAAATTCTTAGAAAACCGGCCAAACATATACTATTCCTTCGTAAAACAACGAGCTACACCGAATGGCGAAGGTCTCAAACCGTTTAGAGCAAGTGGAGCGGATATAAATGCGGAAATGCATGTAAAATTGCAACTCTACTCTCTTATTTTGGAATGTTTCTGCGCACAAACTGTTAGAAAACCGGTCAAACGCATACTATTCCTTCGTAAAACATTGAGCTTCATCGAATGACGAAGGCCACAAACCGTTTAGAGCAAGGGGAGCGGATATAAATGCGGAAATGAATGTAAAACTACAACTCTACTCCCTTATTTTGGAGTGTTTCTGAGCACAAACTGTTAGGAAACCGGCCAAAGGCATACTATTCCGAAGTAAAACATCGAGCTACGTCGAATGGCGAACGTCACAAACCGTTTAGAGCAAGTAGAGCGGATATAAATGCAGAAATGCATGTAAAATTCCACTCCTTCTCCGTAATTTTGGAGTGTTTCTGCGCAGAAACTAACAGGAAACCGGCCAAAGGCATACTATTCCTTCGTAAAACATCGAGCTACATCGAATGGCGAAGGTAACAAACCGTTTAGATCAAAGTGGAGCGGATAGAAATGCGGAAATGCATGTAAAATTTCAACTCTACTCTTTTATTTTGGAGTGTTTCCGCTCACAAACTGTTAGGAAACCGGCCAAAGGCATACTATTCCGACGTAAAACATCGAGTTACACCGAATGGCGAAGGTCCCAAACCGTTTAGAGTAAGTGAAGCGGATATAAATGCGGAAATGCATGTAAAATTGCAACTCTACTCTCTTATTTTGGAATGTTTCTGCTCACAAACTGTTAGGAAACCGGCCAAAGGCATATTATTCCGTCGTAAAACATCGAGCTACATCGAATGGCGAAGGTCCCAAACCATTTAGAGCAAGTGGAGCGGATATAAATATGGAAATCCTTGTAAAATTACAACTCTACTCTTTTATTTTGGAGTGCTTCTGCTCACAAACTGTTAGGAAACCGGCCAAAGGCATACTATTCCTTCGTAAAACATCGAGTTACATCGAATGGAGAAGGTCCCAAACCATTTAGGGTAACTGAAGCGGATATAAATGCGGAAATGCATGTAAAATTGCAACTCTACTCTCTTATTTTGGAATGTTTCTACGTACAAACTGTTAGAAAACCGGTCAAACGCATACTATTCCTTCGTAAAGCATCGAGTTACATCGAATGGTGAAGGTCCCAAACCATTTAAAGCAAGTGGAGCGGATATAAATGCGGAAATGCATGTAAAATTACAACTCTACTCTTTTATTTTGGAGTGTTTCTGAGCACAAACTGTTAGGAAACCGGCCAAAGGCATACTATTCCGACGTAAAACATCGAGCTACGTCGAATGGCGAACGTCACAAACCGTTTAGATCAAGTAGAGCGGATATAAATGCAGAAATGCATGTAAAATTCCACTCCTTTTCCGTAATTTTGTAGTGTTTCTGCGCAGAAACTAACAGGAAACCGGCCAAAGGCATACTATTCCTTCGTAAAGCATCGAGTTACATCGAATGGTGAAGGTCCCAAACCATTTAAAGCAAGCGGATCGGATATAAATATGGATATCCTTGTAAAATTACAACTCTACTCTTTTATTTTGGAGTGCTTCTGCTCACAAACTGTTAGGAAACCGGCCAAAGGCATACTATTCCTTCGTAAAACATCGAGTTACATCGAATGGAGAAGGTCCCAAACCATTTAGAGTAACTGAAGCGGATATAAATGCGGAAATGCATGTAAAATTGCAACTCTACTCCCTTATTTCGCAGTCTTTCTTCGCACAAATTCTTAGAAAACCGGCCAAACATATACTATTCCTTCGTAAAACAACGAGCTACACCGAATGGCGAAGGTCTCAAACCGTTTAGAGCAAGTGGAGCGGATATAAATGCGGAAATGCATGTAAAATTGCAACTCTACTCTCTTATTTTGGAATGTTTCTGCGCACAAACTGTTAGAAAACCGGTCAAACGCATACTATTCCTTCGTAAAACATTGAGCTTCATCGAATGACGAAGGCCACAAACCGTTTAGAGCAAGGGGAGCGGATATAAATGCGGAAATGAATGTAAAACTACAACTCTACTCCCTTATTTTGGAGTGTTTCTGAGCACAAACTGTTAGGAAACCGGCCAAAGGCATACTATTCCGAAGTAAAACATCGAGCTACGTCGAATGGCGAACGTCACAAACCGTTTAGAGCAAGTAGAGCGGATATAAATGCAGAAATGCATGTAAAATTCCACTCCTTCTCCGTAATTTTGGAGTGTTTCTGCGCAGAAACTAACAGGAAACCGGCCAAAGGCATACTATTCCTTCGTAAAACATCGAGCTACATCGAATGGCGAAGGTAACAAACCGTTTAGATCAAAGTGGAGCGGATATAAATGCGGAAATGCATGTAAAATTTCAACTCTACTCTTTTATTTTGGAGTGTTTCCGCTCACAAACTGTTAGGAAACCGGCCAAAGGCATACTATTCCGACGTAAAACATCGAGTTACACCGAATGGCGAAGGTCCCAAACCGTTTAGAGTAAGTGAAGCGGATATAAATGCGGAAATGCATGTAAAATTGCAACTCTACTCTCTTATTTTGGAATGTTTCTGCTCACAAACTGTTAGGAAACCGGCCAAAGGCATATTATTCCGTCGTAAAACATCGAGCTACATCGAATGGCGAAGGTCCCAAACCATTTAGAGCAAGTGGAGCGGATATAAATATGGAAATCCTTGTAAAATTAAAAACTCTACTCTTTTATTTTGGAGTGCTTCTGCTCACAAACTGTTAGGAAACCGGCCAAAGGCATACTATTCCTTCGTAAAACATCGAGTTACATCGAATGGAGAAGGTCCCAAACCATTTAGGGTAACTGAAGCGGATATAAATGCGGAAATGCATGTAAAATTGCAACTCTACTCTCTTATTTTGGAATGTTTCTACGTACAAACTGTTAGAAAACCGGTCAAACGCATACTATTCCTTCGTAAAGCATCGAGTTACATCGAATGGTGAAGGTCCCAAACCATTTAAAGCAAGTGGAGCGGATATAAATGCGGAAATGCATGTAAAATTACAACTCTACTCTTTTATTTTGGAGTGTTTCTGAGCACAAACTGTTAGGAAACCGGCCAAAGGCATACTATTCCGACGTAAAACATCGAGCTACGTCGAATGGCGAACGTCATAAACCGTTTAGAGCAAGTAGAGCGGATATAAATGCAGAAATGCATGTAAAATTCCACTCCTTTTCCGTAATTTTGGAGTGTTTCTGCGCAGAAACTAACAGGAAACCGGCCAAAGGCATACTATTCCTTCGTAAAGCATCGAGTTACATCGAATGGTGAAGGTCCCAAACCATTTAAAGCAAGCGGATCGGATATAAATATCGATATCCTTGTAAAATTACAACTCTACTCTTTTATTTTGGAGTGCGTCTGCTCACAAACTGTTAGGAAACCGGCCAAAGGCATACTATTCCTTCGTAAAACATCGAGTTACATCGAATGGAGAAGGTCCCAAACCATTTAGAGTAACTGAAGCGGATATAAATGCGGAAATGCATGTAAAATTGCAACTCTACTCTCTTGTTTTGGAATGTTTCTGCGCACAAACTGTTAGAAAACCGGTCAAACGCATACTATTCCTTCGTAAAACATTGAGCTACATCGAATGGCGAACGTCACAAACCGTTTAGAGCAAGTAGAGCGGATATAAATGCAGAAATGCATGTAAAATTCCACTCCTTTTCCGTAATTTTGGAGTGTTTCTGCGCAGAAACTAACAGGAAACCGGCCAAAGGCATACTATTCCTTCGTAAAGCATCGAGTTACATCGAATGGTGAAGGTCCCAAACCATTTAGAGTAACTGAAGCAGATATAAATGCGGAAATGCATGTAAAATTGCAACTCTACTCCCTTATTTCGCAGTCTTTCTTCGCACAAATTCTTAGAAAACCGGCCAAACATATACTATTCCTTCGTAAAACAACGAGCTACACCGAATGGCGAAGGTCTCAAACCGTTTAGAGCAAGTGGAGCGGATATAAATGCGGAAATGCATGTAAAATTGCAACTCTACTCTCTTGTTTTGGAATGTTTCTGCGCACAAACTGTTAGAAAACCGGTCAAACGCATACTATTCCTTCGTAAAGCATCGAGTTACATCGAATGGTGATGGTCCCAAACCATTTAAAGCAAGTGGAGCGGATATAAATGCGGAAATGCATGTAAAATTACAACTCTACTCTTTTATTTTGAAGTGTTTCTGAGCACAAACTGTTAGGAAACCGGCCAAAGGCATACTATTCCGACGTAAAACATCGAGCTACGTCGAATGGCGAACGTCACAAACCGTTTAGATCAAGTAGAGCGGATATAAATGCAGAAATGCATGTAAAATTCCACTCCTTTTCCGTAATTTTGTAGTGTTTCTGCGCAGAAACTAACAGGAAACCGGCCAAAGGCATACTATTCCTTCGTAAAGCATCGAGTTACATCGAATGGTGAAGGTCCCAAACCATTTAAAGCAAGCGGATCGGATATAAATATGGATATCCTTGTAAAATTACAACTCTACTCTTTTATTTTGGAGTGCTTCTGCTCACAAACTGTTAGGAAACCGGCCAAAGGCATACTATTCCTTCGTAAAACATCGAGTTACATCGAATGGAGAAGGTCCCAAACCATTTAGAGTAACTGAAGCGGATATAAATGCGGAAATGCATGTAAAATTGCAACTCTACTCCCTTATTTCGCAGTCTTTCTTCGCACAAATTCTTAGAAAACCGGCCAAACATATACTATTCCTTCGTAAAACAACGAGCTACACCGAATGGCGAAGGTCTCAAACCGTTTAGAGCAAGTGGAGCGGATATAAATGCGGAAATGCATGTAAAATTGCAACTCTACTCTCTTATTTTGGAATGTTTCTGCGCACAAACTGTTAGAAAACCGGTCAAACGCATACTATTCCTTCGTAAAACATTGAGCTTCATCGAATGACGAAGGCCACAAACCGTTTAGAGCAAGGGGAGCGGATATAAATGCGGAAATGAATGTAAAACTACAACTCTACTCCCTTATTTTGGAGTGTTTCTGAGCACAAACTGTTAGGAAACCGGCCAAAGGCATACTATTCCGAAGTAAAACATCGAGCTACGTCGAATGGCGAACGTCACAAACCGTTTAGAGCAAGTAGAGCGGATATAAATGCAGAAATGCATGTAAAATTCCACTCCTTCTCCGTAATTTTGGAGTGTTTCTGCGCAGAAACTAACAGGAAACCGGCCAAAGGCATACTATTCCTTCGTAAAGCATCGAGTTACATCGAATGGTGAAGGTCCCAAACCATTTAAAGCAAGCGGATCGGATATAAATATGGATATCCTTGTAAAATTACAACTCTACTCTTTTATTTTGGAGTGCTTCTGCTCACAAACTGTTAGGAAACCGGCCAAAGGCATACTATTCCTTCGTAAAACATCGAGTTACATCGAATGGAGAAGGTCCCAAACCATTTAGAGTAACTGAAGCTGATATAAATGCGGAAATGCATGTAAAATTGCAACTCTACTCCCTTATTTCGCAGTCTTTCTTCGCACAAATTCTTAGAAAACCGGCCAAACATATACTATTCCTTCGTAAAACAACGAGCTACACCGAATGGCGAAGGTCTCAAACCGTTTAGAGCAAGTGGAGCGGATATAAATGCGGAAATGCATGTAAAATTGCAACTCTACTCTCTTATTTTGGAATGTTTCTGCGCACAAACTGTTAGAAAACCGGTCAAACGCATACTATTCCTTCGTAAAACATTGAGCTTCATCGAATGACGAAGGCCACAAACCGTTTAGAGCAAGGGGAGCGGATATAAATGCGGAAATGAATGTAAAACTACAACTCTACTCCCTTATTTTGGAGTGTTTCTGAGCACAAACTGTTAGGAAACCGGCCAAAGGCATACTATTCCGAAGTAAAACATCGAGCTACGTCGAATGGCGAACGTCACAAACCGTTTAGAGCAAGTAGAGCGGATATAAATGCAGAAATGCATGTAAAATTCCACTCCTTCTCCGTAATTTTGGAGTGTTTCTGCGCAGAAACTAACAGGAAACCGGCCAAAGGCATACTATTCCTTCGTAAAACATCGAGCTACATCGAATGGCGAAGGTAACAAACCGTTTAGATCAAAGTGGAGCGGATATAAATGCGGAAATGCATGTAAAATTTCAACTCTACTCTTTTATTTTGGAGTGTTTCCGCTCACAAACTGTTAGGAAACCGGCCAAAGGCATACTATTCCGACGTAAAACATCGAGTTACACCGAATGGCGAAGGTCCCAAACCGTTTAGAGTAAGTGAAGCGGATATAAATGCGGAAATGCATGTAAAATTGCAACTCTACTCTCTTATTTTGGAATGTTTCTGCTCACAAACTGTTAGGAAACCGGCCAAAGGCATATTATTCCGTCGTAAAACATCGAGCTACATCGAATGGCGAAGGTCCCAAACCATTTAGAGCAAGTGGAGCGGATATAAATATGGAAATCCTTGTAAAATTACAACTCTACTCTTTTATTTTGGAGTGCTTCTGCTCACAAACTGTTAGGAAACCGGCCAAAGGCATACTATTCCTTCGTAAAACATCGAGTTACATCGAATGGAGAAGGTCCCAAACCATTTAGGGTAACTGAAGCGGATATAAATGCGGAAATGCATGTAAAATTGCAACTCTACTCTCTTATTTTGGAATGTTTCTACGTACAAACTGTTAGAAAACCGGTCAAACGCATACTATTCCTTCGTAAAGCATCGAGTTACATCGAATGGCGAAGGTCCCAAACCGTTTAAAGCAAGTGGAGCGGATATAAATGCGGAAATGCATGTAAAATTACAACTCTACTCTTTTATTTTGGAGTGTTTCTGAGCACAAACTGTTAGGAAACCGGCCAAAGGCATACTATTCCGACGTAAAACATCGAGCTACGTCGAATGGCGAACGTCATAAACCGTTTAGAGCAAGTAGAGCGGATATAAATGCAGAAATGCATGTAAAATTCCACTCCTTTTCCGTAATTTTGGAGTGTTTCTGCGCAGAAACTAACAGGAAACCGGCCAAAGGCATACTATTCCTTCGTAAAGCATCGAGTTACATCGAATGGTGAAGGTCCCAAACCATTTAAAGCAAGCGGATCGGATATAAATATCGATATCCTTGTAAAATTACAACTCTACTCTTTTATTTTGGAGTGCGTCTGCTCACAAACTGTTAGGAAACCGGCCAAAGGCATACTATTCCTTCGTAAAACATCGAGTTACATCGAATGGAGAAGGTCCCAAACCATTTAGAGTAACTGAAGCGGATATAAATGCGGAAATGCATGTAAAATTGCAACTCTACTCTCTTGTTTTGGAATGTTTCTGCGCACAAACTGTTAGAAAACCGGTCAAACGCATACTATTCCTTCGTAAAACATTGAGCTACATCGAATGGCGAACGTCACAAACCGTTTAGAGCAAGTAGAGCGGATATAAATGCAGAAATGCATGTAAAATTCCACTCCTTTTCCGTAATTTTGGAGTGTTTCTGCGCAGAAACTAACAGGAAACCGGCCAAAGGCATATTATTCCGTCGTAAAACATCGAGCTACATCGAATGGCGAAGGTCCCAAACCATTTAGAGCAAGTGGAGCGGATATAAATATGGAAATCCTTGTAAAATTACAACTCTACTCTTTTATTTTGGAGTGCTTCTGCTCACAAACTGTTAGGAAACCGGCCAAAGGCATACTATTCCTTCGTAAAACATCGAGTTACATCGAATGGAGAAGGTCCCAAACCATTTAGGGTAACTGAAGCGGATATAAATGCGGAAATGCATGTAAAATTGCAACTCTACTCTCTTATTTTGGAATGTTTCTACGTACAAACTGTTAGAAAACCGGTCAAACGCATACTATTCCTTCGTAAAGCATCGAGTTACATCGAATGGTGAAGGTCCCAAACCATTTAAAGCAAGTGGAGCGGATATAAATGCGGAAATGCATGTAAAATTACAACTCTACTCTTTTATTTTGGAGTGTTTCTGAGCACAAACTGTTAGGAAACCGGCCAAAGGCATACTATTCCGACGTAAAACATCGAGCTACGTCGAATGGCGAACGTCATAAACCGTTTAGAGCAAGTAGAGCGGATATAAATGCAGAAATGCATGTAAAATTCCACTCCTTTTCCGTAATTTTGGAGTGTTTCTGCGCAGAAACTAACAGGAAACCGGCCAAAGGCATACTATTCCTTCGTAAAGCATCGAGTTACATCGAATGGTGAAGGTCCCAAACCATTTAAAGCAAGCGGATCGGATATAAATATCGATATCCTTGTAAAATTACAACTCTACTCTTTTATTTTGGAGTGCGTCTGCTCACAAACTGTTAGGAAACCGGCCAAAGGCATACTATTCCTTCGTAAAACATCGAGTTACATCGAATGGAGAAGGTCCCAAACCATTTAGAGTAACTGAAGCGGATATAAATGCGGAAATGCATGTAAAATTGCAACTCTACTCTCTTGTTTTGGAATGTTTCTGCGCACAAACTGTTAGAAAACCGGTCAAACGCATACTATTCCTTCGTAAAACATTGAGCTACATCGAATGGCGAACGTCACAAACCGTTTAGAGCAAGTAGAGCGGATATAAATGCAGAAATGCATGTAAAATTCCACTCCTTTTCCGTAATTTTGGAGTGTTTCTGCGCAGAAACTAACAGGAAACCGGCCAAAGGCATACTATTCCTTCGTAAAGCATCGAGTTACATCGAATGGTGAAGGTCCCAAACCATTTAAGGGGTTAGGCCACTCTAGAGACCGAAAAATTAGCCATTTTTAGGATTTTTTTTTCAGAAGTACTACAAAATAAATCGGGATTCCAATAAAGAGTATTTATTATACATATCAATGACTATATACAGTAATTTTTTTAAGGCGATTAATTTCAAAATGGCGGCTGTACCAGTAGTTTTGTAATGATGTCTCCGTTGTTTCATGGTCCACGCACGGACAAATCAGCTCCTGTAATTTCATAATTATAAAAAACCAATTTTGTTTTGTTATTCTATATAATACCTGCTTTATCAGTACGTAGGTTTTTTTCGATATATTAATTTTTGGCGAAATGGCGCACTTCTAAAGTGGAAAATGAATAATTGGCCTAAAAAATCATCACTTAATTGCTAATAACAAATGAACTATGCAATGTATCAAAAAAATCCTACGTACTGCCGTGGACAATGTATTTTTCGAGATATGTTCAAAATTTCAAGTGAATCGGTTGAAAATTGTCTGAGTTATGTTGCCGTTAAACTTAAAAAACGTGGTTTTGAGATATACGCGTTTGAAGTTTTCAGTAGTAGAAAATCATGAATAATTTTGCAATACCTTTAATCTGCGATGCCTGCACCATACAATTGGCCTTCCAGATTATCGTCCTGCTCTTGCTTTTCTTTTCTTCTCGATCTTGAAGAGATTCTTGCCTCTTTTGCCCGTTCAGACAGCGATCTCTCCGCATGCTTTATGCGCTGTCTGTCAATTTCCAGGCACATTTCATAGCTGTTCGGGCCGATTTCCAAGCCCATTGCCTGAATTATGTGCAGAATTGAAGAGAACCCGTCATTATATATGCAAATTGCAATTTCCGTAGCCACATCTAAAACTGTTTTTCCACTCGAAGTGGATTTCGGAGCCAATGCCCACACAGTCGAATTGAAGCTTTCGTTCCTATTTTGCGTGTAACCGCCGATGCAGCGAGTTAGAAGATTTTCACTGGTCAGTTCTTCATAGACTGGTTTGTTAACTTCAGAGACTTCAATTGGAAGAGCTGGCTTATATTTATACTCAGTCAAAGTATTTGTAGCTTTAGCTCGTTGCAAGGAGCACTATGAATCCTGTCCAATAGGACATTTGTCGTGCTGCGGTTTGTCATCAGTCGATAATTTATGATCCAGTGTAGCCCATATACTGCTTTTCATGTTCTCAACTGAATCACTGTTTCTACGAATTGGTAATCCGTAATAAATACATAGCACTTGCAAATTAATTTGCCCTTATAATCGCTACGAGACAATCGCACGAAGATTGTGCATCGATAAAAATGAGCGTTTGTCGACTAACCTCTTTCTCGAATGTTTGGCTGAGCCTAAATGACTGAAAGAGACGTTCGGCAAGTCTAAACTTGACTAGACTAGTCGAAACGACAAATGATTTCAATAACATGTACCTAGTCCGATACCCTAATGTACTTTACCTCGACCGCTCACAAAAGGAGTCCAGGCGGCCTCGTACTAAAATTTGAAAACCAAGTATTTAGAAAATTTTCCCGACCATAACCTTTTAGGACATCATTTTTGAGGTCGCAAAGGATAATTTAAAAGTAAAAAAAAAAAAATGATTTTTCAAAAATTCTAGAGTGGCCTAACCCCTTAAAGCAAGCGGATCGGATATAAATATGGATATCCTTGTAAAATTACAACTCTACTCTTTTATTTTGGAGTGCTTCTGCTCACAAACTGTTAGGAAACCGGCCAAAGGCATACTATTCCTTCGTAAAACATCGAGTTACATCGAATGGAGAAGGTCCCAAACCATTTAGAGTAACTGAAGCAGATATAAATGCGGAAATGCATGTAAAATTGCAACTCTACTCCCTTATTTCGCAGTCTTTCTTCGCACAAATTCTTAGAAAACCGGCCAAACATATACTATTCCTTCGTAAAACAACGAGCTACACCGAATGGCGAAGGTCTCAAACCGTTTAGAGCAAGTGGAGCGGATATAAATGCGGAAATGCATGTAAAATTGCAACTCTACTCTCTTGTTTTGGAATGTTTCTGCGCACAAACTGTTAGAAAACCGGTCAAACGCATACTATTCCTTCGTAAAACATTGAGCTACATCGAATGGCGAAGGCCACAAACCGTTTAGAGCAAGGGGAGCGGATATAAATGCGGAAATGAATGTAAAACTACAACTCTACTCCCTTATTTTGGAGTGTTTCTGAGCACAAACTGTTAGGAAACCGGCCAAAGGCATACTATTCCGAAGTAAAACATCGAGCTACGTCGAATGGCGAACGTCACAAACCGTTTAGAGCAAGTAGAGCGGATATAAATGCAGAAATGCATGTAAAATTCCACTCCTTCTCCGTAATTTTGGAGTGTTTCTGCGCAGAAACTAACAGGAAACCGGCCAAAGGCATACTATTCCTTCGTAAAACATCGAGCTACATCGAATGGCGAAGGTAACAAACCGTTTAGATCAAAGTGGAGCGGATATAAATGCGGAAATGCATGTAAAATTTCAACTCTACTCTTTTATTTTGGAGTGTTTCCGCTCACAAACTGTTAGGAAACCGGCCAAAGGCATACTATTCCGACGTAAAACATCGAGTTACACCGAATGGCGAAGGTCCCAAACCGTTTAGAGTAAGTGAAGCGGATATAAATGCGGAAATGCATGTAAAATTGCAACTCTACTCTCTTATTTTGGAATGTTTCTGCTCACAAACTGTTAGGAAACCGGCCAAAGGCATATTATTCCGTCGTAAAACATCGAGCTACATCGAATGGCGAAGGTCCCAAACCATTTAGAGCAAGTGGAGCGGATATAAATATGGAAATCCTTGTAAAATTACAACTCTACTCTTTTATTTTGGAGTGCTTCTGCTCACAAACTGTTAGGAAACCGGCCAAAGGCATACTATTCCTTCGTAAAACATCGAGTTACATCGAATGGAGAAGGTCCCAAACCATTTAGGGTAACTGAAGCGGATATAAATGCGGAAATGCATGTAAAATTGCAACTCTACTCTCTTATTTTGGAATGTTTCTACGTACAAACTGTTAGAAAACCGGTCAAACGCATACTATTCCTTCGTAAAGCATCGAGTTACATCGAATGGTGAAGGTCCCAAACCATTTAAAGCAAGTGGAGCGGATATAAATGCGGAAATGCATGTAAAATTACAACTCTACTCTTTTATTTTGGAGTGTTTCTGAGCACAAACTGTTAGGAAACCGGCCAAAGGCATACTATTCCGACGTAAAACATCGAGCTACGTCGAATGGCGAACGTCATAAACCGTTTAGAGCAAGTAGAGCGGATATAAATGCAGAAATGCATGTAAAATTCCACTCCTTTTCCGTAATTTTGGAGTGTTTCTGCGCAGAAACTAACAGGAAACCGGCCAAAGGCATACTATTCCTTCGTAAAGCATCGAGTTACATCGAATGGTGAAGGTCCCAAACCATTTAAAGCAA
The DNA here is from genome assembly GCA_917499265.3 of Mimumesa dahlbomi. Taxonomy (NCBI): domain Eukaryota; kingdom Metazoa; phylum Arthropoda; class Insecta; order Hymenoptera; family Crabronidae; genus Mimumesa; species Mimumesa dahlbomi. Next base: position 407,870 of record OU824120.1, on the reverse strand, counting down.
GCGGATCGGATATAAATATCGATATCCTTGTAAAATTACAACTCTACTCTTTTATTTTGGAGTGCTTCTGCTCACAAACTGTTAGGAAACCGGCCAAAGGCATACTATTCCTTCGTAAAACATCGAGTTACATCGAATGGAGAAGGTCCCAAACCATTTAGAGTAACTGAAGCGGATATAAATGCGGAAATGCATGTAAAATTGCAACTCTACTCTCTTGTTTTGGAATGTTTCTGCGCACAAACTGTTAGAAAACCGGTCAAACGCATACTATTCCTTCGTAAAACATTGAGCTACATCGAATGGCGAACGTCACAAACCGTTTAGAGCAAGTGGAGCGGATATAAATGCGGAAATGCATGTAAAATTACAACTCTACTCTTTTATTTTGAAGTGTTTCTGAGCACAAACTGTTAGGAAACCGGCCAAAGGCATACTATTCCGACGTAAAACATCGAGCTACGTCGAATGGCGAACGTCACAAACCGTTTAGATCAAGTAGAGCGGATATAAATGCAGAAATGCATGTAAAATTCCACTCCTTTTCCGTAATTTTGTAGTGTTTCTGCGCAGAAACTAACAGGAAACCGGCCAAAGGCATACTATTCCTTCGTAAAGCATCGAGTTACATCGAATGGTGAAGGTCCCAAACCATTTAAAGCAAGCGGATCGGATATAAATATGGATATCCTTGTAAAATTACAACTCTACTCTTTTATTTTGGAGTGCTTCTGCTCACAAACTGTTAGGAAACCGGCCAAAGGCATACTATTCCTTCGTAAAACATCGAGTTACATCGAATGGAGAAGGTCCCAAACCATTTAGAGTAACTGAAGCGGATATAAATGCGGAAATGCATGTAAAATTGCAACTCTACTCCCTTATTTCGCAGTCTTTCTTCGCACAAATTCTTAGAAAACCGGCCAAACACATACTATTCCTTCGTAAAACAACGAGCTACACCGAATGGCGAAGGTCTCAAACCGTTTAGAGCAAGTGGAGCGGATATAAATGCGGAAATGCATGTAAAATTGCAACTCTACTCTCTTGTTTTGGAATGTTTCTGCGCACAAACTGTTAGAAAACCGGTCAAACGCATACTATTCCTTCGTAAAACATTGAGCTACATCGAATGGCGAAGGCCACAAACCGTTTAGAGCAAGGGGAGCGGATATAAATGCGGAAATGAATGTAAAACTACAACTCTACTCCCTTATTTTGGAGTGTTTCTGAGCACAAACTGTTAGGAAACCGGCCAAAGGCATACTATTCCGAAGTAAAACATCGAGCTACGTCGAATGGCGAACGTCACAAACCGTTTAGAGCAAGTAGAGCGGATATAAATGCAGAAATGCATGTAAAATTCCACTCCTTCTCCGTAATTTTGGAGTGTTTCTGCGCAGAAACTAACAGGAAACCGGCCAAAGGCATACTATTCCTTCGTAAAACATCGAGCTACATCGAATGGCGAAGGTAACAAACCGTTTAGATCAAAGTGGAGCGGATATGAATGCGGAAATGCATGTAAAATTTCAACTCTACTCTTTTATTTTGGAGTGTTTCCGCTCACAAACTGTTAGGAAACCGGCCAAAGGCATACTATTCCGACGTAAAACATCGAGTTACACCGAATGGCGAAGGTCCCAAACCGTTTAGAGTAAGTGAAGCGGATATAAATGCGGAAATGCATGTAAAATTGCAACTCTACTCTCTTATTTTGGAATGTTTCTGCTCACAAACTGTTAGGAAACCGGCCAAAGGCATATTATTCCGTCGTAAAACATCGAGCTACATCGAATGGCGAAGGTCCCAAACCATTTAGAGCAAGTGGAGCGGATATAAATATGGAAATCCTTGTAAAATTACAACTCTACTCTTTTATTTTGGAGTGCTTCTGCTCACAAACTGTTAGGAAACCGGCCAAAGGCATACTATTCCTTCGTAAAACATCGAGTTACATCGAATGGAGAAGGTCCCAAACCATTTAGGGTAACTGAAGCGGATATAAATGCGGAAATGCATGTAAAATTGCAACTCTACTCTCTTATTTTGGAATGTTTCTACGTACAAACTGTTAGAAAACCGGTCAAACGCATACTATTCCTTCGTAAAGCATCGAGTTACATCGAATGGTGAAGGTCCCAAACCATTTAAAGCAAGTGGAGCGGATATAAATGCGGAAATGCATGTAAAATTACAACTCTACTCTTTTATTTTGGAGTGTTTCTGAGCACAAACTGTTAGGAAACCGGCCAAAGGCATACTATTCCGACGTAAAACATCGAGCTACGTCGAATGGCGAACGTCACAAACCGTTTAGAGCAAGTAGAGCGGATATAAATGCAGAAATGCATGTAAAATTCCTCTCCTTTTCCGTAATTTTGGAGTGTTTCTGCGCAGAAACTAACAGGAAACCGGCCAAAGGCATACTATTCCTTCGTAAAGCATCGAGTTACATCAAATGGTGAAGGTCCCAAACCATTTAAAGCAAGCGGATCGGATATAAATATGGATATCCTTGTAAAATTACAACTCTACTCTTTTATTTTGGAGTGCTTCTGCTCACAAACTGTTAGGAAACCGGCCAAAGGGATACTATTCCGACGTAAAACATCGAGCTACGTCGAATGGCGAACGTCACAAACCGTTTAGAGCAAGTAGAGCGGATATAAATGCAGAAATGCATGTAAAATTCCACTCCTTTTCCGTAATTTTGGAGTGTTTCTGCGCAGAAACTAACAGGAAACCGGCCAAAGGCATACTATTCCTTCGTAAAGCATCGAGTTACATCGAATGGTGAAGGTCCCAAACCATTTAAAGCAAGCGGATCGGATGTAAATATGGATATCCTTGTAAAATTACAACTCTACTCTTTTATTTTGGAGTGCTTCTGCTCACAAACTGTTAGGAAACCGGCCAAAGGCATACTATGCCTTCGTAAAACATCGAGTTACATCGAATGGAGAAGGTCCCAAACCATTTAGGGTAACTGAAGCGGATATAAATGCGGAAATGCATGTAAAATTGCAACTCTACTCTCTTATTTTGGAATGTTTCTACGTACAAACTGTTAGAAAACCGGTCAAACGCATACTATTCCTTCGTAAAGCATCGAGTTACATCGAATGGTGAAGGTCCCAAACCATTTAAAGCAAGTGGAGCGGATATAAATGCGGAAATGCATGTAAAATTACAACTCTACTCTTTTATTTTGGAGTGTTTCTGAGCACAAACTGTTAGGAAACCAGCCAAAGGCATACTATTCCGACGTAAAACATCGAGCTACGTCGAATGGCGAACGTCACAAACCGTTTAGAGCAAGTAGAGCGGATATAAATGCAGAAATGCATGTAAAATTCCACTCCTTTTCCGTAATTTTGGAGTGTTTCTGCGCAGAAACTAACAGGAAACCGGCCAAAGGCATACTATTCCTTCGTAAAGCATCGATTTACATCGAATGGTGAAGGTCCCAAACCATTTAGGGTAACTAAAGCGGATATAAATGCGGAAATGCATGTAAAATTGCAACTCAACTCTTTTATTTTGGAGTGCTTCTGCTCACAAACTGTTAGGAAACCGGCCAAAGGCATACTATTCCTTCGTAAAACATCGAGTTACATCGAATGGAGAAGGTCCCAAACCATTTAGGGTAACTGAAGCGGATATAAATGCGGAAATGCATGTAAAATTGCAACTCTACTCTCTTATTTTGGAATGTTTCTGCGTACAAACTGTTAGAAAACCGGTCAAACGCATACTATTCCTTCGTAAAGCATCGAGTTACATCGAATGGTGAAGGTCCCAAACCATTTAAAGCAAGCGGATCGGATATAAATATGGATATCCTTGTAAAATTACAACTCTACTCTTTTATTTTGGAGTGCTTCTGCTCACAAACTGTTAGGAAACCGGCCAAAGGCATACTATTCCGACGTAAAACATCGAGCTACGTCGAATGGCGAACGTCACAAACCGTTTAGAGCAAGTAGAGCGGATATAAATGCAGAAATGCATGTAAAATTCCACTCCTTTTCCGTAATTTTGGAGTGTTTCTGCGCAGAAACTAACAGGAAACCGGCCAAAGGCATACTATTCCTTCGTAAAGCATCGAGTTACATCGAATGGTGAAGGTCCCAAACCATTTAAAGCAAGCGGATCGGATGTAAATATGGATATCCTTGTAAAATTACAACTCTACTCTTTTATTTTGGAGTGCTTCTGCTCACAAACTGTTAGGAAACCGGCCAAAGGCATACTATGCCTTCGTAAAACATCGAGTTACATCGAATGGAGAAGGTCCCAAACCATTTAGGGTAACTGAAGCGGATATAAATGCGGAAATGCATGTAAAATTGCAACTCTACTCTCTTATTTTGGAATGTTTCTACGTACAAACTGTTAGAAAACCGGTCAAACGCATACTATTCCTTCGTAAAGCATCGAGTTACATCGAATGGTGAAGGTCCCAAACCATTTAAAGCAAGTGGAGCGGATATAAATGCGGAAATGCATGTAAAATTACAAATCTACTCTTTTATTTTGGAGTGTTTCTGAGCACAAACTGTTAGGAAACCAGCCAAAGGCATACTATTCCGACGTAAAACATCGAGCTACGTCGAATGGCGAACGTCACAAACCGTTTAGAGCAAGTAGAGCGGATATAAATGCAGAAATGCATGTAAAATTCCACTCCTTTTCCGTAATTTTGGAGTGTTTCTGCGCAGAAACTAACAGGAAACCGGCCAAAGGCATACTATTCCTTCGTAAAGCATCGATTTACATCGAATGGTGAAGGTCCCAAACCATTTAGGGTAACTAAAGCGGATATAAATGCGGAAATGCATGTAAAATTGCAACTCTACTCTCTTGTTTTGGAATGTTTCTGCGCACAAACTGTTAGAAAACCGGTCAAACGCATACTATTCCTTCGTAAATCATTGAGCTTCATCGAATGGCGAAGGCCACAAACCGTTTAGAGCAAGGGGAGCGGATATAAATGCGGAAATGAATGTAAAACTACAACTCTACTCCCTTATTTTGGAGTGTTTCTGAGCACAAACTGTTAGGAAACCGGCCAACGGCATACTATTCCGACGTAAAACATCGAGCTACGTCGAATGGCGAACGTCACAAACCGTTTAGAGCAAGTAGAGCGGATATAAATGCAGAAATGCATGTAAAATTCCACTCCTTTTCCGTAATTTTGTAGTGTTTCTGCGCAGAAACTAACAGGAAACCGGCCAAAGGCATAATATTCCTTCGTAAAGCATCGAGTTACATCGAATGGTGAAGGTCCCAAACCATTTAAAGCAAGCGGATCGGATATAAATATCGATATCCTTGTAAAATTACAACTCTACTCTTTTATTTTGGAGTGCTTCTGCTCACAAACTGTTAGGAAACCGGCCAAAGGCATACTATTCCTTCGTAAAACATCGAGTTACATCGAATGGAGAAGGTCCCAAACCATTTAGAGTAACTGAAGCAGATATAAATGCGGAAATGCATGTAAAATTGCAACTCTACTCTCTTATTTTGGAATGTTTCTGCGCACAAACTGTTAGAAAACCGGCCAACGGCATACTATTCCGACGTAAAACATCGAGCTACGTCGAATGGCGAACGTCACAAACCGTTTAGAGCAAGTAGAGCGGATATAAATGCAGAAATGCATGTAAAATTCCACTCCTTTTCCGTAATTTTGTAGTGTTTCTGCGCAGAAACTAACAGGAAACCGGCCAAAGGCATACTATTCCTTCGTAAAGCATCGAGTTACATCGAATGGTGAAGGTCCCAAACCATTTAAAGCAAGCGGATCGGATGTAAATATGGATATCCTTGTAAAATTACAACTCTACTCTCTTATTTTGGAATGTTTCTGCTCACAAACTGTTAGGAAACCGGCCAAAGGCATATTATTCCGTCGTAAAACATCGAGCTACATCGAATGGCGAAGGTCCCAAACCATTTAGAGCAAGTGGAGCGGATATAAATATGGAAATCCTTGTAAAATTACAACCCTACTCTTTTATTTTGGAGTGCTTCTGCTCACAAACTGTTAGGAAACCGGCCAAAGGCATACTATTCCTTCGTAAAACATCGAGTTACATCGAATGGAGAAGGTCCCAAACCATTTAGGGTAACTGAAGCGGATATAAATGCGGAAATGCATGTAAAATTGCAATTCTACTCTCTTATTTTGGAATGTTTCTACGTACAAACTGTTAGAAAACCGGTCAAACGCATACTATTCCTTCGTAAAGCATCGAGTTACATCGAATGGTGAAGGTCCCAAACCATTTAAAGCAAGTGGAGTGGATATAAATGCGGAAATGCATGTAAAATTACAACTCTACTCTTTTATTTTGGAGTGTTTCTGAGCACAAACTGTTAGGAAACCGGCCAAAGGCATACTATTCCGACGTAAAACATCGAGCTACGTCGAATGGCGAACGTCACAAACCGTTTAGAGCAAGTAGAGCGGATATAAATGCAGAAATGCATGTAAAATTCCTCTCCTTTTCCGTAATTTTGGAGTGTTTCTGCGCAGAAACTAACAGGAAACCGGCCAAAGGCATACTATTCCTTCGTAAAGCATCGAGTTACATCAAATGGTGAAGGTCCCAAACCATTTAAAGCAAGCGGATCGGATATAAATATGGATATCCTTGTAAAATTACAACTCTACTCTTTTATTTTGGAGTGCTTCTGCTCACAAACTGTTAGGAAACCGGCCAAAGGCATACTATTCCGACGTAAAACATCGAGCTACGTCGAATGGCGAACGTCACAAACCGTTTAGAGCAAGTAGAGCGGATATAAATGCAGAAATGCATGTAAAATTCCACTCCTTTTCCGTAATTTTGGAGTGTTTCTGCGCAGAAACTAACAGGAAACCGGCCAAAGGCATACTATTCCTTCGTAAAGTATCGAGTTACATCGAATGGTGAAGGTCCCAAACCATTTAAAGCAAGCGGATCGGATGTAAATATGGATATCCTTGTAAAATTACAACTCTACTCTTTTATTTTGGAGTGCTTCTGCTCACAAACTGTTAGGAAACCGGCCAAAGGCATACTATGCCTTCGTAAAACATCGAGTTACATCGAATGGAGAAGGTCCCAAACCATTTAGGGTAACTGAAGCGGATATAAATGCGGAAATGCATGTAAAATTGCAACTCTACTCTCTTATTTTGGATTGTTTCTACGTACAAACTGTTAGAAAACCGGTCAAACGCATACTATTCCTTCGTAAAGCATCGAGTTACATCGAATGGTGAAGGTCCCAAACCATTTAAAGCAAGTGGAGCGGATATAAATGCGGAAATGCATGTAAAATTACAACTCTACTCTTTTATTTTGGAGTGTTTCTGAGCACAAACTGTTAGGAAACCAGCCAAAGGCATACTATTCCGACGTAAAACATCGAGCTACGTCGAATGGCGAACGTCACAAACCGTTTAGAGCAAGTAGAGCGGATATAAATGCAGAAATGCATGTAAAATTCCACTCCTTTTCCGTAATTTTGGAGTGTTTCTGCGCAGAAACTAACAGGAAACCGGCCAAAGGCATACTATTCCTTCGTAAAGCATCGATTTACATCGAATGGTGAAGGTCCCAAACCATTTAGGGTAACTAAAGCGGATATAAATGCGGAAATGCATGTAAAATTGCAACTCTACTCTCTTGTTTTGGAATGTTTCTGCGCACAAACTGTTAGAAAACCGGTCAAACGCATACTATTCCTTCGTAAATCATTGAGCTTCATCGAATGGCGAAGGCCACAAACCGTTTAGAGCAAGGGGAGCGGATATAAATTCGGAAATGAATGTAAAACTACAACTCTACTCCCTTATTTTGGAGTGTTTCTGAGCACAAACTGTTAGGAAACCGGCCAAAGGCATACTATTCCGACGTAAAACATGGAGTTACATCGAATGGAGAAGGTCCCAAACCGTTTAGAGTAAGTGCAGCGGATATAAATGCGGAAATGCATGTAAAATTGCAACTATACTCTCTTATTTTGGAGTGCTTCTGCTCACAAACTGTTAGGAAACCGGCCAAAGGCATACTATTCCGACGTAAAACATCGAGCTACGTCGAATGGCGAACGTCACAAACCGTTTAGAGCAAGTAGAGCGGATATAAATGCAGAAATGCATGTAAAATTCCTCTCCTTTTCCGTAATTTTGGAGTGTTTCTGCGCAGAAACTAACAGGAAACCGGCCAAAGGCATACTATTCCTTCGTAAAGCATCGAGTTACATCAAATGGTGAAGGTCCCAAACCATTTAAAGCAAGCGGATCGGATATAAATATGGATATCCTTGTAAAATTACAACTCTACTCTTTTATTTTGGAGTGCTTCTGCTCACAAACTGTTAGGAAACCGGCCAAAGGCATACTATTCCGACGTAAAACATCGAGCTACGTCGAATGGCGAACGTCACAAACCGTTTAGAGCAAGTAGAGCGGATATAAATGCAGAAATGCATGTAAAATTCCACTCCTTTTCCGTAATTTTGGAGTGTTTCTGCGCAGAAACTAACAGGAAACCGGCCAAAGGCATACTATTCCTTCGTAAAGCATCGAGTTACATCGAATGGTGAAGGTCCCAAACCATTTAAAGCAAGCGGATCGGATGTAAATATGGATATCCTTGTAAAATTACAACTCTACTCTTTTATTTTGGAGTGCTTCTGCTCACAAACTGTTAGGAAACCGGCCAAAGGCATACTATGCCTTCGTAAAACATCGAGTTACATCGAATGGAGAAGGTCCCAAACCATTTAGGGTAACTGAAGCGGATATAAATGCGGAAATGCATGTAAAATTGCAACTCTACTCTCTTATTTTGGAATGTTTCTACGTACAAACTGTTAGAAAACCGGTCAAACGCATACTATTCCTTCGTAAAGCATCGAGTTACATCGAATGGTGAAGGTCCCAAACCATTTAAAGCAAGTGGAGCGGATATAAATGCGGAAATGCATGTAAAATTACAACTCTACTCTTTTATTTTGGAGTGTTTCTGAGCACAAACTGTTAGGAAACCAGCCAAAGGCATACTATTCCGACGTAAAACATCGAGCTACGTCGAATGGCGAACGTCACAAACCGTTTAGAGCAAGTAGAGCGGATATAAATGCAGAAATGCATGTAAAATTCCACTCCTTTTCCGTAATTTTGGAGTGTTTCTGCGCAGAAACTAACAGGAAACCGGCCAAAGGCATACTATTCCTTCGTAAAGCATCGATTTACATCGAATGGTGAAGGTCCCAAACCATTTAGGGTAACTAAAGCGGATATAAATGCGGAAATGCATGTAAAATTGCAACTCTACTCTCTTGTTTTGGAATGTTTCTGCGCACAAACTGTTAGAAAACCGGTCAAACGCATACTATTCCTTCGTAAAGCATTGAGCTTCATCGAATGGCGAAGGCCACAAACCGTTTAGAGCAAGGGGAGCGGATATAAATGCGGAAATGAATGTAAAACTACAACTCTACTCCCTTATTTTGGAGTGTTTCTGCGCACAAACTGATAGGAAACCGGCCAAAGGCATACTATTCCGACGTAAAACATGGAGTTACATCGAATGGAGAAGGTCCCAAACCGTTTAGAGTAAGTGCAGCGGATATAAATGCGGAAATGCATGTAAAATTGCAACTATACTCTCTTATTTTGGAGTGTTTCTGCGAACAAACTGTTAGGAAACCGGCCAAAGGCATATTATTCCGACGTAAAACATCGAGCTACATCGAATGGTGATGGTCCCAAACCATTTAGAGCAAGTGGAGCGGATATAAATATGGAAATCCTTATAAAATTACAACTATACTCTCTTATTTTGGAGTGTTTCTGCGAACAAACTGTTAGGAAACCGGTCAAACGTATACTATTCCGTCGTAAAACATTGAGCTACATCGAATGGCGAAGGTCACAAACCGCTTAGAGCAAGTGGAGCGGATATAAATATGGAAATCCTTGAAAAATTACAACTCAACTCTTTTATTTTGGAGTGCTTCTGCTCACAAACTGTTAGGAAACCGGCCAAAGGCATACTATTCCTTCGTAAAACATCGAGTTACATCGAATGGAGAAGGTCCCAAACCATTTAGGGTAACTGAAGCGGATATAAATGCGGAAATGCATGTAAAATTGCAACTCTACTCTCTTATTTTGGAATGTTTCTGCGTACAAACTGTTAGAAAACCGGTCAAACGCATACTATTCCTTCGTAAAGCATCGAGTTACATCGAATGGTGAAGGTCCCAAACCATTTAAAGCAAGCGGATCGGATATAAATATGGATATCCTTGTAAAATTACAACTCTACTCTTTTATTTTGGAGTGCTTCTGCTCACAAACTGTTAGGAAACCGGCCAAAGGCATACTATTCCGACGTAAAACATCGAGCTACGTCGAATGGCGAACGTCACAAACCGTTTAGAGCAAGTAGAGCGGATATAAATGCAGAAATGCATGTAAAATTCCACTCCTTTTCCGTAATTTTGGAGTGTTTCTGCGCAGAAACTAACAGGAAACCGGCCAAAGGCATACTATTCCTTCGTAAAGCATCGAGTTACATCGAATGGTGAAGGTCCCAAACCATTTAAAGCAAGCGGATCGGATGTAAATATGGATATCCTTGTAAAATTACAACTCTACTCTTTTATTTTGGAGTGCTTCTGCTCACAAACTGTTAGGAAACCGGCCAAAGGCATACTATGCCTTCGTAAAACATCGAGTTACATCGAATGGAGAAGGTCCCAAACCATTTAGGGTAACTGAAGCGGATATAAATGCGGAAATGCATGTAAAATTGCAACTCTACTCTCTTATTTTGGAATGTTTCTACGTACAAACTGTTAGAAAACCGGTCAAACGCATACTATTCCTTCGTAAAGCATCGAGTTACATCGAATGGTGAAGGTCCCAAACCATTTAAAGCAAGTGGAGCGGATATAAATGCGGAAATGCATGTAAAATTACAAATCTACTCTTTTATTTTGGAGTGTTTCTGAGCACAAACTGTTAGGAAACCAGCCAAAGGCATACTATTCCGACGTAAAACATCGAGCTACGTCGAATGGCGAACGTCACAAACCGTTTAGAGCAAGTAGAGCGGATATAAATGCAGAAATGCATGTAAAATTCCACTCCTTTTCCGTAATTTTGGAGTGTTTCTGCGCAGAAACTAACAGGAAACCGGCCAAAGGCATACTATTCCTTCGTAAAGCATCGATTTACATCGAATGGTGAAGGTCCCAAACCATTTAGGGTAACTAAAGCGGATATAAATGCGGAAATGCATGTAAAATTGCAACTCTACTCTCTTGTTTTGGAATGTTTCTGCGCACAAACTGTTAGAAAACCGGTCAAACGCATACTATTCCTTCGTAAATCATTGAGCTTCATCGAATGGCGAAGGCCACAAACCGTTTAGAGCAAGGGGAGCGGATATAAATGCGGAAATGAATGTAAAACTACAACTCTACTCCCTTATTTTGGAGTGTTTCTGAGCACAAACTGTTAGGAAACCGGCCAACGGCATACTATTCCGACGTAAAACATCGAGCTACGTCGAATGGCGAACGTCACAAACCGTTTAGAGCAAGTAGAGCGGATATAAATGCAGAAATGCATGTAAAATTCCACTCCTTTTCCGTAATTTTGTAGTGTTTCTGCGCAGAAACTAACAGGAAACCGGCCAAAGGCATAATATTCCTTCGTAAAGCATCGAGTTACATCGAATGGTGAAGGTCCCAAACCATTTAAAGCAAGCGGATCGGATATAAATATCGATATCCTTGTAAAATTACAACTCTACTCTTTTATTTTGGAGTGCTTCTGCTCACAAACTGTTAGGAAACCGGCCAAAGGCATACTATTCCTTCGTAAAACATCGAGTTACATCGAATGGAGAAGGTCCCAAACCATTTAGAGTAACTGAAGCAGATATAAATGCGGAAATGCATGTAAAATTGCAACTCTACTCTCTTATTTTGGAATGTTTCTGCGCACAAACTGTTAGAAAACCGGCCAACGGCATACTATTCCGACGTAAAACATCGAGCTACGTCGAATGGCGAACGTCACAAACCGTTTAGAGCAAGTAGAGCGGATATAAATGCAGAAATGCATGTAAAATTCCACTCCTTTTCCGTAATTTTGTAGTGTTTCTGCGCAGAAACTAACAGGAAACCGGCCAAAGGCATACTATTCCTTCGTAAAGCATCGAGTTACATCGAATGGTGAAGGTCCCAAACCATTTAAAGCAAGCGGATCGGATGTAAATATGGATATCCTTGTAAAATTACAACTCTACTCTCTTATTTTGGAATGTTTCTGCTCACAAACTGTTAGGAAACCGGCCAAAGGCATATTATTCCGTCGTAAAACATCGAGCTACATCGAATGGCGAAGGTCCCAAACCATTTAGAGCAAGTGGAGCGGATATAAATATGGAAATCCTTGTAAAATTACAACTCTACTCTTTTATTTTGGAGTGCTTCTGCTCACAAACTGTTAGGAAACCGGCCAAAGGCATACTATTCCTTCGTAAAACATCGAGTTACATCGAATGGAGAAGGTCCCAAACCATTTAGGGTAACTGAAGCGGATATAAATGCGGAAATGCATGTAAAATTGCAATTCTACTCTCTTATTTTGGAATGTTTCTACGTACAAACTGTTAGAAAACCGGTCAAACGCATACTATTCCTTCGTAAAGCATCGAGTTACATCGAATGGTGAAGGTCCCAAACCATTTAAAGCAAGTGGAGCGGATATAAATGCGGAAATGCATGTAAAATTACAACTCTACTCTTTTATTTTGGAGTGTTTCTGAGCACAAACTGTTAGGAAACCGGCCAAAGGCATACTATTCCGACGTAAAACATCGAGCTACGTCGAATGGCGAACGTCACAAACCGTTTAGAGCAAGTAGAGCGGATATAAATGCAGAAATGCATGTAAAATTCCTCTCCTTTTCCGTAATTTTGGAGTGTTTCTGCGCAGAAACTAACAGGAAACCGGCCAAAGGCATACTATTCCTTCGTAAAGCATCGAGTTACATCAAATGGTGAAGGTCCCAAACCATTTAAAGCAAGCGGATCGGATATAAATATGGATATCCTTGTAAAATTACAACTCTACTCTTTTATTTTGGAGTGCTTCTGCTCACAAACTGTTAGGAAACCGGCCAAAGGCATACTATTCCGACGTAAAACATCGAGCTACGTCGAATGGCGAACGTCACAAACCGTTTAGAGCAAGTAGAGCGGATATAAATGCAGAAATGCATGTAAAATTCCACTCCTTTTCCGTAATTTTGGAGTGTTTCTGCGCAGAAACTAACAGGAAACCGGCCAAAGGCATACTATTCCTTCGTAAAGTATCGAGTTACATCGAATGGTGAAGGTCCCAAACCATTTAAAGCAAGCGGATCGGATGTAAATATGGATATCCTTGTAAAATTACAACTCTACTCTTTTATTTTGGAGTGCTTCTGCTCACAAACTGTTAGGAAACCGGCCAAAGGCATACTATGCCTTCGTAAAACATCGAGTTACATCGAATGGAGAAGGTCCCAAACCATTTAGGGTAACTGAAGCGGATATAAATGCGGAAATGCATGTAAAATTGCAATTCTACTCTCTTATTTTGGAATGTTTCTACGTACAAACTGTTAGAAAACCGGTCAAACGCATACTATTCCTTCGTAAAGCATCGAGTTACATCGAATGGTGAAGGTCCCAAACCATTTAAAGCAAGTGGAGCGGATATAAATGCGGAAATGCATGTAAAATTACAACTCTACTCTTTTATTTTGGAGTGTTTCTGAGCACAAACTGTTAGGAAACCAGCCAAAGGCATACTATTCCGACGTAAAACATCGAGCTACGTCGAATGGCGAACGTCACAAACCGTTTAGAGCAAGTAGAGCGGATATAAATGCAGAAATGCATGTAAAATTCCACTCCTTTTCCGTAATTTTGGAGTGTTTCTGCGCAGAAACTAACAGGAAACCGGCCAAAGGCATACTATTCCTTCGTAAAGCATCGATTTACATCGAATGGTGAAGGTCCCAAACCATTTAGGGTAACTAAAGCGGATATAAATGCGGAAATGCATGTAAAATTGCAACTCTACTCTCTTGTTTTGGAATGTTTCTGCGCACAAACTGTTAGAAAACCGGTCAAACGCATACTATTCCTTCGTAAATCATTGAGCTTCATCGAATGGCGAAGGCCACAAACCGTTTAGAGCAAGGGGAGCGGATATAAATTCGGAAATGAATGTAAAACTACAACTCTACTCCCTTATTTTGGAGTGTTTCTGAGCACAAACTGTTAGGAAACCGGCCAAAGGCATACTATTCCGACGTAAAACATGGAGTTACATCGAATGGAGAAGGTCCCAAACCGTTTAGAGTAAGTGCAGCGGATATAAATGCGGAAATGCATGTAAAATTGCAACTATACTCTCTTATTTTGGAGTGCTTCTGCTCACAAACTGTTAGGAAACCGGCCAAAGGCATACTATTCCGACGTAAAACATCGAGCTACGTCGAATGGCGAACGTCACAAACCGTTTAGAGCAAGTAGAGCGGATATAAATGCAGAAATGCATGTAAAATTCCTCTCCTTTTCCGTAATTTTGGAGTGTTTCTGCGCAGAAACTAACAGGAAACCGGCCAAAGGCATACTATTCCTTCGTAAAGCATCGAGTTACATCAAATGGTGAAGGTCCCAAACCATTTAAAGCAAGCGGATCGGATATAAATATGGATATCCTTGTAAAATTACAACTCTACTCTTTTATTTTGGAGTGCTTCTGCTCACAAACTGTTAGGAAACCGGCCAAAGGCATACTATTCCGACGTAAAACATCGAGCTACGTCGAATGGAGAACGTCACAAACCGTTTAGAGCAAGTAGAGCGGATATAAATGCAGAAATGCATGTAAAATTCCACTCCTTTTCCGTAATTTTGGAGTGTTTCTGCGCAGAAACTAACAGGAAACCGGCCAAAGGCATACTATTCCTTCGTAAAGCATCGAGTTACATCAAATGGTGAAGGTCCCAAACCATTTAAAGCAAGCGGATCGGATGTAAATATGGATATCCTTGTAAAATTACAACTCTACTCTTTTATTTTGGAGTGCTTCTGCTCACAAACTGTTAGGAAACCGGCCAAAGGCATACTATGCCTTCGTAAAACATCGAGTTACATCGAATGGAGAAGGTCCCAAACCATTTAGGGTAACTGAAGCGGATATAAATGCGGAAATGCATGTAAAATTGCAACTCTACTCTCTTATTTTGGAATGTTTCTACGTACAAACTGTTAGAAAACCGGTCAAACGCATACTATTCCTTCGTAAAGCATCGAGTTACATCGAATGGTGAAGGTCCCAAACCATTTAAAGCAAGTGGAGCGGATATAAATGCGGAAATGCATGTAAAATTACAACTCTACTCTTTTATTTTGGAGTGTTTCTGAGCACAAACTGTTAGGAAACCAGCCAAAGGCATACTATTCCGACGTAAAACATCGAGCTACGTCGAATGGCGAACGTCACAAACCGTTTAGAGCAAGTAGAGCGGATATAAATGCAGAAATGCATGTAAAATTCCACTCCTTTTCCGTAATTTTGGAGTGTTTCTGCGCAGAAACTAACAGGAAACCGGCCAAAGGCATACTATTCCTTCGTAAAGCATCGATTTACATCGAATGGTGTAGGTCCCAAACCATTTAGGGTAACTAAAGCGGATATAAATGCGGAAATGCATGTAAAATTGCAACTCTACTCTCTTGTTTTGGAATGTTTCTGCGCACAAACTGTTAGAAAACCGGTCAAACGCATACTATTCCTTCGTAAAGCATTGAGCTTCATCGAATGGCGAAGGCCACAAACCGTTTAGAGCAAGGGGAGCGGATATAAATGCGGAAATGAATGTAAAACTACAACTCTACTCCCTTATTTTGGAGTGTTTCTGAGCACAAACTGTTAGGAAACCGGCCAAAGGCATACTATTCCTTCGTAAAACATGGAGTTACATCGAATGGAGAAGGTCCCAAACCGTTTAGAGTAAGTGCAGCGGATATAAATGCGGAAATGCATGTAAAATTGCAACTATACTCTCTTATTTTGGAGTGTTTCTGCGAACAAACTGTTAGGAAACCGGCCAAAGGCATATTATTCCGACGTAAAACATCGAGCTACATCGAATGGTGATGGTCCCAAACCATTTAGAGCAAGTGGAGCGGATATAAATATGGAAATCCTTATAAAATTACAACTATACTCTCTTATTTTGGAGTGTTTCTGCGAACAAACTGTTAGGAAACCGGTCAAACGTATACTATTCCGTCGTAAAACATTGAGCTACATCGAATGGCGAAGGTCACAAACCGCTTAGAGCAAGTGGAGCGGATATAAATATGGAAATCCTTGAAAAATTACAACTCAACTCTTTTATTTTGGAGTGCTTCTGCTCACAAACTGTTAGGAAACCGGCCAAAGGCATACTATTCCTTCGTAAAACATCGAGTTACATCGAATGGAGAAGGTCCCAAACCATTTAGGGTAACTGAAGCGGATATAAATGCGGAAATGCATGTAAAATTGCAACTCTACTCTCTTATTTTGGAATGTTTCTGCGTACAAACTGTTAGAAAACCGGCCAAAGGCATACTATTCCTTCGTAAAGCATCGAGTTACATCGAATGGTGAAGGTCCCAAACCATTTAAAGCAAGCGGATCGGATATAAATATGGATATCCTTGTAAAATTACAACTCTACTCTTTTATTTTGGAGTGCTTCTGCTCACAAACTGTTAGGAAACCGGCCAAAGGCATACTATTCCGACGTAAAACATCGAGCTACGTCGAATGGCGAACGTCACAAACCGTTTAGAGCAAGTAGAGCGGATATAAATGCAGAAATGCATGTAAAATTCCACTCCTTTTCCGTAATTTTGGAGTGTTTCTGCGCAGAAACTAACAGGAAACCGGCCAAAGGCATACTATTCCTTCGTAAAGCATCGAGTTACATCGAATGGTGAAGGTCCCAAACCATTTAAAGCAAGCGGATCGGATGTAAATATGGATATCCTTGTAAAATTACAACTCTACTCTTTTATTTTGGAGTGCTTCTGCTCACAAACTGTTAGGAAACCGGCCAAAGGCATACTATGCCTTCGTAAAACATCGAGTTACATCGAATGGAGAAGGTCCCAAACCATTTAGGGTAACTGAAGCGGATATAAATGCGGAAATGCATGTAAAATTGCAACTCTACTCTCTTATTTTGGAATGTTTCTACGTACAAACTGTTAGAAAACCGGTCAAACGCATACTATTCCTTCGTAAAGCATCGAGTTACATCGAATGGTGAAGGTCCCAAACCATTTAAAGCAAGTGGAGCGGATATAAATGCGGAAATGCATGTAAAATTACAACTCTACTCTTTTATTTTGGAGTGTTTCTGAGCACAAACTGTTAGGAAACCAGCCAAAGGCATACTATTCCGACGTAAAACATCGAGCTACGTCGAATGGCGAACGTCACAAACCGTTTAGAGCAAGTAGAGCGGATATAAATGCAGAAATGCATGTAAAATTCCACTCCTTTTCCGTAATTTTGGAGTGTTTCTGCGCAGAAACTAACAGGAAACCGGCCAAAGGCATACTATTCCTTCGTAAAGCATCGAGTTACATCGAATGGAGAAGGTCCCAAACCATTTAGGGTAACTGAAGCGGATATAAATGCGGAAATGCATGTAAAATTGCAACTCTACTCTCTTATTTTGGAATGTTTCTACGTACAAACTGTTAGAAAACCGGTCAAACGCATACTATTCCTTCGTAAAGCATCGAGTTACATCGAATGGTGAAGGTCCCAAACCATTTAAAGCAAGTGGAGCGGATATAAATGCGGAAATGCATGTAAAATTACAACTCTACTCTTTTATTTTGGAGTGTTTCTGAGCACAAACTGTTAGGAAACCAGCCAAAGGCATACTATTCCGACGTAAAACATCGAGCTACGTCGAATGGCAAACGTCACAAACCGTTTAGAGCAAGTAGAGCGGATATAAATGCAGAAATGCATGTAAAATTCCACTCCTTTTCCGTAATTTTGGAGTGTTTCTGCGCAGAAACTAACAGGAAACCGGCCAAAGGCATACTATTCCTTCGTAAAGCATCGATTTACATCGAATGGTGAAGGTCCCAAACCATTTAGGGTAACTAAAGCGGATATAAATGCGGAAATGCATGTAAAATTGCAACTCTACTCTCTTGTTTTGGAATGTTTCTGCGCACAAACTGTTAGAAAACCGGTCAAACGCATACTATTCCTTCGTAAATCATTGAGCTTCATCGAATGGCGAAGGCCACAAACCGTTTAGAGCAAGGGGAGCGGATATAAATGCGGAAATGAATGTAAAACTACAACTCTACTCCCTTATTTTGGAGTGTTTCTGAGCACAAACTGTTAGGAAACCGGCCAAAGGCATACTATTCCTACGTAAAACATCGAGTTACATCGAATGGAGAAGGTCCCAAACCGTTTAGAGTAAGTGCAGCGGATATAAATGCGGAAATGCATGTAAAATTGCAACTATACTCTCTTATTTTGGAGTGTTTCTGCGAACAAACTGTTAGGAAACCGGCCAAAGGCATATTATTCCGACGTAAAACATCGAGCTACATCGAATGGTGATGGTCCCAAACCATTTAGAGCAAGTGGAGCGGATATAAATATGGAAATCCTTATAAAATTACAACTATACTCTCTTATTTTGGAGTGTTTCTGCGAACAAACTGTTAGGAAACCGGTCAAACGTATACTATTCCGTCGTAAAACATTGAGCTACATCGAATGGCGAAGGTCACAAACCGCTTAGAGCAAGTGGAGCGGATATAAATATGGAAATCCTTGAAAAATTACAACTCAACTCTTTTATTTTGGAGTGCTTCTGCTCACAAACTGTTAGGAAACCGGCCAAAGGCATACTATTCCTTCGTAAAACATCGAGTTACATCGAATGGAGAAGGTCCCAAACCATTTAGGGTAACTGAAGCGGATATAAATGCGGAAATGCATGTAAAATTGCAACTCTACTCTCTTATTTTGGAATGTTTCTGCGTACAAACTGTTAGAAAACCGGTCAAACGCATACTATTCCTTCGTAAAGCATCGAGTTACATCGAATGGTGAAGGTCCCAAACCATTTAAAGCAAGCGGATCGGATATAAATATGGATATCCTTGTAAAATTACAACTCTACTCTTTTATTTTGGAGTGCTTCTACTCACAAACTGTTAGGAAACCGGCCAAAGGCATACTATTCCGACGTAAAACATCGAGCTACGTCGAATGGCGAACGTCACAAACCGTTTAGAGCAAGTAGAGCGGATATAAATGCAGAAATGCATGTAAAATTCCACTCCTTTTCCGTAATTTTGGAGTGTTTCTGCGCAGAAACTAACAGGAAACCGGCCAAAGGCATACTATTCCTTCGTAAAGCATCGAGTTACATCGAATGGTGAAGGTCCCAAACCATTTAAAGCAAGCGGATCGGATGTAAATATGGATATCCTTGTAAAATTACAACTCTACTCTCTTATTTTGGAATGTTTCTGCTCACAAACTGTTAGGAAACCGGCCAAAGGCATACTATTCCTTCGTAAAACATCGAGTTACATCGAATGGAGAAGGTCCCAAACCATTTAGGGTAACTGAAGCGGATATAAATGCGGAAATGCATGTAAAATTGCAATTCTACTCTCTTATTTTGGAATGTTTCTACGTACAAACTGTTAGAAAACCGGTCAAACGCATACTATTCCTTCGTAAAGCATCGAGTTACATCGAATGGTGAAGGTCCCAAACCATTTAAAGCAAGTGGAGCGGATATAAATGCGGAAATGCATGTAAAATTACAACTCTACTCTTTTATTTTGGAGTGTTTCTGAGCACAAACTGTTAGGAAACCGGCCAAAGGCATACTATTCCGACGTAAAACATCGAGCTACGTCGAATGGCGAACGTCACAAACCGTTTAGAGCAAGTAGAGCGGATATAAATGCAGAAATGCATGTAAAATTCCTCTCCTTTTCCGTAATTTTGGAGTGTTTCTGCGCAGAAACTAACAGGAAACCGGCCAAAGGCATACTATTCCTTCGTAAAGCATCGAGTTACATCAAATGGTGAAGGTCCCAAACCATTTAAAGCAAGCGGATCGGATATAAATATGGATATCCTTGTAAAATTACAACTCTACTCTTTTATTTTGGAGTGCTTCTGCTCACAAACTGTTAGGAAACCGGCCAAAGGCATACTATTCCGTCGTAAAACATCGAGCTACGTCGAATGGCGAACGTCACAAACCGTTTAGAGCAAGTAGAGCGGATATAAATGCAGAAATGCATGTAAAATTCCACTCCTTTTCCGTAATTTTGGAGTGTTTCTGCGCAGAAACTAACAGGAAACCGGCCAAAGGCATACTATTCCTTCGTAAAGCATCGAGTTACATCGAATGGTGAAGGTCCCAAACCATTTAAAGCAAGCGGATCGGATGTAAATATGGATATCCTTGTAAAATTACAACTCTACTCTTTTATTTTGGAGTGCTTCTGCTCACAAACTGTTAGGAAACCGGCCAAAGGCATACTATGCCTTCGTAAAACATCGAGTTACATCGAATGGAGAAGGTCCCAAACCATTTAGGGTAACTGAAGCGGATATAAATGCGGAAATGCATGTAAAATTGCAACTCTACTCTCTTATTTTGGAATGTTTCTACGTACAAACTGTTAGAAAACCGGTCAAACGCATACTATTCCTTCGTAAAGCATCGAGTTACATCGAATGGTGAAGGTCCCAAACCATTTAAAGCAAGTGGAGCGGATATAAATGCGGAAATGCATGTAAAATTACAACTCTACTCTTTTATTTTGGAGTGTTTCTGAGCACAAACTGTTAGGAAACCAGCCAAAGGCATACTATTCCGACGTAAAACATCGAGCTACGTCGAATGGCAAACGTCACAAACCGTTTAGAGCAAGTAGAGCGGATATAAATGCAGAAATGCATGTAAAATTCCACTCCTTTTCCGTAATTTTGGAGTGTTTCTGCGCAGAAACTAACAGGAAACCGGCCAAAGGCATACTATTCCTTCGTAAAGCATCGATTTACATCGAATGGTGAAGGTCCCAAACCATTTAGGGTAACTAAAGCGGATATAAATGCGGAAATGCATGTAAAATTGCAACTCTACTCTCTTGTTTTGGAATGTTTCTGCGCACAAACTGTTAGAAAACCGGTCAAACGCATACTATTCCTTCGTAAATCATTGAGCTTCATCGAATGGCGAAGGCCACAAACCGTTTAGAGCAAGGGGAGCGGATATAAATGCGGAAATGAATGTAAAACTACAACTCTACTCCCTTATTTTGGAGTGTTTCTGAGCACAAACTGTTAGGAAACCGGCCAAAGGCATACTATTCCGACGTAAAACATGGAGTTACATCGAATGGCGAAGGTCACAAACCGCTTAGAGCAAGTGGAGCGGATATAAATATGGAAATCCTTGAAAAATTACAACTCAACTCTTTTATTTTGGAGTGCTTCTGCTCACAAACTGTTAGGAAACCGGCCAAAGGCATACTATTCCTTCGTAAAACATCGAGTTACATCGAATGGAGAAGGTCCCAAACCATTTAGGGTAACTGAAGCGGATATAAATGCGGAAATGCATGTAAAATTGCAACTCTACTCTCTTATTTTGGAATGTTTCTGCGTACAAACTGTTAGAAAACCGGTCAAACGCATACTATTCCTTCGTAAAGCATCGAGTTACATCGAATGGTGAAGGTCCCAAACCATTTAAAGCAAGCGGATCGGATATAAATATGGATATCCTTGTAAAATTACAACTCTACTCTTTTATTTTGGAGTGCTTCTACTCACAAACTGTTAGGAAACCGGCCAAAGGCATACTATTCCGACGTAAAACATCGAGCTACGTCGAATGGCGAACGTCACAAACCGTTTAGAGCAAGTAGAGCGGATATAAATGCAGAAATGCATGTAAAATTCCACTCCTTTTCCGTAATTTTGGAGTGTTTCTGCGCAGAAACTAACAGGAAACCGGCCAAAGGCATACTATTCCTTCGTAAAGCATCGAGTTACATCGAATGGTGAAGGTCCCAAACCATTTAAAGCAAGCGGATCGGATGTAAATATGGATATCCTTGTAAAATTACAACTCTACTCTTTTATTTTGGAGTGCTTCTGCTCACAAACTGTTAGGAAACCGGCCAAAGGCATACTATGCCTTCGTAAAACATCGAGTTACATCGAATGGAGAAGGTCCCAAACCATTTAGGGTAACTGAAGCGGATATAAATGCGGAAATGCATGTAAAATTGCAACTCTACTCTCTTATTTTGGAATGTTTCTACGTACAAACTGTTAGAAAACCGGTCAAACGCATACTATTCCTTCGTAAAGCATCGAGTTACATCGAATGGTGAAGGTCCCAAACCATTTAAAGCAAGTGGAGCGGATATAAATGCGGAAATGCATGTAAAATTACAACTCTACTCTTTTATTTTGGAGTGTTTCTGAGCACAAACTGTTAGGAAACCAGCCAAAGGCATACTATTCCGACGTAAAACATCGAGCTACGTCGAATGGAGAACGTCACAAACCGTTTAGAGCAAGTAGAGCGGATATAAATGCAGAAATGCATGTAAAATTCCACTCCTTTTCCGTAATTTTGGATTGTTTCTTCGCAGAAACTTACAGGAAACCGGCCAAAGGCATACTATTCCTTCGTAAAGCATCGAGTTACATCGAATGGTGAAGGTCCCAAACCATTTAAAGCAAGCGGATCGGATGTAAATATGGATATCCTTGTAAAATTACAACTCTACTCTCTTATTTTGGAATGTTTCTGCTCACAAACTGTTAGGAAACCGGCCAAAGGCATATTATTCCGTCGTAAAACATCGAGCTACATCGAATGGCGAAGGTCCCAAACCATTTAGAGCAAGTGGAGCGGATATAAATATGGAAATCCTTGTAAAATTACAACTCTACTCTTTTATTTTGGAGTGCTTCTGCTCACAAACTGTTAGGAAACCGGCCAAAGGCATACTATTCCTTCGTAAAACATCGAGTTACATCGAATGGAGAAGGTCCCAAACCATTTAGGGTAACTGAAGCGGATATAAATGCGGAAATGCATGTAAAATTGCAACTCTACTCTCTTATTTTGGAATGTTTCTACGTACAAACTGTTAGAAAACCGGTCAAACGCATACTATTCCTTCGTAAAACATCGAGCTACATCGAATGGCGAAGGTCCCAAACCATTTAGAGCAAGTGGAGCGGATATAAATATGGAAATCCTTGTAAAATTACAACTCTACTCTTTTATTTTGGAGTGTTTCTGAGCACAAACTGTTAGGAAACCGGCCAAAGGCATACTATTCCGACGTAAAACATCGAGCTACGTCGAATGGCGAACGTCACAAACCGTTTAGAGCAAGTAGAGCGGATATAAATGCAGAAATGCATGTAAAATTCCTCTCCTTTTCCGTAATTTTGGAGTGTTTCTGCGCAGAAACTAACAGGAAACCGGCCAAAGGCATACTATTCCTTCGTAAAGCATCGAGTTACATCAAATGGTGAAGGTCCCAAACCATTTAAAGCAAGCGGATCGGATATAAATATGGATATCCTTGTAAAATTACAACTCTACTCTTTTATTTTGGAGTGCTTCTGCTCACAAACTGTTAGGAAACCGGCCAAAGGCATACTATTCCGACGTAAAACATCGAGCTACGTCGAATGGCGAACGTCACAAACCGTTTAGAGCAAGTAGAGCGGATATAAATGCAGAAATGCATGTAAAATTCCACTCCTTTTCCGTAATTTTGGAGTGTTTCTGCGCAGAAACTAACAGGAAACCGGCCAAAGGCATACTATTCCTTCGTAAAGCATCGAGTTACATCGAATGGTGAAGGTCCCAAACCATTTAAAGCAAGCGGATCGGATGTAAATATGGATATCCTTGTAAAATTACAACTCTACTCTTTTATTTTGGAGTGCTTCTGCTCACAAACTGTTAGGAAACCGGCCAAAGGCATACTATGCCTTCGTAAAACATCGAGTTACATCGAATGGAGAAGGTCCTAAACCATTTAGGGAAACTCAAGCGGATATAAATGCGGAAATGCATGTAAAATTGCAACTCTACTCTCTTATTTTGGAATGTTTCTACGTACAAACTGTTAGAAAACCGGTCAAACGCATACTATTCCTTCGTAAAGCATCGAGTTACATCGAATGGTGAAGGTCCCAAACCATTTAAAGCAAGTGGAGCGGATATAAATGCGGAAATGCATGTAAAATTACAACTCTACTCTTTTATTTTGGAGTGCTTCTACTCACAAACTGTTAGGAAACCGGCCAAAGGCATACTATTCCGACGTAAAACATCGAGCTACGTCGAATGGCGAACGTCACAAACCGTTTAGAGCAAGTAGAGCGGATATAAATGCAGAAATGCATGTAAAATTCCACTCCTTTTCCGTAATTTTGGAGTGTTTCTGCGCAGAAACTAACAGGAAACCGGCCAAAGGCATACTATTCCTTCGTAAAGCATCGAGTTACATCGAATGGTGAAGGTCCCAAACCATTTAAAGCAAGCGGATCGGATGTAAATATGGATATCCTTGTAAAATTACAACTCTACTCTTTTATTTTGGAGTGCTTCTGCTCACAAACTGTTAGGAAACCGGCCAAAGGCATACTATGCCTTCGTAAAACATCGAGTTACATCGAATGGAGAAGGTCCCAAACCATTTAGGGTAACTGAAGCGGATATAAATGCGGAAATGCATGTAAAATTGCAACTCTACTCTCTTATTTTGGAATGTTTCTACGTACAAACTGTTAGAAAACCGGTCAAACGCATACTATTCCTTCGTAAAGCATCGAGTTACATCGAATGGTGAAGGTCCCAAACCATTTAAAGCAAGTGGAGCGGATATAAATGCGGAAATGCATGTAAAATTACAACTCTACTCTTTTATTTTGGAGTGTTTCTGAGCACAAACTGTTAGGAAACCAGCCAAAGGCATACTATTCCGACGTAAAACATCGAGCTACGTCGAATGGCGAACGTCACAAACCGTTTAGAGCAAGTAGAGCGGATATAAATGCAGAAATGCATGTAAAATTCCACTCCTTTTCCGTAATTTTGGAGTGTTTCTGCGCAGAAACTAACAGGAAACCGGCCAAAGGCATACTATTCCTTCGTAAAGCATCGAGTTACATCGAATGGTGAAGGTCCCAAACCATTTAAAGCAAGCGGATCGGATGTAAATATGGATATCCTTGTAAAATTACAACTCTACTCTCTTATTTTGGAATGTTTCTGCTCACAAACTGTTAGGAAACCGGCCAAAGGCATATTATTCCGTCGTAAAACATCGAGCTACATCGAATGGCGAAGGTCCCAAACCATTTAGAGCAAGTGGAGCGGATATAAATATGGAAATCCTTGTAAAATTACAACTCTACTCTTTTATTTTGGAGTGCTTCTGCTCACAAACTGTTAGGAAACCGGCCAAAGGCATACTATTCCTTCGTAAAACATCGAGTTACATCGAATGGAGAAGGTCCCAAACCATTTAGGGTAACTGAAGCGGATATAAATGCGGAAATGCATGTAAAATTGCAACTCTACTCTCTTATTTTGGAATGTTTCTACGTACAAACTGTTAGAAAACCGGTCAAACGCATACTATTCCTTCGTAAAACATCGAGCTACATCGAATGGCGAAGGTCCCAAACCATTTAGAGCAAGTGGAGCGGATATAAATATGGAAATCCTTGTAAAATTACAACTCTACTCTTTTATTTTGGAGTGTTTCTGAGCACAAACTGTTAGGAAACCGGCCAAAGGCATACTATTCCGACGTAAAACATCGAGCTACGTCGAATGGCGAACGTCACAAACCGTTTAGAGCAAGTAGAGCGGATATAAATGCAGAAATGCATGTAAAATTCCTCTCCTTTTCCGTAATTTTGGAGTGTTTCTGCGCAGAAACTAACAGGAAACCGGCCAAAGGCATACTATTCCTTCGTAAAGCATCGAGTTACATCAAATGGTGAAGGTCCCAAACCATTTAAAGCAAGCGGATCGGATATAAATATGGATATCCTTGTAAAATTACAACTCTACTCTTTTATTTTGGAGTGCTTCTGCTCACAAACTGTTAGGAAACCGGCCAAAGGCATACTATTCCGACGTAAAACATCGAGCTACGTCGAATGGCGAACGTCACAAACCGTTTAGAGCAAGTAGAGCGGATATAAATGCAGAAATGCATGTAAAATTCCACTCCTTTTCCGTAATTTTGGAGTGTTTCTGCGCAGAAACTAACAGGAAACCGGCCAAAGGCATACTATTCCTTCGTAAAGCATCGAGTTACATCGAATGGTGAAGGTCCCAAACCATTTAAAGCAAGCGGATCGGATGTAAATATGGATATCCTTGTAAAATTACAACTCTACTCTTTTATTTTGGAGTGCTTCTGCTCACAAACTGTTAGGAAACCGGCCAAAGGCATACTATGCCTTCGTAAAACATCGAGTTACATCGAATGGAGAAGGTCCTAAACCATTTAGGGAAACTCAAGCGGATATAAATGCGGAAATGCATGTAAAATTGCAACTCTACTCTCTTATTTTGGAATGTTTCTACGTACAAACTGTTAGAAAACCGGTCAAACGCATACTATTCCTTCGTAAAGCATCGAGTTACATCGAATGGTGAAGGTCCCAAACCATTTAAAGCAAGTGGAGCGGATATAAATGCGGAAATGCATGTAAAATTACAACTCTACTCTTTTATTTTGGAGTGTTTCTGAGCACAAACTGTTAGGAAACCAGCCAAAGGCATACTATTCCGACGTAAAACATCGAGCTACGTCGAATGGCGAACGTCACAAACCGTTTAGAGCAAGTAGAGCGGATATAAATGCAGAAATGCATGTAAAATTCCTCTCCTTTTCCGTAATTTTGGAGTGTTTCTGCGCAGAAACTAACAGGAAACCGGCCAAAGGCATACTATTCCTTCGTAAAGCATCGAGTTACATCAAATGGTGAAGGTCCCAAACCATTTAAAGCAAGCGGATCGGATATAAATATGGATATCCTTGTAAAATTACAACTCTACTCTTTTATTTTGGAGTGCTTCTGCTCACAAACTGTTAGGAAACCGGCCAAAGGCATACTATTCCGACGTAAAACATCGAGCTACGTCGAATGGCGAACGTCACAAACCGTTTAGAGCAAGTAGAGCGGATATAAATGCAGAAATGCATGTAAAATTCCACTCCTTTTCCGTAATTTTGGAGTGTTTCTGCGCAGAAACTAACAGGAAACCGGCCAAAGGCATACTATTCCTTCGTAAAGCATCGAGTTACATCGAATGGTGAAGGTCCCAAACCATTTAAAGCAAGCGGATCGGATGTAAATATGGATATCCTTGTAAAATTACAACTCTACTCTTTTATTTTGGAGTGCTTCTGCTCACAAACTGTTAGGAAACCGGCCAAAGGCATACTATGCCTTCGTAAAACATCGAGTTACATCGAATGGAGAAGGTCCTAAACCATTTAGGGAAACTCAAGCGGATATAAATGCGGAAATGCATGTAAAATTGCAACTCTACTCTCTTATTTTGGAATGTTTCTACGTACAAACTGTTAGAAAACCGGTCAAACGCATACTATTCCTTCGTAAAGCATCGAGTTACATCGAATGGTGAAGGTCCCAAACCATTTAAAGCAAGTGGAGCGGATATAAATGCGGAAATGCATGTAAAATTACAACTCTACTCTTTTATTTTGGAGTGTTTCTGAGCACAAACTGTTAGGAAACCAGCCAAAGGCATACTATTCCGACGTAAAACATCGAGCTACGTCGAATGGCGAACGTCACAAACCGTTTAGAGCAAGTAGAGCGGATATAAATGCAGAAATGCATGTAAAATTCCTCTCCTTTTCCGTAATTTTGGAGTGTTTCTGCGCAGAAACTAACAGGAAACCGGCCAAAGGCATACTATTCCTTCGTAAAGCATCGAGTTACATCAAATGGTGAAGGTCCCAAACCATTTAAAGCAAGCGGATCGGATATAAATATGGATATCCTTGTAAAATTACAACTCTACTCTTTTATTTTGGAGTGCTTCTGCTCACAAACTGTTAGGAAACCGGCCAAAGGCATACTATTCCGACGTAAAACATCGAGCTACGTCGAATGGCGAACGTCACAAACCGTTTAGAGCAAGTAGAGCGGATATAAATGCTGAAATGCATGTAAAATTCCACTCCTTTTCCGTAATTTTGGAGTGTTTCTGCGCAGAAACTAACAGGAAACCGGCCAAAGGCATACTATTCCTTCGTAAAGCATCGAGTTACATCGAATGGTGAAGGTCCCAAACCATTTAAAGCAAGCGGATCGGATGTAAATATGGATATCCTTGTAAAATTACAACTCTACTCTTTTATTTTGGAGTGCTTCTGCTCACAAACTGTTAGGAAACCGGCCAAAGGCATACTATGCCTTCGTAAAACATCGAGTTACATCGAATGGAGAAGGTCCTAAACCATTTAGGGTAACTGAAGCGGATATAAATGCGGAAATGCATGTAAAATTGCAACTCTACTCTCTTATTTTGGAATGTTTCTACGTACAAACTGTTAGAAAACCGGTCAAACGCATACTATTCCTTCGTAAAGCATCGAGTTACATCGAATGGTGAAGGTCCCAAACCATTTAAAGCAAGTGGAGCGGATATAAATGCGGAAATGCATGTAAAATTACAACTCTACTCTTTTATTTTGGAGTGTTTCTGAGCACAAACTGTTAGGAAACCAGCCAAAGGCATACTATTCCGACGTAAAACATCGAGCTACGTCGAATGGCGAACGTCACAAACCGTTTAGAGCAAGTAGAGCGGATATAAATGCAGAAATGCATGTAAAATTCCACTCCTTTTCCGTAATTTTGTAGTGTTTCTGCGCAGAAACTAACAGGAAACCGGCCAAAGGCATACTATTCCTTCGTAAAGCATCG
The DNA here is from genome assembly GCA_917499265.3 of Mimumesa dahlbomi. Taxonomy (NCBI): domain Eukaryota; kingdom Metazoa; phylum Arthropoda; class Insecta; order Hymenoptera; family Crabronidae; genus Mimumesa; species Mimumesa dahlbomi. The sequence goes on along the minus strand of OU824120.1, from coordinate 378,694 downwards.
AGTTACATCGAATGGTGAAGGTCTCAAACCATTTAAAGCAAGCGGATCGGATATAAATATCGATATCCTTGTAAAATTACAACTCTACTCTTTTATTTTGGAGTGCTTCTGCTCACAAACTGTTAGGAAACCGGCCAAAGGCATACTATTCCTTCGTAAAACATCGAGTTACATCGAATGGAGAAGGTCCAAAACCATTTAGAGTAACTGAAGCAGATATAAATGCGGAAATGCATGTAAAATTGCAACTCTACTCTCTTATTTTGGAATGTTTCTGCGCACAAACTGTTAGAAAACCGGCCAACGGCATACTATTCCGACGTAAAACATCGAGCTACGTCGAATGGCGAACGTCACAAACCGTTTAGAGCAAGTAGAGCGGATATAAATGCAGAAATGCATGTAAAATTCCACTCCTTTTCCGTAATTTTGTAGTGTTTCTGCGCAGAAACTAACAGGAAACCGGCCAAAGGCATACTATTCCTTCGTAAAGCATCGAGTTACATCGAATGGTGAAGGTCCCAAACCATTTAAAGCAAGCGGATCGGATGTAAATATGGATATCCTTGTAAAATTACAACTCTACTCTCTTATTTTGGAATGTTTCTGCTCACAAACTGTTAGGAAACCAGCCAAAGGCATATTATTCCGTCGTAAAACATCGAGCTACATCGAATGGCGAAGGTCCCAAACCATTTAGAGCAAGCGGATCGGATGTAAATATGGATATCCTTGTAAAATTACAACTCTACTCTTTTATTTTGGAGTGCTTCTGCTCACAAACTGTTAGGAAACCGGCCAAAGGCATACTATGCCTTCGTAAAACATCGAGTTACATCGAATGGAGAAGGTCCTAAACCATTTAGGGTAACTGAAGCGGATATAAATGCGGAAATGCATGTAAAATTGCAACTCTACTCTCTTATTTTGGAATGTTTCTACGTACAAACTGTTAGAAAACCGGTCAAACGCATACTATTCCTTCGTAAAGCATCGAGTTACATCGAATGGTGAAGGTCCCAAACCATTTAAAGCAAGTGGAGCGGATATAAATGCGGAAATGCATGTAAAATTACAACTCTACTCTTTTATTTTGGAGTGTTTCTGAGCACAAACTGTTAGGAAACCAGCCAAAGGCATACTATTCCGACGTAAAACATCGAGCTACGTCGAATGGCGAACGTCACAAACCGTTTAGAGCAAGTAGAGCGGATATAAATGCAGAAATGCATGTAAAATTCCACTCCTTTTCCGTAATTTTGGAGTGTTTCTGCGCAGAAACTAACAGGAAACCGGCCAAAGGCATACTATTCCTTCGTAAAGCATCGATTTACATCGAATGGTGAAGGTCCCAAACCATTTAGGGTAACTAAAGCGGATATAAATGCGGAAATGCATGTAAAATTGCAACTCTACTCTCTTGTTTTGGAATGTTTCTGCGCACAAACTGTTAGAAAACCGGTCAAACGCATACTATTCCTTCGTAAATCATTGAGCTTCATCGAATGGCGAAGGCCACAAACCGTTTAGAGCAAGGGGAGCGGATATAAATGCGGAAATGAATGTAAAACTACAACTCTACTCCCTTATTTTGGAGTGTTTCTGAGCACAAACTGTTAGGAAACCGGCCAAAGGCATACTATTCCGACGTAAAACATGGAGTTACATCGAATGGAGAAGGTCCCAAACCGTTTAGAGTAAGTGCAGCGGATATAAATGCGGAAATGCATGTAAAATTGCAACTATACTCTCTTATTTTGGAGTGTTTCTGCGAACAAACTGTTAGGAAACCGGCCAAAGGCATATTATTCCGACGTCAAACATCGAGCTACATCGAATGGTGATGGTCCCAAACCATTTAGAGCAAGTGGAGCGGATATAAATATGGAAATCCTTATAAAATTACAACTATACTCTCTTATTTTGGAGTGTTTCTGCGAACAAACTGTTAGGAAACCGGTCAAACGTATACTATTCCGTCGTAAAACATTGAGCTACATCGAATGGCGAAGGTCACAAACCGCTTAGAGCAAGTGGAGCGGATATAAATATGGAAATCCTTGAAAAATTACAACTCAACTCTTTTATTTTGGAGTGCTTCTGCTCACAAACTGTTAGGAAACCGGCCAAAGGCATACTATTCCTTCGTAAAACATCGAGTTACATCGAATGGAGAAGGTCCCAAACCATTTAGGGTAACTGAAGCGGATATAAATGCGGAAATGCATGTAAAATTGCAACTCTACTCTCTTATTTTGGAATGTTTCTGCGTACAAACTGTTAGAAAACCGGTCAAACGCATACTATTCCTTCGTAAAGCATCGAGTTACATCGAATGGTGAAGGTCCCAAACCATTTAAAGCAAGCGGATCGGATATAAATATGGATATCCTTGTAAAATTACAACTCTACTCTTTTATTTTGGAGTGCTTCTGCTCACAAACTGTTAGGAAACCGGCCAAAGGCATACTATTCCGACGTAAAACATCGAGCTACGTCGAATGGCGAACGTCACAAACCGTTTAGAGCAAGTAGAGCGGATATAAATGCAGAAATGCATGTAAAATTCCACTCCTTTTCCGTAATTTTGGAGTGTTTCTGCGCAGAAACTAACAGGAAACCGGCCAAAGGCATACTATTCCTTCGTAAAGCATCGAGTTACATCGAATGGTGAAGGTCCCAAACCATTTAAAGCAAGCGGATCGGATGTAAATATGGATATCCTTGTAAAATTACAACTCTACTCTTTTATTTTGGAGTGCTTCTGCTCACAAACTGTTAGGAAACCGGCCAAAGGCATACTATGCCTTCGTAAAACATCGAGTTACATCGAATGGAGAAGGTCCCAAACCATTTAGGGTAACTGAAGCGGATATAAATGCGGAAATGCATGTAAAATTGCAACTCTACTCTCTTATTTTGGAATGTTTCTACGTACAAACTGTTAGAAAACCGGTCAAACGCATACTATTCCTTCGTAAAGCATCGAGTTACATCGAATGGTGAAGGTCCCAAACCATTTAAAGCAAGTGGAGCGGATATAAATGCGGAAATGCATGTAAAATTACAACTCTACTCTTTTATTTTGGAGTGTTTCTGAGCACAAACTGTTAGGAAACCAGTCAAAGGCATACTATTCCGACGTAAAACATCGAGCTACGTCGAATGGCGAACGTCACAAACCGTTTAGAGCAAGTAGAGCGGATATAAATGCAGAAATGCATGTAAAATTCCACTCCTTTTCCGTAATTTTGGAGTGTTTCTGCGCAGAAACTAACAGGAAACCGGCCAAAGGCATACTATTCCTTCGTAAAGCATCGATTTACATCGAATGGTGAAGGTCCCAAACCATTTAGGGTAACTAAAGCGGATATAAATGCGGAAATGCATGTAAAATTGCAACTCTACTCTCTTGTTTTGGAATGTTTCTGCGCACAAACTGTTAGAAAACCGGTCAAACGCATACTATTCCTTCGTAAATCATTGAGCTTCATCGAATGGCGAAGGCCACAAACCGTTTAGAGCAAGGGGAGCGGATATAAATGCGGAAATGAATGTAAAACTACAACTCTACTCCCTTATTTTGGAGTGTTTCTGAGCACAAACTGTTAGGAAACCGGCCAACGGCATACTATTCCGACGTAAAACATCGAGCTACGTCGAATGGCGAACGTCACAAACCGTTTAGAGCAAGTAGAGCGGATATAAATGCAGAAATGCATGTAAAATTCCACTCCTTTTCCGTAATTTTGTAGTGTTTCTGCGCAGAAACTAACAGGAAACCGGCCAAAGGCATAATATTCCTTCGTAAAGCATCGAGTTACATCGAATGGTGAAGGTCCCAAACCATTTAAAGCAAGCGGATCGGATATAAATATTGATATCCTTGTAAAATTACAACTCTACTCTTTTATTTTGGAGTGCTTCTGCTCACAAACTGTTAGGAAACCGGCCAAAGGCATACTATTCCTTCGTAAAACATCGAGTTACATCGAATGGAGAAGGTCCCAAACCATTTAGAGTAACTGAAGCAGATATAAATGCGGAAATGCATGTAAAATTGCAACTCTACTCTCTTATTTTGGAATGTTTCTGCGCACAAACTGTTAGAAAACCGGCCAACGGCATACTATTCCGACGTAAAACATCGAGCTACGTCGAATGGCGAACGTCACAAACCGTTTAGAGCAAGTAGAGCGGATATAAATGCAGAAATGCATGTAAAATTCCACTCCTTTTCCGTAATTTTGTAGTGTTTCTGCGCAGAAACTAACAGGAAACCGGCCAAAGGCATACTATTCCTTCGTAAAGCATCGAGTTACATCGAATGGTGAAGGTCCCAAACCATTTAAAGCAAGCGGATCGGATGTAAATATGGATATCCTTGTAAAATTACAACTCTACTCTCTTATTTTGGAATGTTTCTGCTCACAAACTGTTAGGAAACCGGCCAAAGGCATATTATTCCGTCGTAAAACATCGAGCTACATCGAATGGCGAAGGTCCCAAACCATTTAGAGCAAGTGGAGCGGATATAAATATGGAAATCCTTGTAAAATTACAACTCTACTCTTTTATTTTGGAGTGCTTCTGCTCACAAACTGTTAGGAAACCGGCCAAAGGCATACTATTCCTTCGTAAAACATCGAGTTACATCGAATGGAGAAGGTCCCAAACCATTTAGGGTAACTGAAGCGGATATAAATGCGGAAATGCATGTAAAATTGCAATTCTACTCTCTTATTTTGGAATGTTTCTACGTACAAACTGTTAGAAAACCGGTCAAACGCATACTATTCCTTCGTAAAGCATCGAGTTACATCGAATGGTGAAGGTCCCAAACCATTTAAAGCAAGTGGAGCGGATATAAATGCGGAAATGCATGTAAAATTACAACTCTACTCTTTTATTTTGGAGTGTTTCTGAGCACAAACTGTTAGGAAACCGGCCAAAGGCATACTATTCCGACGTAAAACATCGAGCTACGTCGAATGGCGAACGTCACAAACCGTTTAGAGCAAGTAGAGCGGATATAAATGCAGAAATGCATGTAAAATTCCTCTCCTTTTCCGTAATTTTGGAGTGTATCTGCGCAGAAACTAACAGGAAACCGGCCAAAGGCATACTATTCCTTCGTAAAGCATCGAGTTACATCAAATGGTGAAGGTCCCAAACCATTTAAAGCAAGCGGATCGGATATAAATATGGATATCCTTGTAAAATTACAACTCTACTCTTTTATTTTGGAGTGCTTCTGCTCACAAACTGTTAGGAAACCGGCCAAAGGCATACTATTCCGACGTAAAACATCGAGCTACGTCGAATGGCGAACGTCACAAACCGTTTAGAGCAAGTAGAGCGGATATAAATGCAGAAATGCATGTAAAATTCCACTCCTTTTCCGTAATTTTGGAGTGTTTCTGCGCAGAAACTAACAGGAAACCGGCCAAAGGCATACTATTCCTTCGTAAAGCATCGAGTTACATCGAATGGTGAAGGTCCCAAACCATTTAAAGCAAGCGGATCGGATGTAAATATGGATATCCTTGTAAAATTACAACTCTACTCTTTTATTTTGGAGTGCTTCTGCTCACAAACTGTTAGGAAACCGGCCAAAGGCATACTATGCCTTCGTAAAACATCGAGTTACATCGAATGGAGAAGGTCCCAAACCATTTAGGGTAACTGAAGCGGATATAAATGCGGAAATGCATGTAAAATTGCAACTCTACTCTCTTATTTTGGAATGTTTCTACGTACAAACTGTTAGAAAACCGGTCAAACGCATACTATTCCTTCGTAAAGCATCGAGTTACATCGAATGGTGAAGGTCCCAAACCATTTAAAGCAAGTGGAGCGGATATAAATGCGGAAATGCATGTAAAATTACAACTCTACTCTTTTATTTTGGAGTGTTTCTGAGCACAAACTGTTAGGAAACCAGCCAAAGGCATACTATTCCGACGTAAAACATCGAGCTACGTCGAATGGCGAACGTCACAAACCGTTTAGAGCAAGTAGAGCGGATATAAATGCAGAAATGCATGTAAAATTCCACTCCTTTTCCGTAATTTTGGAGTGTTTCTGCGCAGAAACTAACAGGAAACCGGCCAAAGGCATACTATTCCTTCGTAAAGCATCGATTTACATCGAATGGTGAAGGTCCCAAACCATTTAGGGTAACTAAAGCGGATATAAATGCGGAAATGCATGTAAAATTGCAACTCTACTCTCTTGTTTTGGAATGTTTCTGCGCACAAACTGTTAGAAAACCGGTCAAACGCATACTATTCCTTCGTAAATCATTGAGCTTCATCGAATGGCGAAGGCCACAAACCGTTTAGAGCAAGGGGAGCGGATATAAATGCGGAAATGAATGTAAAACTACAACTCTACTCCCTTATTTTGGAGTGTTTCTGAGCACAAACTGTTAGGAAACCGGCCAAAGGCATACTATTCCGACGTAAAACATGGAGTTACATCGAATGGAGAAGGTCCCAAACCGTTTAGAGTAAGTGCAGCGGATATAAATGCGGAAATGCATGTAAAATTGCAACTCTACTATTTTATTTTGGAGTGTTTCTACTCACAAACTGTTAGGAAACCGGCCAAAGGCATATTATTCCGACGTAAAACATCGAGCTACATCGAATGGTTATGGTCCCAAACCATTTAGAGCAAGTGGAGCGGATATAAATATGGAAATCCTTATAAAATTACAACTATACTCTCTTATTTTGGAGTGTTTCTGCGAACAAACTGTTAGGAAACCGGTCAAACGTATACTATTCCGTCGTAAAACATTGAGCTACATCGAATGGCGAAGGTCACAAACCGCTTAGAGCAAGTGGAGCGGATATAAATATGGAAATCCTTGAAAAATTACAACTCAACTCTTTTATTTTGGAGTGCTTCTGCTCACAAACTGTTAGGAAACCGGCCAAAGGCATACTATTCCTTCGTAAAACATCGAGTTACATCGAATGGAGAAGGTCCCAAACCATTTAGGGTAACTGAAGCGGATATAAATGCGGAAATGCATGTAAAATTGCAACTCTACTCTCTTATTTTGGAATGTTTCTGCGTACAACCTGTTAGAAAACCGGTCAAACGCATACTATTCCTTCGTAAAGCATCGAGTTACATCGAATGGTGAAGGTCCCAAACCATTTAAAGCAAGCGGATCGGATATAAATATGGATATCCTTGTAAAATTACAACTCTACTCTTTTATTTTGGAGTGCTTCTGCTCACAAACTGTTAGGAAACCGGCCAAAGGCATACTATTCCGACGTAAAACATCGAGCTACGTCGAATGGCGAACGTCACAAACCGTTTAGAGCAAGTAGAGCGGATATAAATGCAGAAATGCATGTAAAATTCCACTCCTTTTCCGTAATTTTGGAGTGTTTCTGCGCAGAAACTAACAGGAAACCGGCCAAAGGCATACTATTCCTTCGTAAAGCATCGAGTTACATCGAATGGTGAAGGTCCCAAACCATTTAAAGCAAGCGGATCGGATGTAAATATGGATATCCTTGTAAAATTACAACTCTACTCTTTTATTTTGGAGTGCTTCTGCTCACAAACTGTTAGGAAACCGGCCAAAGGCATACTATGCCTTCGTAAAACATCGAGTTACATCGAATGGAGAAGGTCCCAAACCATTTAGGGTAACTGAAGCGGATATAAATGCGGAAATGCATGTAAAATTGCAACTCTACTCTCTTATTTTGGAATGTTTCTACGTACAAACTGTTAGAAAACCGGTCAAACGCATACTATTCCTTCGTAAAGCATCGAGTTACATCGAATGGTGAAGGTCCCAAACCATTTAAAGCAAGTGGAGCGGATATAAATGCGGAAATGCATGTAAAATTACAACTCTACTCTTTTATTTTGGAGTGTTTCTGAGCACAAACTGTTAGGAAACCAGCCAAAGGCATACTATTCCGACGTAAAACATCGAGCTACGTCGAATGGCGAACGTCACAAACCGTTTAGAGCAAGTAGAGCGGATATAAATGCAGAAATGCATGTAAAATTCCACTCCTTTTCCGTAATTTTGGAGTGTTTCTGCGCAGAAACTAACAGGAAACCGGCCAAAGGCATAATATTCCTTCGTAAAGCATCGAGTTACATCGAATGGTGAAGGTCCCAAACCATTTAAAGCAAGCGGATCGGATATAAATATCGATATCCTTGTAAAATTACAACTCAACTCTTTTATTTTGGAGTGCTTCTGCTCACAAACTGTTAGGAAACCGGCCAAAGGCATACTATTCCTTCGTAAAACATCGAGTTACATCGAATGGAGAAGGTCCCAAACCATTTAGAGTAACTGAAGCAGATATAAATGCGGAAATGCATGTAAAATTGCAACTCTACTCTCTTATTTTGGAATGTTTCTGCGCACAAACTGTTAGAAAACCGGCCAACGGCATACTATTCCGACGTAAAACATCGAGCTACGTCGAATGGCGAACGTCACAAACCGTTTAGAGCAAGTAGAGCGGATATAAATGCAGAAATGCATGTAAAATTCCACTCCTTTTCCGTAATTTTGTAGTGTTTCTGCGCAGAAACTAACAGGAAACCGGCCAAAGGCATACTATTCCTTCGTAAAGCATCGAGTTACATCGAATGGTGAAGGTCCCAAACCATTTAAAGCAAGCGGATCGGATGTAAATATGGATATCCTTGTAAAATTACAACTCTACTCCCTTATTTTGGAATGTTTCTGCTCACAAACTGTTAGGAAACCGGCCAAAGGCATATTATTCCGTCGTAAAACATCGAGCTACATCGAATGGCGAAGGTCCCAAACCATTTAGAGCAAGTGGAGCGGATATAAATATGGAAATCCTTGTAAAATTACAACTCTACTCTTTTATTTTGGAGTGCTTCTGCTCACAAACTGTTAGGAAACCGGCCAAAGGCATACTATTCCTTCGTAAAACATCGAGTTACATCGAATGGAGAAGGTCCCAAACCATTTAGGGTAACTGAAGCGGATATAAATGCGGAAATGCATGTAAAATTGCAATTCTACTCTCTTATTTTGGAATGTTTCTACGTACAAACTGTTAGAAAACCGGTCAAACGCATACTATTCCTTCGTAAAGCATCGAGTTACATCGAATGGTGAAGGTCCCAAACCATTTAAAGCAAGTGGAGCGGATATAAATGCGGAAATGCATGTAAAATTACAACTCTACTCTTTTATTTTGGAGTGTTTCTGAGCACAAACTGTTAGGAAACCGGCCAAAGGCATACTATTCCGACGTAAAACATCGAGCTACGTCGAATGGCGAACGTCACAAACCGTTTAGAGCAAGTAGAGCGGATATAAATGCAGAAATGCATGTAAAATTCCTCTCCTTTTCCGTAATTTTGGAGTGTATCTGCGCAGAAACTAACAGGAAACCGGCCAAAGGCATACTATTCCTTCGTAAAGCATCGAGTTACATCAAATGGTGAAGGTCCCAAACCATTTAAAGCAAGCGGATCGGATATAAATATGGATATCCTTGTAAAATTACAACTCTACTCTTTTATTTTGGAGTGCTTCTGCTCACAAACTGTTAGGAAACCGGCCAAAGGCATACTATTCCGACGTAAAACATCGAGCTACGTCGAATGGCGAACGTCACAAACCGTTTAGAGCAAGTAGAGCGGATATAAATGCAGAAATGCATGTAACATTCCACTCCTTTTCCGTAATTTTGGAGTGCTTCTGCTCACAAACTGTTAGGAAACCGGCCAAAGGCATACTATGCCTTCGTAAAACATCGAGTTACATCGAATGGAGAAGGTCCCAAACCATTTAGGGTAACTGAAGCGGATATAAATGCGGAAATGCATGTAAAATTGCAACTCTACTCTCTTATTTTGGAATGTTTCTACGTACAAACTGTTAGAAAACCGGTCAAACGCATACTATTCCTTCGTAAAGCATCGAGTTACATCGAATGGTGAAGGTCCCAAACCATTTAAAGCAAGTGGAGCGGATATAAATGCGGAAATGCATGTAAAATTACAACTCTACTCTTTTATTTTGGAGTGTTTCTGAGCACAAACTGTTAGGAAACCGGCCAAAGGCATATTATTCCGACGTAAAACATCGAGCTACATCGAATGGTGATGGTCCCAAACCATTTAGAGCAAGTGGAGCGGATATAAATATGGAAATCCTTATAAAATTACAACTATACTCTCTTATTTTGGAGTGTTTCTGCGAACAAACTGTTAGAAAACCGGTCAAACGCATACTATTCCTTCGTAAATCATTGAGCTTCATCGAATGGCGAAGGCCACAAACCGTTTAGAGCAAGGGGAGCGGATATAAATGCGGAAATGAATGTAAAACTACAACTCTACTCCCTTATTTTGGAGTGTTTCTGAGCACAAACTGTTAGGAAACCGGCCAAAGGCATACTATTCCGACGTAAAACATGGAGTTACATCGAATGGAGAAGGTCCCAAACCGTTTAGAGCAAGTAGAGCGGATATAAATGCAGAAATGCATGTAAAATTCCACTCCTTTTCCGTAATTTTGGAGTGTTTCTGCGCAGAAACTAACAGGAAACCGGCCAAAGGCATACTATTCCTTCGTAAAGCATCGATTTACATCGAATGGTGAAGGTCCCAAACCATTTAGGGTAACTAAAGCGGATATAAATGCGGAAATGCATGTAAAATTGCAACTCTACTCTCTTGTTTTGGAATGTTTCTGCGCACAAACTGTTAGAAAACCGGTCAAACGCATACTATTCCTTCGTAAATCATTGAGCTTCATCGAATGGCGAAGGCCACAAACCGTTTAGAGCAAGGGGAGCGGATATAAATGCGGAAATGAATGTAAAACTACAACTCTACTCCCTTATTTTGGAGTGTTTCTGAGCACAAACTGTTAGGAAACCGGCCAAAGGCATACTATTCCGACGTAAAACATGGAGTTACATCGAATGGAGAAGGTCCCAAACCGTTTAGAGTAAGTGCAGCGGATATAAATGCGGAAATGCATGTAAAATTGCAACTCTACTCTTTTATTTTGGAGTGTTTCTACTCACAAACTGTTAGGAAACCGGCCAAAGGCATATTATTCCGACGTAAAACATCGAGCTACATCGAATGGTGATGGTCCCAAACCATTTAGAGCAAGTGGAGCGGATATAAATATGGAAATCCTTATAAAATTACAACTATACTCTCTTATTTTGGAGTGTTTCTGCGAACAAACTGTTAGGAAACCGGTCAAACGTATACTATTCCGTCGTAAAACATTGAGCTACATCGAATGGCGAAGGTCACAAACCGCTTAGAGCAAGTGGAGCGGATATAAATATGGAAATCCTTGAAAAATTACAACTCAACTCTTTTATTTTGGAGTGCTTCTGCTCACAAACTGTTAGGAAACCGGCCAAAGGCATACTATTCCTTCGTAAAACATCGAGTTACATCGAATGGAGAAGGTCCCAAACCATTTAGGGTAACTGAAGCGGATATAAATGCGGAAATGCATGTAAAATTGCAACTCTACTCTCTTATTTTGGAATGTTTCTGCGTACAAACTGTTAGAAAACCGGTCAAACGCATACTATTCCTTCGTAAAGCATCGAGTTACATCGAATGGTGAAGGTCCCAAACCATTTAAAGCAAGCGGATCGGATATAAATATGGATATCCTTGTAAAATTACAACTCTACTCTTTTATTTTGGAGTGCTTCTGCTCACAAACTGTTAGGAAACCGGCCAAAGGCATACTATTCCGACGTAAAACATCGAGCTACGTCGAATGGCGAACGTCACAAACCGTTTAGAGCAAGTAGAGCGGATATAAATGCAGAAATGCATGTAAAATTCCACTCCTTTTCCGTAATTTTGGAGTGTTTCTGCGCAGAAACTAACAGGAAACCGGCCAAAGGCATACTATTCCTTCGTAAAGCATCGAGTTACATCGAATGGTGAAGGTCCCAAACCATTTAAAGCAAGCGGATCGGATGTAAATATGGATATCCTTGTAAAATTACAACTCTACTCTTTTATTTTGGAGTGCTTCTGCTCACAAACTGTTAGGAAACCGGCCAAAGGCATACTATGCCTTCGTAAAACATCGAGTTACATCGAATGGAGAAGGTCCCAAACCATTTAGGGTAACTGAAGCGGATATAAATGCGGAAATGCATGTAAAATTGCAACTCTACTCTCTTATTTTGGAATGTTTCTACGTACAAACTGTTAGAAAACCGGTCAAACGCATACTATTCCTTCGTAAAGCATCGAGTTACATCGAATGGTGAAGGTCCCAAACCATTTAAAGCAAGTGGAGCGGATATAAATGCGGAAATGCATGTAAAATTACAACTCTACTCTTTTATTTTGGAGTGTTTCTGAGCACAAACTGTTAGGAAACCAGCCAAAGGCATACTATTCCGACGTAAAACATCGAGCTACGTCGAATGGCGAACGTCACAAACCGTTTAGAGCAAGTAGAGCGGATATAAATGCAGAAATGCATGTAAAATTCCACTCCTTTTCCGTAATTTTGGAGTGTTTCTGCGCAGAAACTAACAGGAAACCGGCCAAAGGCATACTATTCCTTCGTAAAGCATCGAGATACATCGAATGGTGAAGGTCCCAAACCATTTAAAGCAAGCGGATCGGATGTAAATATGGATATCCTTGTAAAATTACAACTCTACTCTCTTATTTTGGAATGTTTCTGCTCACAAACTGTTAGGAAACCGGCCAAAGGCATATTATTCCGTCGTAAAACATCGAGCTACATCGAATGGCGAAGGTCCCAAACCATTTAGAGCAAGTGGAGCGGATATAAATATGGAAATCCTTGTAAAATTACAACTCTACTCTTTTATTTTGGAGTGCTTCTGCTCACAAACTGTTAGGAAACCGGCCAAAGGCATACTATTCCTTCGTAAAACATCGAGTTACATCGAATGGAGAAGGTCCCAAACCATTTAGGGTAACTGAAGCGGATATAAATGCGGAAATGCATGTAAAATTGCAACTCTACTCTCTTATTTTGGAATGTTTCTACGTACAAACTGTTAGAAAACCGGTCAAACGCATACTATTCCTTCGTAAAGCATCGAGTTACATCGAATGGTGAAGGTCCCAAACCATTTAAAGCAAGTGGAGCTGATATAAATGCGGAAATGCATGTAACATTACAACTCTACTCTTTTATTTTGGAGTGTTTCTGAGCACAAACTGTTAGGAAACCGGCCAAAGGCATACTATTCCGACGTAAAACATCGAGCTACGTCGAATGGCGAACGTCACAAACCGTTTAGAGCAAGTAGAGCGGATATAAATGCAGAAATGCATGTAAAATTCCTCTCCTTTTCCGTAATTTTGGAGTGTTTCTGCGCAGAAACTAACAGGAAACCGGCCAAAGGCATACTATTCCTTCGTAAAGCATCGAGTTACATCAAATGGTGAAGGTCCCAAACCATTTAAAGCAAGCGGATCGGATATAAATATGGATATCCTTGTAAAATTACAACTCTACTCTTTTATTTTGGAGTGCTTCTGCTCACAAACTGTTAGGAAACCGGCCAAAGGCATACTATTCCGACGTAAAACATCGAGCTACGTCGAATGGCGAACGTCACAAACCGTTTAGAGCAAGTAGAGCGGATATAAATGCAGAAATGCATGTAAAATTCCACTCCTTTTCCGTAATTTTGGAGTGTTTCTGCGCAGAAACTAACAGGAAACCGGCCAAAGGCATACTATTCCTTCGTAAAGCATCGAGTTACATCGAATGGTGAAGGTCCCAAACCATTTAAAGCAAGCGGATCGGATGTAAATATGGATATCCTTGTAAAATTACAACTCTACTCTCTTATTTTGGAATGTTTCTGCTCACAAACTGTTAGGAAACCGGCCAAAGGCATATTATTCCGTCGTAAAACATCGAGCTACATCGAATGGCGAAGGTCCCAAACCATTTAGAGCAAGTGGAGCGGATATAAATATGGAAATCCTTGTAAAATTACAACTCTACTCTTTTATTTTGGAGTGCTTCTGCTCACAAACTGTTAGGAAACCGGCCAAAGGCATACTATTCCTTCGTAAAACATCGAGTTACATCGAATGGAGAAGGTCCCAAACCATTTAGGGTAACTGAAGCGGATATAAATGCGGAAATGCATGTAAAATTGCAACTCTACTCTCTTATTTTGGAATGTTTCTACGTACAAACTGTTAGAAAACCGGTCAAACGCATACTATTCCTTCGTAAAGCATCGAGTTACATCGAATGGTGAAGGTCCCAAACCATTTAAAGCAAGTGGAGCTGATATAAATGCGGAAATGCATGTAACATTACAACTCTACTCTTTTATTTTGGAGTGTTTCTGAGCACAAACTGTTAGGAAACCGGCCAAAGGCATACTATTCCGACGTAAAACATCGAGCTACGTCGAATGGCGAACGTCACAAACCGTTTAGAGCAAGTAGAGCGGATATAAATGCAGAAATGCATGTAAAATTCCTCTCCTTTTCCGTAATTTTGGAGTGTTTCTGCGCAGAAACTAACAGGAAACCGGCCAAAGGCATACTATTCCTTCGTAAAGCATCGAGTTACATCAAATGGTGAAGGTCCCAAACCATTTAAAGCAAGCGGATCGGATATAAATATGGATATCCTTGTAAAATTACAACTCTACTCTTTTATTTTGGAGTGCTTCTGCTCACAAACTGTTAGGAAACCGGCCAAAGGCATACTATTCCGACGTAAAACATCGAGCTACGTCGAATGGCGAACGTCACAAACCGTTTAGAGCAAGTAGAGCGGATATAAATGCAGAAATGCATGTAAAATTCCACTCCTTTTCCGTAATTTTGGAGTGTTTCTGCGCAGAAACTAACAGGAAACCGGCCAAAGGCATACTATTCCTTCGTAAAGCATCGAGTTACATCGAATGGTGAAGGTCCCAAACCATTTAAAGCAAGCGGATCGGATGTAAATATGGATATCCTTGTAAAATTACAACTCTACTCTTTTATTTTGGAGTGCTTCTGCTCACAAACTGTTAGGAAACCGGCCAAAGGCATACTATGCCTTCGTAAAACATCGAGTTACATCGAATGGAGAAGGTCCTAAACCATTTAGGGTAACTGAAGCGGATATAAATGCGGAAATGCATGTAAAATTGCAACTCTACTCTCTTATTTTGGAATGTTTCTACGTACAAACTGTTAGAAAACCGGTCAAACGCATACTATTCCTTCGTAAAGCATCGAGTTACATCGAATGGTGAAGGTCCCAAACCATTTAAAGCAAGTGGAGCGGATATAAATGCGGAAATGCATGTAAAATTACAACTCTACTCTTTTATTTTGGAGTGTTTCTGAGCACAAACTGTTAGGAAACCAGCCAAAGGCATACTATTCCGACGTAAAACATCGAGCTACGTCGAATGGCGAACGTCACAAACCGTTTAGAGCAAGTAGAGCGGATATAAATGCAGAAATGCATGTAAAATTCCTCTCCTTTTCCGTAATTTTGGAGTGTTTCTGCGCAGAAACTAACAGGAAACCGGCCAAAGGCATACTATTCCTTCGTAAAGCATCGAGTTACATCGAATGGTGAAGGTCCCAAACCATTTAAAGCAAGCGGATCGGATGTAAATATGGATATCCTTGTAAAATTACAACTCTACTCTCTTATTTTGGAATGTTTCTGCTCACAAACTGTTAGGAAACCGGCCAAAGGCATATTATTCCGTCGTAAAACATCGAGCTACATCGAATGGCGAAGGTCCCAAACCATTTAGAGCAAGTGGAGCGGATATAAATATGGAAATCCTTGTAAAATTACAACTCTACTCTTTTATTTTGGAGTGCTTCTGCTCACAAACTGTTAGGAAACCGGCCAAAGGCATACTATTCCTTCGTAAAACATCGAGTTACATCGAATGGAGAAGGTTCCAAACCATTTAGGGTAACTGAAGCGGATATAAATGCGGAAATGCATGTAAAATTGCAACTCTACTCTCTTATTTTGGAATGTTTCTACGTACAAACTGTTAGAAAACCGGTCAAACGCATACTATTCCTTCGTAAAGCATCGAGTTACATCGAATGGTGAAGGTCCCAAACCATTTAAAGCAAGTGGAGCGGATATAAATGCGGAAATGCATGTAACATTACAACTCTACTCTTTTATTTTGGAGTGTTTCTGAGCACAAACTGTTAGGAAACCGGCCAAAGGCATACTATTCCGACGTAAAACATCGAGCTACGTCGAATGGCGAACGTCACAAACCGTTTAGAGCAAGTAGAGCGGATATAAATGCAGAAATGCATGTAAAATTCCTCTCCTTTTCCGTAATTTTGGAGTGTTTCTGCGCAGAAACTAACAGGAAACCGGCCAAAGGCATACTATTCCTTCGTAAAGCATCGAGTTACATCAAATGGTGAAGGTCCCAAACCATTTAAAGCAAGCGGATCGGATATAAATATGGATATCCTTGTAAAATTACAACTCTACTCTTTTATTTTGGAGTGCTTCTGCTCACAAACTGTTAGGAAACCGGCCAAAGGCATACTATTCCGACGTAAAACATCGAGCTACGTCGAATGGCGAACGTCACAAACCGTTTAGAGCAAGTAGAGCGGATATAAATGCAGAAATGCATGTAAAATTCCACTCCTTTTCCGTAATTTTGGAGTGTTTCTGCGCAGAAACTAACAGGAAACCGGCCAAAGGCATACTATTCCTTCGTAAAGCATCGAGTTACATCGAATGGTGAAGGTCCCAAACCATTTAAAGCAAGCGGATCGGATGTAAATATGGATATCCTTGTAAAATTACAACTCTACTCTTTTATTTTGGAGTGCTTCTGCTCACAAACTGTTAGGAAACCGGCCAAAGGCATACTATGCCTTCGTAAAACATCGAGTTACATCGAATGGAGAAGGTCCTAAACCATTTAGGGTAACTGAAGCGGATATAAATGCGGAAATGCATGTAAAATTGCAACTCTACTCTCTTATTTTGGAATGTTTCTACGTACAAACTGTTAGAAAACCGGTCAAACGCATACTATTCCTTCGTAAAGCATCGAGTTACATCGAATGGTGAAGGTCCCAAACCATTTAAAGCAAGTGGAGCGGATATAAATGCGGAAATGCATGTAAAATTACAACTCTACTCTTTTATTTTGGAGTGTTTCTGAGCACAAACTGTTAGGAAACCAGCCAAAGGCATACTATTCCGACGTAAAACATCGAGCTACGTCGAATGGCGAACGTCACAAACCGTTTAGAGCAAGTAGAGCGGATATAAATGCAGAAATGCATGTAAAATTCCTCTCCTTTTCCGTAATTTTGGAGTGTTTCTGCGCAGAAACTAACAGGAAACCGGCCATAGGCATACTATTCCTTCGTAAAGCATCGAGTTACATCAAATGGTGAAGGTCCCAAACCATTTAAAGCAAGCGGATCGGATATAAATATGGATATCCTTGTAAAATTACAACTCTACTCTTTTATTTTGGAGTGCTTCTGCTCACAAACTGTTAGGAAACCGGCCAAAGGCATACTATTCCGACGTAAAACATCGAGCTACGTCGAATGGCGAACGTCACAAACCGTTTAGATCAAGTAGAGCGGATATAAATGCAGAAATGCATGTAAAATTCCACTCCTTTTCCGTAATTTTGGAGTGTTTCTGCGCAGAAACTAACAGGAAACCGGCCAAAGGCATACTATTCCTTCGTAAAGCATCGAGTTACATCGAATGGTGAAGGTCCCAAACCATTTAAAGCAAGCGGATCGGATATAAATATGGATATCCTTGTAAAATTACAACTCTACTCTTTTATTTTGGAGTGCTTCTGCTCACAAACTGTTAGGAAACCGGCCAAAGGCATACTATGCCTTCGTAAAACATCGAGTTACATCGAATGGAGAAGGTCCTAAACCATTTAGGGTAACTGAAGCGGATATAAATGCGGAAATGCATGTAAAATTGCAACTCTACTCTCTTATTTTGGAATGTTTCTACGTACAAACTGTTAGAAAACCGGTCAAACGCATACTATTCCTTCGTAAAGCATCGAGTTACATCGAATGGTGAAGGTCCCAAACCATTTAAAGCAAGTGGAGCGGATATAAATGCGGAAATGCATGTAAAATTACAACTCTACTCTTTTATTTTGGAGTGTTTCTGAGCACAAACTGTTAGGAAACCAGCCAAAGGCATACTATTCCGACGTAAAACATCGAGCTACGTCGAATGGCGAACGTCACAAACCGTTTAGAGCAAGTAGAGCGGATATAAATGCAGAAATGCATGTAAAATTCCACTCCTTTTCCGTAATTTTGGAGTGTTTCTGCGCAGAAACTAACAGGAAACCGGCCAAAGGCATACTATTCCTTCGTAAAGCATCGATTTACATCGAATGGTGAAGGTCCCAAACCATTTAGGGTAACTAAAGCGGATATAAATGCGGAAATGCATGTAAAATTGCAACTCTACTCTCTTGTTTTGGAATGTTTCTGCGCACAAACTGTTAGAAAACCGGTCAAACGCATACTATTCCTTCGTAAATCATTGAGCTTCATCGAATGGCGAAGGCCACAAACCGTTTAGAGCAAGGGGAGCGGATATAAATGCGGAAATGAATGTAAAACTACAACTCTACTCCCTTATTTTGGAGTGTTTCTGAGCACAAACTGTTAGGAAACCGGCCAAAGGCATACTATTCCGACGTAAAACATGGAGTTACATCGAATGGAGAAGGTCCCAAACCGTTTAGAGTAAGTGCAGCGGATATAAATGCGGAAATGCATGTAAAATTGCAACTCTACTCTTTTATTTTGGAGTGTTTCTGCTCACAAACTGTTAGGAAACCGGCCAAAGGCATATTATTCCGACGTAAAACATCGAGCTACATCGAATGGTGATGGTCCCAAACCATTTAGAGCAAGTGGAGCGGATATAAATATGGAAATCCTTATAAAATTACAACTATACTCTCTTATTTTAGAGTGTTTCTGCGAACAAACTGTTAGGAAACCGGCCAAAGGCATACTATTCCTTCGTAAAGCATCGAGTTACATCGAATGGTGAAGGTCCCAAACCATTTAAAGCAAGCGGATCGGATGTAAATATGGATATCCTTGTAAAATTACAACTCTACTCTTTTATTTTGGAGTGCTTCTGCTCACAAACTGTTAGGAAACCGGCCAAAGGCATACTATGCCTTCGTAAAACATCGAGTTACATCGAATGGAGAAGGTCCCAAACCATTTAGGGTAACTGAAGCGGATATAAATGCGGAAATGCATGTAAAATTGCAACTCTACTCTCTTATTTTGGAATGTTTCTACGTACAAACTGTTAGAAAACCGGTCAAACGCATACTATTCCTTCGTAAAGCATCGAGTTACATCGAATGGTGAAGGTCCCAAACCATTTAAAGCAAGTGGAGCGGATATAAATGCGGAAATGCATGTAAAATTACAACTCTACTCTTTTATTTTGGAGTGTTTCTGAGCACAAACTGTTAGGAAACCAGCCAAAGGCATACTATTCCGACGTAAAACATCGAGCTACGTCGAATGGCGAACGTCACAAACCGTTTAGAGCAAGTAGAGCGGATATAAATGCAGAAATGCATGTAAAATTCCACTCCTTTTCCGTAATTTTGGAGTGTTTCTGCGCAGAAACTAACAGGAAACCGGCCAAAGGCATACTATTCCTTCGTAAAGCATCGATTTACATCGAATGGTGAAGGTCCCAAACCATTTAGGGTAACTAAAGCGGATATAAATGCGGAAATGCATGTAAAATTGCAACTCTACTCTCTTGTTTTGGAATGTTTCTGCGCACAAACTGTTAGAAAACCGGTCAAACGCATACTATTCCTTCGTAAATCATTGAGCTTCATCGAATGGCGAAGGCCACAAACCGTTTAGAGCAAGGGGAGCGGATATAAATGCGGAAATGAATGTAAAACTACAACTCTACTCCCTTATTTTGGAGTGTTTCTGAGCACAAACTGTTAGGAAACCGGCCAACGGCATACTATTCCGACGTAAAACATCGAGCTACGTCGAATGGCGAACGTCACAAACCGTTTAGAGCAAGTAGAGCGGATATAAATGCAGAAATGCATGTAAAGTTCCACTCCTTTTCCGTAATTTTGTAGTGTTTCTGCGCAGAAACTAACAGGAAACCGGCCAAAGGCATACTATTCCTTCGTAAAGCATCGAGTTACATCGAATGGTGAAGGTCTCAAACCATTTAAAGCAAGCGGATCGGATATAAATATCGATATCCTTGTAAAATTACAACTCTACTCTTTTATTTTGGAGTGCTTCTGCTCACAAACTGTTAGGAAACCGGCCAAAGGCATACTATTCCTTCGTAAAACATCGAGTTACATCGAATGGAGAAGGTCCAAAACCATTTAGAGTAACTGAAGCAGATATAAATGCGGAAATGCATGTAAAATTGCAACTCTACTCTCTTATTTTGGAATGTTTCTGCGCACAAACTGTTAGAAAACCGGCCAACGGCATACTATTCCGACGTAAAACATCGAGCTACGTCGAATGGCGAACGTCACAAACCGTTTAGAGCAAGTAGAGCGGATATAAATGCAGAAATGCATGTAAAATTCCACTCCTTTTCCGTAATTTTGTAGTGTTTCTGCGCAGAAACTAACAGGAAACCGGCCAAAGGCATACTATTCCTTCGTAAAGCATCGAGTTACATCGAATGGTGAAGGTCCCAAACCATTTAAAGCAAGCGGATCGGATGTAAATATGGATATCCTTGTAAAATTACAACTCTACTCTCTTATTTTGGAATGTTTCTGCTCACAAACTGTTAGGAAACCAGCCAAAGGCATATTATTCCGTCGTAAAACATCGAGCTACATCGAATGGCGAAGGTCCCAAACCATTTAGAGCAAGTGGAGCGGATATAAATATGGAAATCCTTGTAAAATTACAACTCTACTCTTTTATTTTGGAGTGCTTCTGCTCACAAACTGTTAGGAAACCGGCCAAAGGCATACTATTCCTTCGTAAAACATCGAGTTACATCGAATGGAGAAGGTCCCAAACCATTTAGGGTAACTGAAGCGGATATAAATGCGGAAATGCATGTAAAATTGCAACTCTACTCTCTTATTTTGGAATGTTTCTACGTACAAACTGTTAGAAAACCGGTCAAACGCATACTATTCCTTCGTAAAGCATCGAGTTACATCGAATGGTGAAGGTCCCAAACCATTTAAAGCAAGTGGAGCGGATATAAATGCGGAAATGCATGTAAAATTACAACTCTACTCTTTTATTTTGGAGTGTTTCTGAGCACAAACTGTTAGGAAACCGGCCAAAGGCATACTATTCCGACGTAAAACATCGAGCTACGTCGAATGGCGAACGTCACAAACCGTTTAGAGCAAGTAGAGCGGATATAAATGCAGAAATGCATGTAAAATTCCTCTCCTTTTCCGTAATTTTGGAGTGTTTCTGCGCAGAAACTAACAGGAAACCGGCCAAAGGCATACTATTCCTTCGTAAAGCATCGATTTACATCAAATGGTGAAGGTCCCAAACCATTTAAAGCAAGCGGATCGGATATAAATATGGATATCCTTGTAAAATTACAACTCTACTCTTTTATTTTGGAGTGTTTCTGAGCACAAACTGTTAGGAAACCAGCCAAAGGCATACTATTCCGACGTAAAACATCGAGCTACGTCGAATGGCGAACGTCACAAACCGTTTAGAGCAAGTAGAGCGGATATAAATGCAGAAATGCATGTAAAATTCCACTCCTTTTCCGTAATTTTGGAGTGTTTCTGCGCAGAAACTAACAGGAAACCGGCCAAAGGCATACTATTCCTTCGTAAAGCATCGATTTACATCGAATGGTGTAGGTCCCAAACCATTTAGGGTAACTAAAGCGGATATAAATGCGGAAATGCATGTAAAATTGCAACTCTACTCTCTTGTTTTGGAATGTTTCTGCGCACAAACTGTTAGAAAACCGGTCAAACGCATACTATTCCTTCGTAAATCATTGAGCTTCATCGAATGGCGAAGGCCACAAACCGTTTAGAGCAAGGGGAGCGGATATAAATGCGGAAATGAATGTAAAACTACAACTCTACTCCCTTATTTTGGAGTGTTTCTGAGCACAAACTGTTAGGAAACCGGCCAAAGGCATACTATTCCGACGTAAAACATGGAGTTACATCGAATGGAGAAGGTCCCAAACCGTTTAGAGTAAGTGCAGCGGATATAAATATGGATATCCTTGTAAAATTACAACTCTACTCTTTTATTTTGGAGTGCTTCTGCTCACAAACTGTTAGGAAACCGGCCAAAGGCATACTATTCCGACGTAAAACATCGAGCTACGTCGAATGGCGAACGTCACAAACCGTTTAGAGCAAGTAGAGCGGATATAAATGCAGAAATGCATGTAAAATTCCACTCCTTTTCCGTAATTTTGGAGTGTTTCTGCGCAGAAACTAACAGGAAACCGGCCAAAGGCATACTATTCCTTCGTAAAGCATCGAGTTACATCGAATGGTGAAGGTCCTAAACCATTTAAAGCAAGCGGATCGGATGTAAATATGGATATCCTTATAAAATTACAACTATACTCTCTTATTTTGGAGTGTTTCTGCGAACAAACTGTTAGGAAACCGGTCAAACGTATACTATTCCGTCGTAAAACATTGAGCTACATCGAATGGCGAAGGTCACAAACCGCTTAGAGCAAGTGGAGCGGATATAAATATGGAAATCCTTGAAAAATTACAACTCAACTCTTTTATTTTGGAGTGCTTCTGCTCACAAACTGTTAGGAAACCGGCCAAAGGCATACTATTCCTTCGTAAAACATCGAGTTACATCGAATGGAGAAGGTCCCAAACCATTTAGGGTAACTGAAGCGGATATAAATGCGGAAATGCATGTAAAATTGCAACTCTACTCTCTTATTTTGGAATGTTTCTGCGTACAAACTGTTAGAAAACCGGTCAAACGCATACTATTCCTTCGTAAAGCATCGAGTTACATCGAATGGTGAAGGTCCCAAACCATTTAAAGCAAGCGGATCGGATATAAATATGGATATCCTTGTAAAATTACAACTCTACTCTTTTA
The DNA here is from genome assembly GCA_917499265.3 of Mimumesa dahlbomi. Classification (NCBI taxonomy): domain Eukaryota; kingdom Metazoa; phylum Arthropoda; class Insecta; order Hymenoptera; family Crabronidae; genus Mimumesa; species Mimumesa dahlbomi. Next base: position 355,525 of record OU824120.1, on the reverse strand, counting down.
TTTTGGAGTGCTTCTGCTCACAAACTGTTAGGAAACCGGCCAAAGGCATACTATTCCGACGTAAAACATCGAGCTACGTCGAATGGCGAACGTCACAAACCGTTTAGAGCAAGTAGAGTGGATATAAATGCAGAAATGCATGTAAAATTCCACTCCTTTTCCGTAATTTTGGAGTGTTTCTGCGCAGAAACTAACAGGAAACCGGCCAAAGGCATACTATTCCTTCGTAAAGCATCGAGTTACATCGAATGGTGAAGGTCCCAAACCATTTAAAGCAAGCGGATCGGATGTAAATATGGATATCCTTGTAAAATTACAACTCTACTCTTTTATTTTGGAGTGCTTCTGCTCACAAACTGTTAGGAAACCGGCCAAAGGCATACTATGCCTTCGTAAAACATCGAGTTACATCGAATGGAGAAGGTCCCAAACCATTTAGGGTAACTGAAGCGGATATAAATGCGGAAATGCATGTAAAATTGCAACTCTACTCTCTTATTTTGGAATGTTTCTACGTACAAACTGTTAGAAAACCGGTCAAACGCATACTATTCCTTCGTAAAGCATCGAGTTACATCGAATGGTGAAGGTCCCAAACCATTTAAAGCAAGTGGAGCGGATATAAATGCGGAAATGCATGTAAAATTACAACTCTACTCTTTTATTTTGGAGTGTTTCTGAGCACAAACTGTTAGGAAACCAGCCAAAGGCATACTATTCCGACGTAAAACATCGAGCTACGTCGAGTGGCGAACGTCACAAACCGTTTAGAGCAAGTAGAGCGGATATAAATGCAGAAATGCATGTAAAATTCCACTCCTTTTCCGTAATTTTGGAGTGTTTCTGCGCAGAAACTAACAGGAAACCGGCCAAAGGCATACTATTCCTTCGTAAAGCATCGATTTACATCGAATGGTGAAGGTCCCAAACCATTTAGGGTAACTGAAGCGGATATAAATGCGGAAATGCATGTAAAATTGCAACTCTACTCTCTTATTTTGGAATGTTTCTACGTACAAACTGTTAGAAAACCGGTCAAACGCATACTATTCCTTCGTAAAGCATCGAGTTACATCGAATGGTGAAGGTCCCAAACCATTTAAAGCAAGTGGAGCGGATATAAATGCGGAAATGCATGTAAAATTACAACTCTACTCTTTTATTTTGGAGTGTTTCTGAGCACAAACTGTTAGGAAACCAGCCAAAGGCATACTATTCCGACGTAAAACATCGAGCTACGTCGAATGGCGAACGTCACAAACCGTTTAGAGCAAGTAGAGCGGATATAAATGCAGAAATGCATGTAAAATTCCACTCCTTTTCCGTAATTTTGGAGTGTTTCTGCGCAGAAACTAACAGGAAACCGGCCAAAGGCATACTATTCCTTCGTAAAGCATCGATTTACATCGAATGGTGAAGGTCCCAAACCATTTAGGGTAACTAAAGCGGATATAAATGCGGAAATGCATGTAAAATTGCAACTCTACTCTCTTGTTTTGGAATGTTTCTGCGCACAAACTGTTAGAAAACCGGTCAAACGCATACTATTCCTTCGTAAATCATTGAGCTTCATCGAATGGCGAAGGTCCCAAACCGTTTAGAGTAAGTGCAGCGGATATAAATGCGGAAATGCATGTAAAATTGCAACTCTACTCTTTTATTTTGGAGTGTTTCTGCTCACAAACTGTTAGGAAACCGGCCAAAGGCATATTATTCCGACGTAAAACATCGAGCTACATCGAATGGTGATGGTCCCAAACCATTTAGAGCAAGTGGAGCGGATATAAATATGGAAATCCTTATAAAATTACAACTATACTCTCTTATTTTGGAGTGTTTCTGCGAACAAACTGTTAGGAAACCGGTCAAACGTATACTATTCCGTCGTAAAACATTGAGCTACATCGAATGGCGAAGGTCACAAACCGCTTAGAGCAAGTGGAGCGGATATAAATATGGAAATCCTTGAAAAATTACAACTCAACTCTTTTATTTTGGAGTGCTTCTGCTCACAAACTGTTAGGAAACCGGCCAAAGGCATACTATTCCTTCGTAAAACATCGAGTTACATCGAATGGAGAAGGTCCCAAACCATTTAGGGTAACTGAAGCGGATATAAATGCGGAAATGCATGTAAAATTGCAACTCTACTCTCTTATTTTGGAGTGCTTCTGCTCACAAACTGTTAGGAAACCGGCCAAAGGCATACTATTCCTTCGTAAAGCATCGATTTACATCGAATGGTGAAGGTCCCAAACCATTTAGGGTAACTAAAGCGGATATAAATGCGGAAATGCATGTAAAATTGCAACTCTACTCTCTTGTTTTGGAATGTTTCTGCGCACAAACTGTTAGAAAACCGGTCAAACGCATACTATTCCTTCGTAAATCATTGAGCTTCATCGAATGGCGAAGGCCACAAACCGTTTAGAGCAAGGGGAGCGGATATAAATGCGGAAATGAATGTAAAACTACAACTCTACTCCCTTATTTTGGAGTGTTTCTGAGCACAAACTGTTAGGAAACCGGCCAACGGCATACTATTCCGACGTAAAACATCGAGCTACGTCGAATGGCGAACGTCACAAACCGTTTAGAGCAAGTAGAGCGGATATAAATGCAGAAATGCATGTAAAGTTCCACTCCTTTTCCGTAATTTTGTAGTGTTTCTGCGCAGAAACTAACAGGAAACCGGCCAAAGGCATACTATTCCTTCGTAAAGCATCGAGTTACATCGAATGGTGAAGGTCTCAAACCATTTAAAGCAAGCGGATCGGATATAAATATCGATATCCTTGTAAAATTACAACTCTACTCTTTTATTTTGGAGTGCTTCTGCTCACAAACTGTTAGGAAACCGGCCAAAGGCATACTATTCCTTCGTAAAACATCGAGTTACATCGAATGGAGAAGGTCCAAAACCATTTAGAGTAACTGAAGCAGATATAAATGCGGAAATGCATGTAAAATTGCAACTCTACTCTCTTATTTTGGAATGTTTCTGCGCACAAACTGTTAGAAAACCGGCCAACGGCATACTATTCCGACGTAAAACATCGAGCTACGTCGAATGGCGAACGTCACAAACCGTTTAGAGCAAGTAGAGCGGATATAAATGCAGAAATGCATGTAAAATTCCACTCCTTTTCCGTAATTTTGTAGTGTTTCTGCGCAGAAACTAACAGGAAACCGGCCAAAGGCATACTATTCCTTCGTAAAGCATCGAGTTACATCGAATGGTGAAGGTCCCAAACCATTTAAAGCAAGCGGATCGGATGTAAATATGGATATCCTTGTAAAATTACAACTCTACTCTCTTATTTTGGAATGTTTCTGCTCACAAACTGTTAGGAAACCAGCCAAAGGCATATTATTCCGTCGTAAAACATCGAGCTACATCGAATGGCGAAGGTCCCAAACCATTTAGAGCAAGTGGAGCGGATATAAATATGGAAATCCTTGTAAAATTACAACTCTACTCTTTTATTTTGGAGTGCTTCTGCTCACAAACTGTTAGGAAACCGGCCAAAGGCATACTATTCCTTCGTAAAACATCGAGTTACATCGAATGGAGAAGGTCCCAAACCATTTAGGGTAACTGAAGCGGATATAAATGCGGAAATGCATGTAAAATTGCAACTCTACTCTCTTATTTTGGAATGTTTCTACGTACAAACTGTTAGAAAACCGGTCAAACGCATACTATTCCTTCGTAAAGCATCGAGTTACATCGAATGGTGAAGGTCCCAAACCATTTAAAGCAAGTGGAGCGGATATAAATGCGGAAATGCATGTAAAATTACAACTCTACTCTTTTATTTTGGAGTGTTTCTGAGCACAAACTGTTAGGAAACCGGCCAAAGGCATACTATTCCGACGTAAAACATCGAGCTACGTCGAATGGCGAACGTCACAAACCGTTTAGAGCAAGTAGAGCGGATATAAATGCAGAAATGCATGTAAAATTCCTCTCCTTTTCCGTAATTTTGGAGTGTTTCTGCGCAGAAACTAACAGGAAACCGGCCAAAGGCATACTATTCCTTCGTAAAGCATCGATTTACATCAAATGGTGAAGGTCCCAAACCATTTAAAGCAAGCGGATCGGATATAAATATGGATATCCTTGTAAAATTACAACTCTACTCTTTTATTTTGGAGTGTTTCTGAGCACAAACTGTTAGGAAACCAGCCAAAGGCATACTATTCCGACGTAAAACATCGAGCTACGTCGAATGGCGAACGTCACAAACCGTTTAGAGCAAGTAGAGCGGATATAAATGCAGAAATGCATGTAAAATTCCACTCCTTTTCCGTAATTTTGGAGTGTTTCTGCGCAGAAACTAACAGGAAACCGGCCAAAGGCATACTATTCCTTCGTAAAGCATCGATTTACATCGAATGGTGTAGGTCCCAAACCATTTAGGGTAACTAAAGCGGATATAAATGCGGAAATGCATGTAAAATTGCAACTCTACTCTCTTGTTTTGGAATGTTTCTGCGCACAAACTGTTAGAAAACCGGTCAAACGCATACTATTCCTTCGTAAATCATTGAGCTTCATCGAATGGCGAAGGCCACAAACCGTTTAGAGCAAGGGGAGCGGATATAAATGCGGAAATGAATGTAAAACTACAACTCTACTCCCTTATTTTGGAGTGTTTCTGAGCACAAACTGTTAGGAAACCGGCCAAAGGCATACTATTCCGACGTAAAACATGGAGTTACATCGAATGGAGAAGGTCCCAAACCGTTTAGAGTAAGTGCAGCGGATATAAATGCGGAAATGCATGTAAAATTGCAACTCTACTCTTTTATTTTGGAGTGTTTCTACTCACAAACTGTTAGGAAACCGGCCAAAGGCATATTATTCCGACGTAAAACATCGAGCTACATCGAATGGTGATGGTCCCAAACCATTTAGAGCAAGTGGAGCGGATATAAATATGGAAATCCTTATAAAATTACAACTATACTCTCTTATTTTGGAGTGTTTCTGCGAACAAACTGTTAGGAAACCGGTCAAACGTATACTATTCCGTCGTAAAACATTGAGCTACATCGAATGGCGAAGGTCACAAACCATTTAGGGTAACTGAAGCGGATATAAATGCGGAAATGCATGTAAAATTGCAACTCTACTCTCTTATTTTGGAATGTTTCTGCGTACAAACTGTTAGAAAACCGGTCAAACGCATACTATTCCTTCGTAAAGCATCGAGTTACATCGAATGGTGAAGGTCCCAAACCATTTAAAGCAAGCGGATCGGATATAAATATGGATATCCTTGTAAAATTACAACTCTACTCTTTTATTTTGGAGTGCTTCTGCTCACAAACTGTTAGGAAACCGGCCAAAGGCATACTATTCCGACGTAAAACATCGAGCTACGTCGAATGGCGAACGTCACAAACCGTTTAGAGCAAGTAGAGCGGATATAAATGCAGAAATGCATGTAAAATTCCACTCCTTTTCCGTAATGTTGGAGTGTTTCTGCGCAGAAACTAACAGGAAACCGGCCAAAGGCATACTATTCCTTCGTAAAGCATCGAGTTACATCGAATGGTGAAGGTCCCAAACCATTTAAAGCAAGCGGATCGGATGTAAATATGGATATCCTTGTAAAATTACAACTCTACTCTTTTATTTTGGAGTGCTTCTGCTCACAAACTGTTAGGAAACCGGCCAAAGGCATACTATTCCTTCGTAAAACATCGAGTTACATCGAATGGAGAAGGTCCAAAACCATTTAGAGTAACTGAAGCAGATATAAATGCGGAAATGCATGTAAAATTGCAACTCTACTCTCTTATTTTGGAATGTTTCTGCGCACAAACTGTTAGAAAACCGGCCAACGGCATACTATTCCGACGTAAAACATCGAGCTACGTCGAATGGCGAACGTCACAAACCGTTTAGAGCAAGTAGAGCGGATATAAATGCAGAAATGCATGTAAAATTCCACTCCTTTTCCGTAATTTTGTAGTGTTTCTGCGCAGAAACTAACAGGAAACCGGCCAAAGGCATACTATTCCTTCGTAAAGCATCGAGTTACATCGAATGGTGAAGGTCCCAAACCATTTAAAGCAAGCGGATCGGATGTAAATATGGATATCCTTGTAAAATTACAACTCTACTCTCTTATTTTGGAATGTTTCTGCTCACAAACTGTTAGGAAACCAGCCAAAGGCATATTATTCCGTCGTAAAACATCGAGCTACATCGAATGGCGAAGGTCCCAAACCATTTAGAGCAAGTGGAGCGGATATAAATATGGAAATCCTTGTAAAATTACAACTCTACTCTTTTATTTTGGAGTGCTTCTGCTCACAAACTGTTAGGAAACCGGCCAAAGGCATACTATTCCTTCGTAAAACATCGAGTTACATCGAATGGAGAAGGTCCCAAACCATTTAGGGTAACTGAAGCGGATATAAATGCGGAAATGCATGTAAAATTGCAACTCTACTCTCTTATTTTGGAATGTTTCTACGTACAAACTGTTAGAAAACCGGTCAAACGCATACTATTCCTTCGTAAAGCATCGAGTTACATCGAATGGAGAAGGTCCCAAACCGTTTAAAGCAAGCGGATCGGATGTAAATATGGATATCCTTGTAAAATTACAACTCTACTCTTTTATTTTGGAGTGCTTCTGCTCACAAACTGTTAGGAAACCGGCCAAAGGCATACTATGCCTTCGTAAAACATCGAGTTACATCGAATGGAGAAGGTCCCAAACCATTTAGGGTAACTGAAGCGGATATAAATGCGGAAATGCATGTAAAATTGCAACTCTACTCTCTTATTTTGGAATGTTTCTACGTACAAACTGTTAGAAAACCGGTCAAACGCATACTATTCCTTCGTAAAGCATCGAGTTACATCGAATGGTGAAGGTCCCAAACCATTTAAAGCAAGTGGAGCGGATATAAATGCGGAAATGCATGTAAAATTACAACTCTACTCTTTTATTTTGGAGTGTTTCTGAGCACAAACTGTTAGGAAACCAGCCAAAGGCATACTATTCCGACGTAAAACATCGAGCTACGTCGAATGGCGAACGTCACAAACCGTTTAGAGCAAGTAGAGCGGATATAAATGCAGAAATGCATGTAAAATTCCACTCCTTTTCCGTAATTTTGGAGTGTTTCTGCGCAGAAACTAACAGGAAACCGGCCAAAGGCATACTATTCCTTCGTAAAGCATCGAGTTACATCGAATGGTGAAGGTCCCAAACCATTTAAAGCAAGCGGATCGGATGTAAATATGGATATCCTTGTAAAATTACAACTCTACTCTCTTATTTTGGAATGTTTCTGCTCACAAACTGTTAGGAAACCGGCCAAAGGCATATTATTCCGTCGTAAAACATCGAGCTACATCGAATGGAGAAGGTCCCAAACCATTTAGAGCAAGTGGAGCGGATATAAATATGGAAATCCTTGTAAAATTACAACTCTACTCTTTTATTTTGGAGTGCTTCTGCTCACAAACTGTTAGGAAACCGGCCAAAGGCATACTATTCCTTCGTAAAACATCGAGTTACATCGAATGGAGAAGGTCCCAAACCATTTAGGGTAACTGAAGCGGATATAAATGCGGAAATGCATGTAAAATTGCAACTCTACTCTCTTATTTTGGAATGTTTCTACGTACAAACTGTTAGAAAACCGGTCAAACGCATACTATTCCTTCGTAAAGCATCGAGTTACATCGAATGGTGAAGGTCCCAAACCATTTAAAGCAAGTGGAGCGGATATAAATGCGGAAATGCATGTAAAATTACAACTCTACTCTTTTATTTTGGAGTGTTTCTGAGCACAAACTGTTAGGAAACCGGCCAAAGGCATACTATTCCGACGTAAAACATCGAGCTACGTCGAATGGCGAACGTCACAAACCGTTTAGAGCAAGTAGAGCGGATATAAATGCAGAAATGCATGTAAAATTCCTCTCCTTTTCCGTAATTTTGGAGTGTTTCTGCGCAGAAACTAACAGGAAACCGGCCAAAGGCATACTATTCCTTCGTAAAGCATCGAGTTACATCAAATGGTGAAGGTCCCAAACCATTTAAAGCAAGCGGATCGGATATAAATATGGATATCCTTGTAAAATTACAACTCTACTCTTTTATTTTGGAGTGCTTCTGCTCACAAACTGTTAGGAAACCGGCCAAAGGCATACTATTCCGACGTAAAACATCGAGCTACGTCGAATGGCGAACGTCACAAACCGTTTAGAGCAAGTAGAGCGGATATAAATGCAGAAATGCATGTAAAATTCCACTCCTTTTCCGTAATTTTGGAGTGTTTCTGCGCAGAAACTAACAGGAAACCGGCCAAAGGCATACTATTCCTTCGTAAAGCATCGAGTTACATCGAATGGTGAAGGTCCCAAACCATTTAAAGCAAGTGGAGCGGATATAAATGCGGAAATGCATGTAAAATTACAACTCTACTCTTTTATTTTGGAGTGTTTCTGAGCACAAACTGTTAGGAAACCAGCCAAAGGCATACTATTCCGACGTAAAACATCGAGCTACGTCGAATGGCGAACGTCACCAACCGTTTAGAGCAAGTAGAGCGGATATAAATGCAGAAATGCATGTAAAATTCCACTCCTTTTCCGTAATTTTGGAGTGTTTCTGCGCAGAAACTAACAGGAAACCGGCCAAAGGCATACTATTCCTTCGTAAAGCATCGATTTACATCGAATGGTGAAGGTCCCAAACCATTTAGGGTAACTAAAGCGGATATAAATGCGGAAATGCATGTAAAATTGCAACTCTACTCTCTTGTTTTGGAATGTTTCTGCGCACAAACTGTTAGAAAACCGGTCAAACGCATACTATTCCTTCGTAAATCATTGAGCTTCTTCGAATGGCGAAGGCCACAAACCGTTTAGAGCAAGGGGAGCGGATATAAATGCGGAAATGAATGTAAAACTACAACTCTACTCCCTTATTTTGGAGTGTTTCTGAGCACAAACTGTTAGGAAACCGGCCAAAGGCATACTATTCCGACGTAAAACATGGAGTTACATCGAATGGAGAAGGTCCCAAACCGTTTAGAGTAAGTGCAGCGGATATAAATGCGGAAATGCATGTAAAATTGCAACTCTACTCTTTTATTTTGGAGTGTTTCTGCTCACAAACTGTTAGGAAACCGGCCAAAGGCATATTATTCCGACGTAAAACATCGAGCTACATCGAATGGTGATGGTCCCAAACCATTTAGAGCAAGTGGAGCGGATATAAATATGGAAATCCTTATAAAATTACAACTATACTCTCTTATTTTGGAGTGTTTCTGCGAACAAACTGTTAGGAAACCGGTCAAACGTATACTATTCCGTCGTAAAACATTGAGCTACATCGAATGGCGAAGGTCACAAACCGCTTAGAGCAAGTGGAGCGGATATAAATATGGAAATCCTTGAAAAATTACAACTCAACTCTTTTATTTTGGAGTGCTTCTGCTCACAAACTGTTAGGAAACCGGCCAAAGGCATACTGTTCCTTCGTAAAACATCGAGTTACATCGAATGGAGAAGGTCCCAAACCATTTAGGGTAACTGAAGCGGATATAAATGCGGAAATGCATGTAAAATTGCAACTCTACTCTCTTATTTTGGAATGTTTCTGCGTACAAACTGTTAGAAAACCGGTCAAACGCATACTATTCCTTCGTAAAGCATCGAGTTACATCGAATGGTGAAGGTCCCAAACCATTTAAAGCAAGCGGATCGGATATAAATATGGATATCCTTGTAAAATTACAACTCTACTCTTTTATTTTGGAGTGCTTCTGCTCACAAACTGTTAGGAAACCGGCCAAAGGCATACTATTCCGACGTAAAACATCGAGCTACGTCGAATGGCGAACGTCACAAACCGTTTAGAGCAAGTAGAGCGGATATAAATGCAGAAATGCATGTAAAATTCCACTCCTTTTCCGTAATTTTGGAGTGTTTCTGCGCAGAAACTAACAGGAAACCGGCCAAAGGCATACTATTCCTTCGTAAAGCATCGAGTTACATCGAATGGTGAAGGTCCCAAACCATTTAAAGCAAGCGGATCGGATGTAAATATGGATATCCTTGTAAAATTACAACTCTACTCTTTTATTTTGGAGTGCTTCTGCTCACAAACTGTTAGGAAACCGGCCAAAGGCATACTATGCCTTCGTAAAACATCGAGTTACATCGAATGGAGAAGGTCCCAAACCATTTAGGGTAACTGAAGCGGATATAAATGCGGAAATGCATGTAAAATTGCAACTCTACTCTCTTATTTTGGAATGTTTCTACGTACAAACTGTTAGAAAACCGGTCAAACGCATACTATTCCTTCGTAAAGCATCGAGTTACATCGAATGGAGAAGGTCCCAAACCATTTAGGGTAACTGAAGCGGATATAAATGCGGAAATGCATGTAAAATTGCAACTCTACTCTCTTATTTTGGAATGTTTCTACGTACAAACTGTTAGAAAACCGGTCAAACGCATACTATTCCTTCGTAAAGCATCGAGTTACATCGAATGGTGAAGGTCCCAAACCATTTAAAGCAAGTGGAGCGGATATAAATGCGGAAATGCATGTAAAATTACAACTCTACTCTTTTATTTTGGAGTGTTTCTGAGCACAAACTGTTAGGAAACCGGCCAAAGGCATACTATTCCGACGTAAAACATCGAGCTACGTCGAATGGCGAACGTCACAAACCGTTTAGAGCAAGTAGAGCGGATATAAATGCAGAAATGCATGTAAAATTCCTCTCCTTTTCCGTAATTTTGGAGTGTTTCTGCGCAGAAACTAACAGGAAACCGGCCAAAGGCATACTATTCCTTCGTAAAGCATCGAGTTACATCAAATGGTGAAGGTCCCAAACCATTTAAAGCAAGCGGATCGGATATAAATATGGATATCCTTGTAAAATTACAACTCTACTCTTTTATTTTGGAGTGCTTCTGCTCACAAACTGTTAGGAAACCGGCCAAAGGCATACTATTCCGACGTAAAACATCGAGCTACGTCGAATGGCGAACGTCACAAACCGTTTAGAGCAAGTAGAGCGGATATAAATGCAGAAATGCATGTAAAATTCCACTCCTTTTCCGTAATTTTGGAGTGTTTCTGCGCAGAAACTAACAGGAAACCGGCCAAAGGCATACTATTCCTTCGTAAAGCATCGAGTTACATCGAATGGTGAAGGTCCTAAACCATTTAAAGCAAGCGGATCGGATGTAAATATGGATATCCTTGTAAAATTACAACTCTACTCTTTTATTTTGGAGTGCTTCTGCTCACAAACTGTTAGGAAACCGGCCAAAGGCATACTATGCCTTCGTAAAACATCGAGTTACATCGAATGGAGAAGGTCCTAAACCATTTAGGGTAACTGAAGCGGATATAAATGCGGAAATGCATGTAAAATTGCAACTCTACTCTCTTATTTTGGAATGTTTCTACGTACAAACTGTTAGAAAACCGGTCAAACGCATACTATTCCTTCGTAAAGCATCGAGTTACATCGAATGGTGAAGGTCCCAAACCATTTAAAGCAAGTGGAGCGGATATAAATGCGGAAATGCATGTAAAATTACAACTCTACTCTTTTATTTTGGAGTGTTTCTGAGCACAAACTGTTAGGAAACCAGCCAAAGGCATACTATTCCGACGTAAAACATCGAGCTACGTCGAATGGCGAACGTCACAAACCGTTTAGAGCAAGTAGAGCGGATATAAATGCAGAAATGCATGTAAAATTCCACTCCTTTTCCGTAATTTTGGAGTGTTTCTGCGCAGAAACTAACAGGAAACCGGCCAAAGGCATACTATTCCTTCGTAAAGCATCGATTTACATCGAATGGTGTAGGTCCCAAACCATTTAGGGTAACTAAAGCGGATATAAATGCGGAAATGCATGTAAAATTGCAACTCTACTCTCTTGTTTTGGAATGTTTCTGCGCACAAACTGTTAGAAAACCGGTCAAACGCATACTATTCCTTCGTAAATCATTGAGCTTCATCGAATGGCGAAGGTCCCAAACCGTTTAGAGTAAGTGCAGCGGATATAAATGCGGAAATGCATGTAAAATTGCAACTCTACTCTTTTATTTTGGAGTGTTTCTGCTCACAAACTGTTAGGAAACCGGCCAAAGGCATATTATTCCGACGTAAAACATCGAGCTACATCGAATGGTGATGGTCCCAAACCATTTAGAGCAAGTGGAGCGGATATAAATATGGAAATCCTTATAAAATTACAACTATACTCTCTTATTTTGGAGTGTTTCTGCGAACAAACTGTTAGGAAACCGGTCAAACGTATACTATTCCGTCGTAAAACATTGAGCTACATCGAATGGCGAAGGTCACAAACCGCTTAGAGCAAGTGGAGCGGATATAAATATGGAAATCCTTGTAAAATTACAACTCAACTCTTTTATTTTGGAGTGCTTCTGCTCACAAACTGTTAGGAAACCGGCCAAAGGCATACTATTCCTTCGTAAAACATCGAGTTACATCGAATGGAGAAGGTCCCAAACCATTTAGGGTAACTGAAGCGGATATAAATGCGGAAATGCATGTAAAATTGCAACTCTACTCTCTTATTTTGGAATGTTTCTGCGTACAAACTGTTAGAAAACCGGCCAAAGGCATACTATTCCTTCGTAAAGCATCGAGTTACATCGAATGGTGAAGGTCCCAAACCATTTAAAGCAAGCGGATCGGATATAAATATGGATATCCTTGTAAAATTACAACTCTACTCTTTTATTTTGGAGTGCTTCTGCTCACAAACTGTTAGGAAACCGGCCAAAGGCATACTATTCCGACGTAAAACATCGAGCTACGTCGAATGGCGAACGTCACAAACCGTTTAGAGCAAGTAGAGCGGATATAAATGCAGAAATGCATGTAAAATTCCACTCCTTTTCCGTAATTTTGGAGTGTTTCTGCGCAGAAACTAACAGGAAACCGGCCAAAGGCATACTATTCCTTCGTAAAGCATCGAGTTACATCGAATGGTGAAGGTCCCAAACCATTTAAAGCAAGCGGATCGGATGTAAATAAGGATATCCTTGTAAAATTACAACTCTACTCTTTTATTTTGGAGTGCTTCTGCTCACAAACTGTTAGGAAACCGGCCAAAGGCATACTATGCCTTCGTAAAACATCGAGTTACATCGAATGGAGAAGGTCCCAAACCATTTAGGGTAACTGAAGCGGATATAAATGCGGAAATGCATGTAAAATTGCAACTCTACTCTCTTATTTTGGAATGTTTCTACGTACAAACTGTTAGAAAACCGGTCAAACGCATACTATTCCTTCGTAAAGCATCGAGTTACATCGAATGGTGAAGGTCCCAAACCATTTAAAGCAAGTGGAGCGGATATAAATGCGGAAATGCATGTAAAATTACAACTCTACTCTTTTATTTTGGAGTGTTTCTGAGCACAAACTGTTAGGAAACCAGCCAAAGGCATACTATTCCGACGTAAAACATCGAGCTACGTCGAGTGGCGAACGTCACAAACCGTTTAGAGCAAGTAGAGCGGATATAAATGCAGAAATGCATGTAAAATTCCACTCCTTTTCCGTAATTTTGGAGTGTTTCTGCGCAGAAACTAACAGGAAACCGGCCAAAGGCATACTATTCCTTCGTAAAGCATCGATTTACATCGAATGGTGAAGGTCCCAAACCATTTAGGGTAACTGAAGCGGATATAAATGCGGAAATGCATGTAAAATTGCAACTCTACTCTCTTATTTTGGAATGTTTCTACGTACAAACTGTTAGAAAACCGGTCAAACGCATACTATTCCTTCGTAAAGCATCGAGTTACATCGAATGGTGAAGGTCCCAAACCATTTAAAGCAAGTGGAGCGGATATAAATGCGGAAATGCATGTAAAATTACAACTCTACTCTTTTATTTTGGAGTGTTTCTGAGCACAAACTGTTAGGAAACCAGCCAAAGGCATACTATTCCGACGTAAAACATCGAGCTACGTCGAATGGCGAACGTCACAAACCGTTTAGAGCAAGTAGAGCGGATATAAATGCAGAAATGCATGTAAAATTCCACTCCTTTTCCGTAATTTTGGAGTGTTTCTGCGCAGAAACTAACAGGAAACCGGCCAAAGGCATACTATTCCTTCGTAAAGCATCGATTTACATCGAATGGTGAAGGTCCCAAACCATTTAGGGTAACTAAAGCGGATATAAATGCGGAAATGCATGTAAAATTGCAACTCTACTCTCTTGTTTTGGAATGTTTCTGCGCACAAACTGTTAGAAAACCGGTCAAACGCATACTATTCCTTCGTAAATCATTGAGCTTCATCGAATGGCGAAGGTCCCAAACCGTTTAGAGTAAGTGCAGCGGATATAAATGCGGAAATGCATGTAAAATTGCAACTCTACTCTTTTATTTTGGAGTGTTTCTGCTCACAAACTGTTAGGAAACCGGCCAAAGGCATATTATTCCGACGTAAAACATCGAGCTACATCGAATGGTGATGGTCCCAAACCATTTAGAGCAAGTGGAGCGGATATAAATATGGAAATCCTTATAAAATTACAACTATACTCTCTTATTTTGGAGTGTTTCTGCGAACAAACTGTTAGGAAACCGGTCAAACGTATACTATTCCGTCGTAAAACATTGAGCTACATCGAATGGCGAAGGTCACAAACCGCTTAGAGCAAGTGGAGCGGATATAAATATGGAAATCCTTGAAAAATTACAACTCAACTCTTTTATTTTGGAGTGCTTCTGCTCACAAACTGTTAGGAAACCGGCCAAAGGCATACTATTCCTTCGTAAAACATCGAGTTACATCGAATGGAGAAGGTCCCAAACCATTTAGGGTAACTGAAGCGGATATAAATGCGGAAATGCATGTAAAATTGCAACTCTACTCTCTTATTTTGGAATGTTTCTGCGCACAAACTGTTAGAAAACCGGTCAAACGCATACTATTCCTTCGTAAAGCATCGAGTTACATCGAATGGTGAAGGTCCCAAACCATTTAAAGCAAGCGGATCGGATATAAATATGGATATCCTTGTAAAATTACAACTCTACTCTTTTATTTTGGAGTGCTTCTGCTCACAAACTGTTAGGAAACCGGCCAAAGGCATACTATTCCGACGTAAAACATCGAGCTACGTCGAATGGCGAACGTCACAAACCGTTTAGAGCAAGTAGAGCGGATATAAATGCAGAAATGCATGTAAAATTCCACTCCTTTTCCGTAATTTTGGAGTGTTTCTGCGCAGAAACTAACAGGAAACCGGCCAAAGGCATACTATTCCTTCGTAAAGCATCGAGTTACATCGAATGGTGAAGGTCCCAAACCATTTAAAGCAAGCGGATCGGATGTAAATATGGATATCCTTGTAAAATTACAACTCTACTCTTTTATTTTGGAGTGCTTCTGCTCACAAACTGTTAGGAAACCGGCCAAAGGCATACTATGCCTTCGTAAAACATCGAGTTACATCGAATGGAGAAGGTCCCAAACCATTTAGGGTAACTGAAGCGGATATAAATGCGGAAATGCATGTAAAATTGCAACTCTACTCTCTTATTTTGGAATGTTTCTACGTACAAACTGTTAGAAAACCGGTCAAACGCATACTATTCCTTCGTAAAGCATCGAGTTACATCGAATGGTGAAGGTCCCAAACCATTTAAAGCAAGTGGAGCGGATATAAATGCGGAAATGCATGTAAAATTACAACTCTACTCTTTTATTTTGGAGTGTTTCTGAGCACAAACTGTTAGGAAACCAGCCAAAGGCATACTATTCCGACGTAAAACATCGAGCTACGTCGAATGGCGAACGTCACAAACCGTTTAGAGCAAGTAGAGCGGATATAAATGCAGAAATGCATGTAAAATTCCACTCCTTTTCCGTAATTTTGGAGTGTTTCTGCGCAGAAACTAACAGGAAACCGGCCAAAGGCATACTATTCCTTCGTAAAGCATCGATTTACATCGAATGGTGAAGGTCCCAAACCATTTAGGGTAACTAAAGCGGATATAAATGCGGAAATGCATGTAAAATTGCAACTCTACTCTCTTGTTTTGGAATGTTTCTGCGCACAAACTGTTAGAAAACCGGTCAAACGCATACTATTCCTTCGTAAATCATTGAGCTTCATCGAATGGCGAAGGCCACAAACCGTTTAGAGCAAGGGGAGCGGATATAAATGCGGAAATGAATGTAAAACTACAACTCTACTCCCTTATTTTGGAGTGTTTCTGAGCACAAACTGTTAGGAAACCGGCCAAAGGCATACTATTCCGACGTAAAACATGGAGTTACATCGAATGGAGAAGGTCCCAAACCGTTTAGAGTAAGTGCAGCGGATATAAATGCGGAAATGCATGTAAAATTGCAACTCTACTCTTTTATTTTGGAGTGTTTCTGCTCACAAACTGTTAGGAAACCGGCCAAAGGCATATTATTCCGACGTAAAACATCGAGCTACATCGAATGGTGATGGTCCCAAACCATTTAGAGCAAGTGGAGCGGATATAAATATGGAAATCCTTGAAAAATTACAACTCAACTCTTTTATTTTGGAGTGCTTCTGCTCACAAACTGTTAGGAAACCGGCCAAAGGCATACTATTCCTTCGTAAAACATCGAGTTACATCGAATGGAGAAGGTCCCAAACCATTTAGGGTAACTGAAGCGGATATAAATGCGGAAATGCATGTAAAATTGCAACTCTACTCTCTTATTTTGGAATGTTTCTGCGTACAAACTGTTAGAAAACCGGTCAAACGCATACTATTCCTTCGTAAAGCATCGAGTTACATCGAATGGTGAAGGTCCCAAATCATTTAAAGCAAGCGAATCGGATATATATATGGATATCCTTGTAAAATTACAACTCTACTCTTTTATTTTGGAGTGCTTCTGCGAACAAACTGTTAGGAAACCGGCCAAAGGCATACTATTCCTTCGTAAAACATCGAGTTACACCGAATGGCGAAGGTCTCAAACCGTTTAGAGCAAGTGGAGCGGATATAAATGCGGAAATGCATGTAAAATTGCAACTCTACTCTCTTATTTTGGAATGTTTCTGCGCACAAACTGTTAGAAAACCGGTCAAACGCATACTATTCCTTCGTAAAACATTGAGCTTCATCGAATGACGAAGGCCACAAACCGTTTAGAGCAAGGGGAGCGGATATAAATGCGGAAATGAATGTAAAACTACAACTCTACTCCCTTATTTTGGAGTGTTTCTGAGCACAAACTGTTAGGAAACCGGCCAAAGGCATACTATTCCGACGTAAAACATCGAGCTACGTCGAATGGCGAACGTCACAAACCGTTTAGAGCAAGTAGAGCGGATATAAATGCAGAAATGCATGTAAAATTCCACTCCTTTTCCGTAATTTTGGAGTGTTTCTGCGCAGAAACTAACAGGAAACCGGCCAAAGGCATACTATTCCTTCGTAAAGCATCGATTTACATCGAATGGTGAAGGTCCCAAACCATTTAGGGTAACTAAAGCGGATATAAATGCGGAAATGCATGTAAAATTGCAACTCTACTCTCTTGTTTTGGAATGTTTCTGCGTACAAACTGTTAGAAAACCGGTCAAACGCATACTATTCCTTCGTAAAGCATCGAGTTACATCGAATGGTGAAGGTCCCAAACCATTTAAAGCAAGCGGATCGGATGTAAATATGGATATCCTTGTAAAATTACAACTCTACTCTTTTATTTTGGAGTGCTTCTGCTCACAAACTGTTAGGAAACCGGCCAAAGGCATACTATGCCTTCGTAAAACATCGAGTTACATCGAATGGAGAAGGTCCCAAACCATTTAGGGTAACTGAAGCGGATATAAATGCGGAAATGCATGTAAAATTGCAACTCTACTCTCTTATTTTGGAATGTTTCTACGTACAAACTGTTAGAAAACCGGTCAAACGCATACTATTCCTTCGTAAAGCATCGAGTTACATCGAATGGTGAAGGTCCCAAACCATTTAAAGCAAGTGGAGCGGATATAAATGCGGAAATGCATGTAAAATTACAACTCTACTCTTTTATTTTGGAGTGTTTCTGAGCACAAACTGTTAGGAAACCAGCCAAAGGCATACTATTCCGACGTAAAACATCGAGCTACGTCGAGTGGCGAACGTCACAAACCGTTTAGAGCAAGTAGAGCGGATATAAATGCAGAAATGCATGTAAAATTCCACTCCTTTTCCGTAATTTTGGAGTGTTTCTGCGCAGAAACTAACAGGAAACCGGCCAAAGGCATACTATTCCTTCGTAAAGCATCGAGTTACATCGAATGGTGAAGGTCCCAAACCATTTAGGGTAACTGAAGCGGATATAAATGCGGAAATGCATGTAAAATTGCAACTCTACTCTCTTATTTTGGAATGTTTCTACGTACAAACTGTTAGAAAACCGGTCAAACGCATACTATTCCTTCGTAAAGCATCGAGTTACATCGAATGGTGAAGGTCCCAAACCATTTAAAGCAAGTGGAGCGGATATAAATGCGGAAATGCATGTAAAATTACAACTCTACTCTTTTATTTTGGAGTGTTTCTGAGCACAAACTGTTAGGAAACCAGCCAAAGGCATACTATTCCGACGTAAAACATCGAGCTACGTCGAATGGCGAACGTCACAAACCGTTTAGAGCAAGTAGAGCGGATATAAATGCAGAAATGCATGTAAAATTCCACTCCTTTTCCGTAATTTTGGAGTGTTTCTGCGCAGAAACTAACAGGAAACCGGCCAAAGGCATACTATTCCTTCGTAAAGCATCGATTTACATCGAATGGTGAAGGTCCCAAACCATTTAGGGTAACTAAAGCGGATATAAATGCGGAAATGCATGTAAAATTGCAACTCTACTCTCTTGTTTTGGAATGTTTCTGCGCACAAACTGTTAGAAAACCGGTCAAACGCATACTATTCCTTCGTAAATCATTGAGCTTCATCGAATGGCGAAGGTCCCAAACCGTTTAGAGTAAGTGCAGCGGATATAAATGCGGAAATGCATGTAAAATTGCAACTCTACTCTTTTATTTTGGAGTGTTTCTGCTCACAAACTGTTAGGAAACCGGCCAAAGGCATACTATTCCGACGTAAAACATCGAGCTACATCGAATGGTGATGGTCCCAAACCATTTAGAGCAAGTGGAGCGGATATAAATATGGAAATCCTTATAAAATTACAACTATACTCTCTTATTTTGGAGTGTTTCTGCGAACAAACTGTTAGGAAACCGGTCAAACGTATACTATTCCGTCGTAAAACATTGAGCTACATCGAATGGCGAAGGTCACAAACCGCTTAGAGCAAGTGGAGCGGATATAAATATGGAAATCCTTGAAAAATTACAACTCAACTCTTTTATTTTGGAGTGCTTCTGCTCACAAACTGTTAGGAAACCGGCCAAAGGCATACTATTCCTTCGTAAAACATCGAGTTACATCGAATGGAGAAGGTCCCAAACCATTTAGGGTAACTGAAGCGGATATAAATGCGGAAATGCATGTAAAATTGCAACTCTACTCTCTTATTTTGGAATGTTTCTGCGTACAAACTGTTAGAAAACCGGTCAAACGCATACTATTCCTTCGTAAAGCATCGAGTTACATCGAATGGTGAAGGTCCCAAACCATTTAAAGCAAGCGGATCGGATATAAATATGGATATCCTTGTAAAATTACAACTCTACTCTTTTATTTTGGAGTGCTTCTGCTCACAAACTGTTAGGAAACCGGCCAAAGGCATACTATTCCGACGTAAAACATCGAGCTACGTCGAATGGCGAACGTCACAAACCGTTTAGAGCAAGTAGAGCGGATATAAATGCAGAAATGCATGTAAAATTCCACTCCTTTTCCGTAATTTTGGAGTGTTTCTGCGCAGAAACTAACAGGAAACCGGCCAAAGGCATACTATTCCTTCGTAAAGCATCGAGTTACATCGAATGGTGAAGGTCCCAAACCATTTAAAGCAAGCGGATCGGATGTAAATATGGATATCCTTGTAAAATTACAACTCTACTCTTTTATTTTGGAGTGCTTCTGCTCACAAACTGTTAGGAAACCGGCCAAAGGCATACTATGCCTTCGTAAAACATCGAGTTACATCGAATGGAGAAGGTCCCAAACCATTTAGGGTAACTGAAGCGGATATAAATGCGGAAATGCATGTAAAATTGCAACTCTACTCTCTTATTTTGGAATGTTTCTACGTACAAACTGTTAGAAAACCGGTCAAACGCATACTATTCCTTCGTAAAGCATCGAGTTACATCGAATGGTGAAGGTCCCAAACCATTTAAAGCAAGTGGAGCGGATATAAATGCGGAAATGCATGTAAAATTACAACTCTACTCTTTTATTTTGGAGTGTTTCTGAGCACAAACTGTTAGGAAACCAGCCAAAGGCATACTATTCCGACGTAAAACATCGAGCTACGTCGAATGGCGAACGTCACAAACCGTTTAGAGCAAGTAGAGCGGATATAAATGCAGAAATGCATGTAAAATTCCACTCCTTTTCCGTAATTTTGGAGTGTTTCTGCGCAGAAACTAACAGGAAACCGGCCAAAGGCATACTATTCCTTCGTAAAGCATCGATTTACATCGAATGGTGAAGGTCCCAAACCATTTAGGGTAACTAAAGCGGATATAAATGCGGAAATGCATGTAAAATTGCAACTCTACTCTCTTGTTTTGGAATGTTTCTGCGCACAAACTGTTAGAAAACCGGTCAAACGCATACTATTCCTTCGTAAATCATTGAGCTTCATCGAATGGCGAAGGCCACAAACCGTTTAGAGCAAGGGGAGCGGATATAAATGCGGAAATGAATGTAAAACTACAACTCTACTCCCTTATTTTGGAGTGTTTCTGAGCACAAACTGTTAGGAAACCGGCCAAAGGCATACTATTCCGACGTAAAACATGGAGTTACATCGAATGGAGAAGGTCCCAAACCGTTTAGAGTAAGTGCAGCGGATATAAATGCGGAAATGCATGTAAAATTGCAACTCTACTCTTTTATTTTGGAGTGTTTCTGCTCACAAACTGTTAGGAAACCGGCCAAAGGCATATTATTCCGACGTAAAACATCGAGCTACATCGAATGGTGATGGTCCCAAACCATTTAGAGCAAGTGGAGCGGATATAAATATGGAAATCCTTGAAAAATTACAACTCAACTCTTTTATTTTGGAGTGCTTCTGCTCACAAACTGTTAGGAAACCGGCCAAAGGCATACTATTCCTTCGTAAAACATCGAGTTACATCGAATGGAGAAGGTCCCAAACCATTTAGGGTAACTGAAGCGGATATAAATGCGGAAATGCATGTAAAATTGCAACTCTACTCTCTTATTTTGGAATGTTTCTGCGTACAAACTGTTAGAAAACCGGTCAAACGCATACTATTCCTTCGTAAAGCATCGAGTTACATCGAATGGTGAAGGTCCCAAATCATTTAAAGCAAGCGAATCGGATATATATATGGATATCCTTGTAAAATTACAACTCTACTCTTTTATTTTGGAGTGCTTCTGCGAACAAACTGTTAGGAAACCGGCCAAAGGCATACTATTCCTTCGTAAAACATCGAGTTACACCGAATGGCGAAGGTCTCAAACCGTTTAGAGCAAGTGGAGCGGATATAAATGCGGAAATGCATGTAAAATTGCAACTCTACTCTCTTATTTTGGAATGTTTCTGCGCACAAACTGTTAGAAAACCGGTCAAACGCATACTATTCCTTCGTAAAACATTGAGCTTCATCGAATGACGAAGGCCACAAACCGTTTAGAGCAAGGGGAGCGGATATAAATGCGGAAATGAATGTAAAACTACAACTCTACTCCCTTATTTTGGAGTGTTTCTGAGCACAAACTGTTAGGAAACCGGCCAAAGGCATACTATTCCGACGTAAAACATCGAGCTACGTCGAATGGCGAACGTCACAAACCGTTTAGAGCAAGTAGAGCGGATATAAATGCAGAAATGCATGTAAAATTCCACTCCTTTTCCGTAATTTTGGAGTGTTTCTGCGCAGAAACTAACAGGAAACCGGCCAAAGGCATACTATTCCTTCGTAAAGCATCGATTTACATCGAATGGTGAAGGTCCCAAACCATTTAGGGTAACTAAAGCGGATATAAATGCGGAAATGCATGTAAAATTGCAACTCTACTCTCTTGTTTTGGAATGTTTCTGCGTACAAACTGTTAGAAAACCGGTCAAACGCATACTATTCCTTCGTAAAGCATCGAGTTACATCGAATGGTGAAGGTCCCAAACCATTTAAAGCAAGCGGATCGGATATAAATATGGATATCCTTGTAAAATTACAACTCTACTCTTTTATTTTGGAGTGCTTCTGCTCACAAACTGTTAGGAAACCGGCCAAAGGCATACTATGCCTTCGTAAAACATCGAGTTACATCGAATGGAGAAGGTCCCAAACCATTTAGGGTAACTGAAGCGGATATAAATGCGGAAATGCATGTAAAATTGCAACTCTACTCTCTTATTTTGGAATGTTTCTACGTACAAACTGTTAGAAAACCGGTCAAACGCATACTATTCCTTCGTAAAGCATCGAGTTACATCGAATGGTGAAGGTCCCAAACCATTTAAAGCAAGTGGAGCGGATATAAATGCGGAAATGCATGTAAAATTACAACTCTACTCTTTTATTTTGGAGTGTTTCTGAGCACAAACTGTTAGGAAACCAGCCAAAGGCATACTATTCCGACGTAAAACATCGAGCTACGTCGAATGGCGAACGTCACAAACCGTTTAGAGCAAGTAGAGCGGATATAAATGCAGAAATGCATGTAAAATTCCACTCCTTTTCCGTAATTTTGGAGTGTTTCTGCGCAGAAACTAACAGGAAACCGGCCAAAGGCATACTATTCCTTCGTAAAGCATCGATTTACATCGAATGGTGAAGGTCCCAAACCATTTAGGGTAACTAAAGCGGATATAAATGCGGAAATGCATGTAAAATTGCAACTCTACTCTCTTGTTTTGGAATGTTTCTGCGCACAAACTGTTAGAAAACCGGTCAAACGCATACTATTCCTTCGTAAATCATTGAGCTTCATCGAATGGCGAAGGCCACAAACCGTTTAGAGCAAGGGGAGCGGATATAAATGCGGAAATGAATGTAAAACTACAACTCTACTCCCTTATTTTGGAGTGTTTCTGAGCACAAACTGTTAGGAAACCGGCCAAAGGCATACTATTCCGACGTAAAACATGGAGTTACATCGAATGGAGAAGGTCCCAAACCGTTTAGAGTAAGTGCAGCGGATATAAATGCGGAAATGCATGTAAAATTGCAACTCTACTCTTTTATTTTGGAGTGTTTCTGAGCACAAACTGTTAGGAAACCAGCCAAAGGCATACTATTCCGACGTAAAACATCGAGCTACGTCGAATGGCGAACGTCACAAACCGTTTAGAGCAAGTAGAGCGGATATAAATGCAGAAATGCATGTAAAATTCCACTCCTTTTCCGTAATTTTGGAGTGTTTCTGCGCAGAAACTAACAGGAAACCGGCCAAAGGCATACTATTCCTTCGTAAAGCATCGATTTACATCGAATGGTGAAGGTCCCAAACCATTTAGGGTAACTAAAGCGGATATAAATGCGGAAATGCATGTAAAATTGCAACTCTACTCTCTTGTTTTGGAATGTTTCTGCGCACAAACTGTTAGAAAACCGGTCAAACGCATACTATTCCTTCGTAAATCATTGAGCTTCATCGAATGGCGAAGGTCCCAAACCGTTTAGAGTAAGTGCAGCGGATATAAATGCGGAAATGCATGTAAAATTGCAACTCTACTCTTTTATTTTGGAGTGTTTCTGCTCACAAACTGTTAGGAAACCGGCCAAAGGCATATTATTCCGACGTAAAACATCGAGCTACATCGAATGGTGATGGTCCCAAACCATTTAGAGCAAGTGGAGCGGATATAAATATGGAAATCCTTATAAAATTACAACTATACTCTCTTATTTTGGAGTGTTTCTGCGAACAAACTGTTAGGAAACCGGTCAAACGTATACTATTCCGTCGTAAAACATTGAGCTACATCGAATGGCGAAGGTCACAAACCGCTTAGAGCAAGTGGAGCGGATATAAATATGGAAATCCTTGAAAAATTACAACTCAACTCTTTTATTTTGGAGTGCTTCTGCTCACAAACTGTTAGGAAACCGGCCAAAGGCATACTATTCCTTCGTAAAACATCGAGTTACATCGAATGGAGAAGGTCCCAAACCATTTAGGGTAACTGAAGCGGATATAAATGCGGAAATGCATGTAAAATTGCAACTCTACTCTCTTATTTTGGAATGTTTCTGCGTACAAACTGTTAGAAAACCGGTCAAACGCATACTATTCCTTCGTAAAGCATCGAGTTACATCGAATGGTGCAGGTCCCAAACCATTTAAAGCAAGCGGATCGGATATAAATATGGATATCCTTGTAAAATTACAACTCTACTCTTTTATTTTGGAGTGCTTCTGCTCACAAACTGTTAGGAAACCGGCCAAAGGCATACTATTCCGACGTAAAACATCGAGCTACGTCGAATGGCGAACGTCACAAACCGTTTAGAGCAAGTAGAGCGGATATAAATGCAGAAATGCATGTAAAATTCCACTCCTTTTCCGTAATTTTGGAGTGTTTCTGCGCAGAAACTAACAGGAAACCGGCCAAAGGCATACTATTCCTTCGTAAAGCATCGAGTTACATCGAATGGTGAAGGTCCCAAACCATTTAAAGCAAGCGGATCGGATGTAAATATGGATATCCTTGTAAAATTACAACTCTACTCTTTTATTTTGGAGTGTTTCTGCGCAGAAACTAACAGGAAACCGGCCAAAGGCATACTATTCCTTCGTAAAGCATCGATTTACATCGAATGGTGAAGGTCCCAAACCATTTAGGGTAACTAAAGCGGATATAAATGCGGAAATGCATGTAAAATTGCAACTCTACTCTCTTGTTTTGGAATGTTTCTGCGCACAAACTGTTAGAAAACCGGTCAAACGCATACTATTCCTTCGTAAATCATTGAGCTTCATCGAATGGCGAAGGTCCCAAACCGTTTAGAGTAAGTGCAGCGGATATAAATGCGGAAATGCATGTAAAATTGCAACTCTACTCTTTTATTTTGGAGTGTTTCTGCTCACAAACTGTTAGGAAACCGGCCAAAGGCATATTATTCCGACGTAAAACATCGAGCTACATCGAATGGTGATGGTCCCAAACCATTTAGAGCAAGTGGAGCGGATATAAATATGGAAATCCTTATAAAATTACAACTATACTCTCTTATTTTGGAGTGTTTCTGCGAACAAACTGTTAGGAAACCGGTCAA
Organism: Mimumesa dahlbomi; assembly: GCA_917499265.3. Classification (NCBI taxonomy): domain Eukaryota; kingdom Metazoa; phylum Arthropoda; class Insecta; order Hymenoptera; family Crabronidae; genus Mimumesa; species Mimumesa dahlbomi. Next base: position 330,084 of record OU824120.1, on the reverse strand, counting down.
ACGTATACTATTCCGTCGTAAAACATTGAGCTACATCGAATGGCGAAGGTCACAAACCGCTTAGAGCAAGTGGAGCGGATATAAATATGGAAATCCTTGAAAAATTACAACTCAACTCTTTTATTTTGGAGTGCTTCTGCTCACAAACTGTTAGGAAACCGGCCAAAGGCATACTATTCCTTCGTAAAACATCGAGTTACATCGAATGGAGAAGGTCCCAAACCATTTAGGGTAACTGAAGCGGATATAAATGCGGAAATGCATGTAAAATTGCAACTCTACTCTCTTATTTTGGAATGTTTCTGCGTACAAACTGTTAGAAAACCGGTCAAACGCATACTATTCCTTCGTAAAGCATCGAGTTACATCGAATGGTGCAGGTCCCAAACCATTTAAAGCAAGCGGATCGGATATAAATATGGATATCCTTGTAAAATTACAACTCTACTCTTTTATTTTGGAGTGCTTCTGCTCACAAACTGTTAGGAAACCGGCCAAAGGCATACTATTCCGACGTAAAACATCGAGCTACGTCGAATGGCGAACGTCACAAACCGTTTAGAGCAAGTAGAGCGGATATAAATGCAGAAATGCATGTAAAATTCCACTCCTTTTCCGTAATTTTGGAGTGTTTCTGCGCAGAAACTAACAGGAAACCGGCCAAAGGCATACTATTCCTTCGTAAAGCATCGAGTTACATCGAATGGTGAAGGTCCCAAACCATTTAAAGCAAGCGGATCGGATGTAAATATGGATATCCTTGTAAAATTACAACTCTACTCTTTTATTTTGGAGTGCTTCTGCTCACAAACTGTTAGGAAACCGGCCAAAGGCATACTATGCCTTCGTAAAACATCGAGTTACATCGAATGGAGAAGGTCCCAAACCATTTAGGGTAACTGAAGCGGATATAAATGCGGAAATGCATGTAAAATTGCAACTCTACTCTCTTATTTTGGAATGTTTCTACGTACAAACTGTTAGAAAACCGGTCAAACGCATACTATTCCTTCGTAAAGCATCGAGTTACATCGAATGGTGAAGGTCCCAAACCATTTAAAGCAAGTGGAGCGGATATAAATGCGGAAATGCATGTAAAATTACAACTCTACTCTTTTATTTTGGAGTGTTTCTGAGCACAAACTGTTAGGAAACCAGCCAAAGGCATACTATTCCGACGTAAAACATCGAGCTACGTCGAATGGCGAACGTCACAAACCGTTTAGAGCAAGTAGAGCGGATATAAATGCAGAAATGCATGTAAAATTCCACTCCTTTTCCGTAATTTTGGAGTGTTTCTGCGCAGAAACTAACAGGAAACCGGCCAAAGGCATAATATTCCTTCGTAAAGCATCGATTTACATCGAATGGTGAAGGTCCCAAACCATTTAGGGTAACTAAAGCGGATATAAATGCGGAAATGCATGTAAAATTGCAACTCTACTCTCTTGTTTTGGAATGTTTCTGCGCACAAACTGTTAGAAAACCGGTCAAACGCATACTATTCCTTCGTAAATCATTGAGCTTCATCGAATGGCGAAGGCCACAAACCGTTTAGAGCAAGGGGAGCGGATATAAATGCGGAAATGAATGTAAAACTACAACTCTACTCCCTTATTTTGGAGTGTTTCTGAGCACAAACTGTTAGGAAACCGGCCAAAGGCATACTATTCCGACGTAAAACATGGAGTTACATCGAATGGAGAAGGTCCCAAACCGTTTAGAGTAAGTGGAGCGGATATAAATGCGGAAATGCATGTAAAATTGCAACTCTACTCTTTTATTTTGGAGTGTTTCTGCTCACAAACTGTTAGGAAACCGGCCAAAGGCATATTATTCCGACGTAAAACATCGAGCTACATCGAATGGTGATGGTCCCAAACCATTTAGAGCAAGTGGAGCGGATATAAATATGGAAATCCTTGAAAAATTACAACTCAACTCTTTTATTTTGGAGTGCTTCTGCTCACAAACTGTTAGGAAACCGGCCAAAGGCATACTATTCCTTCGTAAAACATCGAGTTACATCGAATGGAGAAGGTCCCAAACCATTTAGGGTAACTGAAGCGGATATAAATGCGGAAATGCATGTAAAATTGCAACTCTACTCTCTTATTTTGGAATGTTTCTGCGTACAAACTGTTAGAAAACCGGTCAAACGCATACTATTCCTTCGTAAAGCATCGAGTTACATCGAATGGTGAAGGTCCCAAATCATTTAAAGCAAGCGAATCGGATATATATATGGATATCCTTGTAAAATTACAACTCTACTCTTTTATTTTGGAGTGCTTCTGCGAACAAACTGTTAGGAAACCGGCCAAAGGCATACTATTCCTTCGTAAAACATCGAGTTACACCGAATGGCGAAGGTCTCAAACCGTTTAGAGCAAGTGGAGCGGATATAAATGCGGAAATGCATGTAAAATTGCAACTCTACTCTCTTATTTTGGAATGTTTCTGCGCACAAACTGTTAGAAAACCGGTCAAACGCATACTATTCCTTCGTAAAACATTGAGCTTCATCGAATGACGAAGGCCACAAACCGTTTAGAGCAAGGGGAGCGGATATAAATGCGGAAATGAATGTAAAACTACAACTCTACTCCCTTATTTTGGAGTGTTTCTGAGCACAAACTGTTAGGAAACCGGCCAAAGGCATACTATTCCGACGTAAAACATCGAGCTACGTCGAATGGCGAACGTCACAAACCGTTTAGAGCAAGTAGAGCGGATATAAATGCAGAAATGCATGTAAAATTCCACTCCTTTTCCGTAATTTTGGAGTGTTTCTGCGCAGAAACTAACAGGAAACCGGCCAAAGGCATACTATTCCTTCGTAAAGCATCGATTTACATCGAATGGTGAAGGTCCCAAACCATTTAGGGTAACTAAAGCGGATATAAATGCGGAAATGCATGTAAAATTGCAACTCTACTCTCTTGTTTTGGAATGTTTCTGCGTACAAACTGTTAGAAAACCGGTCAAACGCATACTATTCCTTCGTAAAGCATCGAGTTACATCGAATGGTGAAGGTCCCAAACCATTTAAAGCAAGCGGATCGGATATAAATATGGATATCCTTGTAAAATTACAACTCTACTCTTTTATTTTGGAGTGCTTCTGCTCACAAACTGTTAGGAAACCGGCCAAAGGCATACTATTCCGACGTAAAACATCGAGCTACGTCGAATGGCGAACGTCACAAACCGTTTAGAGCAAGTAGAGCGGATATAAATGCAGAAATGCATGTAAAATTCCACTCCTTTTCCGTAATTTTGGAGTGTTTCTGCGCAGAAACTAACAGGAAACCGGCCAAAGGCATACTATTCCTTCGTAAAGCATCGAGTTACATCGAATGGTGAAGGTCCCAAACCATTTAAAGCAAGCGGATCGGATGTAAATATGGATATCCTTGTAAAATTACAACTCTACTCTTTTATTTTGGAGTGCTTCTGCTCACAAACTGTTAGGAAACCGGCCAAAGGCATACTATGCCTTCGTAAAACATCGAGTTACATCGAATGGAGAAGGTCCCAAACCATTTAGGGTAACTGAAGCGGATATAAATGCGGAAATGCATGTAAAATTGCAACTCTACTCTCTTATTTTGGAATGTTTCTACGTACAAACTGTTAGAAAACCGGTCAAACGCATACTATTCCTTCGTAAAGCATCGAGTTACATCGAATGGTGAAGGTCCCAAACCATTTAAAGCAAGTGGAGCGGATATAAATGCGGAAATGCATGTAAAATTACAACTCTACTCTTTTATTTTGGAGTGTTTCTGAGCACAAACTGTTAGGAAACCAGCCAAAGGCATACTATTCCGACGTAAAACATCGAGCTACGTCGAATGGCGAACGTCACAAACCGTTTAGAGCAAGTAGAGCGGATATAAATGCAGAAATGCATGTAAAATTCCACTCCTTTTCCGTAATTTTGGAGTGTTTCTGCGCAGAAACTAACAGGAAACCGGCCAAAGGCATACTATTCCTTCGTAAAGCATCGATTTACATCGAATGGTGAAGGTCCCAAACCATTTAGGGTAACTAAAGCGGATATAAATGCGGAAATGCATGTAAAATTGCAACTCTACTCTCTTGTTTTGGAATGTTTCTGCGCACAAACTGTTAGAAAACCGGTCAAACGCATACTATTCCTTCGTAAATCATTGAGCTTCATCGAATGGCGAAGGCCACAAACCGTTTAGAGCAAGGGGAGCGGATATAAATGCGGAAATGCATGTAAAATTGCAACTCTACTCTTTTATTTTGGAGTGTTTCTGCTCACAAACTGTTAGGAAACCGGCCAAAGGCATATTATTCCGACGTAAAACATCGAGCTACATCGAATGGTGATGGTCCCAAACCATTTAGAGCAAGTGGAGCGGATATAAATATGGAAATCCTTATAAAATTACAACTATACTCTCTTATTTTGGAGTGTTTCTGCGAACAAACTGTTAGGAAACCGGTCAAACGTATACTATTCCGTCGTAAAACATTGAGCTACATCGAATGGCGAAGGTCACAAACCGCTTAGAGCAAGTGGAGCGGATATAAATATGGAAATCCTTGAAAAATTACAACTCAACTCTTTTATTTTGGAGTGCTTCTGCTCACAAACTGTTAGGAAACCGGCCAAAGGCATACTATTCCTTCGTAAAACATCGAGTTACATCGAATGGAGAAGGTCCCAAACCATTTAGGGTAACTGAAGCGGATATAAATGCGGAAATGCATGTAAAATTGCAACTCTACTCTCTTATTTTGGAATGTTTCTGCGTACAAACTGTTAGAAAACCGGTCAAACGCATACTATTCCTTCGTAAAGCATCGAGTTACATCGAATGGTGAAGGTCCCAAACCATTTAAAGCAAGCGGATCGGATATAAATATGGATATCCTTGTAAAATTACAACTCTACTCTTTTATTTTGGAGTGCTTCTGCTCACAAACTGTTAGGAAACCGGCCAAAGGCATACTATTCCGACGTAAAACATCGAGCTACGTCGAATGGCGAACGTCACAAACCGTTTAGAGCAAGTAGAGCGGATATAAATGCAGAAATGCATGTAAAATTCCACTCCTTTTCCGTAATTTTGGAGTGTTTCTGCGCAGAAACTAACAGGAAACCGGCCAAAGGCATACTATTCCTTCGTAAAGCATCGAGTTACATCGAATGGTGAAGGTCCCAAACCATTTAAAGCAAGCGGATCGGATGTAAATATGGATATCCTTGTAAAATTACAACTCTACTCTTTTATTTTGGAGTGCTTCTGCTCACAAACTGTTAGGAAACCGGCCAAAGGCATACTATGCCTTCGTAAAACATCGAGTTACATCGAATGGAGAAGGTCCCAAACCATTTAGGGTAACTGAAGCGGATATAAATGCGGAAATGCATGTAAAATTGCAACTCTACTCTCTTATTTTGGAATGTTTCTACGTACAAACTGTTAGAAAACCGGTCAAACGCATACTATTCCTTCGTAAAGCATCGAGTTACATCGAATGGTGAAGGTCCCAAACCATTTAAAGCAAGTGGAGCGGATATAAATGCGGAAATGCATGTAAAATTACAACTCTACTCTTTTATTTTGGAGTGTTTCTGAGCACAAACTGTTAGGAAACCAGCCAAAGGCATACTATTCCGACGTAAAACATCGAGCTACGTCGAATGGCGAACGTCACAAACCGTTTAGAGCAAGTAGAGCGGATATAAATGCAGAAATGCATGTAAAATTCCACTCCTTTTCCGTAATTTTGGAGTGTTTCTGCGCAGAAACTAACAGGAAACCGGCCAAAGGCATACTATTCCTTCGTAAAGCATCGATTTACATCGAATGGTGAAGGTCCCAAACCATTTAGGGTAACTGAAGCGGATATAAATGCGGAAATGCATGTAAAATTGCAACTCTACTCTCTTATTTTGGAATGTTTCTACGTACAAACTGTTAGAAAACCGGTCAAACGCATACTATTCCTTCGTAAAGCATCGAGTTACATCGAATGGTGAAGGTCCCAAACCATTTAAAGCAAGTGGAGCGGATATAAATGCGGAAATGCATGTAAAATTACAACTCTACTCTTTTATTTTGGAGTGTTTCTGAGCACAAACTGTTAGGAAACCAGCCAAAGGCATACTATTCCGACGTAAAACATCGAGCTACGTCGAATGGCGAACGTCACAAACCGTTTAGAGCAAGTAGAGCGGATATAAATGCAGAAATGCATGTAAAATTCCACTCCTTTTCCGTAATTTTGGAGTGTTTCTGCGCAGAAACTAACAGGAAACCGGCCAAAGGCATACTATTCCTTCGTAAAGCATCGATTTACATCGAATGGTGAAGGTCCCAAACCATTTAGGGTAACTAAAGCGGATATAAATGCGGAAATGCATGTAAAATTGCAACTCTACTCTCTTGTTTTGGAATGTTTCTGCGCACAAACTGTTAGAAAACCGGTCAAACGCATACTATTCCTTCGTAAATCATTGAGCTTCATCGAATGGCGAAGGTCCCAAACCGTTTAGAGTAAGTGCAGCGGATATAAATGCGGAAATGCATGTAAAATTGCAACTCTACTCTTTTATTTTTGAGTGTTTCTGCTCACAAACTGTTAGGAAACCGGCCAAAGGCATATTATTCCGACGTAAAACATCGAGCTACATCGAATGGTGATGGTCCCAAACCATTTAGAGCAAGTGGAGCGGATATAAATATGGAAATCCTTATAAAATTACAACTATACTCTCTTATTTTGGAGTGTTTCTGCGAACAAACTGTTAGGAAACCGGTCAAACGTATACTATTCCGTCGTAAAACATTGAGCTACATCGAATGGCGAAGGTCACAAACCGCTTAGAGCAAGTGGAGCGGATATAAATATGGAAATCCTTGAAAAATTACAACTCAACTCTTTTATTTTGGAGTGCTTCTGCTCACAAACTGTTAGGAAACCGGCCAAAGGCATACTATTCCTTCGTAAAACATCGAGTTACATCGAATGGAGAAGGTCCCAAACCATTTAGGGTAACTGAAGCGGATATAAATGCGGAAATGCATGTAAAATTGCAACTCTACTCTCTTATTTTGGAATGTTTCTGCGTACAAACTGTTAGAAAACCGGTCAAACGCATACTATTCCTTCGTAAAGCATCGAGTTACATCGAATGGTGAAGGTCCCAAACCATTTAAAGCAAGCGGATCGGATATAAATATGGATATCCTTGTAAAATTACAACTCTACTCTTTTATTTTGGAGTGCTTCTGCTCACAAACTGTTAGGAAACCGGCCAAAGGCATACTATTCCGACGTAAAACATCGAGCTACGTCGAATGGCGAACGTCACAAACCGTTTAGAGCAAGTAGAGCGGATATAAATGCAGAAATGCATGTAAAATTCCACTCCTTTTCCGTAATTTTGGAGTGTTTCTGCGCAGAAACTAACAGGAAACCGGCCAAAGGCATACTATTCCTTCGTAAAGCATCGAGTTACATCGAATGGTGAAGGTCCCAAACCATTTAAAGCAAGCGGATCGGATGTAAATATGGATATCCTTGTAAAATTACAACTCTACTCTTTTATTTTGGAGTGCTTCTGCTCACAAACTGTTAGGAAACCGGCCAAAGGCATACTATGCCTTCGTAAAACATCGAGTTACATCGAATGGAGAAGGTCCCAAACCATTTAGGGTAACTGAAGCGGATATAAATGCGGAAATGCATGTAAAATTGCAACTCTACTCTCTTATTTTGGAATGTTTCTACGTACAAACTGTTAGAAAACCGGTCAAACGCATACTATTCCTTCGTAAAGCATCGAGTTACATCGAATGGTGAAGGTCCCAAACCATTTAAAGCAAGTGGAGCGGATATAAATGCGGAAATGCATGTAAAATTACAACTCTACTCTTTTATTTTGGAGTGTTTCTGAGCACAAACTGTTAGGAAACCAGCCAAAGGCATACTATTCCGACGTAAAACATCGAGCTACGTCGAATGGCGAACGTCACAAACCGTTTAGAGCAAGTAGAGCGGATATAAATGCAGAAATGCATGTAAAATTCCACTCCTTTTCCGTAATTTTGGAGTGTTTCTGCGCAGAAACTAACAGGAAACCGGCCAAAGGCATACTATTCCTTCGTAAAGCATCGATTTACATCGAATGGTGAAGGTCCCAAACCATTTAGGGTAACTAAAGCGGATATAAATGCGGAAATGCATGTAAAATTGCAACTCTACTCTCTTGTTTTGGAATGTTTCTGCGCACAAACTGTTAGAAAACCGGTCAAACGCATACTATTCCTTCGTAAATCATTGAGCTTCATCGAATGGCGAAGGCCACAAACCGTTTAGAGCAAGGGGAGCGGATATAAATGCGGAAATGAATGTAAAACTACAACTCTACTCCCTTATTTTGGAGTGTTTCTGAGCACAAACTGTTAGGAAACCGGCCAAAGGCATACTATTCCGACGTAAAACATGGAGTTACATCGAATGGAGAAGGTCCCAAACCGTTTAGAGTAAGTGCAGCGGATATAAATGCGGAAATGCATGTAAAATTGCAACTCTACTCTGTTATTTTGGAGTGTTTCTGCTCACAAACTGTTAGGAAACCGGCCAAAGGCATATTATTCCGACGTAAAACATCGAGCTACATCGAATGGTGATGGTCCCAAACCATTTAGAGCAAGTGGAGCGGATATAAATATGGAAATCCTTGAAAAATTACAACTCAACTCTTTTATTTTGGAGTGCTTCTGCTCACAAACTGTTAGGAAACCGGCCAAAGGCATACTATTCCTTCGTAAAACATCGAGTTACATCGAATGGAGAAGGTCCCAAACCATTTAGGGTAACTGAAGCGGATATAAATGCGGAAATGCATGTAAAATTGCAACTCTACTCTCTTATTTTGGAATGTTTCTGCGTACAAACTGTTAGAAAACCGGTCAAACGCATACTATTCCTTCGTAAAGCATCGAGTTACATCGAATGGTGAAGGTCCCAAATCATTTAAAGCAAGCGAATCGGATATATATATGGATATCCTTGTAAAATTACAACTCTACTCTTTTATTTTGGAGTGCTTCTGCGAACAAACTGTTAGGAAACCGGCCAAAGGCATACTATTCCTTCGTAAAACATCGAGTTACACCGAATGGCGAAGGTCTCAAACCGTTTAGAGCAAGTGGAGCGGATATAAATGCGGAAATGCATGTAAAATTGCAACTCTACTCTCTTATTTTGGAATGTTTCTGCGCACAAACTGTTAGAAAACCGGTCAAACGCATACTATTCCTTCGTAAAACATTGAGCTTCATCGAATGACGAAGGCCACAAACCGTTTAGAGCAAGGGGAGCGGATATAAATGCGGAAATGAATGTAAAACTACAACTCTACTCCCTTATTTTGGAGTGTTTCTGAGCACAAACTGTTAGGAAACCGGCCAAAGGCATACTATTCCGACGTAAAACATCGAGCTACGTCGAATGGCGAACGTCACAAACCGTTTAGAGCAAGTAGAGCGGATATAAATGCAGAAATGCATGTAAAATTCCACTCCTTTTCCGTAATTTTGTAGTGTTTCTGCGCAGAAACTAACAGGAAACCGGCCAAAGGCATACTATTCCTTCGTAAAGCATCGAGTTACATCGAATGGTGAAGGTCCCAAACCATTTAAAGCAAGCGGATCGGATATAAATATGGATATCATTGTAAAATTACAACTCTACTCTTTTATTTTGGAGTGCTTCTGCTCACAAACTGTTAGGAAACCGTCCAAAGGCATACTATTCCTTCGTAAAACATCGAGTTACATCGAATGGAGAAGGTCCCAAACCATTTAGAGTAACTGAATCGGATATAAATGCGGAAATGCATGTAAAATTGCAACTCTACTCCCTTATTTCGCAGTCTGTCTTCGCACAAATTCTTAGAAAACCGGCCAAACATATACTATTCCTTCGTAAAACAACGAGCTACACCGAATGGCGAAGGTCTCAAACCGTTTAGAGCAAGTGGAGCGGATATAAATGCGGAAATGCATGTAAAATTGCAACTCTACTCTCTTGTTTTGGAATGTTTCTGCGCACAAACTGTTAGAAAACCGGTCAAACGCATACTAGTCCTTCGTAAAACATTGAGCTACATCGAATGGCGAAGGCCACAAACCGTTTAGAGCAAGGGGAGCGGATATAAATGCGGAAATGAATGTAAAACTACAACTCTACTCCCTTATTTTGGAGTGTTTCTGAGCACAAACTGTTAGGAAACCATCCAAAGGCATACTATTCCGACGTAAAACATCGAGCTACGTCGAATGGCGAACTTCACAAACCGTTTAGAGCAAGTAGAGCGGATATAAATGCAGAAATGCATGTAAAATTCCACTCCTTCTCCGTAATTTTGGAGTGTTTCTGCGCAGAAACTAACAGGAAACCGGCCAAAGGCATACTATTCCTTCGTAAAACATCGAGCTACATCGAATGGCGAAGGTAACAAACCGTTTAGATTAAAGTGGAGCGGATATAAATGCGGAAATGCATGTAAAATTACAACTCTACTCTTTTATTTTGGAGTGTTTCTGCTTACAAACTGTTAGGAAACCGGCCAAAGGCATATTATTCCGACGTAAAACATCGAGCTACATCGAATGGTGATGGTCCCAAACCACTTAGAGCAAGTGGAGCGGATATAAATATGGAAATCCTTGTAAAATTACAACTATACTCTCTTATTTTGGAGTGTTTCTGCTTACAAACTGTTAGGAAACCGGCCAAAGGCATATTATTCCGACGTAAAACATCGAGCTACATCGAATGGTGATGGTCCCAAACCACTTAGAGCAAGTGGAGCGGATATAAATATGGAAATCCTTGTAAAATTACAACTATACTCTTTTATTTTGGAGTGCTTCTGCTCACAAACTGTTAGGAAACCGGCCAAAGGCATACTATTCCTTCGTAAAACATCGAGTTACATCGAATGGAGAAGGTCCCAAACCATTTAGGGTAACTGAAGCGGATATAAATGCGGAAATGCATGTAAAATTGCAACTCTACTCTCTTATTTTGGAATGTTTCTGCGTACAAACTGTTAGAAAACCGGTCAAACGCATACTATTCCTTCGTAAAGCATCGAGTTACATCGAATGGTGAAGGTCCCAAACCATTTAAAGCAAGTGGAGCGGATATAAATGCGGAAATGCATGTAAAATTACAACTCTACTCTTTTATTTTGGAGTGTTTCTGAACACAAACTGTTAGGAAACCTGCCAAAGGCATACTATTCCGACGTAAAACATCGAGCTACGTCGAATGGCGAACGTCATAAACCGTTTAGAGCAAGTAGAGCGGATATAAATGCAGAAATGCATGTAAAATTCCACTCCTTTTCCGTAATTTTGGAGTGTTTCTGCGCAGAAACTAACAGGAAACCGGCGAAAGGCATACTATTCCTTCGTAAAGCATCGAGTTACATCGAATGGTGAAGGTCCCAAACCATTTAAAGCAAGCGGATCGGATATAAATATCGATATCCTTGTAATATTACAACTCTACTCTTTTATTTTGGAGTGCTTCTGCTCACAAACTGTTAGGAAACCGGCCAAATGCATACTATTCCTTCGTAAAACATCGAGTTACATCGAATGGAGAAGGTCCCAAACCATTTAGAGTAACTGAAGCGGATATAAATGCGGAAATGCATGTAAAATTGCAACTCTACTCTCTTGTTTTGGAATGTTTCTGCGCACAAACTGTTAGAAAACCGGTCAAACGCATACTATTCCTTCGTAAAACATTGAGCTACATCGAATGGCGAACGTCACAAACCGTTTAGAGCAAGTAGAGCGGATATAAATGCAGAAATGCATGTAAAATTCCACTCCTTTTCCGTAATTTTGGAGTGTTTCTGCGCAGAAACTAACAGGAAACCGGCCAAAGGCATACTATTCCTTCGTAAAGCATCGAGTTACATCGAATGGTGAAGGTCCCAAACCATTTAAAGCAAGCGGATCGGATATAAATATGGATATCCTTGTAAAATTACAACTCTACTCTTTTATTTTGGAGTGCTTCTGCTCACAAACTGTTAGGAAACCGGCCAAAGGCATACTATTCCTTCGTAAAACATCGAGTTACATCGAATGGAGAAGGTCCCAAACCATTTAGGGTAACTGAAGCGGATATAAATGCGGAAATGCATGTAAAATTGCAACTCTACTCTCTTATTTTGGAATGTTTCTGCGTACAAACTGTTAGAAAACCGGTCAAACGCATACTATTCCTTCGTAAAGCATCGAGTTACATCGAATGGTGATGGTCCCAAACCATTTAAAGCAAGTGGAGCGGATATAAATGCGGAAATGCATGTAAAATTACAACTCTACTCTTTTATTTTGGAGTGTTTCTGAGCACAAACTGTTAGGAAACCGGCCAAAGGCATACTATTCCGACGTAAAACATCGAGCTACGTCGAATGGCGAACGTCACAAACCGTTTAGATCAAGTAGAGCGGATATAAATGCGGAAATGAATGTAAAACTACAACTCTACTCCCTTATTTTGGAGTGTTTCTGACCACAAACTGTTAGGAAACCGGCCAACGGCATACTATTCCGACGTAAAACATCGAGCTACGTCGAATGGCGAACGTCACAAACAGTTTAGAGCAAGTAGAGCGGATATAAATGCAGAAATGCATGTAAAATTCCACTCCTTTTCCGTAATTTTGTAGTGTTTCTGCGCAGAAACTAACAGGAAACCGGCCAAAGGCATACTATTCCTTCGTAAAGCATCGAGTTACATCGAATGGTGAAGGTCCCAAACCATTTAAAGCAAGCGGATCGGATATAAATGTGGATATCCTTGTAAAATTACAACTCTACTCTTTTATTTTGGAGTGCTTCTGCTCACAAACTGTTAGGAAACCGGCCAAAGGCATACTATTCCTTCGTAAAACATCGAGTTACATCGAATGGAGAAGGTCCCAAACCATTTAGAGTAACTGAAGCGGATATAAATGCGGAAATGCATGTAAAATTGCAACTCTACTCCCTAATTTCGCAGTCTTTCTTCGCACAAATTCTTAGAAAACCGGCCAAACATATACTATTCCTTCGTAAAACAACGAGCTACACCGAATGGCGAAGGCCACAAACCGTTTAGAGCAAGTGGAGCGGATATAAATGCGGAAATGAATGTAAAATTTCAACTCTACTCTTTTATTTTGAAGTGTTTCCGCTCACAAACTGTTAGGAAACCGGCCAAAGGCATACTATTCCGACGTAAAACATCGAGTTACACCGAATGGCGAAGGTCCCAAACCGTTTAGAGTAAGTGAAGCGGATATAAATGCGGAAATGCATGTAAAATTGCAACTCTACTCTCTTATTTTGGAATGTTTCTGCTCACAAACTGTTAGGAAACCGGCCAAAGGCATATTATTCCGCCGTAAATCATCGAGCTACATCGAATGGAGAAGGTCCCAAACCATTTAGAGCGAGTGGAGCGGATATAAATATGGAAATCCTTGTAAAATTACAACTCTACTCTTTTATTTTGGAGTGCTTCTGCTCACAAACTGTTAGGAAACCGGCCAAAGGCATACTATTCCTTCGTAAAACATCGAGTTACATCGAATGGAGAAGGTCCCAAACCATTTAGGGTAACTGAAGCGGATATAAATGCGGAAATGCATGTAAAATTGCAACTCTACTCTTTTATTTTGGAGTGTTTCTGAGCACAAACTGTTAGGAAACCGGCCAAAGGCATACTATTCCTTCGTGAAGCATCGAGTTACATCGAATGGTGAAGGTCCCAAACCATTTAAAGCAAGCGGATCGGATATAAATATCGATATCCTTGTAATATTACAACTCTACTCTTTTATTTTGGAGTGCTTCTGCTCACAAACTGTTAGGAAACCGGCCAAAGGCATACTATTCCTTCGTAAAACATCGAGTTACATCGAATGGAGAAGGTCCCAAACCATTTAGAGTAACTGAAGCGGATATAAATGCGGAAATGCATGTAAAATTGCAACTCTACTCTCTTGTTTTGGAATGTTTCTGCGCACAAACTGTTAGAAAACCGGTCAAACGCATACTATTCCTTCGTAAAACATTGAGCTACATCGAATGGCGAACGTCACAAACCGTTTAGAGCAAGTAGAGCGGATATAAATGCAGAAATGCATGTAAAATTCCACTCCTTTTCCGTAATTTTGGAGTGTTTCTGCGCAGAAACTAACAGGAAACCGGCCAAAGGCATACTATTCCTTCGTAAAGCATCGAGTTACATCGAATGGTGAAGGTCCCAAACCATTTAAAGCAAGCGGATCGGATATAAATATCGATATCCTTGTAATATTACAACTCTACTCTTTTATTTTGGAGTGCTTCTGCTCACAAACTGTTAGGAAACCGGCCAAAGGCATACTATTCCTTCGTAAAACATCGAGTTACATCGAATGGAGAAGGTCCCAAACCATTTAGAGTAACTGAAGCGGATATAAATGCGGAAATGCATGTAAAATTGCAACTCTACTCTCTTGTTTTGGAATGTTTCTGCGCACAAACTGTTAGAAAACCGGTCAAACGCATACTATTCCTTCGTAAAACATTGAGCTACATCGAATGGCGAACGTCACAAACCGTTTAGAGCAAGTAGAGCGGATATAAATGCAGAAATGCATGTAAAATTCCACTCCTTTTCCGTAATTTTGGAGTGTTTCTGCGCAGAAACTAACAGGAAACCGGCCAAAGGCATACTATTCCTTCGTAAAGCATCGAGTTACATCGAATGGTGATGGTCCCAAACCATTTAAAGCAAGTGGAGCGGATATAAATGCGGAAATGCATGTAAAATTACAACTCTACTCTTTTATTTTGGAGTGTTTCTGAGCACAAACTGTTAGGAAACCGGCCAAAGGCATACTATTCCGACGTAAAACATCGAGCTACGTCGAATGGCGAACGTCACAAACCGTTTAGATCAAGTAGAGCGGATATAAATGCAGAAATGCATGTAAAATTCCACTCCTTTTCCGTAATTTTGTAGTGTTTCTGCGCAGAAACTAACAGGAAACCGGCCAAAGGCATACTATTCCTTCGTAAAGCATCGAGTTACATCGAATGGTGAAGGTCCCAAACC
Source organism: Mimumesa dahlbomi (assembly GCA_917499265.3). NCBI lineage: Eukaryota > Metazoa > Arthropoda > Insecta > Hymenoptera > Crabronidae > Mimumesa > Mimumesa dahlbomi. The sequence continues at coordinate 314,919 of OU824120.1, read as the reverse complement.
ATTTAAAGCAAGCGGATCGGATATAAATATGGATATCCTTGTAAAATTACAACTCTACTCTTTTATTTTGGAGTGCTTCTGCTCACAAACTGTTAGGAAACCGGCCAAAGGCATACTATTCCTTCGTAAAACATCGAGTTACATCGAATGGAGAAGGTCCCAAACCATTTAGAGTAACTGAAGCGGATATAAATGCGGAAATGCATGTAAAATTGCAACTCTACTCCCTTATTTCGCAGTCTTTCTTCGCACAAATTCTTAGAAAACCGGCCAAACATATACTATTCCTTCGTAAAACAACGAGCTACACCGAATGGCGAAGGTCTCAAACCGTTTAGAGCAAGTGGAGCGGATATAAATGCGGAAATGCATGTAAAATTGCAACTCTACTCTCTTGTTTTGGAATGTTTCTGCGCACAAACTGTTAGAAAACCGGTCAAACGCATACTATTCCTTCGTAAAACATTGAGCTACATCGAATGGCGAAGGCCACAAACCGTTTAGAGCAAGGGGAGCGGATATAAATGCGGAAATGAATGTGAAACTACAACTCTACTCCCTTATTTTGGAGTGTTTCTGAGCACAAACTGTTAGGAAACCGGCCAAAGGCATACTATTCCGAAGTAAAACATCGAGCTACGTCGAATGGCGAACGTCACAAACCGTTTAGAGCAAGTAGAGCGGATATAAATGCAGAAATGCATGTAAAATTCCACTCCTTCTCCGTAATTTTGGAGTGTTTCTGCGCAGAAACTAACAGGAAACCGGCCAAAGGCATACTATTCCTTCGTAAAACATCGAGCTACATCGAATGGCGAAGGTAACAAACCGTTTAGATCAAAGTGGAGCGGATATAAATGCGGAAATGCATGTAAAATTTCAACTCTACTCTTTTATTTTGAAGTGTTTCCGCTCACAAACTGTTAGGAAACCGGCCAAAGGCATACTATTCCGACGTAAAACATCGAGTTACACCGAATGGCGAAGGTCTCAAACCGTTTAGAGCAAGTGGAGCGGATATAAATGCGGAAATGCATGTAAAATTGCAACTCTACTCTCTTATTTTGGAATGTTTCTGCGCACAAACTGTTAGAAAACCGGTCAAACGCATACTATTCCTTCGTAAAACATAGAGCTTCATCGAATGACGAAGGCCACAAACCGTTTAGAGCAACTGGAGCGGATATAAATGCGGAAATGAATGTAAAACTACAACTCTACTCCCTTATTTTGGAGTGTTTCTGAGCACAAACTGTTAGGAAACCGGCCAACGGCATACTATTCCGACGTAAAACATCGAGCTACGTCGAATGGCGAACGTCACAAACCGTTTAGAGCAAGTAGAGCGGATATAAATGCAGAAATGCATGTAAAATTCCACTCCTTTTCCGTAATTTTGTAGTGTTTCTGCGCAGAAACTAACAGGAAACCGGCCAAAGGCATACTATTCCTTCGTAAAGCATCGAGTTACATCGAATGGTGAAGGTCCCAAACCATTTAAAGCAAGCGGATCGGATATAAATATGGATATCCTTGTAAAATTACAACTCTACTCTTTTATTTTGGAGTGCTTCTGCTCACAAACTGTTAGGAAACCGGCCAAAGGCATACTATTCCTTCGTAAAACATCGAGTTACATCGAATGGAGAAGGTCCCAAACCATTTAGAGTAACTGAAGCGGATATAAATGCGGAAATGCATGTAAAATTGCAACTCTACTCCCTTATTTCGCAGTCTTTCTTCGCACAAATTCTTAGAAAACCGGCCAAACATATACTATTCCTTCGTAAAACAACGAGCTACACCGAATGGCGAAGGCCACAAACCGTTTAGAGCAAGTGGAGCGGATATAAATGCGGAAATGAATGTAAAATTGCAACTCTACTCCCTTATTTTGGAGTGTTTCCGCTCACAAACTGTTAGGAAACCGGCCAAAGGCATACTATTCCTTCGTAAAACATCGAGTTACATCGAATGGAGAAGGTCCCAAACCATTTAGGGTAACTGAAGCGGATATAAATGCGGAAATGCATGTAAAATTGCAACTCTACTCTCTTATTTTGGAATGTTTCTACGTACAAACTGTTAGAAAACCGGTCAAACGCATACTATTCCTTCGTAAAGCATCGAGTTACATCGAATGGTGAAGGTCCCAAACCATTTAAAGCAAGTGGAGCGGATATAAATGCGGAAATGCATGTAAAATTACAACTCTACTCTTTTATTTTGGAGTGTTTCTGAGCACAAACTGTTAGGAAACCGGCCAAAGGCATACTATTCCGACGTAAAACATCGAGCTACGTCGAATGGCGAACGTCACAAACCGTTTAGAGCAAGTAGAGCGGATATAAATGCAGAAATGCATGTAAAATTCCTCTCCTTTTCCGTAATTTTGGAGTGTTCCTGCGCAGAAACTAACAGGAAACCGGCCAAAGGCATACTATTCCTTCGTAAAGCATCGAGTTACATCGAATGGTGAAGGTCCCAAACCATTTAAAGCAAGCGGATCGGATATAAATATGGATATCCTTGTAAAATTAAAACTCTACTCTTTTATTTTGGAGTGCTTCTGCTCACAAACTGTTAGGAAACCGGCCAAAGGCATACTATTCCGACGTAAAACATCGAGCTACGTCGAATGGCGAACGTCACAAACCGTTTAGAGCAAGTAGAGCGGATATAAATGCAGAAATGCATGTAAAATTCCACTCCTTTTCCGTAATTTTGGAGTGTTTCTGCGCAGAAACTAACAGGAAACCGGCCAAAGGCATACTATTCCTTCGTAAAGCATCGAGTTACATCGAATGGTGAAGGTCCCAAACCATTTAAAGCAAGCGGATCGGATGTAAATATGGATATCCTTGTAAAATTACAACTCTACTCTCTTATTTTGGAATGTTTCTACGTACAAACTGTTAGAAAACCGGTCAAACGCATACTATTCCTTCGTAAAGCATCGAGTTACATCGAATGGTGAAGGTCCCAAACCATTTAGAGTAACTGAATCGGATATAAATGCGGAAATGCATGTAAAATTGCAACTCTACTCCCTTATTTCGCAGTCTTTCTTCGCACAAATTCTTAGAAAACCGGCCAAACATATACTATTCCTTCGTAAAACAACGAGCTACACCGAATGGCGAAGGTCTCAAACCGTTTAGAGCAAGTGGAGCGGATATAAATGCGGAAATGCATGTAAAATTGCAACTCTACTCTCTTATTTTGGAATGTTTCTGCGCACAAACTGTTAGAAAACCGGTCAAACGCATACTATTCCTTCGTAAAACATTGAGCTTCATCGAATGACGAAGGCCACAAACCGTTTAGAGCAAGGGGAGCGGATATAAATGCGGAAATGAATGTAAAACTACAACTCTACTCCCTTATTTTGGAGTGTTTCTGAGCACAAACTGTTAGGAAACCGGCCAAAGGCATACTATTCCGACGTAAAACATCGAGCTACGTCGAATGGCGAACGTCACAAACCGTTTAGAGCAAGTAGAGCGGATATAAATGCAGAAATGCATGTAAAATTCCACTCCTTTTCCGTAATTTTGTAGTGTTTCTGCGCAGAAACTAACAGGAAACCGGCCAAAGGCATACTATTCCTTCGTAAAGCATCGAGTTACATCGAATGGTGAAGGTCCCAAACCATTTAAAGCAAGCGGATCGGATATAAATATGGATATCATTGTAAAATTACAACTCTACTCTTTTATTTTGGAGTGCTTCTGCTCACAAACTGTTAGGAAACCGGCCAAAGGCATACTATTCCTTCGTAAAACATCGAGTTATATCGAATGGAGAAGGTCCCAAACCATTTAGAGTAACTGAATCGGATATAAATGCGGAAATGCATGTAAAATTGCAACTCTACTCCCTTATTTCGCAGTCTTTCTTCGCACAAATTCTTAGAAAACCGGCCAAACATATACTATTCCTTCGTAAAACAACGAGCTACACCGAATGGCGAAGGTCTCAAACCGTTTAGAGCAAGTGGAGCGGATATAAATGCGGAAATGCATGTAAAATTGCAACTCTACTCTCTTGTTTTGGAATGTTTCTGCGCACAAACTGTTAGAAAACCGGTCAAACGCATACTATTCCTTCGTAAAACATTGAGCTTCATCGAATGACGAAGGCCACAAACCGTTTAGAGCAAGGGGAGCGGATATAAATGCGGAAATGAATGTAAAACTACAACTCTACTCCCTTATTTTGTAGTGTTTCTGAGCACAAACTGTTAGGAAACCGGCCAAAGGCATACTATTCCGACGTAAAACATCGAGCTACGTCGAATGGCGAACGTCACAAACCGTTTAGAGCAAGTAGAGCGGATATAAATGCAGAAATGCATGTAAAATTCCACTCCTTTTCCGTAATTTTGTAGTGTTTCTGCGCAGAAACTAACAGGAAACCGGCCAAAGGCATACTATTCCTTCGTAAAGCATCGAGTTACATCGAATGGTGAAGGTCCCAAACCATTTAAAGCAAGCGGATCGGATATAAATATGGATATCATTGTAAAATTACAACTCTACTCTTTTATTTTGGAGTGCTTCTGCTCACAAACTGTTAGGAAACCGGCCAAAGGCATACTATTCCTTCGTAAAACATCGAGTTACATCGAATGGAGAAGGTCCCAAACCATTTAGAGTAACTGAATCGGATATAAATGCGGAAATGCATGTAAAATTGCAACTCTACTCCCTTATTTCGCAGTCTTTCTTCGCACAAATTCTTAGAAAACCGGCCAAACATATACTATTCCTTCGTAAAACAACGAGCTACACCGAATGGCGAAGGTCTCAAACCGTTTAGAGCAAGTGGAGCGGATATAAATGCGGAAATGCATGTAAAATTGCAACTCTACTCTCTTGTTTTGGAATGTTTCTGCGCACAAACTGTTAGAAAACCGGTCAAACGCATACTAGTCCTTCGTAAAACATTGAGCTACATCGAATGGCGAAGGCCACAAACCGTTTAGAGCAAGGGGAGCGGATATAAATGCGGAAATGAATGTAAAACTACAACTCTACTCCCTTATTTTGGAGTGTTTCTGAGCACAAACTGTTAGGAAACCGGCCAAAGGCATACTATTCCGACGTAAAACATCGAGCTACGTCGAATGGCAAAGGTCACAAACCGCTTAGAGCAAGTGGAGCGGATATAAATATGGAAATCCTTTTAAAATTACAACTCTACTCTTTTATTTTGGAGTGCTTCTGCTCACAAACTGTTAGGAAACCGGCCAAAGGCATACTATTCCTTCGTAAAACATCGAGTTACATCGAATGGAGAAGGTCCCAAACCATTTAGGGTAACTGAAGCGGATATAAATGCGGAAATGCATGTAAAATTGCAACTCTACTCTCTTATTTTGGAATGTTTCTGCGTACAAACTGTTAGAAAACCGGCCAAAGGCATACTATTCCTTCGTAAAGCATCGAGTTACATCGAATGGTGAAGGTCCCAAACCATTTAAAGCAAGTGGAGCGGATATAAATGCGGAAATGCATGTAAAATTACAACTCTACTCTTTTATTTTGGAGTGTTTCTGAGCACAATCTGTTAGGAAACCGGCCAAAGGCTTACTATTCCGACGTAAAACATCGAGCTACGTCGAATGGCGAACGTCATAAACCGTTTAGAGCAAGTAGAGCGGATATAAATGCAGAAATGCATGTAAAATTCCACTCCTTTTCCGTAATTTTGGAGTGTTTCTGCGCAGAAACTAACAGGAAACCGGCCAAAGGCATACTATTCCTTCGTAAAGCATCGAGTTACATCGAATGGTGAAGGTCCCAAACCATTTAAAGCAAGCAGATCGGATATAAATATGGATATCCTTGTAAAATTACAATTCTACTCTTTTATTTTGGAGTGCTTCTGCTCACAAACTGTTAGGAAACCGGCCAAAGGCATACTATTCCGACGTAAAACATCGAGCTACGTCGAATGGCGAACGTCACAAACCGTTTAGAGCAAGTAGAGCGGATATAAATGCAGAAATGCATGTAAAATTCCACTCCTTTTCCGTAATTTTGGAGCGTTTCTGCGCAGAAACTAACAGGAAACCGGCCAAAGGCATACTATTCCTTCGTAAAGCATCGAGTTACATCGAATGGTGAAGGTCCCAAACCATTTAAAGCAAGCGGATCGGATGTAAATATGGATATCCTTGTAAAATTACAACTCTACTCTCTTATTTTGGAATGTTTCTACGTACAAACTGTTAGAAAACCGGTCAAACGCATACTATTCCTTCGTAAAGCATCGAGTTACATCGAATGGTGAAGGTCCCAAACCATTTAGAGTAACTGAATCGGATATAAATGCGGAAATGCATGTAAAATTGCAACTCTACTCCCTTATTTAGCAGTCTTTCTTCGCACAAATTCTTAGAAAACCGGCCAAACATATACTATTCCTTCGTAAAACAACGAGCTACACCGAATGGCGAAGGTCTCAAACCGTTTAGAGCAAGTGGAGCGGATATAAATGCGGAAATGCATGTAAAATTGCAACTCTACTCTCTTATTTTGGAATGTTTCTGCGCACAAACTGTTAGAAAACCGGTCAAACGCATACTATTCCTTCGTAAAACATTGAGCTTCATCGAATGACGAAGGCCACAAACCGTTTAGAGCAAGGGGAGCGGATATAAATGCGGAAATGAATGTAAAACTACAACTCTACTCCCTTATTTTGGAGTGTTTCTGAGCACAAACTGTTAGGAAACCGGCCAAAGGCATACTATTCCGACGTAAAACATCGAGCTACGTCGAATGGCGAACGTCACAAACCGTTTAGAGCAAGTAGAGCGGATATAAATGCAGAAATGCATGTAAAATTCCACTCCTTTTCCGTAATTTTGTAGTGTTTCTGCGCAGAAACTAACAGGAAACCGGCCAAAGGCATACTATTCCTTCGTAAAGCATCGAGTTACATCGAATGGTGAAGGTCCCAAACCATTTAAAGCAAGCGGATCGGATATAAATATGGATATCATTGTAAAATTACAACTCTACTCTTTTATTTTGGAGTGCTTCTGCTCACAAACTGTTAGGAAACCGGCCAAAGGCATACTATTCCTTCGTAAAACATCGAGTTACATCGAATGGAGAAGGTCCCAAACCATTTAGAGTAACTGAATCGGATATAAATGCGGAAATGCATGTAAAATTGCAACTCTACTCCCTTATTTCGCAGTCTTTCTTCGCACAAATTCTTAGAAAACCGGCCAAACATATACTATTCCTTCGTAAAACAACGAGCTACACCGAATGGCGAAGGTCTCAAACCGTTTAGAGCAAGTGGAGCGGATATAAATGCGGAAATGCATGTAAAATTGCAACTCTACTCTCTTGTTTTGGAATGTTTCTGCGAACAAACTGTTAGGAAACCGGTCAAACGTATACTATTCCGTCGTAAAACATTGAGCTACATCGAATGGCAAAGGTCACAAACCGCTTAGAGCAAGTGGAGCGGATATAAATATGGAAATCCTTTTAAAATTACAACTCTACTCTTTTATTTTGGAGTGCTTCTGCTCACAAACTGTTAGGAAACCGGCCAAAGGCATGCTATTCCTTCGTAAAGCATCGAGTTACATCGAATGGTGAAGGTCCCAAACCATTTAAAGCAAGTGGAGCGGATATAAATGCGGAAATGCATGTAACATTACAACTCTACTCTTTTATTTTGGAGTGTTTCTGATCACAAACTGTTAGGAAACCGGCCAAAGGCATACTATTCCGACGTAAAACATCGAGCTACGTCGAATGGCGAACGTCACAAACCGTTTAGATCAAGTAGAGCGGATATAAATGCAGAAATGCATGTAAAATTCCACTCCTTTTCCGTAATTTTGTAGTGTTTCTGCGCAGAAACTAACAGGAAACCGGCCAAAGGCATACTATTCCTTCGTAAAGCATCGAGTTACATCGAATGGTGAAGGTCCCAAACCATTTAAAGCAAGCGGATCGGATATAAATATGGATATCATTGTAAAATTACAACTCTACTCTTTTATTTTGGAGTGCTTCTGCTCACAAACTGTTAGGAAACCGGCCAAAGGCATACTATTCCTTCGTAAAACATCGAGTTACATCGAATGGAGAAGGTCCCAAACCATTTAGAGTAACTGAATCGGATATAAATGCGGAAATGCATGTAAAATTGCAACTCTACTCCCTTATTTCGCAGTCTTTCTTCGCACAAATTCTTAGAAAACCGGCCAAACATATACTATTCCTTCGTAAAACAACGAGCTACACCGAATGGCGAAGGTCTCAAACCGTTTAGAGCAAGTGGAGCGGATATAAATGCGGAAATGCATGTAAAATTGCAACTCTACTCTCTTGTTTCGGAATGTTTCTGCGCACAAACTGTTAGAAAACCGGTCAAACGCATACTAGTCTTTCGTAAAACATCGAGCTACATCGAATGGCGAAGGTAACAAACCGTTTAGATTAAAGTGGAGCGGATATAAATGCGGAAATGCATGTAAAATTACAACTCTACTCTTTTATTTTGGAGTGTTTCTGCTTACAAACTGTTAGGAAACCGGCCAAAGGCATATTATTCCGACGTAAAACATCGAGCTACATCGAATGGTGATGGTCCCAAACCATTTAGAGCAAGTGGAGCGGATATAAATATGGAAATCCTTGTAAAATTACAACTATACTCTCTTATTTTGGAGTGTTTCTGCTTACAAACTGTTAGGAAACCGGCCAAAGGCATATTATTCCGACGTAAAACATCGAGCTACATCGAATGGTGATGGTCCCAAACCACTTAGAGCAAGTGGAGCGGATATAAATATGGAAATCCTTGTAAAATTACAACTATACTCTCTTATTTTGCAGTGTTTCTGCGAACAAACTGTTAGGAAACCGGTCAAACGTATACTATTCCGTCGTAAAACATTGAGCTACATCGAATGGCAAAGGTCACAAACCGCTTAGAGCAAGTGCAGCGGATATAAATATGGAAATCCTTTTAAAATTACAACTCTACTCTTTTATTTTGGAGTGCTTCTGCTCACAAACTGTTAGGAAACCGGCCAAAGGCATGCTATTCCTTCGTAAAGCATCGAGTTACATCGAATGGTGAAGGTCCCAAACCATTTAGGGTAACTGAAGCGGATATAAATGCGGAAATGCATGTAAAATTGCAACTCTACTCTCTTATTTTGGAATGTTTCTGCGCACAAACTGTTAGAAAACCGGTCAAACGCATACTATTCCTTCGTAAAACATTGAGCTACATCGAATGGCGAAGGCCACAAACCGTTTAGAGCAAGGGGAGCGGATATAAATGCGGAAATGAATGTGAAACTACAACTCTACTCCCTTATTTTGGAGTGTTTCTGAGCACAAACTGTTAGGAAACCGGCCAAAGGCATACTATTCCGACGTAAAACATCGAGGTACACCGAATGGCGAAGGTCCCAAACCGTTTAGAGTAAGTGAAGCGGATATAAATGCGGAAATGCATGTAAAATTGCAACTCTACTCTCTTATTTTGGAATGTTTCTGCTCACAAACTGTTAGGAAACCGGCCAAAGGCACATTATTCCGTCGTAAAACATCGAGCTACATCGAATGGCGAAGGTCACAAACCGTTTACAGCAAGTAGAGCGGATATAAATGCAGAAATGCATGTAAAATTCCTCTCCTTTTCCGTAATTTTGGAGTGTTTCTGCGCAGAAACTAACAGGAAACCGGCCAAAGGCATACTATTCCTTCGTAAAGCATCGAGTTACATCGAATGGTGAAGGTCCCAAACCATTTAAAGCAAGCGGATCGGATATAAATATGGATATCCTTGTAAAATTACAACTCTACTCTTTTATTTTGGAGTGCTTCTGCTCACAAACTGTTAGGAAACCGGCCAAAGGCATACTATTCCGACGTAAAACATCGAGCTACGTCGAATGGCGAACGTCACAAACCGTTTAGAGCAAGTAGAGCGGATATAAATGCAGAAATGCATGTAAAATTCCACTCCTTTTCCGTAATTTTGGAGTGTTTCTGCGCAGAAATTAACAGGAAACCGGCCAAAGGCATACTATTCCTTCGTAAAGCATCGAGTTACATCGAATGGTGAAGGTCCCAAACCATTTAAAGCAAGCGGATCGGATGTAAATATGGATATCCTTGTAAAATTACAACTCTACTCTTTTATTTTGGAGTGCTTCTGCTCACAAACTGTTAGGAAACCGGCCAAAGGCATACTATTCCTTCGTAAAACATTGAGCTACATCGAATGGCGAAGGCCACAAACCGTTTAGAGCAAGGGGAGCGGATATAAATGCGGAAATGAATGTGAAACTACAACTCTACTCCCTTATTTTGGAGTGTTTCTGAGCACAAACTGTTAGGAAACCGGCCAAACGCATACTAGTCTTTCGTAAAACATTGAGCTACATCGAATGGCGAAGGCCACAAACCGTTTAGAGCAAGGGGAGCGGATATAAATGCGGAAATGAATGTGAAACTACAACTCTACTCCCTTATTTCGCAGTCTTTCTTCGCACAAATTCTTAGAAAACCGGCCAAACATATACTATTCCTTCGTAAAACAACGAGCTACACCGAATGGCGAAGGTCTCAAACCGTTTAGAGCAAGTGGAGCGGATATAAATGCGGAAATGCATGTAAAATTGCAACTCTACTCTCTTGTTTTGGAATGTTTCTGCGAACAAACTGTTAGGAAACCGGTCAAACGTATACTATTCCGTCGTAAAACATTGAGCTACATCGAATGGCAAAGGTCACAAACCGCTTAGAGCAAGTGGAGCGGATATAAATATGGAAATCCTTTTAAAATTACAACTCTACTCTTTTATTTTGGAGTGCTTCTGCTCACAAACTGTTAGGAAACCGGCCAAAGGCATGCTATTCCTTCGTAAAGCATCGAGTTACATCGAATGGTGAAGGTCCCAAACCATTTAAAGCAAGTGGAGCGGATATAAATGCGGAAATGCATGTAAAATTACAACTCTACTCTTTTATTTTGGAGTGTTTCTGATCACAAACTGTTAGGAAACCGGCCAAAGGCATACTATTCCGACGTAAAACATCGAGCTACGTCGAATGGCGAACGTCACAAACCGTTTAGAGCAAGTAGAGCGGATATAAATGCAGAAATGCATGTAAAATTCCACTCCTTTTCCGTAATTTTGTAGTGTTTCTGCGCAGAAACTAACAGGAAACCGGCCAAAGGCATACTATTCCTTCGTAAAGCATCGAGTTACATCGAATGGTGAAGGTCCCAAACCATTTAAAGCAAGCGGATCGGATATAAATATGGATATCATTGTAAAATTACAACTCTACTCTTTTATTTTGGAGTGCTTCTGCTCACAAACTGTTAGGAAACCGGCCAAAGGCATACTATTCCTTCGTAAAACATCGAGTTACATCGAATGGAGAAGGTCCCAAACCATTTAGAGTAACTGAATCGGATATAAATGCGGAAATGCATGTAAAATTGCAACTCTACTCCCTTATTTCGCAGTCTTTCTTCGCACAAATTCTTAGAAAACCGGCCAAACATATACTATTCCTTCGTAAAACAACGAGCTACACCGAATGGCGAAGGTCTCAAACCGTTTAGAGCAAGTGGAGCGGATATAAATGCGGAAATGCATGTAAAATTGCAACTCTACTCTCTTGTTTCGGAATGTTTCTGCGCACAAACTGTTAGAAAACCGGTCAAACGCATACTAGTCTTTCGTAAAACATCGAGCTACATCGAATGGCGAAGGTAACAAACCGTTTAGATTAAAGTGGAGCGGATATAAATGCGGAAATGCATGTAAAATTACAACTCTACTCTTTTATTTTGGAGTGTTTCTGCTTACAAACTGTTAGGAAACCGGCCAAAGGCATATTATTCCGACGTAAAACATCGAGCTACATCGAATGGTGATGGTCCCAAACCATTTAGAGCAAGTGGAGCGGATAAAAATATGGAAATCCTTGTAAAATTACAACTATACTCTCTTATTTTGGAGTGTTTCTGCTTACAAACTGTTAGGAAACCGGCCAAAGGCATATTATTCCGACGTAAAACATCGAGCTACATCGAATGGTGATGGTCCCAAACCACTTAGAGCAAGTGGAGCGGATATAAATATGGAAATCCTTGTAAAATTACAACTATACTCTCTTATTTTGCAGTGTTTCTGCGAACAAACTGTTAGGAAACCGGTCAAACGTATACTATTCCGTCGTAAAACATTGAGCTACATCGAATGGCAAAGGTCACAAACCGCTTAGAGCAAGTGCAGCGGATATAAATATGGAAATCCTTTTAAAATTACAACTCTACTCTTTTATTTTGGAGTGCTTCTGCTCACAAACTGTTAGGAAACCGGCCAAAGGCATGCTATTCCTTCGTAAAGCATCGAGTTACATCGAATGGTGAAGGTCCCAAACCATTTAGGGTAACTGAAGCGGATATAAATGCGGAAATGCATGTAAAATTGCAACTCTACTCTCTTATTTTGGAATGTTTCTGCGCACAAACTGTTAGAAAACCGGTCAAACGCATACTATTCCTTCGTAAAACATTGAGCTACATCGAATGGCGAAGGCCACAAACCGTTTAGAGCAAGGGGAGCGGATATAAATGCGGAAATGAATGTGAAACTACAACTCTACTCCCTTATTTTGGAGTGTTTCTGAGCACAAACTGTTAGGAAACCGGCCAAAGGCATACTATTCCGACGTAAAACATCGAGGTACACCGAATGGCGAAGGTCCCAAACCGTTTAGAGTAAGTGAAGCGGATATAAATGCGGAAATGCATGTAAAATTGCAACTCTACTCTCTTATTTTGGAATGTTTCTGCTCACAAACTGTTAGGAAACCGGCCAAAGGCACATTATTCCGTCGTAAAACATCGAGCTACATCGAATGGCGAAGGTCACAAACCGTTTACAGCAAGTAGAGCGGATATAAATGCAGAAATGCATGTAAAATTCCTCTCCTTTTCCGTAATTTTGGAGTGTTTCTGCGCAGAAACTAACAGGAAACCGGCCAAAGGCATACTATTCCTTCGTAAAGCATCGAGTTACATCGAATGGTGAAGGTCCCAAACCATTTAAAGCAAGCGGATCGGATATAAATATGGATATCCTTGTAAAATTACAACTCTACTCTTTTATTTTGGAGTGCTTCTGCTCACAAACTGTTAGGAAACCGGCCAAAGGCATACTATTCCGACGTAAAACATCGAGCTACGTCGAATGGCGAACGTCACAAACCGTTTAGAGCAAGTAGAGCGGATATAAATGCAGAAATGCATGTAAAATTCCACTCCTTTTCCGTAATTTTGGAGTGTTTCTGCGCAGAAATTAACAGGAAACCGGCCAAAGGCATACTATTCCTTCGTAAAGCATCGAGTTACATCGAATGGTGAAGGTCCCAAACCATTTAAAGCAAGCGGATCGGATATAAATATGGATATCCTTGTAAAATTACAACTCTACTCTTTTATTTTGGAGTGCTTCTGCTCACAAACTGTTAGGAAACCGGCCAAAGGCATACTATTCCTTCGTAAAACATTGAGCTACATCGAATGGCGAAGGCCACAAACCGTTTAGAGCAAGGGGAGCGGATATAAATGCGGAAATGAATGTGAAACTACAACTCTACTCCCTTATTTTGGAGTGTTTCTGAGCACAAACTGTTAGGAAACCGGCCAAACGCATACTAGTCTTTCGTAAAACATTGAGCTACATCGAATGGCGAAGGCCACAAACCGTTTAGAGCAAGGGGAGCGGATATAAATGCGGAAATGAATGTGAAACTACAACTCTACTCCCTTATTTCGCAGTCTTTCTTCGCACAAATTCTTAGAAAACCGGCCAAACATATACTATTCCTTCGTAAAACAACGAGCTACACCGAATGGCGAAGGTCTCAAACCGTTTAGAGCAAGTGGAGCGGATATAAATGCGGAAATGCATGTAAAATTGCAACTCTACTCTCTTGTTTTGGAATGTTTCTGCGAACAAACTGTTAGGAAACCGGTCAAACGTATACTATTCCGTCGTAAAACATTGAGCTACATCGAATGGCAAAGGTCACAAACCGCTTAGAGCAAGTGGAGCGGATATAAATATGGAAATCCTTTTAAAATTACAACTCTACTCTTTTATTTTGGAGTGCTTCTGCTCACAAACTGTTAGGAAACCGGCCAAAGGCATGCTATTCCTTCGTAAAGCATCGAGTTACATCGAATGGTGAAGGTCCCAAACCATTTAAAGCAAGTGGAGCGGATATAAATGCGGAAATGCATGTAAAATTACAACTCTACTCTTTTATTTTGGAGTGTTTCTGATCACAAACTGTTAGGAAACCGGCCAAAGGCATACTATTCCGACGTAAAACATCGAGCTACGTCGAATGGCGAACGTCACAAACCGTTTAGATCAAGTAGAGCGGATATAAATGCAGAAATGCATGTAAAATTCCACTCCTTTTCCGTAATTTTGTAGTGTTTCTGCGCAGAAACTAACAGGAAACCGGCCAAAGGCATACTATTCCTTCGTAAAGCATCGAGTTACATCGAATGGTGAAGGTCCCAAACCATTTAAAGCAAGCGGATCGGATATAAATATGGATATCATTGTAAAATTACAACTCTACTCTTTTATTTTGGAGTGCTTCTGCTCACAAACTGTTAGGAAACCGGCCAAAGGCATACTATTCCTTCGTAAAACATCGAGTTACATCGAATGGAGAAGGTCCCAAACCATTTAGAGTAACTGAATCGGATATAAATGCGGAAATGCATGTAAAATTGCAACTCTACTCCCTTATTTCGCAGTCTTTCTTCGCACAAATTCTTAGAAAACCGGCCAAACATATACTATTCCTTCGTAAAACAACGAGCTACACCGAATGGCGAAGGTCTCAAACCGTTTAGAGCAAGTGGAGCGGATATAAATGCGGAAATGCATGTAAAATTGCAACTCTACTCTCTTGTTTCGGAATGTTTCTGCGCACAAACTGTTAGAAAACCGGTCAAACGCATACTAGTCTTTCGTAAAACATCGAGCTACATCGAATGGCGAAGGTAACAAACCGTTTAGATTAAAGTGGAGCGGATATAAATGCGGAAATGCATGTAAAATTACAACTCTACTCTTTTATTTTGGAGTGTTTCTGCTTACAAACTGTTAGGAAACCGGCCAAAGGCATATTATTCCGACGTAAAACATCGAGCTACATCGAATGGTGATGGTCCCAAACCATTTAGAGCAAGTGGAGCGGATAAAAATATGGAAATCCTTGTAAAATTACAACTATACTCTCTTATTTTGGAGTGTTTCTGCTTACAAACTGTTAGGAAACCGGCCAAAGGCATATTATTCCGACGTAAAACATCGAGCTACATCGAATGGTGATGGTCCCAAACCACTTAGAGCAAGTGGAGCGGATATAAATATGGAAATCCTTGTAAAATTACAACTATACTCTCTTATTTTGCAGTGTTTCTGCGAACAAACTGTTAGGAAACCGGTCAAACGTATACTATTCCGTCGTAAAACATTGAGCTACATCGAATGGCAAAGGTCACAAACCGCTTAGAGCAAGTGCAGCGGATATAAATATGGAAATCCTTTTAAAATTACAACTCTACTCTTTTATTTTGGAGTGCTTCTGCTCACAAACTGTTAGGAAACCGGCCAAAGGCATGCTATTCCTTCGTAAAGCATCGAGTTACATCGAATGGTGAAGGTCCCAAACCATTTAGGGTAACTGAAGCGGATATAAATGCGGAAATGCATGTAAAATTGCAACTCTACTCTCTTATTTTGGAATGTTTCTGCGCACAAACTGTTAGAAAACCGGTCAAACGCATACTATTCCTTCGTAAAACATTGAGCTACATCGAATGGCGAAGGCCACAAACCGTTTAGAGCAAGGGGAGCGGATATAAATGCGGAAATGAATGTGAAACTACAACTCTACTCCCTTATTTTGGAGTGTTTCTGAGCACAAACTGTTAGGAAACCGGCCAAAGGCATACTATTCCGACGTAAAACATCGAGGTACACCGAATGGCGAAGGTCCCAAACCGTTTAGAGTAAGTGAAGCGGATATAAATGCGGAAATGCATGTAAAATTGCAACTCTACTCTCTTATTTTGGAATGTTTCTGCTCACAAACTGTTAGGAAACCGGCCAAAGGCACATTATTCCGTCGTAAAACATCGAGCTACATCGAATGGCGAAGGTCACAAACCGTTTAGAGCAAGTAGAGCGGATATAAATGCAGAAATGCATGTAAAATTCCTCTCCTTTTCCGTAATTTTGGAGTGTTTCTGCGCAGAAACTAACAGGAAACCGGCCAAAGGCATACTATTCCTTCGTAAAGCATCGAGTTACATCGAATGGTGAAGGTCCCAAACCATTTAAAGCAAGCGGATCGGATATAAATATGGATATCCTTGTAAAATTACAACTCTACTCTTTTATTTTGGAGTGCTTCTGCTCACAAACTGTTAGGAAACCGGCCAAAGGCATACTATTCCGACGTAAAACATCGAGCTACGTCGAATGGCGAACGTCACAAACCGTTTAGAGCAAGTAGAGCGGATATAAATGCAGAAATGCATGTAAAATTCCACTCCTTTTCCGTAATTTTGGAGTGTTTCTGCGCAGAAATTAACAGGAAACCGGCCAAAGGCATACTATTCCTTCGTAAAGCATCGAGTTACATCGAATGGTGAAGGTCCCAAACCATTTAAAGCAAGCGGATCGGATGTAAATATGGATATCCTTGTAAAATTACAACTCTACTCTTTTATTTTGGAGTGCTTCTGCTCACAAACTGTTAGGAAACCGGCCAAAGGCATACTATTCCTTCGTAAAACATTGAGCTACATCGAATGGCGAAGGCCACAAACCGTTTAGAGCAAGGGGAGCGGATATAAATGCGGAAATGAATGTGAAACTACAACTCTACTCCCTTATTTTGGAGTGTTTCTGAGCACAAACTGTTAGGAAACCGGCCAAAGGCATACTATTCCGACGTAAAACATCGAGTTACACCGAATGGCGAAGGTCCCAAACCGTTTAGAGTAAGTGAAGCGGATATAAATGCGGAAATGCATGTAAAATTGCAACTCTACTCTCTTATTTTGGAATGTTTCTGCTCACAAACTGTTAGGAAACCGGCCAAAGGCACATTATTCCGTCGTAAAACATCGAGCTACATCGAATGGCGAAGGTCACAAACCGTTTACAGCAAGTAGAGCGGATATAAATGCAGAAATGCATGTAAAATTCCTCTCCTTTTCCGTAATTTTGGAGTGTTTCTGCGCAGAAACTAACAGGAAACCGGCCAAAGGCATACTATTCCTACGTAAAGCATCGAGTTACATCGAATGGTGAAGGTCCCAAACCATTTAAAGCAAGCGGATCGGATATAAATATGGATATCCTTGTAAAATTACAACTCTACTCTTTTATTTTGGAGTGCTTCTGCTCACAAACTGTTAGGACACCGGCCAAAGGCATACTATTCCTTCGTAAAACATCGAGTTACATCGAATGGAGAAGGTCCCAAACCATTTAGGGTAACTGAAGCGGATATAAATGCGGAAATGCATGTAAAATTGCAACTCTACTCTCTTATTTTGGAATGTTTCTACGTACAAACTGTTAGAAAACCGGTCAAACGCATACTATTCCTTCGTAAAGCATCGAGTTACATCGAATGGTGAAGGTCCCAAACCATTTAAAGCAAGTGGAGCGGATATAAATGCGGAAATGCATGTAAAATTACAACTCTACTCTTTTATTTTGGAGTGTTTCTGCTTACAAACTGTTAGGAAACCGGCCAAAGGCATATTATTCCGACGTAAAACATCGAGCTACATCGAATGGTGATGGTCCCAAACCATTTAGAGCAAGTGGAGCGGATAAAAATATGGAAATCCTTGTAAAATTACAACTATACTCTCTTATTTTGGAGTGTTTCTGCTTACAAACTGTTAGGAAACCGGCCAAAGGCATACTATTCCGACGTAAAACATCGAGCTACATCGAATGGTGATGGTCCCAAACCACTTAGAGCAAGTGGAGCGGATATAAATATGGAAATCCTTGTAAAATTACAACTATACTCTCTTATTTTGCAGTGTTTCTGCGAACAAACTGTTAGGAAACCGGTCAAACGTATACTATTCCGTCGTAAAACATTGAGCTACATCGAATGGCAAAGGTCACAAACCGCTTAGAGCAAGTGCAGCGGATATAAATATGGAAATCCTTTTAAAATTACAACTCTACTCTTTTATTTTGGAGTGCTTCTGCTCACAAACTGTTAGGAAACCGGCCAAAGGCATGCTATTCCTTCGTAAAGCATCGAGTTACATCGAATGGTGAAGGTCCCAAACCATTTAGGGTAACTGAAGCGGATATAAATGCGGAAATGCATGTAAAATTGCAACTCTACTCTCTTATTTTGGAATGTTTCTGCGCACAAACTGTTAGAAAACCGGTCAAACGCATACTATTCCTTCGTAAAACATTGAGCTACATCGAATGGCGAAGGCCACAAACCGTTTAGAGCAAGGGGAGCGGATATAAATGCGGAAATGAATGTGAAACTACAACTCTACTCCCTTATTTTGGAGTGTTTCTGAGCACAAACTGTTAGGAAACCGGCCAAAGGCATACTATTCCGACGTAAAACATCGAGGTACACCGAATGGCGAAGGTCCCAAACCGTTTAGAGTAAGTGAAGCGGATATAAATGCGGAAATGCATGTAAAATTGCAACTCTACTCTCTTATTTTGGAATGTTTCTGCTCACAAACTGTTAGGAAACCGGCCAAAGGCACATTATTCCGTCGTAAAACATCGAGCTACATCGAATGGCGAAGGTCACAAACCGTTTACAGCAAGTAGAGCGGATATAAATGCAGAAATGCATGTAAAATTCCTCTCCTTTTCCGTAATTTTGGAGTGTTTCTGCGCAGAAACTAACAGGAAACCGGCCAAAGGCATACTATTCCTTCGTAAAGCATCGAGTTACATCGAATGGTGAAGGTCCCAAACCATTTAAAGCAAGCGGATCGGATATAAATATGGATATCCTTGTAAAATTACAACTCTACTCTTTTATTTTGGAGTGCTTCTGCTCACAAACTGTTAGGAAACCGGCCAAAGGCATACTATTCCGACGTAAAACATCGAGCTACGTCGAATGGCGAACGTCACAAACCGTTTAGAGCAAGTAGAGCGGATATAAATGCAGAAATGCATGTAAAATTCCACTCCTTTTCCGTAATTTTGGAGTGTTTCTGCGCAGAAATTAACAGGAAACCGGCCAAAGGCATACTATTCCTTCGTAAAGCATCGAGTTACATCGAATGGTGAAGGTCCCAAACCATTTAAAGCAAGCGGATCGGATGTAAATATGGATATCCTTGTAAAATTACAACTCTACTCTTTTATTTTGGAGTGCTTCTGCTCACAAACTGTTAGGAAACCGGCCAAAGGCATACTATTCCTTCGTAAAACATTGAGCTACATCGAATGGCGAAGGCCACAAACCGTTTAGAGCAAGGGGAGCGGATATAAATGCGGAAATGAATGTGAAACTACAACTCTACTCCCTTATTTTGGAGTGTTTCTGAGCACAAACTGTTAGGAAACCGGCCAAAGGCATACTATTCCGACGTAAAACATCGAGTTACACCGAATGGCGAAGGTCCCAAACCGTTTAGAGTAAGTGAAGCGGATATAAATGCGGAAATGCATGTAAAATTGCAACTCTACTCTCTTATTTTGGAATGTTTCTGCTCACAAACTGTTAGGAAACCGGCCAAAGGCACATTATTCCGTCGTAAAACATCGAGCTACATCGAATGGCGAAGGTCACAAACCGTTTACAGCAAGTAGAGCGGATATAAATGCAGAAATGCATGTAAAATTCCTCTCCTTTTCCGTAATTTTGGAGTGTTTCTGCGCAGAAACTAACAGGAAACCGGCCAAAGGCATACTATTCCTACGTAAAGCATCGAGTTACATCGAATGGTGAAGGTCCCAAACCATTTAAAGCAAGCGGATCGGATATAAATATGGATATCCTTGTAAAATTACAACTCTACTCTTTTATTTTGGAGTGCTTCTGCTCACAAACTGTTAGGACACCGGCCAAAGGCATACTATTCCTTCGTAAAACATCGAGTTACATCGAATGGAGAAGGTCCCAAACCATTTAGGGTAACTGAAGCGGATATAAATGCGGAAATGCATGTAAAATTGCAACTCTACTCTCTTATTTTGGAATGTTTCTACGTACAAACTGTTAGAAAACCGGTCAAACGCATACTATTCCTTCGTAAAGCATCGAGTTACATCGAATGGTGAAGGTCCCAAACCATTTAAAGCAAGTGGAGCGGATATAAATGCGGAAATGCATGTAAAATTACAACTCTACTCTTTTATTTTGGAGTGTTTCTGAGCACAAACTGTTAGGAAACCGGCCAAAGGCATACTATTCCGACGTAAAACATCGAGCTACGTCGAATGGCGAACGTCACAAACCGTTTAGAGCAAGTAGAGCGGATATAAATGCAGAAATGCATGTAAAATTCCACTCCTTTTCCGTAATTTTGGAGTGTTTCTGCGCAGAAACTAACAGGAAACCGGCCAAAGGCATACTATTCCTTCGTAAAGCATCGAGTTACATCGAATGGTGAAGGTCCCAAACCATTTAGGGTAACTAAAGCGGATATAAATGCGGAAATGCATGTAAAATTGCAACTCTACTCTCTTGTTTTGGAATGTTTCTGCGCACAAACTGTTAGAAAACCGGTCAAACGCATACTATTCCTTCGTAAATCATTGAGCTTCATCGAATGGCGAAGGCCACAAACCGTTTAGAGCAAGGGGAGCGGATATAAATGCGGAAATGAATGTAAAACTACAACTCTACTCCCTTATTTTGGAGTGTTTCTGAGCACAAACTGTTAGGAAACCGGCCAAAGGCATACTATTCCGACGTAAAACATGGAGTTACATCGAATGGAGAAGGTCCCAAACCGTTTAGAGTAAGTGCAGCGGATATAAATGCGGAAATGCATGTAAAATTGCAACTCTACTCTTTTATTTTGGAGTGTTTCTGCTCACAAACTGTTAGGAAACCGGCCAAAGGCATATTATTCCGACGTAAAACATCGAGCTACATCGAATGGTGATGGTCCCAAACCATTAAAAGCAAGTGGAGCGGATATAAATGCGGAAATGCATGTAAAATTACACCTCTACTCTTTTATTTTGGAGTGTTTCTGAGCACAAACTGTTAGGAAACCGGCCAAAGGCATACTATTCCGACGTATAACATCGAGCTACGTCGAATGGCGAACGTCACAAACCGTTTAGAGCAAGTAGAGCGGATATAAATGCAGAAAAGCATGTAAAATTCCACTCCTTTTCCGTAATTTTGGAGTGTTTCTTCGCATAAACTAACAGGAAACCGGCCAAAGGCATACTATTCCATCGTAAAGCATCGAGTTACATCGAATGGTGAAGGTCCCAAACCATTTAAAGCAAGCGGATCGGATGTAAATATGGATATCCTTGTAAAATTACAACTCTACTCTTTTATTTTGGAGTGCTTCTGCTCACAAACTGTTAGGAAACCGGCCAAAGGCATACTATTCCTTCGTAAAACATCGAGTTACACCGAATGGCGAAGGTCTCAAACCGTTTAGAGCAAGTGGAGCGGATATAAATGCGGAAATGCATGTAAAATTGCAACTCTACTCTCTTATTTTGGAATGTTTCTGCGCACAAACTGTTAGAAAACCGGTCAAACGCATACTATTCCTTCGTAAAACATTGAGCTTCATCGAATGACGAAGGCCACAAACCGTTTAGAGCAAGGGGAGCGGATATAAATGCGGAAATGAATGTAAAACTACAACTCTACTCCCTTATTTTGGAGTGTTTCTGAGCACAAACTGTTAGGAAACCGGCCAAAGGCATACTATTCCGACGTAAAACATCGAGCTACGTCGAATGGCGAACGTCACAAACCGTTTAGAGCAAGTAGAGCGGATATAAATGCAGAAATGCATGTAAAATTCCACTCCTTTTCCGTAATTTTGTAGTGTTTCTGCGCAGAAACTAACAGGAAACCGGCCAAAGGCATACTATTCCTTCGTAAAGCATCGAGTTACATCGAATGGTGAAGGTCCCAAACCATTTAAAGCAAGCGAATCGGATATATATATGGATATCCTTGTAAAATTACAACTCTACTCTTTTATTTTGGAGTGCTTCTGCTCACAAACTGTTAGGAAACCGGCCAAAGGCATACTATTCCTTCGTAAAACATCGAGTTACTTCGAATGGAGAAGGTCTCAAACCATTTAGGGTAACTGAAGCGGATATAAATGCGGAAATGCATTTAAAATTGCAACTCTACTCTCTTATTTTGGAATGTTTCTACGTACAAACTGTTAGAAAACCGGTCAAACGCATACTATTCCTTCGTAAAGCATCGAGTTACATCGAATGGTGAAGGTCCCAAACCATTTAAAGCAAGTGGAGCGGATATAAATGCGGAAATGCATGTAAAATTACACCTCTACTCTTTTATTTTGGAGTGTTTCTGAGCACAAACTGTTAGGAAACCGGCCAAAGGCATACTATTCCGACGTAAAACATCGAGCTACGTCGAATGGCGAACGTCACAAACCGTTTAGAGCAAGTAGAGCGGATATAAATGCAGAAAAGCATGTAAAATTCCACTCCTTTTCCGTAATTTTGGAGTGTTTCTTCGCAGAAACTAACAGGAAACCGGCCAAAGGCATACTATTCCATCGTAAAGCATCGAGTTACATCGAATGGTGAAGGTCCCAAACCATTTAAAGCAAGCGGATCGGATGTAAATATGGATATCCTTGTAAAATTACAACTCTACTCTTTTATTTTGGAGTGCTTCTGCTCACAAACTGTTAGGAAACCGGCCAAAGGCATACTATTCCTTCGTAAAACATCGAGTTACACCGAATGGCGAAGGTCTCAAACCGTTTAGAGCAAGTGGAGCGGATATAAATGCGGAAATGCATGTAAAATTGCAACTCTACTCTCTTATTTTGGAATGTTTCTGCGCACAAACTGTTAGAAAACCGGTCAAACGCATACTATTCCTTCGTAAAACATTGAGCTTCATCGAATGGTGAAGGTCCCAAACCATTTAAAGCAAGTGGAGCGGATATAAATGCGGAAATGTATGTAAAATTACACCTCTACTCTTTTATTTTGGAGTGTTTCTGAGCACAAACTGTTAGGAAACCGGCCAAAGGCATACTATTCCGACGTAAAACATCGAGCTACGTCGAATGGCGAACGTCACAAACCGTTTAGAGCAAGTAGAGCGGATATAAATGCAGAAAAGCATGTAAAATTCCACTCCTTTTCCGTAATTTTGGAGTGTTTCTTCGCAGAAACTAACAGGAAACCGGCCAAAGGCATACTATTCCATCGTAAAGCATCGAGTTACATCGAATGGTGAAGGTCCCAAACCATTTAAAGCAAGCGGATCGGATGTAAATATGGATATCCTTGTAAAATTACAACTCTACTCTTTTATTTTGGAGTGCTTCTGCTCACAAACTGTTAGGAAACCGGCCAAAGGCATACTATTCCTTCGTAAAACATCGAGTTACACCGAATGGCGAAGGTCTCAAACCGTTTAGAGCAGGTGGAGCGGATATAAATGCGGAAATGCATGTAAAATTGCAACTCTACTCTCTTATTTTGGAATGTTTCTGCGCACAAACTGTTAGAAAACCGGTCAAACGCATACTATTCCTTCGTAAAACATTGAGCTTCATCGAATGACGAAGGCCACAAACCGTTTAGAGCAAGGGGAGCGGATATAAATGCGGAAATGAATGTAAAACTACAACTCTACTCCCTTATTTTGGAGTGTTTCTGAGCACAAACTGTTAGGAAACCGGCCAAAGGCATACTATTCCGACGTAAAACATCGAGCTACGTCGAATGGCGAACGTCACAAACCGTTTAGAGCAAGTAGAGCGGATATAAATGCGGAAATGCATGTAAAATTGCAACTCTACTCTCTTATTTTGGAATGTTTCTGCGCACAAACTGTTAGAAAACCGGTCAAACGCATACTATTCCTTCGTAAAACATTGAGCTTCATCGAATGACGAAGGCCACAAACCGTTTAGAGCAAGGGGAGCGGATATAAATGCGGAAATGAATGTAAAACTACAACTCTACTCCCTTATTTTGGAGTGTTTCTGAGCACAAACTGTTAGGAAACCGGCCAAAGGCATACTATTCCGACGTAAAACATCGAGCTACGTCGAATGGCGAACTTCACAAACCGTTTAGAGCAAGTAGAGCGGATATAAATGCAGAAATGCATGTAAAATTCCACTCCTTTTCCGTAATTTTGTAGTGTTTCTGCGCAGAAACTAACAGGAAACCGGCCAAAGGCATACTATTCCTTCGTAAAGCATCGAGTTACATCGAATGGTGAAGGTCCCAAACCATTTAGGGTAACTGAAGCGGATATAAATGCGGAAATGCATTTAAAATTGCAACTCTACTCTCTTATTTTGGAATGTTTCTACGTACAAACTGTTAGAAAACCGGTCAAACGCATACTATTCCTTCGTAAAGCATCGAGTTACATCGAATGGTGAAGGTCCCAAACCATTTAAAGCAAGTGGAGCGGATATAAATGCGGAAATGCATGTAAAATTACACCTCTACTCTTTTATTTTGGAGTGTTTCTGAGCACAAACTGTTAGGAAACCGGCCAAAGGCATACTATTCCGACGTAAAACATCGAGCTACGTCGAATGGCGAACGTCACAAACCGTTTAGAGCAAGTAGAGCGGATATAAATGCAGAAAAGCATGTAAAATTCCACTCCTTTTCCGTAATTTTGGAGTGTTTCTTCGCAGAAACTAACAGGAAACCGGCCAAAGGCATACTATTCCATCGTAAAGCATCGAGTTACATCGAATGGTGAAGGTCCCAAACCATTTAAAGCAAGCGGATCGGATGTAAATATGGATATCCTTGTAAAATTACAACTCTACTCTTTTATTTTGGAGTGCTTCTGCTCACAAACTGTTAGGAAACCGGCCAAAGGCATACTATTCCTTCGTAAAACATCGAGTTACACCGAATGGCGAAGGTCTCAAACCGTTTAGAGCAAGTGGAGCGGATATAAATGCGGAAATGCATGTAAAATTGCAACTCTACTCTCTTATTTTGGAATGTTTCTGCGCACAAACTGTTAGAAAACCGGTCAAACGCATACTATTCCTTCGTAAAACATTGAGCTTCATCGAATGACGAAGGCCACAAACCGTTTAGAGCAAGGGGAGCGGATATAAATGCGGAAATGAATGTAAAACTACAACTCTACTCCCTTATTTTGGAGTGTTTCTGAGCACAAACTGTTAGGAAACCGGCCAAAGGCATACTATTCCGACGTAAAACATCGAGCTACGTCGAATGGCGAACGTCACAAACCGTTTAGAGCAAGTAGAGCGGATATAAATGCAGAAATGCATGTAAAATTCCACTCCTTTTCCGTAATTTTGTAGTGTTTCTGCGCAGAAACAAACAGGAAACCGGCCAAAGGCATACTATTCCTTCGTAAAGCATCGAGTTACATCGAATGGTGAAGGTCCCAAACCATTTAAAGCAAGCGAATCGGATATATATATGGATATCCTTGTAAAATTACAACTCTACTCTTTTATTTTGGAGTGTATCTGCGAACAAACTGTTAGGAAACCGGTCAAACGTATACTATTCCATCGTAAAACATTGAGCTACATCGAATGGCAAAGGTCACAAACCGCTTAGAGCAAGTGGAGCGGATATACATATGGAAATCCTTTTAAAATTACAACTCTACTCTTTTATTTTGGAGTGCTTCTGCTCACAAACTGTTAGGAAACCGGCCAAAGGCATGCTATTCCTTCGTAAAGCATCGAGTTACATCGAATGGTGAAGGTCCCAAACCATTTAGGGTAACTGAAGCGGATATAAATGCGGAAATGCATGTAAAATTGCAACTCTACTCTCTTATTTTGGAATGTTTCTGCGCACAAACTGTTAGAAATCCGATCAAACGCATACTATTCCTTCGTAAAGCATCGAGTTACATCGAATGGTGAAGGTCCCAAACCATTTTAGGCAAGTGGAGCGGATATAAATGCGGAAATGCATTTAAAATTACAACTCTACTCTTTTATTTTGGAGTGTTTCTGAGCACAAACTGTTAGGAAACCGGCCAAAGGCATACTATTCCGATGTAAATCATCGAGCTACGTCGAATGGTGAAGGTCCCAAACCATTTAAAGCAAGCGGATCGGATATAAATATGGATATCCTTGTAAAATTACAACTCTACTCTTTTATTTTGGAGTGCTTCTGCTCACAAACTGTTAGGAAACCGGCCAAAGGCATACTATTCCTTCGCAAAACATCGAGTTACATCGAATGGGGAAGGTCCCAAACCATTTAGAGTAACTGAAGCGGATATAAATTCGGAAATGCATGTAAAATTGCAACTCTACTCCCTTATTTCGCAGTCTTTCTTCGCACAAATTCTTAGAAAACCGGCCAAACATATACTATTCCTTCGTAAAACAACGAGCTACACCGAATGGCGAAGGTCTCAAACCGTTTAGAGCAAGTGGAGCGGATATAAATGCGGAAATGCATTTAAAATTGCAACTCTACTCTCTTATTTTGGAATGTTTCTGCGCACAAACTGTTAGGAAACCGGTCAAACGTATACTATTCCGACGTAAAACATCGAGCTACGTCGAATGGCGAACGTCACAAACCGTTTAGAGCAAGTAGAGCGGATATAAATGCAGAAATGCATGTAAAATTCCTCTCCTTTTCCGTAATTTTGGAGTGTTTCTGCGCAGAAACTAACAGGAAACCGGTCAAACGCATACTATTCCTTCGTAAAACATTGAGCTACATCGAATGGCGAAGGCCACAAACCGTTTAGAGCAAGGGGAGCGGATATAAATGCGGAAATGAATGTAAAACTACAACTCTACTCCCTTATTTTGGCGTGTTTCTGAGCACAAACTGTTAGGAAACCGGCCAAAGGCATACTATTCCGAAGTAAGACATCGAGCTACGTCGAATGGCGAACGTCACAAACCGTTTAGAGCAAGTAGAGCGGATATAAATGCAGAAATGCATGTAAAATTCCACTCCTTCTCCGTAATTTTGGAGTGTTTCTGCGCAGAAACTAACAGGAAACCGGCCAAAGGCATACTATTCCTTCGTAAAGCATCGAGTTACATCGAATGGTGAAGGTCCCAAACCATATAAAGCAAGCGGATCGGATATAAATATGGATATCCTTGGAAAATTACAACTCTACTCTTTTATTTTGGAGTGTTTCTGCTCACAAACTGTTAGGAAACCGGCCAATGGCATAATATTCCGACGTAAAACATCGAGCTACATCGAATGGTGATGGTCCCAAACCATTTAGAGCAAGTGGAACGGATATAAATATGGAAATCCTTGTAAAATTACAACTATACTCTCTTATATCACAGTCTTTCTTCGCACAAATTCTTAGAAAACCGGCCAAACATATACTATTCCTTCGTAAAACAACGAGCTACACCGAATGGCGAAGGTCTCAAACCGTTTAGAGCAAGTGGAGCGGATATAAATGCGCAAATGCATTTAAAATTGCAACTCTACTCTCTTATTTTGGAATGTTTCTGCGCACAAACTGTTAGGAAACCGGTCAAACGTATACTATTCCGACGTAAAACATCGAGCTACGTCGAATGGTGATGGTCCCAAACCATTTAGAGCAAGTGGAGCGGATATAAATGCGGAAATGCATGTAAAATTGCAACTCTACTCTCTTATTTTGGAGTGTTTCTGCGCAGAAACTAACAGGAAACCGGTCAAACGCATACTATTCCGACGTAAAACATCGAGCTACGTCGAATGGCGAACGTCACAAACCCTTTAGAGCAAGTAGAGCGGATATAAATGCAGAAATGCATGTAAAATTCCTCTCCTTTTCCGTAATTTTGGAGTGTTTCTGCGCAGAAACTAACAGGAAACCGGTCAAACGCATACTATTCCTTCGTAAAACATTGAGCTACATCGAATGGCGAAGGCCACAAACCGTTTAGAGCAAGGGGAGCGGATATAAATGCGGAAATGAATGTAAAACTACAACTCTACTCCCTTATTTTGGCGTGTTTCTGAGCACAAACTGTTAGGAAACCGGCCAAAGGCATACTATTCCTTCGTAAAGCATCGAGTTACATCGAATGGTGAAGGTCCCAAACCATATAAAGCAAGCGGATCGGATATAAATATGGATATCCTTGGAAAATTACAACTCTACTCTTTTATTTTGGAGTGTTTCTGCTCACAAACTGTTAGGAAAGCGGCCAATGGCATAATATTCCGACGTAAAACATCGAGCTACATCGAATGGTGATGGTCCCAAACCATTTAGAGCAAGTGGAACGGATATAAATATGGAAATCCTTGTAAAATTACAACTATACTCTCTTATATCACAGTCTTTCTTCGCACAAATTCTTAGAAAACCGGCCAAACATATACTATTCCTTCGTAAAACAACGAGCTACACCGAATGGCGAAGGTCTCAAACCGTTTAGAGCAAGTGGAGCGGATATAAATGCGCAAATGCATTTAAAATTGCAACTCTACTCTCTTATTTTGGAATGTTTCTGCGCACAAACTGTTAGGAAACCGGTCAAACGTATACTATTCCGACGTAAAACATCGAGCTACGTCGAATGGTGATGGTCCCAAACCATTTAGAGCAAGTGGAGCGGATATAAATGCGGAAATGCATGTGAAATTGCAACTCTACTCTCTTATTTTGGAGTGTTTCTGCGCAGAAACTAACAGGAAACCGGTCAAACGCATACTATTCCTTCGTAAAACATTGAGCTACATCGAATGGCGAAGGCCACAAACCGTTTAGAGCAAGGGGAGCGGATATAAATGCGGAAATGAATGTAAAACTACAACTCTACTCCCTTATTTTGGAGTGTTTCTGAGCACAAACTGTTAGGAAACCGGTCAAACGTATACTATTCCGTCGTAAAACATTGAGCTACATCGAATGGCGAAGGTCACAAACCGCTTAGAGCAAGTGGAGCGGATATAAATATGGAAATCCTTGAAAAATTACAACTCAACTCTTTTATTTTGGAGTGCTTCTGCTCACAAACTGTTAGGAATCCGGCCAAAGGCATACTATTCCTTCGTAAAACATCGAGTTACATCGAATGGAGAAGGTCCCAAACCATTTAGGGTAACTGAAGCGGATATAAATGCGGAAATGCATGTAAAATTGCAACTCTACTCTCTTATTTTGGAATGTTTCTGCGTACAAACTGTTAGAAAACCGGTCAAACGCATACTATTCCTTCGTAAAGCATCGAATTACATCGAATATTGAAGGTCCCAAACCATTTAAAGCAAGTGGAGCGGATATAAATGCGGAAATGCATGTAAAATTACAACTCTACTCTTTTATTTTGGAGTGTTTCTGAGCACAAACTGTTAGGAAACCGGCCAAAGGCATACTATTCCGACGTAAAACATCGAGCTACGTCGAATGGCGAACGTCACAAACCGTTTAGATCAAGTAGAGCGGATATAAATGCAGAAATGCATGTAAAATTCCACTCCTTTTCCTTAATTTTGGAGTGTTTCTGCGCAGAAACTAACAGGAAACCGGCCAAAGGCATACTATTCCTTCGTAAAGCATCGAGTTACATCGAATGGTGAAGGTCCCAAACCATTTAAAGCAAGCGAATCGGATATATATATGGATATCCTTGTAAAATTACAACTCTACTCTTTTATTTTGGAGTGCTTCTGCTCACAAACTGTTAGGAAACCGGCCAAAGGCATACTATTCCTTCGTAAAACATCGAGTTACACCGAATGGCGAAGGTCTCAAACCATTTAGAGCAAGTGGAGCGGATATAAATGCGGAAATGCATGTAAAATTGCAACTCTACTCTCTTATTTTGGAGTGTTTCTGCGCAGAAACTAACAGGAAACCGGTCAAACGCATACTATTCCTTCGTAAAACATTGAGCTACATCGAATGGCGAAGGCCACAAACCGTTTAGAGCAAGGGGAGCGGATATAAATGCGGAAATGAATGTAAAACTACAACTCTACTCCCTTATTTTGGAGTGTTTCTGAGCACAAACTGTTAGGAAACCGGCCAAAGGCATACTATTCCGAAGTAAAACATCGAGCTACGTCGAATGGCGAACGTCACAAACCGTTTAGAGCAAGTAGAGCGGATATAAATGCAGAAATGCATGTAAAATTCCACTCCTTCTCCGTAATTTTGGAGTGTTTCTGCGCAGAAACTAACAGAAAACCGGCCAAAGGCATACTATTCCTTCGTAAAACATCGAGTTACACCGAATGGCGAAGGTCTCAAACCATTTAGAGCAAGTGGAGCGGATATAAATGCGGAAATGCATGTAAAATTGCAACTCTACTCTCTTATTTTGGAGTGTTTCTGCGCAGAAACTAACAGGAAACCGGTCAAACGCATACTATTCCTTCGTAAAACATTGAGCTACATCGAATGGCGAAGGCCACAAACCGTTTAGAGCAAGGGGAGCGGATATAAATGCGGAAATGAATGTAAAACTACAACTCTACTCCCTTATTTTGGAGTGTTTCTGAGCACAAACTGTTAGGAAACCGGCCAAAGGCATACTATTCCGAAGTAAAACATCGAGCTACGTCGAATGGCGAACGTCACAAACCGTTTAGAGCAAGTAGAGCGGATATAAATGCAGAAATGCATGTAAAATTCCACTCCTTCTCCGTAATTTTGGAGTGTTTCTGCGCAGAAACTAACAGAAAACCGGCCAAAGGCATACTATTCCTTCGTAAAGCATCGAGTTACATCGAATGGTGAAGGTCCCAAACCATTTAAAGCAAGCGGATCGGATATAAATATGGATATCCTTGGAAAATTACAACTCTACTCTTTTATTTTGGAGTGTTTCTGCTCACAAACTGTTAGGAAACCGGCCAAAGGCATAATATTCCGACGTAAAACATCGAGCTACATCGAATGGTGATGGTCCCAAACCATTTAGAGCAAGTGGAACGGATATAAATATGGAAATCCTTGTAAAATTACAACTATACTCTCTTATATCACAGTCTTTCTTCGCACAAATTCTTAGAAAACCGGCCAAACATATACTATACCTTCGTAAAACAACGAGCTACGTCGAATGGCGAACGTCACAAACCGTTTAGATCAAGTAGAGCGGATATAAATGCAGAAATGCATGTAAAATACCACTCCTTTTCCTTAATTTTGGAGTGTTTCTGCGCAGAAACTAACAGGAAACCGGCCAAAGGCATACTATTCCTTCGTAAAGCATCGAGTTACATCGAATGGTGAAGGTCCCAAACCATTTAAAGCAAGCGAATCGGATATATATATGGATATCCTTGTAAAATTACAACTCTACTCTTTTATTTTGGAGTGCTTCTGCTCACAAACTGTTAGGAAACCGGCCAAAGGCATACTATTCCGACGTAAAACATCGAGTTACACCGAATGGCGAAGGTCTCAAACCATTTAGAGCAAGTGGAGCGGATATAAATGCGGAAATGCATGTAAAATTGCAACTCTACTCTCTTATTTTGGAATGTTTCTGCGCACAAACTGTTAGAAAACCGGTCAAACGCATACTATTCCTTCGTAAAACATTGAGCTTCATCGAATGACGAAGGCCACAAACCGTTTAGAGCAAGGGGAGCGGATATAAATGCGGAAATGAATGTAAAACTACAACTCTACTCCCTTATTTTGGAGTGTTTCTGAGCACAAACTGTTAGGAAACCGGCCAAAGGCATACTATTCCGACGTAAAACATCGAGCTACGTCGAATGGCGAACGTCACAAACCGTTTAGAGCAAGTAGAGCGGATATAAATGCAGAAATGCATGTAAAATTCCACTCCATTTCCGTAATTTTGTAGTGTTACTGCGCAGAAACTAACAGGAAACCGGCCAAAGGCATACTATTCCTTCGTAAAGCATCGAGTTACATCGAATGGTGAAGGTCCCAAACCATTTAAAGCAAGCGGATCGGATATAAATATGGATATCATTGTAAAATTACAACTATACTCTCTTATTTTGGAGTGCTTCTGCTCACAAACTGTTAGGAAACCGGCCAAAGGCATACTATTCCTTCGTAAAACATCGAGTTACATCGAATGGAGAAGGTCCCAAACCATTTAGAGTAACTGAATCGGATATAAATGCGGAAATGCATGTAAAATTGCAACTCTACTCCCTTATTTCGCAGTCTTTCTTCGCACAAATTCTTAGAAAACCGGCCAAACATATACTATTCCTTCGTAAAACAACGAGCTACACCGAATGGCGAAGGTCTCAAACCGTTTAGAGCAAGTGGAGCGGATATAAATGCGGAAATGCATGTAAAATTGCAACTCTACTCTCTTGTTTTGGAGTGTTTCTGCGCAGAAACTAACAGGAAACCGGTCAAACGCATACTATTCCTTCGTAAAACATTGAGCTACATCGAATGGCGAAGGCCACAAACCGTTTAGAGCAAGGGGAGCAGATATAAATGCGGAAATGAATGTAAAACTACAACTCTACTCCCTTATTTTGGAGTGTTTCTGAGCACAAACTGTTAGGAAACCGGCCAAAGGCATACTATTCCGAAGTAAAACATCGAGCTACGTCGAATGGCGAACGTCACAAACCGTTTAGAGCAAGTAGAGCGGATATAAATGCAGAAATGCATGTAAAATTCCTCTCCTTTTCCGTAATTTTGGAGTGTTTCTGCGCAGAAACTAACAGGAAACCGGCCAAAGGCATACTATTCCTTCGTAAAACATTGAGCTACATCGAATGGCGAAGGCCACAAACCGTTTAGAGCAAGGGGAGCGGATATAAATGCGGAAATGAATGTAAAACTACAACTCTACTCCCTTATTTTGGAGTGTTTCTGCGCAGAAACTAACAGGAAACCGGCCAAAGGCATACTATTCCTTCGTAAAGCATCGAGTTACATCGAATGGTGAAGGTCCCAAACCATTTAAAGCAAGCGAATCGGATATATATATGGATATCCTTGTAAAATTGCAACTCTACTCTTTTATTTTGGAGTGCTTCTGCTCACAAACTGTTAGGAAACCGGCCAAAGGCATACTATTCCTTCGTAAAACATCGAGTTACACCGAATGGCGAAGGTCTCAAACCATTTAGAGCAAGTGGAGCGGATATAAATGCGGAAATGCATGTAAAATTGCAACTCTACTCTCTTATTTTGGAGTGTTTCTGCGCAGAAACTAACAGGAAACCGGCCAAAGGCATACTATTCCTTCGTAAAGCATCGAGTTACATCGAATGGTGAAGGTCCCAAACCATTTAAAGCAAGCGAATCGGATATATATATGGATATCCTTGTAAAATTACAACTCTACTCTTTTATTTTGGAGTGCTTCTGCTCACAAACTGTTAGGAAACCGGCCAAAGGCATACTATTCCTTCGTAAAACATCGAGTTACACCGAATGGCGAAGGTCTCAAACCATTTAGAGCAAGTGGAGCGGATATAAATGCGGAAATGCATGTAAAATTGCAACTCTACTCTCTTATTTTGGAGTGTTTCTGCGCAGAAACTAACAGGAAACCGGTCAAACGCATACTATTCCTTCGTAAAACATTGAGCTACATCGAATGGCGAAGGCCACAAACCGTTTAGAGCAAGGGGAGCGGATATAAATGCGGAAATGAATGTAAAACTACAACTCTACTCCCTTATTTTGGAGTGTTTCTGAGCACAAACTGTTAGGAAACCGGCCAAAGGCATACTATTCCGAAGTAAAACATCGAGCTACGTCGAATGGCGAACGTCACAAACCGTTTAGAGCAAGTAGAGCGGATATAAATGCAGAAATGCATGTAAAATTCCACTCCTTCTCCGTAATTTTGGAGTGTTTCTGCGCAGAAACTAACAGAAAACCGGCCAAAGGCATACTATTCCTTCGTAAAGCATAGAGTTACATCGAATGGTGAAGGTCCCAAACCATTTAAAGCAAGCGGATCGGATATAAATATGGATATCCTTGGAAAATTACAACTCTACTCTTTTATTTTGGAGTGTTTCTGCTCACAAACTGTTAGGAAACCGGCCAAAGGCATAATATTCCGACGTAAAACATCGAGCTACATCGAATGGTGATGGTCCCAAACCATTTAGAGCAAGTGGAACGGATATAAATATGGAAATCCTTGTAAAATTACAACTATACTCTCTTATATCACAGTCTTTCTTCGCACAAATTCTTAGAAAACCGGCCAAACATATACTATACCTTCGTAAAACAACGAGCTACACCGAATGGCGATTGTAACAAACCGTTTAGAGCAAGTGGAGCGTATATAAATGCGGAAATGCATGTAAAATTACAACTCTACTCTTTTATTTTGGAGTGTTTCTGATCACAAACTGTTAGGAAACCGGCCAAAGGCATACTATTCCTTCGTAAAACGTCGAGTTACATCGAATGGCGAAGGTCTCAAACCGTTTCGAGCAAGTGGAGCGGATATAAATGCGCAAATGCATTTAAAATTGCAACTCTACTCTCTTATTTTGGAATGTTTCTGCGCACAAACTGTTA
Source organism: Mimumesa dahlbomi (assembly GCA_917499265.3). Lineage (NCBI taxonomy): Eukaryota > Metazoa > Arthropoda > Insecta > Hymenoptera > Crabronidae > Mimumesa > Mimumesa dahlbomi. The sequence goes on along the minus strand of OU824120.1, from coordinate 280,126 downwards.
GGAAACCGGTCAAACGTATACTATTCCGACGTAAAACATCGAGCTACGTCGAATGGTGATGGTCCCAAACCACTTAGAGCAAGTGGAGCGGATATAAATATGGAAATCCTTGTAAAATTACAACTATACTCTCTTATTTTGGAGTGTTTCTGCGAACAAACTGTTAGGAAACCGGTCAAACGTGTACTATTCCGTCGTAAAACATTGAGCTACATCGAATGGCGAAGGTCACAAACCGCTTAGAGCAAGTGGAGCGGATATAAATATGGAAATCCTTGAAAAATTACAACTCAACTCTTTTATTTTGGAGTGCTTCTGCTCACAAACTGTTAGGAAACCGGCCAAAGGCATACTATTCCTTCGTAAAACATCGAGTTACATCGAATGGAGAAGGTCCCAAACCATTTAGGGTAACTGAAGCGGATATAAATGCGGAAATGCATGTAAAATTGCAACTCTACTCTCTTATTTTGGAATGTTTCTGAGCACAAACTGTTAGGAAACCGGCCAAAGGCATACTATTCCGACGTAAAACATCGAGCTACGTCGAATGGCGAATGTCACAAACCGTTTAGATCAAGTAGAGCGGATATAAATGCAGAAATGCATGTAAAATTCCACTCCTTTTCCTTAATTTTGGAGTGTTCCTGCGCAGAAACTAACAGGAAACCGGCCAAAGGCATACTATTCCTTCGTAAAGCATCGAGTTACATCGAATGGTGAAGGTCCCAAACCATTTAAAGCAAGCGAATCGGATATATATATGGATATCCTTGTAAAATTACAACTCTACTCTTTTATTTTGGAGTGCTTCTGCTCACAAACTGTTAGGAAACCGGCCAAAGGCATACTATTCCTTCGTAAAACATCGAGTTACACCGAATGGCGAAGGTCTCAAACCATTTAGAGCAAGTGGAGCGGATATAAATGCGGAAATGCATGTAAAATTGCAACTCTACTCTCTTATTTTGGAATGTTTCTGCGCACAAACTGTTAGAAAACCGGTCAAACGCATACTATTCCTTCGTAAAACATTGAGCTTCATCGAATGACGAAGGCCACAAACCGTTTAGAGCAAGGGGAGCGGATATAAATGCGGAAATGAATGTAAAACTACAACTCTACTCCCTTATTTTGGAGTGTTTCTGAGCACAAAATGTTAGGAAACCGGCCAAAGGCATACTATTCCGACGTAAAACATCGAGCTACGTCGAATGGCGAACGTCACAAACCGTTTAGAGCAAGTAGAGCGGATATAAATGCAGAAATGCATGTAAAATTCCACTCCATTTCCGTAATTTTGTAGTGTTACTGCGCAGAAACTAACAGGAAACCGGCCAAAGGCATACTATTCCTTCGTAAAGCATCGAGTTACATCGAATGGTGAAGGTCCCAAACCATTTAAAGCAAGCGGATCGGATATAAATATGGATATCATTGTAAAATTACAACTCTACTCTTTTATTTTGGAGTGCTTCTGCTCACAAACTGTTAGGAAACCGGCCAAAGGCATACTATTCCTTCGTAAAACATCGAGTTACACCGAATGGCGAAGGTCTCAAACCATTTAGAGCAAGTGGAGCGGATATAAATGCGGAAATGCATGTAAAATTGCAACTCTACTCTCTTATTTTGGAGTGTTTCTGCGCACAAACTGTTAGAAAACCGGTCAAACGCATACTATTCCTTCGTAAAACATTGAGCTTCATCGAATGACGAAGGCCACAAACCGTTTAGAGCAAGGGGAGCGGATATAAATGCGGAAATGAATGTAAAACTACAACTCTACTCCCTTATTTTGGAGTGTTTCTGAGCACAAACTGTTAGGAAACCGGCCAAAGGCATACTATTCCGACGTAAAACATCGAGCTACGTCGAATGGCGAACGTCACAAACCGTTTAGAGCAAGTAGAGCGGATATAAATGCAGAAATGCATGTAAAATTCCACTCCATTTCCGTAATTTTGTAGTGTTACTGCGCAGAAACTAACAGGAAACCGGCCAAAGGCATACTATTCCTTCGTAAAGCATCGAGTTACATCGAATGGTGAAGGTCCCAAACCATTTAAAGCAAGCGGATCGGATATAAATATGGATATCATTGTAAAATTACAACTCTACTCTTTTATTTTGGAGTGCTTCTGCTCACAAACTGTTAGGAAACCGGCCAAAGGCATACTATTCCTTCGTAAAACATCGAGTTACACCGAATGGCGAAGGTCTCAAACCATTTAGAGCAAGTGGAGCGGATATAAATGCGGAAATGCATGTAAAATTGCAACTCTACTCTCTTATTTTGGAGTGTTTCTGCGCAGAAACTAACAGGAAACCGGTCAAACGCATACTATTCCTTCGTAAAACATTGAGCTACATCGAATGGCGAAGGCCACAAACCGTTTAGAGCAAGTGGAGCGGATATAAATGCGGAAATGCATGTAAAATTACAACTCTACTCTTTTATTTTGGAGTGTTTCTGAGCACAAACTGTTAGGAAACCGGCCAAAGGCATACTATTCCGACGTAAAACATCGAGCTACGTCGAATGGCGAACGTCACAAACCGTTTAGATCAAGTAGAGCGGATATAAATGCAGAAATGCATGTAAAATTCCACTCCTTTTCCTTAATTTTGGAGTGTTTCTGCGCAGAAACTAACAGGAAACCGGCCAAAGGCATACTATTCCTTCGTAAAGCATCGAGTTACATCGAATGGTGAAGGTCCCAAACCATTTAAAGCAAGCGAATCGGATATATATATGGATATCCTTGTAAAATTACAACTCTACTCTTTTATTTTGGAGTGCTTCTGCTCACAAACTTTTAGGAAACCGGCCAAAGGCATACTATTCCTTCGTAAAACATCGAGTTACACCGAATGGCGAAGGTCTCAAACCATTTAGAGCAAGTGGAGCGGATATAAATGCGGAAATGCATGTAAAATTGCAACTCTACTCTCTTATTTTGGAGTGTTTCTGCGCAGAAACTAACAGGAAACCGGCCAAAGGCATACTATTCCTTCGTAAAGCATCGAGTTACATCGAATGGTGAAGGTCCCAAACCATTTAAAGCAAGCGAATCGGATATAAATATGGATATCCTTGTAAAATTACAACTCTACTCTTTTATTTTGGAGTGCTTCTGCTCACAAACTGTTAGGAAACCGGCCAAAGGCATACTATTCCTTCGTAAAACATCGAGTTACACCGAATGGCGAAGGTCTCAAACCATTTAGAGCAAGTGGAGCGGATATAAATGCGGAAATGCATGTAAAATTGCAACTCTACTCTCTTATTTTGGAGTGTTTCTGCGCAGAAACTAACAGGAAACCGGTCAAACGCATACTATTCCTTCGTAAAACATTGAGCTACATCGAATGGCGATGGCCACAAACCGTTTAGAGCAAGGGGAGCGGATATAAATGCGGAAATGAATGTAAAACTACAACTCTACTCCCTTATTTTGGAGTGTTTCTGAGCACAAACTGTTAGGAAACCGGCCAAAGGCATACTATTCCGAAGTAAAACATCGAGCTACGTCGAATGGCGAACGTCACAAACCGTTTAGAGCAAGTAGAGCGGATATAAATGCAGAAATGCATGTAAAATTCCACTCCTTCTCCGTAATTTTGGAGTGTTTCTGCGCAGAAACTAACAGAAAACCGGCCAAAGGCATACTATTCCTTCGTAAAGCATCGAGTTACATCGCATGGTGAAGGTCCCAAACCATTTAAAGCAAGCGGATCGGATATAAATATGGATATCCTTGGAAAATTACAACTCTACTCTTTTATTTTGGAGTGTTTCTGAGCACAAACTGTTAGGAAACCGGCCAAAGGCATACTATTCCGACGTAAAACATCGAGCTACGTCGAATGGCGAACGTCACAAACCGTTTAGATCAAGTAGAGCGGATATAAATGCAGAAATGCATGTAAAATTCCACTCCTTTTCCTTAATTTTGGAGTGTTTCTGCGCAGAAACTAACAGGAAACCGGCCAAAGGCATACTATTCCTTCGTAAAGCATCGAGTTACATCGAATGGTGAAGGTCCCAAACCATTTAAAGCAAGCGAATCGGATATATATATGGATATCCTTGTAAAATTACAACTCTACTCTTTTATTTTGGAGTGCTTCTGCTCACAAACTGTTAGGAAACCGGCCAAAGGCATACTATTCCTTCGTAAAACATCGAGTTACACCGAATGGCGAAGGTCTCAAACCATTTAGAGCAAGTGGAGCGGATATGAATGCGGAAATGCATGTAAAATTGCAACTCTACTCTCTTATTTTGGAATGTTTCTGCGCACAAACTGTTAGAAAACCGGTCAAACGCATACTATTCCTTCGTAAAACATTGAGCTTCATCGAATGACGAAGGCCACAAACCGTTTAGAGCAAGGGGAGCGGATATAAATGCGGAAATGAATGTAAAACTACAACTCTACTCCCTTATTTTGGAGTGTTTCTGAGCACAAACTGTTAGGAAACCGGCCAAAGGCATACTATTCCGACGTAAAACATCGAGCTACGTCGAATGGCGAACGTCACAAACCGTTTAGAGCAAGTAGAGCGGATATAAATGCAGAAATGCATGTAAAATTCCACTCCATTTCCGTAATTTTGTAGTGTTACTGCGCAGAAACTAACAGGAAACCGGCCAAAGGCATACTATTCCTTCGTAAAGCATCGAGTTACATCGAATGGTGAAGGTCCCAAACCATTTAAAGCAAGCGGATCGGATATAAATATGGATATCATTGTAAAATTACAACTCTACTCTTTTATTTTGGAGTGCTTCTGCTCACAAACTGTTAGGAAACCGGCCAAAGGCATACTATTCCTTCGTAAAACATCGAGTTACATCGAATGGAGAAGGTCCCAAACCATTTAGAGTAACTGAATCGGATATAAATGCGGAAATGCATGTAAAATTGCAACTCTACTCCCTTATTTCGCAGTCTTTCTTCGCACAAATTCTTAGAAAACCGGCCAAACATATACTATTCCTTCGTAAAACAACGAGCTACACCGAATGGCGAAGGTCTCAAACCGTTTAGAGCAAGTGGAGCGGATATAAATGCGGAAATGCATGTAAAATTGCAACTCTACTCTCTTATTTTGGAGTGTTTCTGCGCAGAAACTAACAGGAAACCGGTCAAACGCATACTATTCCTTCGTAAAACATTGAGCTACATCGAATGGCGAAGGCCACAAACCGTTTAGAGCAAGTAGAGCGGATATAAATGCAGAAATGCATGTAAAATTCCACTCCTTCTCCGTAATTTTGGAGTGTTTCTGCGCAGAAACTAACAGGAAACCGGCCAAAGGCATACTATTCCTTCTAAAGCATCGAGTTACATCGAATGGTGAAGGTCCCAAACCATTTAAAGCAAGCGAATCGGATATATATATGGATATCCTTGTAAAATTACAACTCTACTCTTTTATTTTGGAGTGCTTCTGCTCACAAACTGTTAGGAAACCGGCCAAAGGCATACTATTCCTTCGTAAAACATCGAGTTACACCGAATGGCGAAGGTCTCAAACCATTTAGAGCAAGTGGAGCGGATATAAATGCGGAAATGCATGTAAAATTGCAACTCTACTCTCTTATTTTGGAGTGTTTCTGCGCAGAAACTAACAGGAAACCGGTCAAACGCATACTATTCCTTCGTAAAACATTGAGCTACATCGAATGGCGAAGGCCACAAACCGTTTAGAGCAAGGGGAGCGGATATAAATGCGGAAATGAATGTAAAACTACAACTCTACTCCCTTATTTTGGAGTGTTTCTGAGCACAAACTGTTAGGAAACCGGCCAAAGGCATACTATTCCGAAGTAAAACATCGAGCTACGTCGAATGGCGAACGTCACAAACCGTTTAGAGCAAGTAGAGCGGATATAAATGCAGAAATGCATGTAAAATTCCACTCCTTCTCCGTAATTTTGGAGTGTTTCTGCGCAGAAACTAACAGAAAACCGGCCAAAGGCATACTATTCCTTCGTAAAGCATCGAGTTACATCGCATGGTGAAGGTCCCAAACCATTTAAAGCAAGCGGATCGGATATAAATATGGATATCCTTGGAAAATTACAACTCTACTCTTTTATTTTGGAGTGTTTCTGAGCACAAACTGTTAGGAAACCGGCCAAAGGCATACTATTCCGACGTAAAACATCGAGCTACGTCGAATGGCGAACGTCACAAACCGTTTAGATCAAGTAGAGCGGATATAAATGCAGAAATGCATGTAAAATTCCACTCCTTTTCCTTAATTTTGGAGTGTTTCTGCGCAGAAACTAACAGGAAACCGGCCAAAGGCATACTATTCCTTCGTAAAGCATCGAGTTACATCGAATGGTGAAGGTCCCAAACCATTTAAAGCAAGCGAATCGGATATATATATGGATATCCTTGTAAAATTACAACTCTACTCTTTTATTTTGGAGTGCTTCTGCTCACAAACTGTTAGGAAACCGGCCAAAGGCATACTATTCCTTCGTAAAACATCGAGTTACACCGAATGGCGAAGGTCTCAAACCATTTAGAGCAAGTGGAGCGGATATAAATGCGGAAATGCATGTAAAATTGCAACTCTACTCTCTTATTTTGGAATGTTTCTGCGCACAAACTGTTAGAAAACCGGTCAAACGCATACTATTCCTTCGTAAAACATTGAGCTTCATCGAATGACGAAGGCCACAAACCGTTTAGAGCAAGGGGAGCGGATATAAATGCGGAAATGAATGTAAAACTACAACTCTACTCCCTTATTTTGGAGTGTTTCTGAGCACAAACTGTTAGGAAACCGGCCAAAGGCATACTATTCCGACGTAAAACATCGAGCTACGTCGAATGGCGAAGGTCACAAACCGTTTAGAGCAAGTAGAGCGGATATAAATGCAGAAATGCATGTAAAATTCCACTCCATTTCCGTAATTTTGTAGTGTTACTGCGCAGAAACTAACAGGAAACCGGCCAAAGGCATACTATTCCTTCGTAAAGCATCGAGTTACATCGAATGGTGAAGGTCCCAAACCATTTAAAGCAAGCGGATCGGATATAAATATGGATATCATTGTAAAATTACAACTCTACTCTTTTATTTTGGAGTGCTTCTGCTCACAAACTGTTAGGAAACCGGCCAAAGGCATACTATTCCTTCGTAAAACATCGAGTTACATCGAATGGAGAAGGTCCCAAACCATTTAGAGTAACTGAATCGGATATAAATGCGGAAATGCATGTAAAATTGCAACTCTACTCCCTTATTTCGCAGTCTTTCTTCGCACAAATTCTTAGAAAACCGGCCAAACATATACTATTCCTTCGTAAAACAACGAGCTACACCGAATGGCGAAGGTCTCAAACCGTTTAGAGCAAGTGGAGCGGATATAAATGCGGAAATGCATGTAAAATTGCAACTCTACTCTCTTATTTTGGAGTGTTTCTGCGCAGAAACTAACAGGAAACCGGTCAAACGCATACTATTCCTTCGTAAAACATTGAGCTACATCGAATGGCGAAGGCCACAAACCGTTTAGAGCAAGTAGAGCGGATATAAATGCAGAAATGCATGTAAAATTCCACTCCTTCTCCGTAATTTTGGAGTGTTTCTGCGCAGAAACTAACAGGAAACCGGCCAAAGGCATACTATTCCTTCGTAAAGCATCGAGTTACATCGAATGGTGAAGGTCCCAAACCATTTAAAGCAAGCGAATCGGATATATATATGGATATCCTTGTAAAATTACAACTCTACTCTTTTATTTTGGAGTGCTTCTGCTCACAAACTGTTAGGAAACCGGCCAAAGGCATACTATTCCTTCGTAAAACATCGAGTTACACCGAATGGCGAAGGTCTCAAACCATTTAGAGCAAGTGGAGCGGATATAAATGCGGAAATGCATGTAAAATTGCAACTCTACTCTCTTATTTTGGAGTGTTTCTGCGCAGAAACTAACAGGAAACCGGTCAAACGCATACTATTCCTTCGTAAAACATTGAGCTACATCGAATGGCGAAGGCCACAAACCGTTTAGAGCAAGGGGAGCGGATATAAATGCGGAAATGAATGTAAAACTACAACTCTACTCCCTTATTTTGGAGTGTTTCTGAGCACAAACTGTTAGGAAACCGGCCAAAGGCATACTATTCCGAAGTAAAACATCGAGCTACGTCGAATGGCGAACGTCACAAACCGTTTAGAGCAAGTAGAGCGGATATAAATGCAGAAATGCATGTAAAATTCCACTCCTTCTCCGTAATTTTGGAGTGTTTCTGCGCAGAAACTAACAGAAAACCGGCCAAAGGCATACTATTCCTTCGTAAAGCATCGAGTTACATCGAATGGTGAAGGTCCCAAACCATTTAAAGCAAGCGGATCGGATATAAATATGGATATCATTGTAAAATTACAACTCTACTCTTTTATTTTGGAGTGCTTCTGCTCACAAACTGTTAGGAAACCGGCCAAAGGCATACTATTCCTTCGTAAAACATCGAGTTACATCGAATGGAGAAGGTCCCAAACCATTTAGAGTAACTGAATCGGATATAAATGCGGAAATGCATGTAAAATTGCAACTCTACTCCCTTATTTCGCAGTCTTTCTTCGCACAAATTCTTAGAAAACCGGCCAAACATATACTATTCCTTCGTAAAACAACGAGCTACACCGAATGGCGAAGGTCTCAAACCGTTTAGAGCAAGTGGAGCGGATATAAATGCGGAAATGCATGTAAAATTGCAACTCTACTCTCTTGTTTTGGAGTGTTTCTGCGCAGAAACTAACAGGAAACCGGTCAAACGCATACTATTCCTTCGTAAAACATTGAGCTACATCGAATGGCGAAGGCCACAAACCGTTTAGAGCAAGGGGAGCGGATATAAATGCGGAAATGAATGTAAAACTACAACTCTACTCCCTTATATTGGAGTGTTTCTGAGCACAAACTGTTAGGAAACCGGCCAAAGGCATACTATTCCGAAGTAAAACATCGAGCTACGTCGAATGGCGAACGTCACAAACCGTTTAGAGCAAGTAGAGCGGATATAAATGCAGAAATGCATGTAAAATTCCACTCCTTCTCCGTAATTTTGGAGTGTTTCTGCGCAGAAACTAACAGGAAACCGGCCAAAGGCATACTATTCCTTCGTAAAGCATCGAGTTACATCGAATGGTGAAGGTCCCAAACCATTTAAAGCAAGCGAATCGGATATATATATGGATATCCTTGTAAAATTACAACTCTACTCTTTTATTTTGGAGTGCTTCTGCTCACAAACTGTTAGGAAACCGGCCAAAGGCATACTATTCCTTCGTAAAACATCGAGTTACACCGAATGGCGAAGGTCTCAAACCATTTAGAGCAAGTGGAGCGGATATAAATGCGGAAATGCATGTAAAATTGCAACTCTACTCTCTTATTTTGGAGTGTTTCTGCGCAGAAACTAACAGGAAACCGGTCAAACGCATACTATTCCTTCGTAAAACATTGAGCTACATCGAATGGCGAAGGCCACAAACCGTTTAGAGCAAGTGGAGCGGATATAAATGCGGAAATGCATGTAAAATTACAACTCTACTCTTTTATTTTGGAGTGTTTCTGAGCACAAACTGTTAGGAAACCGGCCAAAGGCATACTATTCCGACGTAAAACATCGAGCTACGTCGAATGGCGAACGTCACAAACCGTTTAGATCAAGTAGAGCGGATATAAATGCAGAAATGCATGTAAAATTCCACTCCTTTTCCTTAATTTTGGAGTGTTTCTGCGCAGAAACTAACAGGAAACCGGCCAAAGGCATACTATTCCTTCGTAAAGCATCGAGTTACATCGAATGGTGAAGGTCCCAAACCATTTAAAGCAAGCGAATCGGATATATATATGGATATCCTTGTAAAATTACAACTCTACTCTTTTATTTTGGAGTGCTTCTGCTCACAAACTGTTAGGAAACCGGCCAAAGGCATACTATTCCTTCGTAAAACATCGAGTTACACCGAATGGCGAAGGTCTCAAACCATTTAGAGCAAGTGGAGCGGATATAAATGCGGAAATGCATGTAAAATTGCAACTCTACTCTCTTATTTTGGAGTGTTTCTGCGCAGAAACTAACAGGAAACCGGCCAAAGGCATACTATTCCTTCGTAAAGCATCGAGTTACATCGAATGGTGAAGGTCCCAAACCATTTAAAGCAAGCGAATCGGATATATATATGGATATCCTTGTAAAATTACAACTCTACTCTTTTATTTTGGAGTGCTTCTGCTCACAAACTGTTAGGAAACCGGCCAAAGGCATACTATTCCTTCGTAAAACATCGAGTTACACCGAATGGCGAAGGTCTCAAACCATTTAGAGCAAGTGGAGCGGATATAAATGCGGAAATGCATGTAAAATTGCAACTCTACTCTCTTATTTTGGAGTGTTTCTGCGCAGAAACTAACAGGAAACCGGTCAAACGCATACTATTCCTTCGTAAAACATTGAGCTACATCGAATGGCGAAGGCCACAAACCGTTTAGAGCAAGGGGAGCGGATATAAATGCGGAAATGAATGTAAAACTACAACTCTACTCCCTTATTTTGGAGTGTTTCTGAGCACAAACTGTTAGGAAACCGGCCAAAGGCATACTATTCCGAAGTAAAACATCGAGCTACGTCGAATGGCGAACGTCACAAACCGTTTAGAGCAAGTAGAGCGGATATAAATGCAGAAATGCATGTAAAATTCCACTCCTTCTCCGTAATTTTGGAGTGTTTCTGCGCAGAAACTAACAGAAAACCGGCCAAAGGCATACTATTCCTTCGTAAAGCATCGAGTTACATCGAATGGTGAAGGTCCCAAACCATTTAAAGCAAGCGGATCGGATATAAATATGGATATCCTTGGAAAATTACAACTCTACTCTTTTATTTTGGAGTGTTTCTGAGCACAAACTGTTAGGAAACCGGCCAAAGGCATACTATTCCGACGTAAAACATCGAGCTACGTCGAATGGCGAACGTCACAAACCGTTTAGATCAAGTAGAGCGGATATAAATGCAGAAATGCATGTAAAATTCCACTCCTTTTCCTTTATTTTGGAGTGTTTCTGCGCAGAAACTAACAGGAAACCGGCCAAAGGCATACTATTCCTTCGTAAAGCATCGAGTTACATCGAATGGTGAAGGTCCCAAACCATTTAAAGCAAGCGAATCGGATATATATATGGATATCCTTGTAAAATTACAACTCTACTCTTTTATTTTGGAGTGCTTCTGCTCACAAACTGTTAGGAAACCGGCCAAAGGCATACTATTCCTTCGTAAAACATCGAGTTACACCGAATGGCGAAGGTCTCAAACCATTTAGAGCAAGTGGAGCGGATATAAATGCGGAAATGCATGTAAAATTGCAACTCTACTCTCTTATTTTGGAATGTTTCTGCGCACAAACTGTTAGAAAACCGGTCAAACGCATACTATTCCTTCGTAAAACATTGAGCTTCATCGAATGACGAAGGCCACAAACCGTTTAGAGCAAGGGGAGCGGATATAAATGCGGAAATGAATGTAAAACTACAACTCTACTCCCTTATTTTGGAGTGTTTCTGAGCACAAACTGTTAGGAAACCGGCCAAAGGCATACTATTCCGACGTAAAACATCGAGCTACGTCGAATGGCGAACGTCACAAACCGTTTAGAGCAAGTAGAGCGGATATAAATGCAGAAATGCATGTAAAATTCCACTCCATTTCCGTAATTTTGTAGTGTTACTGCGCAGAAACTAACAGGAAACCGGCCAAAGGCATACTATTCCTTCGTAAAGCATCGAGTTACATCGAATGGTGAAGGTCCCAAACCATTTAAAGCAAGCGGATCGGATATAAATATGGATATCATTGTAAAATTACAACTCTACTCCTTTATTTTGGAGTGCTTCTGCTCACAAACTGTTAGGAAACCGGCCAAAGGCATACTATTCCTTCGTAAAACATCGAGTTACATCGAATGGAGAAGGTCCCAAACCATTTAGAGTAACTGAATCGGATATAAATGCGGAAATGCATGTAAAATTGCAACTCTACTCCCTTATTTCGCAGTCTTTCTTCGCACAAATTCTTAGAAAACCGGCCAAACATATACTATTCCTTCGTAAAACAACGAGCTACACCGAATGGCGAAGGTCTCAAACCGTTTAGAGCAAGTGGAGCGGATATAAATGCGGAAATGCATGTAAAATTGCAACTCTACTCTCTTATTTTGGAGTGTTTCTGCGCAGAAACTAACAGGAAACCGGTCAAACGCATACTATTCCTTCGTAAAACATTGAGCTACATCGAATGGCGAAGGCCACAAACCGTTTAGAGCAAGTAGAGCGGATATAAATGCAGAAATGCATGTAAAATTCCACTCCTTCTCCGTAATTTTGGAGTGTTTCTGCGCAGAAACTAACAGGAAACCGGCCAAAGGCATACTATTCCTTCGTAAAGCATCGAGTTACATCGAATGGTGAAGGTCCCAAACCATTTAAAGCAAGCGAATCGGATATATATATGGATATCCTTGTAAAATTACAACTCTACTCTTTTATTTTGGAGTGCTTCTGCTCACAAACTGTTAGGAAACCGGCCAAAGGCATACTATTCCTTCGTAAAACATCGAGTTACACCGAATGGCGAAGGTCTCAAACCATTTAGAGCAAGTGGAGCGGATATAAATGCGGAAATGCATGCAAAATTGCAACTCTACTCTCTTATTTTGGAGTGTTTCTGCGCAGAAACTAACAGGAAACCGGTCAAACGCATACTATTCCTTCGTAAAACATTGAGCTACATCGAATGGCGAAGGCCACAAACCGTTTAGAGCAAGGGGAGCGGATATAAATGCGGAAATGAATGTAAAACTACAACTCTACTCCCTTATTTTGGAGTGTTTCTGAGCACAAACTGTTAGGAAACCGGCCAAAGGCATACTATTCCGAAGTAAAACATCGAGCTACGTCGAATGGCGAACGTCACAAACCGTTTAGAGCAAGTAGAGCGGATATAAATGCAGAAATGCATGTAAAATTCCACTCCTTCTCCGTAATTTTGGAGTGTTTCTGCGCAGAAACTAACAGAAAACCGGCCAAAGGCATACTATTCCTTCGTAAAGCATCGAGTTACATCGAATGGTGAAGGTCCCAAACCATTTAAAGCAAGCGGATCGGATATAAATATGGATATCATTGTAAAATTACAACTCTACTCTTTTATTTTGGAGTGCTTCTGCTCACAAACTGTTAGGAAACCGGCCAAAGGCATACTATTCCTTCGTAAAACATCGAGTTACATCGAATGGAGAAGGTCCCAAACCATTTAGAGTAACTGAATCGGATATAAATGCGGAAATGCATGTAAAATTGCAACTCTACTCCCTTATTTCGCAGTCTTTCTTCGCACAAATTCTTAGAAAACCGGCCAAACATATACTATTCCTTCGTAAAACAACGAGCTACACCGAATGGCGAAGGTCTCAAACCATTTAGAGCAAGTGGAGCGGATATAAATGCGGAAATGCATGTAAAATTGCAACTCTACTCTCTTATTTTGGAGTGTTTCTGCGCAGAAACTAACAGGAAACCGGCCAAAGGCATACTATTCCTTCGTAAAGCATCGAGTTACATCGAATGGTGAAGGTCCCAAACCATTTAAAGCAAGCGAATCGGATATATATATGGATATCCTTGTAAAATTACAACTCTACTCTTTTATTTTGGAGTGCTTCTGCTCACAAACTGTTAGGAAACCGGCCAAAGGCATACTATTCCTTCGTAAAACATCGAGTTACACCGAATGGCGAAGGTCTCAAACCATTTAGAGCAAGTGGAGCGGATATAAATGCGGAAATGCATGTAAAATTGCAACTCTACTCTCTTATTTTGGAGTGTTTCTGCGCAGAAACTAACAGGAAACCGGTCAAACGCATACTATTCCTTCGTAAAACATTGAGCTACATCGAATGGCGAAGGCCACAAACCGTTTAGAGCAAGTGGAGCGGATATAAATGCGGAAATGCATGTAAAATTACAACTCTACTCTTTTATTTTGGAGTGTTTCTGAGCACAAACTGTTAGGAAACCGGCCAAAGGCATACTATTCCGACGTAAAACATCGAGCTACGTCGAATGGCGAACGTCACAAACCGTTTAGATCAAGTAGAGCGGATATAAATGCAGAAATGCATGTAAAATTCCACTCCTTTTCCTTAATTTTGGAGTGTTTCTGCGCAGAAACTAACAGGAAACCGGCCAAAGGCATACTATTCCTTCGTAAAGCATCGAGTTACATCGAATGGTGAAGGTCCCAAACCATTTAAAGCAAGCGAATCGGATATATATATGGATATCCTTGTAAAATTACAACTCTACTCTTTTATTTTGGAGTACTTCTGCTCACAAACTGTTAGGAAACCGGCCAAAGGCATACTATTCCTTCGTAAAACATCGAGTTACACCGAATGGCGAAGGTCTCAAACCATTTAGAGCAAGTGGAGCGGATATAAATGCGGAAATGCATGTAAAATTGCAACTCTACTCTCTTATTTTGGAGTGTTTCTGCGCAGAAACTAACAGGAAACCGGCCAAAGGCATACTATTCCTTCGTAAAGCATCGAGTTACATCGAATGGTGAAGGTCCCAAACCATTTAAAGCAAGCGAATCGGATATATATATGGATATCCTTGTAAAATTACAACTCTACTCTTTTATTTTGGAGTGCTTCTGCTCACAAACTGTTAGGAAACCGGCCAAAGGCATACTATTCCTTCGTAAAACATCGAGTTACACCGAATGGCGAAGGTCTCAAACCATTTAGAGCAAGTGGAGCGGATATAAATGCGGAAATGCATGTAAAATTGCAACTCTACTCTCTTATTTTGGAGTGTTTCTGCGCAGAAACTAACAGGAAACCGGTCAAACGCATACTATTCCTTCGTAAAACATTGAGCTACATCGAATGGCGAACGCCACAAACCGTTTAGAGCAAGTGGAGCGGATATAAATGCGGAAATGAATGTAAAACTACAACTCTACTCCCTTATTTTGGAGTGTTTCTGAGCACAAACTGTTAGGAAACCGGCCAAAGGCATACTATTCCGACGTAAAACATCGAGCTACGTCGAATGGCGAACGTCACAAACCGTTTAGATCAAGTAGAGCGGATATAAATGCAGAAATGCATGTAAAATTCCACTCCTTTTCCTTTATTTTGGAGTGTTTCTGCGCAGAAACTAACAGGAAACCGGCCAAAGGCATACTATTCCTTCGTAAAGCATCGAGTTACATCGAATGGTGAAGGTCCCAAACCATTTAAAGCAAGCGAATCGGATATATATATGGATATCCTTGTAAAATTACAACTCTACTCTTTTATTTTGGAGTGCTTCTGCTCACAAACTGTTAGGAAACCGGCCAAAGGCATACTATTCCTTCGTAAAACATCGAGTTACACCGAATGGCGAAGGTCTCAAACCATTTAGAGCAAGTGGAGCGGATATAAATGCGGAAATGCATGTAAAATTGCAACTCTACTCTCTTGTTTTGGAGTGTTTCTGCGCAGAAACTAACAGGAAACCGGTCAAACGCATACTATTCCTTCGTAAAACATTGAGCTACATCGAATGGCGAAGGCCACAAACCGTTTAGAGCAAGGGGAGCGGATATAAATGCGGAAATGAATGTAAAACTACAACTCTACTCCCTTATTTTGGAGTGTTTCTGAGCACAAACTGTTAGGAAACCGGCCAAAGGCATACTATTCCGAAGTAAAACATCGAGCTACGTCGAATGGCGAAGGTCTCAAACCGTTTAGAGCAAGTAGAGCGGATATAAATGCAGAAATGCATGTAAAATTCCACTCCTTCTCCGTAATTTTGGAGTGTTTCTGCGCAGAAACTAACAGGAAACCGGCCAAAGGCATACTATTCCTTCGTAAAGCATCGAGTTACATCGAATGGTGAAGGTCCCAAACCATTTAAAGCAAGCGAATCGGATATATATATGGATATCCTTGTAAAATTACAACTCTACTCTTTTATTTTGGAGTGCTTCTGCTCACAAACTGTTAGGAAACCGGCCAAAGGCATACTATTCCTTCGTAAAACATCGAGTTACACCGAATGGCGAAGGTCTCAAACCATTTAGAGCAAGTGGAGCGGATATAAATGCGGAAATGCATGTAAAATTGCAACTCTACTCTCTTATTTTGGAGTGTTTCTGCGCAGAAACTAACAGGAAACCGGTCAAACGCATACTATTCCTTCGTAAAACATTGAGCTACATCGAATGGCGAAGGCCACAAACCGTTTAGAGCAAGGGGAGCGGATATAAATGCGGAAATGAATGTAAAACTACAACTCTACTCCCTTATTTTGGAGTGTTTCTGAGCACAAACTGTTAGGAAACCGGCCAAAGGCATACTATTCCGAAGTAAAACATCGAGCTACGTCGAATGGCGAACGTCACAAACCGTTTAGAGCAAGTAGAGCGGATATAAATGCAGAAATGCATGTAAAATTCCACTCCTTCTCCGTAATTTTGGAGTGTTTCTGCGCAGAAACTAACAGAAAACCGGACAAAGGCATACTATTCCTTCGTAAAGCATCGAGATACATCGAATGGTGAAGGTCCCAAACCATTTAAAGCAAGCGGATCGGATATAAATATGGATATCCTTGGAAAATTACAACTCTACTCTTTTATTTTGGAGTGTTTCTGCTCACAAACTGTTAGGAAACCGGCCAAAGGCATAATATTCCGACGTAAAACATCGAGCTACATCGAATGGTGATGGTCCCAAACCATTTAGAGCAAGTGGAACGGATATAAATATGGAAATCCTTGTAAAATTACAACTATACTCTCTTATTTTGGAGTGTTTCTGCGAACAAACTGTTAGGAAACCGGTCAAACGTGTACTATTCCGTCGTAAAACATTGAGCTACATCGAATGGCGAAGGTCACAAACCGCTTAGAGCAAGTGGAGCGGATATAAATATGGAAATCCTTGAAAAATTACAACTCAACTCTTTTATTTTGGAGTGCTTCTGCTCACAAACTGTTAGGAAACCGGCCAAAGGCATACTATTCCTTCGTAAAACATCGAGTTACATCGAATGGAGAAGGTCCCAAACCATTTAGGGTAACTGAAGCGGATATAAATGCGGAAATGCATGTAAAATTGCAACTCTACTCTCTTATTTTGGAATGTTTCTGCGTACAAACTGTTAGAAAACCGGTCAAACGCATACTATTCCTTCGTAAAGCATCGAATTACATCGAATGGTGAAGGTCCCAAACCATTTAAAGCAAGTGGAGCGGATATAAATGCGGAAATGCATGTAAAATTACAACTCTATTCTTTTATTTTGGAGTGTTTCTGAGCACAAACTGTTAGGAAACCGGCCAAAGGCATACTATTCCGACGTAAAACATCGAGCTACGTCGAATGGCGAACGTCACAAACCGTTTAGATCAAGTAGAGCGGATATAAATGCAGAAATGCATGTAAAATTCCACTCCTTTTCCTTAATTTTGGATTGTTTCTGCGCAGAAACTAACAGGAAACCGGCCAAAGGCATACTATTCCTTCGTAAAGCATCGAGTTACATCGAATGGTGAAGGTCCCAAACCATTTAAAGCAAGCGAATCGGATATATATATGGATATCCTTGTAAAATTACAACTCTACTCTTTTATTTTGGAGTGCTTCTGCTCACAAACTGTTAGGAAACCGGCCAAAGGCATACTATTCCTTCGTAAAACATCGAGTTACACCGAATGGCGAAGGTCTCAAACCATTTAGAGCAAGTGGAGCGGATATAAATGCGGAAATGCATGTAAAATTGCAACTCTACTCTCTTATTTTGGAATGTTTCTGCGCACAAACTGTTAGAAAACCGGTCAAACGCATACTATTCCTTCGTAAAACATTGAGCTTCATCGAATGACGAAGGCCACAAACCGTTTAGAGCAAGGGGAGCGGATATAAATGCGGAAATGAATGTAAAACTACAACTCTACTCCCTTATTTTGGAGTGTTTCTGAGCACAAACTGTTAGGAAACCGGCCAAAGGCATACTATTCCGACGTAAAACATCGAGCTACGTCGAATGGCGAACGTCACAAACCGTTTAGAGCAAGTAGAGCGGATATAAATGCAGAAATGCATGTAAAATTCCACTCCATTTCCGTAATTTTGTAGTGTTACTGCGCAGAAACTAACAGGAAACCGGCCAAAGGCATACTATTCCTTCGTAAAGCATCGAGTTACATCGAATGGTGAAGGTCCCAAACCATTTAAAGCAAGCGGATCGGATATAAATATGGATATCATTGTAAAATTACAACTCTACTCTTTTATTTTGGAGTGCTTCTGCTCACAAACTGTTAGGAAACCGGCCAAAGGCATACTATTCCTTCGTAAAACATCGAGTTACATCGAATGGAGAAGGTCCCAAACCATTTAGAGTAACTGAATCGGATATAAATGCGGAAATGCATGTAAAATTGCAACTCTACTCCCTTATTTCGCAGTCTTTCTTCGCACAAATTCTTAGAAAACCGGCCAAACATATACTATTCCTTCGTAAAACAACGAGCTACACCGAATGGCGAAGGTCTCAAACCGTTTAGAGCAAGTGGAGCGGATATAAATGCGGAAATGCATGTAAAATTGCAACTCTACTCTCTTATTTTGGAGTGTTTCTGCGCAGAAACTAACAGGAAACCGGTCAAACGCATACTATTCCTTCGTAAAACATTGAGCTACATCGAATGGCGAAGGCCACAAACCGTTTAGAGCAAGTAGAGCGGATATAAATGCAGAAATGCATGTAAAATTCCACTCCTTCTCCGTAATTTTGGAGTGTTTCTGCGCAGAAACTAACAGGAAACCGGCCAAAGGCATACTATTCCTTCGTAAAGCATCGAGTTACATCGAATGGTGAAGGTCCCAAACCATTTAAAGCAAGCGAATCGGATATATATATGGATATCCTTGTAAAATTACAACTCTACTCTTTTATTTTGGAGTGCTTCTGCTCACAAACTGTTAGGAAACCGGCCAAAGGCATACTATTCCTTCGTAAAACATCGAGTTACATCGAATGGAGAAGGTCCCAAACCATTTAGAGTAACTGAATCGGATATAAATGCGGAAATGCATGTAAAATTGCAACTCTACTCCCTTATTTCGCAGTCTTTCTTCGCACAAATTCTTAGAAAACCGGCCAAACATATACTATTCCTTCGTAAAACAACGAGCTACACCGAATGGCGAAGGTCTCAAACCGTTTAGAGCAAGTGGAGCGGATATAAATGCGGAAATGCATGTAAAATTGCAACTCTACTCTCTTGTTTTGGAGTGTTTCTGCGCAGAAACTAACAGGAAACCGGTCAAACGCATACTATTCCTTCGTAAAACATTGAGCTACATCGAATGGCGAAGGCCACAAACCGTTTAGAGCAAGGGGAGCGGATATAAATGCGGAAATGAATGTAAAACTACAACTCTACTCCCTTATTTTGGAGTGTTTCTGAGCACAAACTGTTAGGAAACCGGCCAAAGGCATACTATTCCGACGTAAAACATCGAGCTACGTCGAATGGCGAACGTCACAAACCGTTTAGAGCAAGTAGAGCGGATATAAATGCAGAAATGCATGTAAAATTCCACTCCATTTCCGTAATTTTGTAGTGTTACTGCGCAGAAACTAACAGGAAACCGGCCAAAGGCATACTATTCCTTCGTAAAGCATCGAGTTACATCGAATGGTGAAGGTCCCAAACCATTTAAAGCAAGCGGATCGGATATAAATATGGATATCATTGTAAAATTACAACTCTACTCTTTTATTTTGGAGTGCTTCTGCTCACAAACTGTTAGGAAACCGGCCAAAGGCATACTATTCCTTCGTAAAACATCGAGTTACACCGAATGGCGAAGGTCTCAAACCATTTAGAGCAAGTGGAGCGGATATAAATGCGGAAATGCATGTAAAATTGCAACTCTACTCTCTTATTTTGGAGTGTTTCTGCGCAGAAACTAACAGGAAACCGGTCAAACGCATACTATTCCTTCGTAAAACATTGAGCTACATCGAATGGCGAAGGCCACAAACCGTTTAGAGCAAGTGGAGCGGATATAAATGCGGAAATGCATGTAAAATTACAACTCTACTCTTTTATTTTGGAGTGTTTCTGAGCACAAACTGTTAGGAAACCGGCCAAAGGCATACTATTCCGACGTAAAACATCGAGCTACGTCGAATGGCGAACGTCACAAACCGTTTAGATCAAGTAGAGCGGATATAAATGCAGAAATGCATGTAAAATTCCACTCCTTTTCCTTAATTTTGGAGTGTTTCTGCGCAGAAACTAACAGGAAACCGGCCAAAGGCATACTATTCCTTCGTAAAGCATCGAGTTACATCGAATGGTGAAGGTCCCAAACCATTTAAAGCAAGCGAATCGGATATATATATGGATATCCTTGTAAAATTACAACTCTACTCTTTTATTTTGGAGTGCTTCTGCTCACAAACTGTTAGGAAACCGGCCAAAGGCATACTATTCCTTCGTAAAACATCGAGTTACACCGAATGGCGAAGGTCTCAAACCATTTAGAGCAAGTGGAGCGGATATAAATGCGGAAATGCATGTAAAATTGCAACTCTACTCTCTTATTTTGGAGTGTTTCTGCGCAGAAACTAACAGGAAACCGGCCAAAGGCATACTATTCCTTCGTAAAGCATCGAGTTACATCGAATGGTGAAGGTCCCAAACCATTTAAAGCAAGCGAATCGGATATATATATGGATATCCTTGTAAAATTACAACTCTACTCTTTTATTTTGGAGTGCTTCTGCTCACAAACTGTTAGGAAACCGGCCAAAGGCATACTATTCCTTCGTAAAACATCGAGTTACACCGAATGGCGAAGGTCTCAAACCATTTAGAGCAAGTGGAGCGGATATAAATGCGGAAATGCATGTAAAATTGCAACTCTACTCTCTTATTTTGGAGTGTTTCTGCGCAGAAACTAACAGGAAACCGGTCAAACGCATACTATTCCTTCGTAAAACATTGAGCTACATCGAATGGCGATGGCCACAAACCGTTTAGAGCAAGGGGAGCGGATATAAATGCGGAAATGAATGTAAAACTACAACTCTACTCCCTTATTTTGGAGTGTTTCTGAGCACAAACTGTTAGGAAACCGGCCAAAGGCATACTATTCCGAAGTAAAACATCGAGCTACGTCGAATGGCGAACGTCACAAACCGTTTAGATCAAGTAGAGCGGATATAAATGCAGAAATGCATGTAAAATTCCACTCCTTCTCCGTAATTTTGGAGTGTTTCTGCGCAGAAACTAACAGAAAACCGGCCAAAGGCATACTATTCCTTCGTAAAGCATCGAGTTACATCGCATGGTGAAGGTCCCAAACCATTTAAAGCAAGCGGATCGGATATAAATATGGATATCCTTGGAAAATTACAACTCTACTCTTTTATTTTGGAGTGTTTCTGAGCACAAACTGTTAGGAAACCGGCCAAAGGCATACTATTCCGACGTAAAACATCGAGCTACGTCGAATGGCGAACGTCACAAACCGTTTAGATCAAGTAGAGCGGATATAAATGCAGAAATGCATGTAAAATTCCACTCCTTTTCCTTAATTTTGGAGTGTTTCTGCGCAGAAACTAACAGGAAACCGGCCAAAGGCATACTATTCCTTCGTAAAGCATCGAGTTACATCGAATGGTGAAGGTCCCAAACCATTTAAAGCAAGCGAATCGGATATATATATGGATATCCTTGTAAAATTACAACTCTACTCTTTTATTTTGGAGTGCTTCTGCTCACAAACTGTTAGGAAACCGGCCAAAGGCATACTATTCCTTCGTAAAACATCGAGTTACACCGAATGGCGAAGGTCCCAAACCATTTAAAGCAAGTGGAGCGGATATAAATGCGGAAATGCATGTAAAATTGCAACTCTACTCTATTATTTTGGAATGTTTCTGCGCACAAACTGTTAGAAAACCGGTCAAACGCATACTATTCCTTCGTAAAACATTGAGCTTCATCGAATGACGAAGGCCACAAACCGTTTAGAGCAAGGGGAGCGGATATAAATGCGGAAATGAATGTAAAACTACAACTCTACTCCCTTATTTTGGAGTGTTTCTGAGCACAAACTGTTAGGAAACCGGCCAAAGGCATACTATTCCGACGTAAAACATCGAGCTACGTCGAATGGCGAACGTCACAAACCGTTTAGAGCAAGTAGAGCGGATATAAATGCAGAAATGCATGTAAAATTCCACTCCATTTCCGTAATTTTGTAGTGTTACTGCGCAGAAACTAACAGGAAACCGGCCAAAGGCATACTATTCCTTCGTAAAGCATCGAGTTACATCGAATGGTGAAGGTCCCAAACCATTTAAAGCAAGCGGATCGGATATAAATATGGATATCATTGTAAAATTACAACTCTACTCTTTTATTTTGGAGTGCTTCTGCTCACAAACTGTTAGGAAACCGGCCAAAGGCATACTATTCCTTCGTAAAACATCGAGTTACATCGAATGGAGAAGGTCCCAAACCATTTAGAGTAACTGAATCGGATATAAATGCGGAAATGCATGTAAAATTGCAACTCTACTCCCTTATTTCGCAGTCTTTCTTCGCACAAATTCTTAGAAAACCGGCCAAACATATACTATTCCTTCGTAAAACAACGAGCTACACCGAATGGCGAAGGTCTCAAACCGTTTAGAGCAAGTGGAGCGGATATAAATGCGGAAATGCATGTAAAATTGCAACTCTACTCTCTTATTTTGGAGTGTTTCTGCGCAGAAACTAACAGGAAACCGGTCAAACGCATACTATTCCTTCGTAAAACATTGAGCTACATCGAATGGCGAAGGCCACAAACCGTTTAGAGCAAGTAGAGCGGATATAAATGCAGAAATGCATGTAAAATTCCACTCCTTCTCCGTAATTTTGGAGTGTTTCTGCGCAGAAACTAACAGGAAACCGGCCAAAGGCATACTATTCCTTCGTAAAGCATCGAGTTACATCGAATGGTGAAGGTCCCAAACCATTTAAAGCAAGCGAATCGGATATATATATGGATATCCTTGTAAAATTACAACTCTACTCTTTTATTTTGGAGTGCTTCTGCTCACAAACTGTTAGGAAACCGGCCAAAGGCATACTATTCCTTCGTAAAACATCGAGTTACACCGAATGGCGAAGGTCTCAAACCATTTAGAGCAAGTGGAGCGGATATAAATGCGGAAATGCATGTAAAATTGCAACTCTACTCTCTTATTTTGGAGTGTTTCTGCGCAGAAACTAACAGGAAACCGGTCAAACGCATACTATTCCTTCGTAAAACATTGAGCTACATCGAATGGCGAAGGCCACAAACCGTTTAGAGCAAGGGGAGCGGATATAAATGCGGAAATGAATGTAAAACTACAACTCTACTCCCTTATTTTGGAGTGTTTCTGAGCACAAACTGTTAGGAAACCGGCCAAAGGCATACTATTCCGAAGTAAAACATCGAGCTACGTCGAATGGCGAACGTCACAAACCGTTTAGAGCAAGTAGAGCGGATATAAATGCAGAAATGCATGTAAAATTCCACTCCTTCTCCGTAATTTTGGAGTGTTTCTGCGCAGAAACTAACAGAAAACCGGCCAAAGGCATACTATTCCTTCGTAAAGCATCGAGTTACATCGAATGGTGAAGGTCCCAAACCATTTAAAGCAAGCGGATCGGATATAAATATGGATATCATTGTAAAATTACAACTCTACTCTTTTATTTTGGAGTGCTTCTGCTCACAAACTGTTAGGAAACCGGCCAAAGGCATACTATTCCTTCGTAAAACATCGAGTTACATCGAATGGAGAAGGTCCCAAACCATTTAGAGTAACTGAATCGGATATAAATGCGGAAATGCATGTAAAATTGCAACTCTACTCCCTTATTTCGCAGTCTTTCTTCGCACAAATTCTTAGAAAACCGGCCAAACATATACTATTCCTTCGTAAAACAACGAGCTACACCGAATGGCGAAGGTCTCAAACCGTTTAGAGCAAGTGGAGCGGATATAAATGCGGAAATGCATGTAAAATTGCAACTCTACTCTCTTGTTTTGGAGTGTTTCTGCGCAGAAACTAACAGGAAACCGGTCAAACGCATACTATTCCTTCGTAAAACATTGAGCTACATCGAATGGCGAAGGCCACAAACCGTTTAGAGCAAGGGGAGCGGATATAAATGCGGAAATGAATGTAAAACTACAACTCTACTCCCTTATATTGGAGTGTTTCTGAGCACAAACTGTTAGGAAACCGGCCAAAGGCATACTATTCCGAAGTAAAACATCGAGCTACGTCGAATGGCGAACGTCACAAACCGTTTAGAGCAAGTAGAGCGGATATAAATGCAGAAATGCATGTAAAATTCCACTCCTTCTCCGTAATTTTGGAGTGTTTCTGCGCAGAAACTAACAGGAAACCGGCCAAAGGCATACTATTCCTTCGTAAAGCATCGAGTTACATCGAATGGTGAAGGTCCCAAACCATTTAAAGCAAGCGAATCGGATATATATATGGATATCCTTGTAAAATTACAACTCTACTCTTTTATTTTGGAGTGCTTCTGATCACAAACTGTTAGGAAACCGGCCAAAGGCATACTATTCCTTCGTAAAACATCGAGTTACACCGAATGGCGAAGGTCTCAAACCATTTAGAGCAAGTGGAGCGGATATAAATGCGGAAATGCATGTAAAATTGCAACTCTACTCTCTTATTTTGGAGTGTTTCTGCGCAGAAACTAACAGGAAACCGGTCAAACGCATACTATTCCTTCGTAAAACATTGAGCTACATCGAATGGCGAAGGCCACAAACCGTTTAGAGCAAGTGGAGCGGATATAAATGCGGAAATGCATGTAAAATTACAACTCTACTCTTTTATTTTGGAGTGTTTCTGAGCACAAACTGTTAGGAAACCGGCCAAAGGCATACTATTCCGACGTAAAACATCGAGCTACGTCGAATGGCGAACGTCACAAACCGTTTAGATCAAGTAGAGCGGATATAAATGCAGAAATGCATGTAAAATTCCACTCCTTTTCCTTAATTTTGGAGTGTTTCTGCGCAGAAACTAACAGGAAACCGGCCAAAGGCATACTATTCCTTCGTAAAGCATCGAGTTACATCGAATGGTGAAGGTCCCAAACCATTTAAAGCAAGCGAATCGGATATATATATGGATATCCTTGTAAAATTACAACTCTACTCTTTTATTTTGGAGTGCTTCTGCTCACAAACTGTTAGGAAACCGGCCAAAGGCATACTATTCCTTCGTAAAACATCGAGTTACACCGAATGGCGAAGGTCTCAAACCATTTAGAGCAAGTGGAGCGGATATAAATGCGGAAATGCATGTAAAATTGCAACTCTACTCTCTTATTTTGGAGTGTTTCTGCGCAGAAACTAACAGGAAACCGGCCAAAGGCATACTATTCCTTCGTAAAGCATCGAGTTACATCGAATGGTGAAGGTCCCAAACCATTTAAAGCAAGCGAATCGGATATATATATGGATATCCTTGTAAAATTACAACTCTACTCTTTTATTTTGGAGTGCTTCTGCTCACAAACTGTTAGGAAACCGGCCAAAGGCATACTATTCCTTCGTAAAACATTGAGCTACATCGAATGGCGAAGGCCACAAACCGTTTAGAGCAAGGGGAGCGGATATAAATGCGGAAATGAATGTAAAACTACAACTCTACTCCCTTATTTTGGAGTGTTTCTGAGCACAAACTGTTAGGAAACCGGCCAAAGGCATACTATTCCGAAGTAAAACATCGAGCTACGTCGAATGGCGAACGTCACAAACCGTTTAGAGCAAGTAGAGCGGATATAAATGCAGAAATGCATGTAAAATTCCACTCCTTCTCCGTAATTTTGGAGTGTTTCTGCGCAGAAACTAACAGAAAACCGGCCAAAGGCATACTATTCCTTCGTAAAGCATCGAGTTACATCGAATGGTGAAGGTCCCAAACCATTTAAAGCAAGCGGATCGGATATAAATATGGATATCCTTGGAAAATTACAACTCTACTCTTTTATTTTGGAGTGTTTCTGAGCACAAACTGTTAGGAAACCGGCCAAAGGCATACTATTCCGACGTAAAACATCGAGCTACGTCGAATGGCGAACGTCACAAACCGTTTAGATCAAGTAGAGCGGATATAAATGCAGAAATGCATGTAAAATTCCACTCCTTTTCCTTAATTTTGGAGTGTTTCTGCGCAGAAACTAACAGGAAACCGGCCAAAGGCATACTATTCCTTCGTAAAGCATCGAGTTACATCGAATGGTGAAGGTCCCAAACCATTTAAAGCAAGCGAATCGGATATATATATGGATATCCTTGTAAAATTACAACTCTACTCTTTTATTTTGGAGTGCTTCTGCTCACAAACTGTTAGGAAACCGGCCAAAGGCATACTATTCCTTCGTAAAACATCGAGTTACACCGAATGGCGAAGGTCTCAAACCATTTAGAGCAAGTGGAGCGGATATAAATGCGGAAATGCATGTAAAATTGCAACTCTACTCTCTTATTTTGGAATGTTTCTGCGCACAAACTGTTAGAAAACCGGTCAAACGCATACTATTCCTTCGTAAAACATTGAGCTTCATCGAATGACGAAGGCCACAAACCGTTTAGAGCAAGGGGAGCGGATATAAATGCGGAAATGAATGTAAAACTACAACTCTACTCCCTTATTTTGGAGTGTTTCTGAGCACAAACTGTTAGGAAACCGGCCAAAGGCATACTATTCCGACGTAAAACATCGAGCTACATCGAATGGCGAACGTCTCAAACCGTTTAGAGCAAGTAGAGCGGATATAAATGCAGAAATGCATGTAAAATTCCACTCCATTTCCGTAATTTTGTAGTGTTACTGCGCAGAAACTAACAGGAAACCGGCCAAAGGCATACTATTCCTTCGTAAAGCATCGAGTTACATCGAATGGTGAAGGTCCCAAACCATTTAAAGCAAGCGGATCGGATATAAATATGGATATCATTGTAAAATTACAACTCTACTCTTTTATTTTGGAGTGCTTCTGCTCACAAACTGTTAGGAAACCGGCCAAAGGCATACTATTCCTTCGTAAAACATCGAGTTACATCGAATGGAGAAGGTCCCAAACCATTTAGAGTAACTGAATCGGATATAAATGCGGAAATGCATGTAAAATTGCAACTCTACTCCCTTATTTCGCAGTCTTTCTTCGCACAAATTCTTAGAAAACCGGCCAAACATATACTATTCCTTCGTAAAACAACGAGCTACACCGAATGGCGAAGGTCTCAAACCGTTTAGAGCAAGTGGAGCGGATATAAATGCGGAAATGCATGTAAAATTGCAACTCTACTCTCTTATTTTGGAGTGTTTCTGCGCAGAAACTAACAGGAAACCGGTCAAACGCATACTATTCCTTCGTAAAACATTGAGCTACATCGAATGGCGAAGGCCACAAACCGTTTAGAGCAAGTAGAGCGGATATAAATGCAGAAATGCATGTAAAATTCCACTCCTTCTCCGTAATTTTGGAGTGTTTCTGCGCAGAAACTAACAGGAAACCGGCCAAAGGCATACTATTCCTTCGTAAAGCATCGAGTTACATCGAATGGTGAAGGTCCCAAACCATTTAAAGCAAGCGAATCGGATATATATATGGATATCCTTGT
Organism: Mimumesa dahlbomi; assembly: GCA_917499265.3. NCBI lineage: Eukaryota > Metazoa > Arthropoda > Insecta > Hymenoptera > Crabronidae > Mimumesa > Mimumesa dahlbomi. The sequence continues at coordinate 252,292 of OU824120.1, read as the reverse complement.
AAAATTACAACTCTACTCTTTTATTTTGGAGTGCTTCTGCTCACAAACTGTTAGGAAACCGGCCAAAGGCATACTATTCCTTCGTAAAACATCGAGTTACACCGAATGGCGAAGGTCTCAAACCATTTAGAGCAAGTGGAGCGGATATAAATGCGGAAATGCATGCAAAATTGCAACTCTACTCTCTTATTTTGGAGTGTTTCTGCGCAGAAACTAACAGGAAACCGGTCAAACGCATACTATTCCTTCGTAAAACATTGAGCTACATCGAATGGCGAAGGCCACAAACCGTTTAGAGCAAGGGGAGCGGATATAAATGCGGAAATGAATGTAAAACTACAACTCTACTCCCTTATTTTGGAGTGTTTCTGAGCACAAACTGTTAGGAAACCGGCCAAAGGCATACTATTCCGAAGTAAAACATCGAGCTACGTCGAATGGCGAACGTCACAAACCGTTTAGAGCAAGTAGAGCGGATATAAATGCAGAAATGCATGTAAAATTCCACTCCTTCTCCGTAATTTTGGAGTGTTTCTGCGCAGAAACTAACAGAAAACCGGCCAAAGGCATACTATTCCTTCGTAAAGCATCGAGTTACATCGAATGGTGAAGGTCCCAAACCATTTAAAGCAAGCGGATCGGATATAAATATGGATATCATTGTAAAATTACAACTCTACTCTTTTATTTTGGAGTGCTTCTGCTCACAAACTGTTAGGAAACCGGCCAAAGGCATACTATTCCTTCGTAAAACATCGAGTTACATCGAATGGAGAAGGTCCCAAACCATTTAGAGTAACTGAATCGGATATAAATGCGGAAATGCATGTAAAATTGCAACTCTACTCCCTTATTTCGCAGTCTTTCTTCGCACAAATTCTTAGAAAACCGGCCAAACATATACTATTCCTTCGTAAAACAACGAGCTACACCGAATGGCGAAGGTCTCAAACCGTTTAGAGCAAGTGGAGCGGATATAAATGCGGAAATGCATGTAAAATTGCAACTCTACTCTCTTGTTTTGGAGTGTTTCTGCGCAGAAACTAACAGGAAACCGGTCAAACGCATACTATTCCTTCGTAAAACATTGAGCTACATCGAATGGCGAAGGCCACAAACCGTTTAGAGCAAGGGGAGCGGATATAAATGCGGAAATGAATGTAAAACTACAACTCTACTCCCTTATTTTGGAGTGTTTCTGAGCACAAACTGTTAGGAAACCGGCCAAAGGCATACTATTCCGAAGTAAAACATCGAGCTACGTCGAATGGCGAACGTCACAAACCGTTTAGAGCAAGTAGAGCGGATATAAATGCAGAAATGCATGTAAAATTCCACTCCTTCTCCGTAATTTTGGAGTGTTTCTGCGCAGAAACTAACAGGAAACCGGCCAAAGGCATACTATTCCTTCGTAAAGCATCGAGTTACATCGAATGGTGAAGGTCCCAAACCATTTAAAGCAAGCGAATCGGATATATATATGGATAGCCTTGTAAAATTACAACTCTACGCTTTTATTTTGGAGTGCTTCTGCTCACAAACTGTTAGGAAACCGGCCAAAGGCATACTATTCCTTCGTAAAACATCGAGTTACACCGAATGGCGAAGGTCTCAAACCATTTAGAGCAAGTGGAGCGGATGTAAATGCGGAAATGCATGTAAAATTGCAACTCTACTCTCTTATTTTGGAGTGTTTCTGCGCAGAAACTAACAGGAAACCGGTCAAACGCATACTATTCCTTCGTAAAACATTGAGCTACATCGAATGGCGAAGGCCACAAACCGTTTAGAGCAAGTGGAGCGGATATAAATGCGGAAATGCATGTAAAATTACAACTCTACTCTTTTATTTTGGAGTGTTTCTGAGCACAAACTGTTAGGAAACCGGCCAAAGGCATACTATTCCGACGTAAAACATCGAGCTACGTCGAATGGCGAACGTCACAAACCGTTTAGATCAAGTAGAGCGGATATAAATGCAGAAATGCATGTAAAATTCCACTCCTTTTCCTTAATTTTGGAGTGTTTCTGCGCAGAAACTAACAGGAAACCGGCCAAAGGCATACTATTCCTTCGTAAAGCATCGAGTTACATCGAATGGTGAAGGTCCCAAACCATTTAAAGCAAGCGAATCGGATATATATATGGATATCCTTGTAAAATTACAACTCTACTCTTTTATTTTGGAGTGCTTCTGCTCACAAACTGTTAGGAAACCGGCCAAAGGCATACTATTCCTTCGTAAAACATCGAGTTACACCGAATGGCGAAGGTCTCAAACCATTTAGAGCAAGTGGAGCGGATATAAATGCGGAAATGCATGTAAAATTGCAACTCTACTCTCTTATTTTGGAGTGTTTCTGCGCAGAAACTAACAGGAAACCGGCCAAAGGCATACTATTCCTTCGTAAAGCATCGAGTTACATCGAATGGTGAAGGTCCCAAACCATTTAAAGCAAGCGAATCGGATATATATATGGATATCCTTGTAAAATTACAACTCTACTCTTTTATTTTGGAGTGCTTCTGCTCACAAACTGTTAGGAAACCGGCCAAAGGCATACTATTCCTTCGTAAAACATCGAGTTACACCGAATGGCGAAGGTCTCAAACCATTTAGAGCAAGTGGAGCGGATATAAATGCGGAAATGCATGTAAAATTGCAACTCTACTCTCTTATTTTGGAGTGTTTCTGCGCAGAAACTAACAGGAAACCGGTCAAACGCATACTATTCCTTCGTAAAACATTGAGCTACATCGAATGGCGAAGGCCACAAACCGTTTAGAGCAAGGGGAGCGGATATAAATGCGGAAATGAATGTAAAACTACAACTCTACTCCCTTATTTTGGAGTGTTTCTGAGCACAAACTGTTAGGAAACCGGCCAAAGGCATACTATTCCGACGTAAAACATCGAGCTACGTCGAATGGCGAACGTCACAAACCGTTTAGATCAAGTAGAGCGGATATAAATGCAGAAATGCATGTAAAATTCCACTCCTTTTCCTTAATTTTGGAGTGTTTCTGCGCAGAAACTAACAGGAAACCGGCCAAAGGCATACTATTCCTTCGTAAAGCATCGAGTTACATCGAATGGTGAAGGTCCCAAACCATTTAAAGCAAGCGAATCGGATATATATATGGATATCCTTGTAAAATTACAACTCTACTCTTTTATTTTGGAGTGCTTCTGCTCACAAACTGTTAGGAAACCGGCCAAAGGCATACTATTCCTTCGTAAAACATCGAGTTACACCGAATGGCGAAGGTCTCAAACCATTTAGAGCAAGTGGAGCGGATATAAATGCGGAAATGCATGTAAAATTGCAACTCTACTCTCTTGTTTTGGAGTGTTTCTGCGCAGAAACTAACAGGAAACCGGTCAAACGCATACTATTCCTTCGTAAAACATTGAGCTACATCGAATGGCGAAGGCCACAAACCGTTTAGAGCAAGGGGAGCGGATATAAATGCGGAAATGAATGTAAAACTACAACTCTACTCCCTTATTTTGGAGTGTTTCTGAGCACAAACTGTTAGGAAACCGGCCAAAGGCATACTATTCCGAAGTAAAACATCGAGCTACGTCGAATGGCGAACGTCACAATCCGTTTAGAGCAAGTAGAGCGGATATAAATGCAGAAATGCATGTAAAATTCCACTCCTTCTCCGTAATTTTGGAGTGTTTCTGCGCAGAAACTAACAGGAAACCGGCCAAAGGCATACTATTCCTTCGTAAAGCATCGAGTTACATCGAATGGTGAAGGTCCCAAACCATTTAAAGCAAGCGAATCGGATATATATATGGATATCCTTGTAAAATTACAACTCTACTCTTTTATTTTGGAGTGCTTCTGCTCACAAACTGTTAGGAAACCGGCCAAAGGCATACTATTCCTTCGTAAAACATCGAGTTACACCGAATGGCGAAGGTCTCAAACCATTTAGAGCAAGTGGAGCGGATATAAATGCGGAAATGCATGTAAAATTGCAACTCTACTCTCTTATTTTGGAGTGTTTCTGCGCAGAAACTAACAGGAAACCGGTCAAACGCATACTATTCCTTCGTAAAACATTGAGCTACATCGAATGGCGAAGGCCACAAACCGTTTAGAGCAAGTGGAGCGGATATAAATGCGGAAATGCATGTAAAATTACAACTCTACTCTTTTATTTTGGAGTGTTTCTGAGCACAAACTGTTAGGAAACCGGCCAAAGGCATACTATTCCGACGTAAAACATCGAGCTACGTCGAATGGCGAACGTCACAAACCGTTTAGATCAAGTAGAGCGGATATAAATGCAGAAATGCATGTAAAATTCCACTCCTTTTCCTTAATTTTGGAGTGTTTCTGCGCAGAAACTAACAGGAAACCGGCCAAAGGCATACTATTCCTTCGTAAAGCATCGAGTTACATCGAATGGTGAAGGTCCCAAACCATTTAAAGCAAGCGAATCGGATATATATATGGATATCCTTGTAAAATTACAACTCTACTCTTTTATTTTGGAGTGCTTCTGCTCACAAACTGTTAGGAAACCGGCCAAAGGCATACTATTCCTTCGTAAAACATCGAGTTACACCGAATGGCGAAGGTCTCAAACCATTTAGAGCAAGTGGAGCGGATATAAATGCGGAAATGCATGTAAAATTGCAACTCTACTCTCTTATTTTGGAGTGTTTCTGCGCAGAAACTAACAGGAAACCGGCCAAAGGCATACTATTCCTTCGTAAAGCATCGAGTTACATCGAATGGTGAAGGTCCCAAACCATTTAAAGCAAGCGAATCGGATATATATATGGATATCCTTGTAAAATTACAACTCTACTCTTTTATTTTGGAGTGCTTCTGCTCACAAACTGTTAGGAAACCGGCCAAAGGCATACTATTCCTTCGTAAAACATCGAGTTACACCGAATGGCGAAGGTCTCAAACCATTTAGAGCAAGTGGAGCGGATATAAATGCGGAAATGCATGTAAAATTGCAACTCTACTCTCTTATTTTGGAGTGTTTCTGCGCAGAAACTAACAGGAAACCGGTCAAACGCATACTATTCCTTCGTAAAACATTGAGCTACATCGAATGGCGAAGGCCACAAACCGTTTAGAGCAAGGGGAGCGGATATAAATGCGGAAATGAATGTAAAACTACAACTCTACTCCCTTATTTTGGAGTGTTTCTGCGCACAAACTGTTAGGAAACCGGCCAAAGGCATACTATTCCGAAGTAAAACATCGAGCTACGTCGAATGGCGAACGTCACAAACCGTTTAGAGCAAGTAGAGCGGATATAAATGCAGAAATGCATGTAAAATTCCACTCCTTCTCCGTAATTTTGGAGTGTTTCTGCGCAGAAACTAACAGAAAACCGGACAAAGGCATACTATTCCTTCGTAAAGCATCGAGATACATCGAATGGTGAAGGTCCCAAACCATTTAAAGCAAGCGGATCGGATATAAATATGGATATCCTTGGAAAATTACAACTCTACTCTTTTATTTTGGAGTGTTTCTGCTCACAAACTGTTAGGAAACCGGCCAAAGGCATAATATTCCGACGTAAAACATCGAGCTACATCGAATGGTGATGGTCCCAAACCATTTAGAGCAAGTGGAACGGATATAAATATGGAAATCCTTGTAAAATTACAACTATACTCTCTTATTTTGGAGTGTTTCTGCGAACAAACTGTTAGGAAACCGGTCAAACGTGTACTATTCCGTCGTAAAACATTGAGCTACATCGAATGGCGAAGGTCACAAACCGCTTAGAGCAAGTGGAGCGGATATAAATATGGAAATCCTTGAAAAATTACAACTCAACTCTTTTATTTTGGAGTGCTTCTGCTCACAAACTGTTAGGAAACCGGCCAAAGGCATACTATTCCTTCGTAAAACATCGAGTTACATCGAATGGAGAAGGTCCCAAACCATTTAGGGTAACTGAAGCGGATATAAATGCGGAAATGCATGTAAAATTGCAACTCTACTCTCTTATTTTGGAATGTTTCTGCGTACAAACTGTTAGAAAACCGGTCAAACGCATACTATTCCTTCGTAAAGCATCGAATTACATCGAATGGTGAAGGTCCCAAACCATTTAAAGCAAGTGGAGCGGATATAAATGCGGAAATGCATGTAAAATTACAACTCTATTCTTTTATTTTGGAGTGTTTCTGAGCACAAACTGTTAGGAAACCGGCCAAAGGCATACTATTCCGACGTAAAACATCGAGCTACGTCGAATGGCGAACGTCACAAACCGTTTAGATCAAGTAGAGCGGATATAAATGCAGAAATGCATGTAAAATTCCACTCCTTTTCCTTAATTTTGGATTGTTTCTGCGCAGAAACTAACAGGAAACCGGCCAAAGGCATACTATTCCTTCGTAAAGCATCGAGTTACATCGAATGGTGAAGGTCCCAAACCATTTAAAGCAAGCGAATCGGATATATATATGGATATCCTTGTAAAATTACAACTCTACTCTTTTATTTTGGAGTGCTTCTGCTCACAAACTGTTAGGAAACCGGCCAAAGGCATACTATTCCTTCGTAAAACATCGAGTTACACCGAATGGCGAAGGTCTCAAACCATTTAGAGCAAGTGGAGCGGATATAAATGCGGAAATGCATGTAAAATTGCAACTCTACTCTCTTATTTTGGAATGTTTCTGCGCACAAACTGTTAGAAAACCGGTCAAACGCATACTATTCCTTCGTAAAACATTGAGCTTCATCGAATGACGAAGGCCACAAACCGTTTAGAGCAAGGGGAGCGGATATAAATGCGGAAATGAATGTAAAACTACAACTCTACTCCCTTATTTTGGAGTGTTTCTGAGCACAAACTGTTAGGAAACCGGCCAAAGGCATACTATTCCGACGTAAAACATCGAGCTACGTCGAATGGCGAACGTCACAAACCGTTTAGAGCAAGTAGAGCGGATATAAATGCAGAAATGCATGTAAAATTCCACTCCATTTCCGTAATTTTGTAGTGTTACTGCGCAGAAACTAACAGGAAACCGGCCAAAGGCATACTATTCCTTCGTAAAGCATCGAGTTACATCGAATGGTGAAGGTCCCAAACCATTTAAAGCAAGCGGATCGGATATAAATATGGATATCATTGTAAAATTACAACTCTACTCTTTTATTTTGGAGTGCTTCTGCTCACAAACTGTTAGGAAACCGGCCAAAGGCATACTATTCCTTCGTAAAACATCGAGTTACATCGAATGGAGAAGGTCCCAAACCATTTAGAGTAACTGAATCGGATATAAATGCGGAAATGCATGTAAAATTGCAACTCTACTCCCTTATTTCGCAGTCTTTCTTCGCACAAATTCTTAGAAAACCGGCCAAACATATACTATTCCTTCGTAAAACAACGAGCTACACCGAATGGCGAAGGTCTCAAACCGTTTAGAGCAAGTGGAGCGGATATAAATGCGGAAATGCATGTAAAATTGCAACTCTACTCTCTTGTTTTGGAGTGTTTCTGCGCAGAAACTAACAGGAAACCGGTCAAACGCATACTATTCCTTCGTAAAACATTGAGCTACATCGAATGGCGAAGGCCACAAACCGTTTAGAGCAAGGGGAGCGGATATAAATGCGGAAATGAATGTAAAACTACAACTCTACTCCCTTATTTTGGAGTGTTTCTGAGCACAAACTGTTAGGAAACCGGCCAAAGGCATACTATTCCGAAGTAAAACATCGAGCTACGTCGAATGGCGAACGTCACAAACCGTTTAGAGCAAGTAGAGCGGATATAAATGCAGAAATGCATGTAAAATTCCACTCCTTCTCCGTAATTTTGGAGTGTTTCTGCGCAGAAACTAACAGGAAACCGGCCAAAGGCATACTATTCCTTCGTAAAGCATCGAGTTACATCGAATGGTGAAGGTCCCAAACCATTTAAAGCAAGCGAATCGGATATATATATGGATATCCTTGTAAAATTACAACTCTACTCTTTTATTTTGGAGTGCTTCTGCTCACAAACTGTTAGGAAACCGGCCAAAGGCATACTATTCCTTCGTAAAACATCGAGTTACACCGAATGGCGAAGGTCTCAAACCATTTAGAGCAAGTGGAGCTTATATAAATGCGGAAATGCATGTAAAATTGCAACTCTACTCTCTTATTTTGGAGTGTTTCTGCGCAGAAACTAACAGGAAACCGGTCAAACGCATACTATTCCTTCGTAAAACATTGAGCTACATCGAATGGCGAAGGCCACAAACCGTTTAGAGCAAGGGGAGCGGATATAAATGCGGAAATGAATGTAAAACTACAACTCTACTCCCTTATTTTGGAGTGTTTCTGAGCACAAACTGTTAGGAAACCGGCCAAAGGCATACTATTCCGAAGTAAAACATCGAGCTACGTCGAATGGCGAACGTCACAAACCGTTTAGAGCAAGTAGAGCGGATATAAATGCAGAAATGCATGTAAAATTCCACTCCTTCTCCGTAATTTTGGAGTGTTTCTGCGCAGAAACTAACAGAAAACCGGCCAAAGGCATACTATTCCTTCGTAAAGCATCGAGATACATCGAATGGTGAAGGTCCCAAACCATTTAAAGCAAGCGGATCGGATATAAATATGGATATCCTTGGAAAATTACAACTCTACTCTTTTATTTTGGAGTGTTTCTGCTCACAAACTGTTAGGAAACCGGCCAAAGGCATAATATTCCGACGTAAAACATCGAGCTACATCGAATGGTGATGGTCCCAAACCATTTAGAGCAAGTGGAACGGATATAAATATGGAAATCCTTGTAAAACTACAACTCTACTCCCTTATTTTGGAGTGTTTCTGAGCACAAACTGTTAGGAAACCGGCCAAAGGCATACTATTCCGAAGTAAAACATCGAGCTACGTCGAATGGCGAACGTCACAAACCGTTTAGAGCAAGTAGAGCGGATATAAATGCAGAAATGCATGTAAAATTCCACTCCTTCTCCGTAATTTTGGAGTGTTTCTGCGCAGAAACTAACAGAAAACCGGCCAAAGGCATACTATTCCTTCGTAAAGCATCGAGTTACATCGAATGGTGAAGGTCCCAAACCATTTAAAGCAAGCGGATCGGATATAAATATGGATATCATTGTAAAATTACAACTCTACTCTTTTATTTTGGAGTGCTTCTGCTCACAAACTGTTAGGAAACCGGCCAAAGGCATACTATTCCTTCGTAAAACATCGAGTTACATCGAATGGAGAAGGTCCCAAACCATTTAGAGTAACTGAATCGGATATAAATGCGGAAATGCATGTAAAATTGCAACTCTACTCCCTTATTTCGCAGTCTTTCTTCGCACAAATTCTTAGAAAACCGGCCAAACATATACTATTCCTTCGTAAAACAACGAGCTACACCGAATGGCGAAGGTCTCAAACCGTTTAGAGCAAGTGGAGCGGATATAAATGCGGAAATGCATGTAAAATTGCAACTCTACTCTCTTGTTTTGGAGTGTTTCTGCGCAGAAACTAACAGGAAACCGGTCAAACGCATACTATTCCTTCGTAAAACATTGAGCTACATCGAATGGCGAAGGCCACAAACCGTTTAGAGCAAGGGGAGCGGATATAAATGCGGAAATGAATGTAAAACTACAACTCTACTCCCTTATTTTGGAGTGTTTCTGAGCACAAACTGTTAGGAAACCGGCCAAAGGCATACTATTCCGAAGTAAAACATCGAGCTACGTCGAATGGCGAACGTCACAAACCGTTTAGAGCAAGTAGAGCGGATATAAATGCAGAAATGCATGTAAAATTCCACTCCTTCTCCGTAATTTTGGAGTGTTTCTGCGCAGAAACTAACAGGAAACCGGCCAAAGGCATACTATTCCTTCGTAAAGCATCGAGATACATCGAATGGTGAAGGTCCCAAACCATTTAAAGCAAGCGAATCGGATATATATATGGATATCCTTGTAAAATTACAACTCTACTCTTTTATTTTGGAGTGCTTCTGCTCACAAACTGTTAGGAAACCGGCCAAAGGCATACTATTCCTTCGTAAAACATCGAGTTACACCGAATGGCGAAGGTCTCAAACCATTTAGAGCAAGTGGAGCGGATGTAAATGCGGAAATGCATGTAAAATTGCAACTCTACTCTCTTATTTTGGAGTGTTTCTGCGCAGAAACTAACAGGAAACCGGTCAAACGCATACTATTCCTTCGTAAAACATTGAGCTACATCGAATGGCGAAGGCCACAAACCGTTTAGAGCAAGTGGAGCGGATATAAATGCGGAAATGCATGTAAAATTACAACTCTACTCTTTTATTTTGGAGTGTTTCTGAGCACAAACTGTTAGGAAACCGGCCAAAGGCATACTATTCCGACGTAAAACATCGAGCTACGTCGAATGGCGAACGTCACAAACCGTTTAGATCAAGTAGAGCGGATATAAATGCAGAAATGCATGTAAAATTCCACTCCTTTTCCTTAATTTTGGAGTGTTTCTGCGCAGAAACTAACAGGAAACCGGCCAAAGGCATAATATTCCGACGTAAAACATCGAGCTACATCGAATGGTGATGGTCCCAAACCATTTAGAGCAAGTGGAACGGATATAAATATGGAAATCCTTGTAAAACTACAACTCTACTCCCTTATTTTGGAGTGTTTCTGAGCACAAACTGTTAGGAAACCGGCCAAAGGCATACTATTCCGAAGTAAAACATCGAGCTACGTCGAATGGCGAACGTCACAAACCGTTTAGAGCAAGTAGAGCGGATATAAATGCAGAAATGCATGTAAAATTCCACTCCTTCTCCGTAATTTTGGAGTGTTTCTGCGCAGAAACTAACAGAAAACCGGCCAAAGGCATACTATTCCTTCGTAAAGCATCGAGTTACATCGAATGGTGAAGGTCCCAAACCATTTAAAGCAAGCGGATCGGATATAAATATGGATATCATTGTAAAATTACAACTCTACTCTTTTATTTTGGAGTGCTTCTGCTCACAAACTGTTAGGAAACCGGCCAAAGGCATACTATTCCTTCGTAAAACATCGAGTTACATCGAATGGAGAAGGTCCCAAACCATTTAGAGTAACTGAATCGGATATAAATGCGGAAATGCATGTAAAATTGCAACTCTACTCCCTTATTTCGCAGTCTTTCTTCGCACAAATTCTTAGAAAACCGGCCAAACATATACTATTCCTTCGTAAAACAACGAGCTACACCGAATGGCGAAGGTCTCAAACCGTTTAGAGCAAGTGGAGCGGATATAAATGCGGAAATGCATGTAAAATTGCAACTCTACTCTCTTGTTTTGGAGTGTTTCTGCGCAGAAACTAACAGGAAACCGGTCAAACGCATACTATTCCTTCGTAAAACATTGAGCTACATCGAATGGCGAAGGCCACAAACCGTTTAGAGCAAGGGGAGCGGATATAAATGCGGAAATGAATGTAAAACTACAACTCTACTCCCTTATTTTGGAGTGTTTCTGAGCACAAACTGTTAGGAAACCGGCCAAAGGCATACTATTCCGAAGTAAAACATCGAGCTACGTCGAATGGCGAACGTCACAAACCGTTTAGAGCAAGTAGAGCGGATATAAATGCAGAAATGCATGTAAAATTCCACTCCTTCTCCGTAATTTTGGAGTGTTTCTGCGCAGAAACTAACAGGAAACCGGCCAAAGGCATACTATTCCTTCGTAAAGCATCGAGTTACATCGAATGGTGAAGGTCCCAAACCATTTAAAGCAAGCGAATCGGATATATATATGGATATCCTTGTAAAATTACAACTCTACTCTTTTATTTTGGAGTGCTTCTGCTCACAAACTGTTAGGAAACCGGCCAAAGGCATACTATTCCTTCGTAAAACATCGAGTTACACCGAATGGCGAAGGTCTCAAACCATTTAGAGCAAGTGGAGCGGATGTAAATGCGGAAATGCATGTAAAATTGCAACTCTACTCTCTTATTTTGGAGTGTTTCTGCGCAGAAACTAACAGGAAACCGGTCAAACGCATACTATTCCTTCGTAAAACATTGAGCTACATCGAATGGCGAAGGCCACAAACCGTTTAGAGCAAGTGGAGCGGATATAAATGCGGAAATGCATGTAAAATTACAACTCTACTCTTTTATTTTGGAGTGTTTCTGAGCACAAACTGTTAGGAAACTGGCCAAAGGCATACTATTCCGACGTAAAACATCGAGCTACGTCGAATGGCGAACGTCACAAACCGTTTAGATCAAGTAGAGCGGATATAAATGCAGAAATGCATGTAAAATTCCACTCCTTTTCCTTAATTTTGGAGTGTTTCTGCGCAGAAACTAACAGGAAACCGGCCAAAGGCATACTATTCCTTCGTAAAGCATCGAGTTACATCGAATGGTGAAGGTCCCAAACCATTTAAAGCAAGCGAATCGGATATATATATGGATATCCTTGTAAAATTACAACTCTACTCTTTTATTTTGGAGTGCTTCTGCTCACAAACTGTTAGGAAACCGGCCAAAGGCATACTATTCCTTCGTAAAACATCGAGTTACACCGAATGGCGAAGGTCTCAAACCATTTAGAGCAAGTGGAGCGGATATAAATGCGGAAATGCATGTAAAATTGCAACTCTACTCTCTTATTTTGGAGTGTTTCTGCGCAGAAACTAACAGGAAACCGGCCAAAGGCATACTATTCCTTCGTAAAGCATCGAGTTACATCGAATGGTGAAGGTCCCAAACCATTTAAAGCAAGAGAATCGGATATATATATGGATATCCTTGTAAAATTACAACTCTACTCTTTTATTTTGGAGTGCTTCTGCTCACAAACTGTTAGGAAACCGGCCAAAGGCATACTATTCCTTCGTAAAACATCGAGTTACACCGAATGGCGAAGGTCTCAAACCATTTAGAGCAAGTGGAGCGGATATAAATGCGGAAATGCATGTAAAATTGCAACTCTACTCTCTTATTTTGGAGTGTTTCTGCGCAGAAACTAACAGGAAACCGGTCAAACGCATACTATTCCTTCGTAAAACATTGAGCTACATCGAATGGCGAAGGCCACAAACCGTTTAGAGCAAGGGGAGCGGATATAAATGCGGAAATGAATGTAAAACTACAACTCTACTCCCTTATTTTGGAGTGTTTCTGAGCACAAACTGTTAGGAAACCGGCCAAAGGCATACTATTCCTTCGTAAAGCATCGAATTACATCGAATGGTGAAGGTCCCAAACCATTTAAAGCAAGTGGAGCGGATATAAATGCGGAAATGCATGTAAAATTACAACTCTATTCTTTTATTTTGGAGTGTTTCTGAGCACAAACTGTTAGGAAACCGGCCAAAGGCATACTATTCCGACGTAAAACATCGAGCTACGTCGAATGGCGAACGTCACAAACCGTTTAGATCAAGTAGAGCGGATATAAATGCAGAAATGCATGTAAAATTCCACTCCTTTTCCTTAATTTTGGATTGTTTCTGCGCAGAAACTAACAGGAAACCGGCCAAAGGCATACTATTCCTTCGTAAAGCATCGAGTTACATCGAATGGTGAAGGTCCCAAACCATTTAAAGCAAGCGAATCGGATATATATATGGATATCCTTGTAAAATTACAACTCTACTCTTTTATTTTGGAGTGCTTCTGCTCACAAACTGTTAGGAAACCGGCCAAAGGCATACTATTCCTTCGTAAAACATCGAGTTACACCGAATGGCGAAGGTCTCAAACCATTTAGAGCAAGTGGAGCGGATATAAATGCGGAAATGCATGTAAAATTGCAACTCTACTCTCTTATTTTGGAATGTTTCTGCGCACAAACTGTTAGAAAACCGGTCAAACGCATACTATTCCTTCGTAAAACATTGAGCTTCATCGAATGACGAAGGCCACAAACCGTTTAGAGCAAGGGGAGCGGATATAAATGCGGAAATGAATGTAAAACTACAACTCTACTCCCTTATTTTGGAGTGCTTCTGAGCACAAACTGTTAGGAAACCGGCCAAAGGCATACTATTCCGACGTAAAACATCGAGCTACGTCGAATGGCGAACGTCACAAACCGTTTAGAGCAAGTAGAGCGGATATAAATGCAGAAATGCATGTAAAATTCCACTCCATTTCCGTAATTTTGTAGTGTTACTGCGCAGAAACTAACAGGAAACCGGCCAAAGGCATACTATTCCTTCGTAAAGCATCGAGTTACATCGAATGGTGAAGGTCCCAAACCATTTAAAGCAAGCGGATCGGATATAAATATGGATATCATTGTAAAATTACAACTCTACTCTTTTATTTTGGAGTGCTTCTGCTCACAAACTGTTAGGAAACCGGCCAAAGGCATACTATTCCTTCGTAAAACATCGAGTTACATCGAATGGAGAAGGTCCCAAACCATTTAGAGTAACTGAATCGGATATAAATGCGGAAATGCATGTAAAATTGCAACTCTACTCCCTTATTTCGCAGTCTTTCTTCGCACAAATTCTTAGAAAACCGGCCAAACATATACTATTCCTTCGTAAAACAACGAGCTACACCGAATGGCGAAGGTCTCAAACCGTTTAGAGCAAGTGGAGCGGATATAAATGCGGAAATGCATGTAAAATTGCAACTCTACTCTCTTGTTTTGGAGTGTTTCTGCGCAGAAACTAACAGGAAACCGGTCAAACGCATACTATTCCTTCGTAAAACATTGAGCTACATCGAATGGCGAAGGCCACAAACCGTTTAGAGCAAGGGGAGCGGATATAAATGCGGAAATGAATGTAAAACTACAACTCTACTCCCTTATTTTGGAGTGTTTCTGAGCACAAACTGTTAGGAAACCGGCCAAAGGCATACTATTCCGAAGTAAAACATCGAGCTACGTCGAATGGCGAACGTCACAAACCGTTTAGAGCAAGTAGAGCGGATATAAATGCAGAAATGCATGTAAAATTCCACTCCTTCTCCGTAATTTTGGAGTGTTTCTGCGCAGAAACTAACAGGAAACCGGCCAAAGGCATACTATTCCTTCGTAAAGCATCGAGTTACATCGAATGGTGAAGGTCCCAAACCATTTAAAGCAAGCGAATCGGATATATATATGGATATCCTTGTAAAATTACAACTCTACTCTTTTATTTTGGAGTGCTTCTGCTCACAAACTGTTAGGAAACCGGCCAAAGGCATACTATTCCTTCGTAAAACATCGAGTTACACCGAATGGCGAAGGTCTCAAACCATTTAGAGCAAGTGGAGCTTATATAAATGCGGAAATGCATGTAAAATTGCAACTCTACTCTCTTATTTTGGAGTGTTTCTGCGCAGAAACTAACAGGAAACCGGTCAAACGCATACTATTCCTTCGTAAAACATTGAGCTACATCGAATGGCGAAGGCCACAAACCGTTTAGAGCAAGGGGAGCGGATATAAATGCGGAAATGAATGTAAAACTACAACTCTACTCCCTTATTTTGGAGTGTTTCTGAGCACAAACTGTTAGGAAACCGGCCAAAGGCATACTATTCCGAAGTAAAACATCGAGCTACGTCGAATGGCGAACGTCACAAACCGTTTAGAGCAAGTAGAGCGGATATAAATGCAGAAATGCATGTAAAATTCCACTCCTTCTCCGTAATTTTGGAGTGTTTCTGCGCAGAAACTAACAGAAAACCGGCCAAAGGCATACTATTCCTTCGTAAAGCATCGAGATACATCGAATGGTGAAGGTCCCAAACCATTTAAAGCAAGCGGATCGGATATAAATATGGATATCCTTGGAAAATTACAACTCTACTCTTTTATTTTGGAGTGTTTCTGCTCACAAACTGTTAGGAAACCGGCCAAAGGCATAATATTCCGACGTAAAACATCGAGCTACATCGAATGGTGATGGTCCCAAACCATTTAGAGCAAGTGGAACGGATATAAATATGGAAATCCTTGTAAAACTACAACTCTACTCCCTTATTTTGGAGTGTTTCTGAGCACAAACTGTTAGGAAACCGGCCAAAGGCATACTATTCCGAAGTAAAACATCGAGCTACGTCGAATGGCGAACGTCACAAACCGTTTAGAGCAAGTAGAGCGGATATAAATGCAGAAATGCATGTAAAATTCCACTCCTTCTCCGTAATTTTGGAGTGTTTCTGCGCAGAAACTAACAGAAAACCGGCCAAAGGCATACTATTCCTTCGTAAAGCATCGAGTTACATCGAATGGTGAAGGTCCCAAACCATTTAAAGCAAGCGGATCGGATATAAATATGGATATCATTGTAAAATTACAACTCTACTCTTTTATTTTGGAGTGTTTCTGCTCACAAACTGTTAGGAAACCGGCCAAAGGCATACTATTCCTTCGTAAAACATCGAGTTACATCGAATGGAGAAGGTCCCAAACCATTTAGAGTAACTGAATCGGATATAAATGCGGAAATGCATGTAAAATTGCAACTCTACTCCCTTATTTCGCAGTCTTTCTTCGCACAAATTCTTAGAAAACCGGCCAAACATATACTATTCCTTCGTAAAACAACGAGCTACACCGAATGGCGAAGGTCTCAAACCGTTTAGAGCAAGTGGAGCGGATATAAATGCGGAAATGCATGTAAAATTGCAACTCTACTCTCTTGTTTTGGAGTGTTTCTGCGCAGAAACTAACAGGAAACCGGTCAAACGCATACTATTCCTTCGTAAAACATTGAGCTACATCGAATGGCGAAGGCCACAAACCGTTTAGAGCAAGGGGAGCGGATATAAATGCGGAAATGAATGTAAAACTACAACTCTACTCTCTTATTTTGGAGTGTTTCTGAGCACAAACTGTTAGGAAACCGGCCAAAGGCATACTATTCCGAAGTAAAACATCGAGCTACGTCGAATGGCGAACGTCACAAACCGTTTAGAGCAAGTAGAGCGGATATAAATGCAGAAATGCATGTAAAATTACACTCCTTCTCCGTAATTTTGGAGTGTTTCTGCGCAGAAACTAACAGGAAACCGGCCAAAGGCATACTATTCCTTCGTAAAGCATCGAGTTACATCGAATGGTGAAGGTCCCAAACCATTTAAAGCAAGCGAATCGGATATATATATGGATATCCTTGTAAAATTACAACTCTACTCTTTTATTTTGGAGTGCTTCTGCTCACAAACTGTTAGGAAACCGGCCAAAGGCATACTATTCCTTCGTAAAACATCGAGTTACACCGAATGGCGAAGGTCTCAAACCATTTAGAGCAAGTGGAGCGGATGTAAATGCGGAAATGCATGTAAAATTGCAACTCTACTCTCTTATTTTGGAGTGTTTCTGCGCAGAAACTAACAGGAAACCGGTCAAACGCATACTATTCCTTCGTAAAACATTGAGCTACATCGAATGGCGAAGGCCACAAACCGTTTAGAGCAAGTGGAGCGGATATAAATGCGGAAATGCATGTAAAATTACAACTCTACTCTTTTATTTTGGAGTGTTTCTGAGCACAAACTGTTAGGAAACCGGCCAAAGGCATACTATTCCGACGTAAAACATCGAGCTACGTCGAATGGCGAACGTCACAAACCGTTTAGATCAAGTAGAGCGGATATAAATGCAGAAATGCATGTAAAATTCCACTCCTTTTCCTTAATTTTGGAGTGTTTCTGCGCAGAAACTAACAGGAAACCGGCCAAAGGCATAATATTCCGACGTAAAACATCGAGCTACATCGAATGGTGATGGTCCCAAACCATTTAGAGCAAGTGGAACGGATATAAATATGGAAATCCTTGTAAAACTACAACTCTACTCCCTTATTTTGGAGTGTTTCTGAGCACAAACTGTTAGGAAACCGGCCAAAGGCATACTATTCCGAAGTAAAACATCGAGCTACGTCGAATGGCGAACGTCACAAACCGTTTAGAGCAAGTAGAGCGGATATAAATGCAGAAATGCATGTAAAATTCCACTCCTTCTCCGTAATTTTGGAGTGTTTCTGCGCAGAAACTAACAGAAAACCGGCCAAAGGCATACTATTCCTTCGTAAAGCATCGAGTTACATCGAATGGTGAAGGTCCCAAACCATTTAAAGCAAGCGGATCGGATATAAATATGGATATCATTGTAAAATTACAACTCTACTCTTTTATTTTGGAGTGCTTCTGCTCACAAACTGTTAGGAAACCGGCCAAAGGCATACTATTCCTTCGTAAAACATCGAGTTACATCGAATGGAGAAGGTCCCAAACCATTTAGAGTAACTGAATCGGATATAAATGCGGAAATGCATGTAAAATTGCAACTCTACTCCCTTATTTCGCAGTCTTTCTTCGCACAAATTCTTAGAAAACCGGCCAAACATATACTATTCCTTCGTAAAACAACGAGCTACACCGAATGGCGAAGGTCTCAAACCGTTTAGAGCAAGTGGAGCGGATATAAATGCGGAAATGCATGTAAAATTGCAACTCTACTCTCTTGTTTTGGAGTGTTTCTGCGCAGAAACTAACAGGAAACCGGTCAAACGCATACTATTCCTTCGTAAAACATTGAGCTACATCGAATGGCGAAGGCCACAAACCGTTTAGAGCAAGGGGAGCGGATATAAATGCGGAAATGAATGTAAAACTACAACTCTACTCCCTTATTTTGGAGTGTTTCTGAGCACAAACTGTTAGGAAACCGGCCAAAGGCATACTATTCCGAAGTAAAACATCGAGCTACGTCGAATGGCGAACGTCACAAACCGTTTAGAGCAAGTAGAGCGGATATAAATGCAGAAATGCATGTAAAATTCCACTCCTTCTCCGTAATTTTGGAGTGTTTCTGCGCAGAAACTAACAGGAAACCGGCCAAAGGCATACTATTCCTTCGTAAAGCATCGAGTTACATCGAATGGTGAAGGTCCCAAACCATTTAAAGCAAGCGAATCGGATATATATATGGATATCCTTGTAAAATTACAACTCTACTCTTTTATTTTGGAGTGCTTCTGCTCACAAACTGTTAGGAAACCGGCCAAAGGCATACTATTCCTTCGTAAAACATCGAGTTACAACGAATGGCGAAGGACTCAAACC
The DNA here is from genome assembly GCA_917499265.3 of Mimumesa dahlbomi. Lineage (NCBI taxonomy): Eukaryota > Metazoa > Arthropoda > Insecta > Hymenoptera > Crabronidae > Mimumesa > Mimumesa dahlbomi. The sequence continues at coordinate 233,244 of OU824120.1, read as the reverse complement.
ATTTAGAGCAAGTGGAGCGGATGTAAATGCGGAAATGCATGTAAAATTGCAACTCTACTCTCTTATTTTGGAGTGTTTCTGCGCAGAAACTAACAGGAAACCGGTCAAACGCATACTATTCCTTCGTAAAACATTGAGCTACATCGAATGGCGAAGGCCACAAACCGTTTAGAGCAAGTGGAGCGGATATAAATGCGGAAATGCATGTAAAATTACAACTCTACTCTTTTATTTTGGAGTGTTTCTGAGCACAAACTGTTAGGAAACCGGCCAAAGGCATACTATTCCGACGTAAAACATCGAGCTACGTCGAATGGCGAACGTCACAAACCGTTTAGATCAAGTAGAGCGGATATAAATGCAGAAATGCATGTAAAATTCCACTCCTTTTCCTTAATTTTGGAGTGTTTCTGCGCAGAAACTAACAGGAAACCGGCCAAAGGCATACTATTCCTTCGTAAAGCATCGAGTTACATCGAATGGTGAAGGTCCCAAACCATTTAAAGCAAGCGAATCGGATATATATATGGATATCCTTGTAAAATTACAACTCTACTCTTTTATTTTGGAGTGCTTCTGCTCACAAACTGTTAGGAAACCGGCCAAAGGCATACTATTCCTTCGTAAAACATCGAGTTACACCGAATGGCGAAGGTCTCAAACCATTTAGAGCAAGTGGAGCGGATATAAATGCGGAAATGCATGTAAAATTGCAACTCTACTCTCTTATTTTGGAGTGTTTCTGCGCAGAAACTAACAGGAAACCGGCCAAAGGCATACTATTCCTTCGTAAAGCATCGAGTTACATCGAATGGTGAAGGTCCCAAACCATTTAAAGCAAGCGAATCGGATATATATATGGATATCCTTGTAAAATTACAACTCTACTCTTTTATTTTGGAGTGCTTCTGCTCACAAACTGTTAGGAAACCGGCCAAAGGCATACTATTCCTTCGTAAAACATCGAGTTACACCGAATGGCGAAGGTCTCAAACCATTTAGAGCAAGTGGAGCGGATATAAATGCGGAAATGCATGTAAAATTGCAACTCTACTCTCTTATTTTGGAGTGTTTCTGCGCAGAAACTAACAGGAAACCGGTCAAACGCATACTATTCCTTCGTAAAACATTGAGCTACATCGAATGGCGAAGGCCACAAACCGTTTAGAGCAAGGGGAGCGGATATAAATGCGGAAATGAATGTAAAACTACAACTCTACTCCCTTATTTTGGAGTGTTTCTGAGCACAAACTGTTAGGAAACCGGCCAAAGGCATACTATTCCGACGTAAAACATCGAGCTACGTCGAATGGCGAACGTCACAAACCGTTTAGATCAAGTAGAGCGGATATAAATGCAGAAATGCATGTAAAATTCCACTCCTTTTCCTTAATTTTGTAGTGTTTCTGCGCAGAAACTAACAGGAAACCGGCCAAAGGCATACTATTCCTTCGTAAAGCATCGAGTTACATCGAATGGTGAAGGTCCCAAACCATTTAAAGCAAGCGAATCGGATATATATATGGATATCCTTGTAAAATTACAACTCTACTCTTTTATTTTGGAGTGCTTCTGCTCACAAACTGTTAGGAAACCGGCCAAAGGCATACTATTCCTTCGTAAAACATCGAGTTACACCGAATGGCGAAGGTCTCAAACCATTTAGAGCAAGTGGAGCGGATATAAATGCGGAAATGCATGTAAAATTGCAACTCTACTCTCTTGTTTTGGAGTGTTTCTGCGCAGAAACTAACAGGAAACCGGTCAAACGCATACTATTCCTTCGTAAAACATTGAGCTACATCGAATGGCGAAGGCCACAAACCGTTTAGAGCAAGTGGAGCGGATATAAATGCGGAAATGAATGTAAAACTACAACTCTACTCCCTTATTTTGGAGTGTTTCTGAGCACAAACTGTTAGGAAACCGGCCAAAGGCATACTATTCCGAAGTAAAACATCGAGCTACGTCGAATGGCGAACGTCACAAACCGTTTAGAGCAAGTAGAGCGGATATAAATGCAGAAATGCATGTAAAATTCCACTCCTTCTCCTTAATTTTGGAGTGTTTCTGCGCAGAAACTAACAGGAAACCGGCCAAAGGCATACTATTCCTTCGTAAAGCATCGAGTTACATCGAATGGTGAAGGTCCCAAACCATTTAAAGCAAGCGAATCGGATATATATATGGATATCCTTGTAAAATTACAACTCTACTCTTTTATTTTGGAGTGCTTCTGCTCACAAACTGTTAGGAAACCGGCCAAAGGCATACTATTCCTTCGTAAAACATCGAGTTACACCGAATGGCGAAGGTCTCAAACCATTTAGAGCAAGTGGAGCGGATATAAATGCGGAAATGCATGTAAAATTGCAACTCTACTCTCTTATTTTGGAGTGTTTCTGCGCAGAAACTAACAGGAAACCGGTCAAACGCATACTATTCCTTCGTAAAACATTGAGCTACATCGAATGGCGAAGGCCACAAACCGTTTAGAGCAAGTGGAGCGGATATAAATGCGGAAATGCATGTAAAATTACAACTCTACTCTTTTATTTTGGAGTGTTTCTGAGCACAAACTGTTAGGAAACCGGCCAAAGGCATACTATTCCGACGTAAAACATCGAGCTACGTCGAATGGCGAACGTCACAAACCGTTTAGATCAAGTAGAGCGGATATAAATGCAGAAATGCATGTAAAATTCCACTCCTTTTCCTTAATTTTGGAGTGTTTCTGCGCAAAAACTAACAGGAAACCGGCCAAAGGCATACTATTCCTTCGTAAAGCATCGAGTTACATCGAATGGTGAAGGTCCCAAACCATTTAAAGCAAGCGAATCGGATATATATATGGATATCCTTGTAAAATTACAACTCTACTCTTTTATTTTGGAGTGCTTCTGCTCACAAACTGTTAGGAAACCGGCCAAAGGCATACTATTCCTTCGTAAAACATCGAGTTACACCGAATGGCGAAGGTCTCAAACCATTTAGAGCAAGTGGAGCGGATATAAATGCGGAAATGCATGTAAAATTGCAACTCTACTCTCTTATTTTGGAGTGTTTCTGCGCAGAAACTAACAGGAAACCGGCCAAAGGCATACTATTCCTTCGTAAAGCATCGAGTTACATCGAATGGTGAAGGTCCCAAACCATTTAAAGCAAGCGAATCGGATATATATATGGATATCCTTGTAAAATTACAACTCTACTCTTTTATTTTGGAGTGCTTCTGCTCACAAACTGTTAGGAAACCGGCCAAAGGCATACTATTCTTTCGTAAAACATCGAGTTACACCGAATGGCGAAGGTCTCAAACCATTTAGAGCAAGTGGAGCGGATATAAATGCGGAAATGCATGTAAAATTGCAACTCTACTCTCTTATTTTGGAGTGTTTCTGCGCAGAAACTAACAGGAAACCGGTCAAACGCATACTATTCCTTCGTAAAACATTGAGATACATCGAATGGCGAAGGCCACAAACCGTTTAGAGCAAGGGGAGCGGATATAAATGCGGAAATGAATGTAAAACTACAACTCTACTCCCTTATTTTGGAGTGTTTCTGAGCACAAACTGTTAGGAAACCGGCCAAAGGCATACTATTCCGAAGTAAAACATCGAGCTACGTCGAATGGCGAACGTCACAAACCGTTTAGAGCAAGTAGAGCGGATATAAATGCAGAAATGCATGTAAAATTCCACTCCTTCTCCGTAATTTTGGAGTGTTTCTGCGCAGAAACTAACAGAAAACCGGCCAAAGGCATACTATTCCTTCGTAAAGCATCGAGATACATCGAATGGTGAAGGTCCCAAACCATTTAAAGCAAGCGGATCGGATATAAATATGGATATCCTTGGAAAATTACAACTCTACTCTTTTATTTTGGAGTGTTTCTGCTCACAAACTGTTAGGAAACCGGCCAAAGGCATAATATTCCGACGTAAAACATCGAGCTACATCGAATGGTGATGGTCCCAAACCATTTAGAGCAAGTGGAACGGATATAAATATGGAAATCCTTGTAAAATTACAACTATACTCTCTTATTTTGGAGTGTTTCTGCGAACAAACTGTTAGGAAACCGGTCAAACGTGTACTATTCCGTCGTAAAACATTGAGCTACATCGAATGGCGAAGGTCACAAACCGCTTAGAGCAAGTGGAGCGGATATAAATATGGAAATCCTTGAAAAATTACAACTCAACTCTTTTATTTTGGAGTGCTTCTGCTCACAAACTGTTAGGAAACCGGCCAAAGGCATACTATTCCTTCGTAAAACATCGAGTTACATCGAATGGAGAAGGTCCCAAACCATTTAGGGTAACTGAAGCGGATATAAATGCGGAAATGCATGTAAAATTGCAACTCTACTCTCTTATTTTGGAATGTTTCTGCGTACAAACTGTTAGAAAACCGGTCAAACGCATACTATTCCTTCGTAAAGCATCGAATTACATCGAATGGTGAAGGTCCCAAACCATTTAAAGCAAGTGGAGCGGATATAAATGCGGAAATGCATGTAAAATTACAACTCTATTCTTTTATTTTGGAGTGTTTCTGAGCACAAACTGTTAGGAAACCGGCCAAAGGCATACTATTCCGAAGTAAAACATCGAGCTACGTCGAATGGCGAACGTCACAAACCGTTTAGAGCAAGTAGAGCGGATATAAATGCAGAAATGCATGTAAAATTCCACTCCTTCTCCGTAATTTTGGAGTGTTTCTGCGCAGAAACTAACAGAAAACCGGCCAAAGGCATACTATTCCTTCGTAAAGCATCGAGTTACATCGAATGGTGAAGGTCCCAAACCATTTAAAGCAAGGGGAGCGGATATAAATGCGGAAATGAATGTAAAACTACAACTCTACTCCCTTATTTTGGAGTGTTTCTGAGCACAAACTGTTAGGAAACCGGCCAAAGGCATACTATTCCGTCGTAAAACATTGAGCTACATCGAATGGCGAAGGTCACAAACCGCTTAGAGCAAGTGGAGCGGATATAAATATGGAAATCCTTGAAAAATTACAACTCAACTCTTTTATTTTGGAGTGCTTCTGCTCACAAACTGTTAGGAAACCGGCCAAAGGCATACTATTCCTTCGTAAAACATCGAGTTACACCGAATGGCGAAGGTCTCAAACCATTTAGAGCAAGTGGAGCGGATATAAATGCGGAAATGCATGCAAAATTGCAACTCTACTCTCTTATTTTGGAGTGTTTCTGCGCAGAAACTAACAGGAAACCGGTCAAACGCATACTATTCCTTCGTAAAACATTGAGCTACATCGAATGGCGAAGGCCACAAACCGTTTAGAGCAAGGGGAGCGGATATAAATGCGGAAATGAATGTAAAACTACAACTCTACTCCCTTATTTTGGAGTGTTTCTGAGCACAAACTGTTAGGAAACCGGCCAAAGGCATACTATTCCGAAGTAAAACATCGAGCTACGTCGAATGGCGAACGTCACAAACCGTTTAGAGCAAGTAGAGCGGATATAAATGCAGAAATGCATGTAAAATTCCACTCCTTCTCCGTAATTTTGGAGTGTTTCTGCGCAGAAACTAACAGAAAACCGGCCAAAGGCATACTATTCCTTCGTAAAGCATCGAGTTACATCGAATGGTGAAGGTCCCAAACCATTTAAAGCAAGCGGATCGGATATAAATATGGATATCATTGTAAAATTACAACTCTACTCTTTTATTTTGGAGTGCTTCTGCTCACAAACTGTTAGGAAACCGGCCAAAGGCATACTATTCCTTCGTAAAACATCGAGTTACATCGAATGGAGAAGGTCCCAAACCATTTAGAGTAACTGAATCGGATATAAATGCGGAAATGCATGTAAAATTGCAACTCTACTCTCTTATTTTGGAGTGTTTCTGCGCAGAAACTAACAGGAAACCGGTCAAACGCATACTATTCCTTCGTAAAACATTGAGCTACATCGAATGGCGAAGGCCACAAACCGTTTAGAGCAAGTGGAGCGGATATAAATGCGGAAATGCATGTAAAATTACAACTCTACTCTTTTATTTTGGAGTGTTTCTGAGCACAAACTGTTAGGAAACCGGCCAAAGGCATACTATTCCGACGTAAAACATCGAGCTACGTCGAATGGCGAACGTCACAAACCGTTTAGATCAAGTAGAGCGGATATAAATGCAGAAATGCATGTAAAATTCCACTCCTTTTCCTTAATTTTGGAGTGTTTCTGCGCAGAAACTAACAGGAAACCGGCCAAAGGCATACTATTCCTTCGTAAAGCATCGAGTTACATCGAATGGTGAAGGTCCCAAACCATTTAAAGCAAGCGAATCGGATATATATATGGATATCCTTGTAAAATTACAACTCTACTCTTTTATTTTGGAGTGCTTCTGCTCACAAACTGTTAGGAAACCGGCCAAAGGCATACTATTCCTTCGTAAAACATCGAGTTACACCGAATGGCGAAGGTCTCAAACCATTTAGAGCAAGTGGAGCGGATATAAATGCGGAAATGCATGTAAAATTGCAACTCTACTCTCTTATTTTGGAGTGTTTCTGCGCAGAAACTAACAGGAAACCGGCCAAAGGCATACTATTCCTTCGTAAAGCATCGAGTTACATCGAATGGTGAAGGTCCCAAACCATTTAAAGCAAGCGAATCGGATATATATATGGATATCCTTGTAAAATTACAACTCTACTCTTTTATTTTGGAGTGCTTCTGCTCACAAACTGTTAGGAAACCGGCCAAAGGCATACTATTCCTTCGTAAAACATCGAGTTACACCGAATGGCGAAGGTCTCAAACCATTTAGAGCAAGTGGAGCGGATATAAATGCGGAAATGCATGTAAAATTGCAACTCTACTCTCTTATTTTGGAGTGTTTCTGCGCAGAAACTAACAGGAAACCGGTCAAACGCATACTATTCCTTCGTAAAACATTGAGCTACATCGAATGGCGAAGGCCACAAACCGTTTAGAGCAAGGGGAGCGGATATAAATGCGGAAATGAATGTAAAACTACAACTCTACTCCCTTATTTTGGAGTGTTTCTGAGCACAAACTGTTAGGAAACCGGCCAAAGGCATACTATTCCGACGTAAAACATCGAGCTACGTCGAATGGCGAACGTCACAAACCGTTTAGATCAAGTAGAGCGGATATAAATGCAGAAATGCATGTAAAATTCCACTCCTTTTCCTTAATTTTGGAGTGTTTCTGCGCAGAAACTAACAGGAAACCGGCCAAAGGCATACTATTCCTTCGTAAAGCATCGAGTTACATCGAATGGTGAAGGTCCCAAACCATTTAAAGCAAGAGAATCGGATATATATATGGATATCCTTGTAAAATTACAACTCTACTCTTTTATTTTGGAGTGCTTCTGCTCACAAACTGTTAGGAAACCGGCCAAAGGCATACTATTCCTTCGTAAAACATCGAGTTACACCGAATGGCGAAGGTCTCAAACCATTTAGAGCAAGTGGAGCGGATATAAATGCGGAAATGCATGTAAAATTGCAACTCTACTCTCTTGTTTTGGAGTGTTTCTGCGCAGAAACTAACAGGAAACCGGTCAAACGCATACTATTCCTTCGTAAAACATTGAGCTACATCGAATGGCGAAGGCCACAAACCGTTTAGAGCAAGGGGAGCGGATATAAATGCGGAAATGAATGTAAAACTACAACTCTACTCCCTTATTTTGGAGTGTTTCTGAGCACAAACTGTTAGGAAACCGGCCAAAGGCATACTATTCCGAAGTAAAACATCGAGCTACGTCGAATGGCGAACGTCACAAACCGTTTAGAGCAAGTAGAGCGGATATAAATGCAGAAATGCATGTAAAATTCCACTCCTTCTCCTTAATTTTGGAGTGTTTCTGCGCAGAAACTAACAGGAAACCGGCCAAAGGCATACTATTCCTTCGTAAAGCATCGAGTTACATCGAATGGTGAAGGTCCCAAACCATTTAAAGCAAGCGAATCGGATATATATATGGATATCCTTGTAAAATTACAACTCTACTCTTTTATTTTGGAATGCTTCTGCTCACAAACTGTTAGGAAACCGGCCAAAGGCATACTATTCCTTCGTAAAACATCGAGTTACACCGAATGGCGAAGGTCTCAAACCATTTAGAGCAAGTGGAGCGGATATAAATGCGGAAATGCATGTAAAATTGCAACTCTACTCTCTTATTTTGGAGTGTTTCTGCGCAGAAACTAACAGGAAACCGGTCAAACGCATACTATTCCTTCGTAAAACATTGAGCTACATCGAATGGCGAAGGCCACAAACCGTTTAGAGCAAGTGGAGCGGATATAAATGCGGAAATGCATGTAAAATTACAACTCTACTCTTTTATTTTGGAGTGTTTCTGAGCACAAACTGTTAGGAAACCGGCCAAAGGCATACTATTCCGACGTAAAACATCGAGCTACGTCGAATGGCGAACGTCACAAACCGTTTAGATCAAGTAGAGCGGATATAAATGCAGAAATGCATGTAAAATTCCACTCCTTTTCCTTAATTTTGGAGTGTTTCTGCGCAGAAACTAACAGGAAACCGGCCAAGGGCATACTATTCCTTCGTAAAGCATCGAGTTACATCGAATGGTGAAGGTCCCAAACCATTTAAAGCAAGCGAATCGGATATATATATGGATATCCTTGTAAAATTACAACTCTACTCTTTTATTTTGGAGTGCTTCTGCTCACAAACTGTTAGGAAACCGGCCAAAGGCATACTATTCCTTCGTAAAACATCGAGTTACACCGAATGGCGAAGGTCTCAAACCATTTAGAGCAAGTGGAGCGGATATAAATGCGGAAATGCATGTAAAATTGCAACTCTACTCTCTTATTTTGGAGTGTTTCTGCGCAGAAACTAACAGGAAACCGGCCAAAGGCATACTATTCCTTCGTAAAGCATCGAGTTACATCGAATGGTGAAGGTCCCAAACCATTTAAAGCAAGCGAATCGGATATATATATGGATATCCTTGTAAAATTACAACTCTACTCTTTTATTTTGGAGTGCTTCTGCTCACAAACTGTTAGGAAACCGGCCAAAGGCATACTATTCCTTCGTAAAACATCGAGTTACACCGAATGGCGAAGGTCTCAAACCATTTAGAGCAAGTGGAGCGGATATAAATGCGGAAATGCATGTAAAATTGCAACTCTACTCTCTTATTTTGGAGTGTTTCTGCGCAGAAACTAACAGGAAACCGGTCAAACGCATACTATTCCTTCGTAAAACATTGAGCTACATCGAATGGCGAAGGCCACAAACCGTTTAGAGCAAGGGGAGCGGATATAAATGCGGAAATGAATGTAAAACTACAACTCTACTCCCTTATTTTGGAGTGTTTCTGAGCACAAACTGTTAGGAAACCGGCCAAAGGCATACTATTCCGAAGTAAAACATCGAGCTACGTCGAATGGCGAACGTCACAAACCGTTTAGAGCAAGTAGAGCGGATATAAATGCAGAAATGCATGTAAAATTCCACTCCTTCTCCGTAATTTTGGAGTGTTTCTGCGCAGAAACTAACAGAAAACCGGCCAAAGGCATACTATTCCTTCGTAAAGCATCGAGATACATCGAATGGTGAAGGTCCCAAACCATTTAAAGCAAGCGGATCGGATATAAATATGGATATCCTTGGAAAATTACAACTCTACTCTTTTATTTTGGAGTGTTTCTGCTCACAAACTGTTAGGAAACCGGCCAAAGGCATAATATTCCGACGTAAAACATCGAGCTACATCGAATGGTGATGGTCCCAAACCATTTAGAGCAAGTGGAACGGATATAAATATGGAAATCCTTGTAAAATTACAACTATACTCTCTTATTTTGGAGTGTTTCTGCGAACAAACTGTTAGGAAACCGGTCAAACGTGTACTATTCCGTCGTAAAACATTGAGCTACATCGAATGGCGAAGGTCACAAACCGCTTAGAGCAAGTGGAGCGGATATAAAAATGGAAATCCTTGAAAAATTACAACTCAACTCTTTTATTTTGGAGTGCTTCTGCTCACAAACTGTTAGGAAACCGGCCAAAGGCATAATATTCCTTCGTAAAACATCGAGTTACATCGAATGGAGAAGGTCCCAAACCATTTAGGGTAACTGAAGCGGATATAAATGCGGAAATGCATGTAAAATTGCAACTCTACTCTCTTATTTTGGAATGTTTCTGCGTACAAACTGTTAGAAAACCGGTCAAACGCATACTATTCCTTCGTAAAGCATCGAATTACATCGAATGGTGAAGGTCCCAAACCATTTAAAGCAAGTGGAGCGGATATAAATGCGGAAATGCATGTAAAATTACAACTCTATTCTTTTATTTTGGAGTGTTTCTGAGCACAAACTGTTAGGAAACCGGCCAAAGGCATACTATTCCGACGTAAAACATCGAGCTACGTCGAATGGCGAACGTCACAAACCGTTTAGATCAAGTAGAGCGGATATAAATGCAGAAATGCATGTAAAATTCCACTCCTTTTCCTTAATTTTGGATTGTTTCTGCGCAGAAACTAACAGGAAACCGGCCAAAGGCATACTATTCCTTCGTAAAGCATCGAGTTACATCGAATGGTGAAGGTCCCAAACCATTTAAAGCAAGCGAATCGGATATATATATGGATATCCTTGTAAAATTACAACTCTACTCTTTTATTTTGGAGTGCTTCTGCTCACAAACTGTTAGGAAACCGGCCAAAGGCATACTATTCCTTCGTAAAACATCGAGTTACACCGAATGGCGAAGGTCTCAAACCATTTAGAGCAAGTGGAGCGGATATAAATGCGGAAATGCATGTAAAATTGCAACTCTACTCTCTTATTTTGGAATGTTTCTGCGCACAAACTGTTAGAAAACCGGTCAAACGCATACTATTCCTTCGTAAAACATTGAGCTTCATCGAATGACGAAGGCCACAAACCGTTTAGAGCAAGGGGAGCGGATATAAATGCGGAAATGAATGTAAAACTACAACTCTACTCCCTTATTTTGGAGTGTTTCTGAGCACAAACTGTTAGGAAACCGGCCAAAGGCATACTATTCCGACGTAAAACATCGAGCTACGTCGAATGGCGAACGTCACAAACCGTTTAGAGCAAGTAGAGCGGATATAAATGCAGAAATGCATGTAAAATTCCACTCCATTTCCGTAATTTTGTAGTGTTACTGCGCAGAAACTAACAGGAAACCGGCCAAAGGCATACTATTCCTTCGTAAAGCATCGAGTTACATCGAATGGTGAAGGTCCCAAACCATTTAAAGCAAGCGGATCGGATATAAATATGGATATCATTGTAAAATTACAACTCTACTCTTTTATTTTGGAGTGCTTCTGCTCACAAACTGTTAGGAAACCGGCCAAAGGCATACTATTCCTTCGTAACACATCGAGTTACATCGAATGGAGAAGGTCCCAAACCATTTAGAGTAACTGAATCGGATATAAATGCGGAAATGCATGTAAAATTGCAACTCTACTCCCTTATTTCGCAGTCTTTCTTCGCACAAATTCTTAGAAAACCGGCCAAACATATACTATTCCTTCGTAAAACAACGAGCTACACCGAATGGCGAAGGTCTCAAACCGTTTAGAGCAAGTGGAGCGGATATAAATGCGGAAATGCATGTAAAATTGCAACTCTACTCTCTTGTTTTGGAGTGTTTCTGCGCAGAAACTAACAGGAAACCGGTCAAACGCATACTATTCCTTCGTAAAACATTGAGCTACATCGAATGGCGAAGGCCACAAACCGTTTAGAGCAAGGGGAGCGGATATAAATGCGGAAATGAATGTAAAACTACAACTCTACTCCCTTATTTTGGAGTGTTTCTGAGCACAAACTGTTAGGAAACCGGCCAAAGGCATACTATTCCGAAGTAAAACATCGAGCTACGTCGAATGGCGAGCGTCACAAACCGTTTAGAGCAAGTAGAGCGGATATAAATGCAGAAATGCATGTAAAATTCCACTCCTTCTCCGTAATTTTGGAGTGTTTCTGCGCAGAAACTAACAGGAAACCGGCCAAAGGCATACTATTCCTTCGTAAAGCATCGAGTTACATCGAATGGTGAAGGTCCCAAACCATTTAAAGCAAGCGAATCGGATATATATATGGATATCCTTGTAAAATTACAACTCTACTCTTTTATTTTGGAGTGCTTCTGCTCACAAACTGTTAGGAAACCGGCCAAAGGCATACTATTCCTTCGTAAAACATCGAGTTACACCGAATGGCGAAGGTCTCAAACCATTTAGAGCAAGTGGAGCGGATATAAATGCGGAAATGCATGTAAAATTGCAACTCTACTCTCTTATTTTGGAGTGTTTCTGCGCAGAAACTAACAGGAAACCGGTCAAACGCATACTATTCCTTCGTAAAACATTGAGCTACATCGAATGGCGAAGGCCACAAACCGTTTAGAGCAAGGGGAGCGGATATAAATGCGGAAATGAATGTAAAACTACAACTCTACTCCCTTATTTTGGAGTGTTTCTGAGCACAAACTGTTAGGAAACCGGCCAAAGGCATACTATTCCGAAGTAAAACATCGAGCTACGTCGAATGGCGAGCGTCACAAACCGTTTAGAGCAAGTAGAGCGGATATAAATGCAGAAATGCATGTAAAATTCCACTCCTTCTCCGTAATTTTGGAGTGTTTCTGCGCAGAAACTAACAGGAAACCGGCCAAAGGCATACTATTCCTTCGTAAAGCATCGAGTTACATCGAATGGTGAAGGTCCCAAACCATTTAAAGCAAGCGAATCGGATATATATATGGATATCCTTGTAAAATTACAACTCTACTCTTTTATTTTGGAGTGCTTCTGCTCACAAACTGTTAGGAAACCGGCCAAAGGCATACTATTCCTTCGTAAAACATCGAGTTACACCGAATGGCGAAGGTCTCAAACCATTTAGAGCAAGTGGAGCGGATGTAAATGCGGAAATGCATGTAAAATTGCAACTCTACTCTCTTATTTTGGAGTGTTTCTGCGCAGAAACTAACAGGAAACCGGTCAAACGCATACTATTCCTTCGTAAAACATTGAGCTACATCGAATGGCGAAGGCCACAAACCGTTTAGAGCAAGTGGAGCGGATATAAATGCGGAAATGCATGTAAAATTACAACTCTACTCTTTTATTTTGGAGTGTTTCTGAGCACAAACTGTTAGGAAACCGGCCAAAGGCATACTATTCCGACGTAAAACATCGAGCTACGTCGAATGGCGAACGTCACAAACCGTTTAGATCAAGTAGAGCGGATATAAATGCAGAAATGCATGTAAAATTCCACTCCTTTTCCTTAATTTTGGAGTGTTTCTGCGCAGAAACTAACAGGAAACCGGCCAAAGGCATACTATTCCTTCGTAAAGCATCGAGTTACATCGAATGGTGAAGGTCCCAAACCATTTAAAGCAAGCGAATCGGATATATATATGGATATCCTTGTAAAATTACAACTCTACTCTTTTATTTTGGAGTGCTTCTGCTCACAAACTGTTAGGAAACCGGCCAAAGGCATACTATTCCTACGTAAAACATCGAGTTACACCGAATGGCGAAGGTCTCAAACCATTTAGAGCAAGTGGAGCGGATATAAATGCGGAAATGCATGTAAAATTGCAACTCTACTCTCTTATTTTGGAGTGTTTCTGCGCAGAAACTAACAGGAAACCGGCCAAAGGCATACTATTCCTTCGTAAAGCATCGAGTTACATCGAATGGTGAAGGTCCCAAACCATTTAAAGCAAGCGAATCGGATATATATATGGATATCCTTGTAAAATTACAACTCTACTCTTTTATTTTGGAGTGCTTCTGCTCACAAACTGTTAGGAAACCGGCCAAAGGCATACTATTCCTTCGTAAAACATCGAGTTACACCGAATGGCGAAGGTCTCAAACCATTTAGAGCAAGTGGAGCGGATATAAATGCGGAAATGCATGTAAAATTGCAACTCTACTCTCTTATTTTGGAGTGTTTCTGCGCAGAAACTAACAGGAAACCGGTCAAACGCATACTATTCCTTCGTAAAACATTGAGCTACATCGAATGGCGAAGGCCACAAACCGTTTAGAGCAAGGGGAGCGGATATAAATGCGGAAATGAATGTAAAACTACAACTCTACTCCCTTATTTTGGAGTGTTTCTGAGCACAAACTGTTAGGAAACCGGCCAAAGGCATACTATTCCGACGTAAAACATCGAGCTACGTCGAATGGCGAAGGTCTCAAACCATTTAGAGCAAGTGGAGCGGATATAAATGCGGAAATGCATGTAAAATTGCAACTCTACTCTCTTGTTTTGGAGTGTTTCTGCGCAGAAACTAACAGGAAACCGGTCAAACGCATACTATTCCTTCGTAAAACATTGTGCTACATCGAATGGCGAAGGCCACAAACCGTTTAGAGCAAGGGGAGCGGATATAAATGCGGAAATGAATGTAAAACTACAACTCTACTCCCTTATTTTGGAGTGTTTCTGAGCACAAACTGTTAGGAAACCGGCCAAAGGCATACTATTCCGAAGTAAAACATCGAGCTACGTCGAATGGCGAACGTCACAAACCGTTTAGAGCAAGTAGAGCGGATATAAATGCAGAAATGCATGTAAAATTCCACTCCTTCTCCGTAATTTTGGAGTGTTTCTGCGCAGAAACTAACAGGAAACCGGCCAAAGGCATACTATTCCTTCGTAAAGCATCGAGTTACATCGAATGGTGAAGGTCCCAAACCATTTAAAGCAAGCGAATCGGATATATATATGGATATCCTTGTAAAATTACAACTCTACTCTTTTATTTTGGAGTGCTTCTGCTCACAAACTGTTAGGAAACCGGCCAAAGGCATACTATTCCTTCGTAAAACATCGAGTTACACCGAATGGCGAAGGTCTCAAACCATTTAGAGCAAGTGGAGCGGATATAAATGCGGAAATGCATGTAAAATTGCAACTCTACTCTCTTATTTTGGAGTGTTTCTGCGCAGAAACTAACAGGAAACCGGTCAAACGCATACTATTCCTTCGTAAAACATTGAGCTACATCGAATGGCGAAGGCCACAAACCGTTTAGAGCAAGTGGAGCGGATATAAATGCGGAAATGCATGTAAAATTACAACTCTACTCTCTTATTTTGGAGTGTTTCTGAGCACAAACTGTTAGGAAACCGGCCAAAGGCATACTATTCCGACGTAAAACATCGAGCTACGTCGAATGGCGAACGTCACAAACCGTTTAGATCAAGTAGAGCGGATATAAATGCAGAAATGCATGTAAAATTCCACTCCTTTTCCTTAATTTTGGAGTGTTTCTGCGCAGAAACTAACAGGAAACCGGCCAAAGGCATACTATTCCTTCGTAAAGCATCGAGTTACATCGAATGGTGAAGGTCCCAAACCATTTAAAGCAAGCGAATCGGATATATATATGGATATCCTTGTAAAATTACAACTCTACTCTTTTATTTTGGAGTGCTTCTGCTCACAAACTGTTAGGAAACCGGCCAAAGGCATACTATTCCTTCGTAAAACATCGAGTTACACCGAATGGCGAAGGTCTCAAACCATTTAGAGCAAGTGGAGCGGATATAAATGCGGAAATGCATGTAAAATTGCAACTCTACTCTCTTATTTTGGAGTGTTTCTGCGCAGAAACTAACAGGAAACCGGCCAAAGGCATACTATTCCTTCGTAAAGCATCGAGTTACATCGAATGGTGAAGGTCCCAAACCATTTAAAGCAAGCGAATCGGATATATATATGGATATCCTTGTAAAATTACAACTCTACTCTTTTATTTTGGAGTGCTTCTGCTCACAAACTGTTAGGAAACCGGCCAAAGGCATACTATTCTTTCGTAAAACATCGAGTTACACCGAATGGCGAAGGTCTCAAACCATTTAGAGCAAGTGGAGCGGATATAAATGCGGAAATGCATGTAAAATTGCAACTCTACTCTCTTATTTTGGAGTGTTTCTGCGCAGAAACTAACAGGAAACCGGTCAAACGCATACTATTCCTTCGTAAAACATTGAGCTACATCGAATGGCGAAGGCCACAAACCGTTTAGAGCAAGGGGAGCGGATATAAATGCGGAAATGAATGTAAAACTACAACTCTACTCCCTTATTTTGGAGTGTTTCTGAGCACAAACTGTTAGGAAACCGGCCAAAGGCATACTATTCCGAAGTAAAACATCGAGCTACGTCGAATGGCGAACGTCACAAACCGTTTAGAGCAAGTAGAGCGGATATAAATGCAGAAATGCATGTAAAATTCCACTCCTTCTCCGTAATTTTGGAGTGTTTCTGCGCAGAAACTAACAGAAAACCGGCCAAAGGCATACTATTCCTTCGTAAAGCATCGAGATACATCGAATGGTGAAGGTCCCAAACCATTTAAAGCAAGCGGATCGGATATAAATATGGATATCCTTGGAAAATTACAACTCTACTCTTTTATTTTGGAGTGTTTCTGCTCACAAACTGTTAGGAAACCGGCCAAAGGCATAATATTCCGACGTAAAACATCGAGCTACATCGAATGGTGATGGTCCCAAACCATTTAGAGCAAGTGGAACGGATATAAATATGGAAATCCTTGTAAAATTACAACTATACTCTCTTATTTTGGAGTGTTTCTGCGAACAAACTGTTAGGAAACCGGTCAAACGTGTACTATTCCGTCGTAAAACATTGAGCTACATCGAATGGCGAAGGTCACAAACCGCTTAGAGCAAGTGGAGCGGATATAAATATGGAAATCCTTGAAAAATTACAACTCAACTCTTTTATTTTGGAGTGCTTCTGCTCACAAACTGTTAGGAAACCGGCCAAAGGCATACTATTCCTTCGTAAAACATCGAGTTACATCGAATGGAGAAGGTCCCAAACCATTTAGGGTAACTGAAGCGGATATAAATGCGGAAATGCATGTAAAATTGCAACTCTACTCTCTTATTTTGGAATGTTTCTGCGTACAAACTGTTAGAAAACCGGTCAAACGCATACTATTCCTTCGTAAAGCATCGAATTACATCGAATGGTGAAGGTCCCAAACCATTTAAAGCAAGTGGAGCGGATATAAATGCGGAAATGCATATAAAATTACAACTCTATTCTTTTATTTTGGAGTGTTTCTGAGCACAAACTGTTAGGAAACCGGCCAAAGGCATACTATTCCGACGTAAAACATCGAGCTACGTCGAATGGCGAACGTCACAAACCGTTTAGATCAAGTAGAGCGGATATAAATGCAGAAATGCATGTAAAATTCCACTCCTTTTCCTTAATTTTGGATTGTTTCTGCGCAGAAACTAACAGGAAACCGGCCAAAGGCATACTATTCCTTCGTAAAGCATCGAGTTACATCGAATGGTGAAGGTCCCAAACCATTTAAAGCAAGCGAATCGGATATATATATGGATATCCTTGTAAAATTACAACTCTACTCTTTTATTTTGGAGTGCTTCTGCTCACAAACTGTTAGGAAACCGGCCAAAGGCATACTATTCCTTCGTAAAACATCGAGTTACACCGAATGGCGAAGGTCTCAAACCATTTAGAGCAAGTGGAGCGGATATAAATGCGGAAATGCATGTAAAATTGCAACTCTACTCTCTTATTTTGGAATGTTTCTGCGCACAAACTGTTAGAAAACCGGTCAAACGCATACTATTCCTTCGTAAAACATTGAGCTTCATCGAATGACGAAGGCCACAAACCGTTTAGAGCAAGGGGAGCGGATATAAATGCGGAAATGAATGTAAAACTACAACTCTACTCCCTTATTTTGGAGTGTTTCTGAGCACAAACTGTTAGGAAACCGGCCAAAGGCATACTATTCCGACGTAAAACATCGAGCTACGTCGAATGGCGAACGTCACAAACCGTTTAGAGCAAGTAGAGCGGATATAAATGCAGAAATGCATGTAAAATTCCACTCCATTTCCGTAATTTTGTAGTGTTACTGCGCAGAAACTAACAGGAAACCGGCCAAAGGCATACTATTCCTTCGTAAAGCATCGAGTTACATCGAATGGTGAAGGTCCCAAACCATTTAAAGCAAGCGGATCGGATATAAATATGGATATCATTGTAAAATTACAACTCTACTCTTTTATTTTGGAGTGCTTCTGCTCACAAACTGTTAGGAAACCGGCCAAAGGCATACTATTCCTTCGTAAAACATCGAGTTACATCGAATGGAGAAGGTCCCAAACCATTTAGAGTAACTGAATCGGATATAAATGCGGAAATGCATGTAAAATTGCAACTCTACTCCCTTATTTCGCAGTCTTTCTTCGCACAAATTCTTAGAAAACCGGCCAAACATATACTATTCCTTCGTAAAACAACGAGCTACACCGAATGGCGAAGGTCTCAAACCGTTTAGAGCAAGTGGAGCGGATATAAATGCGGAAATGCATGTAAAATTGCAACTCTACTCTCTTATTTTGGAGTGTTTCTGCGCAGAAACTAACAGGAAACCGGTCAAACGCATACTATTCCTTCGTAAAACATTGAGCTACATCGAATGGCGAAGGCCACAAACCGTTTAGAGCAAGGGGAGCGGATATAAATGCGGAAATGAATGTAAAACTACAACTCTACTCCCTTATTTTGGAGTGTTTCTGAGCACAAACTGTTAGGAAACCGGCCAAAGGCATACTATTCCGAAGTAAAACATCGAGCTACGTCGAATGGCGAACGTCACAAACCGTTTAGAGCAAGTAGAGCGGATATAAATGCAGAAATGCATGTAAAATTCCACTCCTTCTCCGTAATTTTGGAGTGTTTCTGCGCAGAAACTAACAGGAAACCGGCCAAAGGCATACTATTCCTTCGTAAAGCATCGAGTTACATCGAATGGTGAAGGTCCCAAACCATTTAAAGCAAGCGAATCGGATATATATATGGATATCCTTGTAAAATTACAACTCTACTCTTTTATTTTGGAGTGCTTCTGCTCACAAACTGTTAGGAAACCGGCCAAAGGCATACTATTCCTTCGTAAAACATCGAGTTACACCGAATGGCGAAGGTCTCAAACCATTTAGAGCAAGTGGAGCGGATATAAATGCGGAAATGCATGTAAAATTGCAACTCTACTCTCTTATTTTGGAGTGTTTCTGCGCAGAAACTAACAGGAAACCGGTCAAACGCATACTATTCCTTCGTAAAACATTGAGCTACATCGAATGGCGAAGGCCACAAACCGTTTAGAGCAAGGGGAGCGGATATAAATGCGGAAATGAATGTAAAACTACAACTCTACTCCCTTATTTTGGAGTGTTTCTGAGCACAAACTGTTAGGAAACCGGCCAAAGGCATACTATTCCGAAGTAAAACATCGAGCTACGTCGAATGGCGAACGTCACAAACCGTTTAGAGCAAGTAGAGCGGATATAAATGCAGAAATGCATGTAAAATTCCACTCCTTCTCCGTAATTTTGGAGTGTTTCTGCGCAGAAACTAACAGAAAACCGGCCAAAGGCATACTATTCCTTCGTAAAGCATCGAGTTACATCGAATGGTGAAGGTCACAAACCATTTAAAGCAAGCGGATCGGATATAAATATGGATATCATTGTAAAATTACAACTCTACTCTTTTATTTTGGAGTGCTTCTGCTCACAAACTGTTAGGAAACCGGCCAAAGGCATACTATTCCTTCGTAAAACATCGAGTTACATCGAATGGAGAAGGTCCCAAACCATTTAGAGTAACTGAATCGGATATAAATGCGGAAATGCATGTAAAATTGCAACTCTACTCCCTTATTTCGCAGTCTTTCTTCGCACAACTTCTTAGAAAACCGGCCAAACATATACTATTCCTTCGTAAAACAACGAGCTACACCGAATGGCGAAGGTCTCAAACCGTTTAGAGCAAGTGGAGCGGATATAAATGCGGAAATGCATGTAAAATTGCAACTCTACTCTCTTGTTTTGGAGTGTTTCTGCGCAGAAACTAACAGGAAACCGGTCAAACGCATACTATTCCTTCGTAAAACATTGAGCTACATCGAATGGCGAAGGCCACAAACCGTTTAGAGCAAGGGGAGCGGATATAAATGCGGAAATGAATGTAAAACTACAACTCTACTCCCTTATTTTGGAGTGTTTCTGAGCACAAACTGTTAGGAAACCGGCCAAAGGCATACTATTCCGAAGTAAAACATCGAGCTACGTCGAATGGCGAACGTCACAAACCGTTTAGAGCAAGTAGAGCGGATATAAATGCAGAAATGCATGTAAAATTCCACTCCTTCTCCGTAATTTTGGAGTGTTTCTGCGCAGAAACTAACAGAAAACCGGCCAAAGGCATACTATTCCTTCGTAAAGCATCGAGATACATCGAATGGTGAAGGTCCCAAACCATTTAAAGCAAGCGGATCGGATATAAATATGGATATCCTTGGAAAATTACAACTCTACTCTTTTATTTTGGAGTGTTTCTGCTCACAAACTGTTAGGAAACCGGCCAAAGGCATAATATTCCGACGTAAAACATCGAGCTACATCGAATGGTGATGGTCCCAAACCATTTAGAGCAAGTGGAACGGATATAAATATGGAAATCCTTGTAAAATTACAACTATACTCTCTTATTTTGGAGTGTTTCTGCGAACAAACTGTTAGGAAACCGGTCAAACGTGTACTATTCCGTCGTAAAACATTGAGCTACATCGAATGGCGAAGGTCACAAACCGCTTAGAGCAAGTGGAGCGGATATAAATATGGAAATCCTTGAAAAATTACAACTCAACTCTTTTATTTTGGAGTGCTTCTGCTCACAAACTGTTAGGAAACCGGCCAAAGGCATACTATTCCTTCGTAAAACATCGAGTTACATCGAATGGAGAAGGTCCCAAACCATTTAGGGTAACTGAAGCGGATATAAATGCGGAAATGCATGTAAAATTGCAACTCTACTCTCTTATTTTGGAATGTTTCTGCGTACAAACTGTTAGAAAACCGGTCAAACGCATACTATTCCTTCGTAAAGCATCGAATTACATCGAATGGTGAAGGTCCCAAACCATTTAAAGCAAGTGGAGCGGATATAAATGCGGAAATGCATGTAAAATTACAACTCTATTCTTTTATTTTGGAGTGTTTCTGAGCACAAACTGTTAGGAAACCGGCCAAAGGCATACTATTCCGACGTAAAACATCGAGCTACGTCGAATGGCGAACGTCACAAACCGTTTAGATCAAGTAGAGCGGATATAAATGCAGAAATGCATGTAAAATTCCACTCCTTTTCCTTAATTTTGGATTGTTTCTGCGCAGAAACTAACAGGAAACCGGCCAAAGGCATACTATTCCTTCGTAAAGCATCGAGTTACATCGAATGGTGAAGGTCCCAAACCATTTAAAGCAAGCGAATCGGATATATATATGGATATCCTTGTAAAATTACAACTCTACTCTTTTATTTTGGAGTGCTTCTGCTCACAAACTGTTAGGAAACCGGCCAAAGGCATACTATTCCTTCGTAAAACATCGAGTTACACCGAATGGCGAAGGTCTCAAACCATTTAGAGCAAGTGGAGCGGATATAAATGCGGAAATGCATGTAAAATTGCAACTCTACTCTCTTATTTTGGAATGTTTCTGCGCACAAACTGTTAGAAAACCGGTCAAACGCATACTATTCCTTCGTAAAACATTGAGCTTCATCGAATGACGAAGGCCACAAACCGTTTAGAGCAAGGGGAGCGGATATAAATGCGGAAATGAATGTAAAACTACAACTCTACTCCCTTATTTTGGAGTGTTTCTGAGCACAAACTGTTAGGAAACCGGCCAAAGGCATACTATTCCTTCGTAAAGCATCGAGATACATCGAATGGTGAAGGTCCCAAACCATTTAAAGCAAGCGGATCGGATATAAATATGGATATCCTTGGAAAATTACAACTCTACTCTTTTATTTTGGAGTGTTTCTGCTCACAAACTGTTAGGAAACCGGCCAAAGGCATAATATTCCGACGTAAAACATCGAGCTACATCGAATGGTGATGGTCCCAAACCATTTAGAGCAAGTGGAACGGATATAAATATGGAAATCCTTGTAAAATTACAACTATACTCTCTTATTTTGGAGTGTTTCTGCGAACAAACTGTTAGGAAACCGGTCAAACGTGTACTATTCCGTCGTAAAACATTGAGCTACATCGAATGGCGAAGGTCACAAACCGCTTAGAGCAAGTGGAGCGGATATAAATATGGAAATCCTTGAAAAATTACAACTCAACTCTTTTATTTTGGAGTGCTTCTGCTCACAAACTGTTAGGAAACCGGCCAAAGGCATACTATTCCTTCGTAAAACATCGAGTTACATCGAATGGAGAAGGTCCCAAACCATTTAGGGTAACTGAAGCGGATATAAATGCGGAAATGCATGTAAAATTGCAACTCTACTCTCTTATTTTGGAATGTTTCTGCGTACAAACTGTTAGAAAACCGGTCAAACGCATACTATTCCTTCGTAAAGCATCGAATTACATCGAATGGTGAAGGTCCCAAACCATTTAAAGCAAGTGGAGCGGATATAAATGCGGAAATGCATGTAAAATTACAACTCTATTCTTTTATTTTGGAGTGTTTCTGAGCACAAACTGTTAGGAAACCGGCCAAAGGCATACTATTCCGACGTAAAACATCGAGCTACGTCGAATGGCGAACGTCACAAACCGTTTAGATCAAGTAGAGCGGATATAAATGCAGAAATGCATGTAAAATTCCACTCCTTTTCCTTAATTTTGGATTGTTTCTGCGCAGAAACTAACAGGAAACCGGCCAAAGGCATACTATTCCTTCGTAAAGCATCGAGTTACATCGAATGGTGAAGGTCCCAAACCATTTAAAGCAAGCGAATCGGATATATATATGGATATCCTTGTAAAATTACAACTCTACTCTTTTATTTTGGAGTGCTTCTGCTCACAAACTGTTAGGAAACCGGCCAAAGGCATACTATTCCTTCGTAAAACATCGAGTTACACCGAATGGCGAAGGTCTCAAACCATTTAGAGCAAGTGGAGCGGATATAAATGCGGAAATGCATGTAAAATTGCAACTCTACTCTCTTATTTTGGAATGTTTCTGCGCACAAACTGTTAGAAAACCGGTCAAACGCATACTATTCCTTCGTAAAACATTGAGCTTCATCGAATGACGAAGGTCTCAAACCATTTAGAGTAACTGAATCGGATATAAATGCGGAAATGCATGTAAAATTGCAACTCTACTCCCTTATTTTGGAATGTTTCTGCGCACAAACTGTTAGAAAACCGGTCAAACGCATACTATTCCTTCGTAAAACATTGAGCTTCATCGAATGACGAAGGCCACAAACCGTTTAGAGCAAGGGGAGCGGATATAAATGCGGAAATGAATGTAAAACTACAACTCTACTCCCTTATTTTGGAGTGTTTCTGAGCACAAACTGTTAGGAAACCGGCCAAAGGCATACTATTCCGACGTAAAACATCGAGCTACGTCGAATGGCGAACGTCACAAACCGTTTAGAGCAAGTAGAGCGGATATAAATGCAGAAATGCATGTAAAATTCCACTCCATTTCCGTAATTTTGTAGTGTTACTGCGCAGAAACTAACAGGAAACCGGCCAAAGGCATACTATTCCTTCGTAAAGCATCGAGTTACATCGAATGGTGAAGGTCCCAAACCATTTAAAGCAAGCGGATCGGATATAAATATGGATATCATTGTAAAATTACAACTCTACTCTTTTATTTTGGAGTGCTTCTGCTCACAAACTGTTAGGAAACCGGCCAAAGGCATACTATTCCTTCGTAAAACATCGAGTTACATCGAATGGAGAAGGTCCCAAACCATTTAGAGTAACTGAATCGGATATAAATGCGGAAATGCATGTAAAATTGCAACTCTACTCCCTTATTTCGCAGTCTTTCTTCGCACAAATTCTTAGAAAACCGGCCAAACATATACTATTCCTTCGTAAAACAACGAGCTACACCGAATGGCGAAGGTCTCAAACCGTTTAGAGCAAGTGGAGCGGATATAAATGCGGAAATGCATGTAAAATTGCAACTCTACTCTCTTGTTTTGGAGTGTTTCTGCGCAGAAACTAACAGGAAACCGGTCAAACGCATACTATTCCTTCGTAAAACATTGAGCTACATCGAATGGCGAAGGCCACAAACCGTTTAGAGCAAGGGGAGCGGATATAAATGCGGAAATGAATGTAAAACTACAACTCTACTCCCTTATTTTGGAGTGTTTCTGAGCACAAACTGTTAGGAAACCGGCCAAAGGCATACTATTCCGAAGTAAAACATCGAGCTACGTCGAATGGCGAACGTCACAAACCGTTTAGAGCAAGTAGAGCGGATATAAATGCAGAAATGCATGTAAAATTCCACTCCTTCTCCGTAATTTTGGAGTGTTTCTGCGCAGAAACTAACAGGAAACCGGCCAAAGGCATACTATTCCTTCGTAAAGCATCGAGTTACATCGAATGGTGAAGGTCCCAAACCATTTAAAGCAAGCGAATCGGATATATATATGGATATCCTTGTAAAATTACAACTCTACTCTTTTATTTTGGAGTGCTTCTGCTCACAAACTGTTAGGAAACCGGCCAAAGGCATACTATTCCTTCGTAAAACATCGAGTTACACCGAATGGCGAAGGTCTCAAACCATTTAGAGCAAGTGGAGCGGATATAAATGCGGAAATGCATGTAAAATTGCAACTCTACTCTCTTATTTTGGAGTGTTTCTGCGCAGAAACTAACAGGAAACCGGTCAAACGCATACTATTCCTTCGTAAAACATTGAGCTACATCGAATGGCGAAGGCCACAAACCGTTTAGAGCAAGGGGAGCGGATATAAATGCGGAAATGAATGTAAAACTACAACTCTACTCCCTTATTTTGGAGTGTTTCTGAGCACAAACTGTTAGGAAACCGGCCAAAGGCATACTATTCCGAAGTAAAACATCGAGCTACGTCGAATGGCGAACGTCACAAACCGTTTAGAGCAAGTAGAGCGGATATAAATGCAGAAATGCATGTAAAATTCCACTCCTTCTCCGTAATTTTGGAGTGTTTCTGCGCAGAAACTAACAGAAAACCGGCCAAAGGCATACTATTCCTTCGTAAAGCATCGAGTTACATCGAATGGTGAAGGTCCCAAACCATTTAAAGCAAGCGGATCGGATATAAATATGGATATCATTGTAAAATTACAACTCTACTCTTTTATTTTGGAGTGCTTCTGCTCACAAACTGTTAGGAAACCGGCCAAAGGCATACTATTCCTTCGTAAAACATCGAGTTACATCGAATGGAGAAGGTCCCAAACCATTTAGAGTAACTGAATCGGATATAAATGCGGAAATGCATGTAAAATTGCAACTCTACTCCCTTATTTCGCAGTCTTTCTTCGCACAACTTCTTAGAAAACCGGCCAAACATATACTATTCCTTCGTAAAACAACGAGCTACACCGAATGGCGAAGGTCTCAAACCGTTTAGAGCAAGTGGAGCGGATATAAATGCGGAAATGCATGTAAAATTGCAACTCTACTCTCTTGTTTTGGAGTGTTTCTGCGCAGAAACTAACAGGAAACCGGTCAAACGCATACTATTCCTTCGTAAAACATTGAGCTACATCGAATGGCGAAGGCCACAAACCGTTTAGAGCAAGGGGAGCGGATATAAATGCGGAAATGAATGTAAAACTACAACTCTACTCCCTTATTTTGGAGTGTTTCTGAGCACAAACTGTTAGGAAACCGGCCAAAGGCATACTATTCCGAAGTAAAACATCGAGCTACGTCGAATGGCGAACGTCACAAACCGTTTAGAGCAAGTAGAGCGGATATAAATGCAGAAATGCATGTAAAATTCCACTCCTTCTCCGTAATTTTGGAGTGTTTCTGCGCAGAAACTAACAGAAAACCGGCCAAAGGCATACTATTCCTTCGTAAAGCATCGAGATACATCGAATGGTGAAGGTCCCAAACCATTTAAAGCAAGCGGATCGGATATAAATATGGATATCCTTGGAAAATTACAACTCTACTCTTTTATTTTGGAGTGTTTCTGCTCACAAACTGTTAGGAAACCGGCCAAAGGCATAATATTCCGACGTAAAACATCGAGCTACATCGAATGGTGATGGTCCCAAACCATTTAGAGCAAGTGGAACGGATATAAATATGGAAATCCTTGTAAAATTACAACTATACTCTCTTATTTTGGAGTGTTTCTGCGAACAAACTGTTAGGAAACCGGTCAAACGTATACTATTCCGTCGTAAAACATTGAGCTACATCGAATGGCGAAGGTCACAAACCGCTTAGAGCAAGTGGAGCGGATATAAATATGGAAATCCTTGAAAAATTACAACTCAACTCTTTTATTTTGGAGTGCTTCTGCTCACAAACTGTTAGGAAACCGGCCAAAGGCATACTATTCCTTCGTAAAACATCGAGTTACATCGAATGGAGAAGGTCCCAAACCATTTAGGGTAACTGAAGCGGATATAAATGCGGAAATGCATGTAAAATTGCAACTCTACTCTCTTATTTTGGAATGTTTCTGCGTACAAACTGTTAGAAAACCGGTCAAACGCATACTATTCCTTCGTAAAGCATCGAATTACATCGAATGGTGAAGGTCCCAAACCATTTAAAGCAAGTGGAGCGGATATAAATGCGGAAATGCATGTAAAATTACAACTCTATTCTTTTATTTTGGAGTGTTTCTGAGCACAAACTGTTAGGAAACCGGCCAAAGGCATACTATTCCGACGTAAAACATCGAGCTACGTCGAATGGCGAACGTCACAAACCGTTTAGATCAAGTAGAGCGGATATAAATGCAGAAATGCATGTAAAATTCCACTCCTTTTCCTTAATTTTGGATTGTTTCTGCGCAGAAACTAACAGGAAACCGGCCAAAGGCATACTATTCCTTCGTAAAGCATCGAGTTACATCGAATGGTGAAGGTCCCAAACCATTTAAAGCAAGCGAATCGGATATATATATGGATATCCTTGTAAAATTACAACTCTACTCTTTTATTTTGGAGTGCTTCTGCTCACAAACTGTTAGGAAACCGGCCAAAGGCATACTATTCCTTCGTAAAACATCGAGTTACACCGAATGGCGAAGGTCTCAAACCATTTAGAGCAAGTGGAGCGGATATAAATGCGGAAATGCATGTAAAATTGCAACTCTACTCTCTTATTTTGGAATGTTTCTGCGCACAAACTGTTAGAAAACCGGTCAAACGCATACTATTCCTTCGTAAAACATTGAGCTTCATCGAATGACGAAGGCCACAAACCGTTTAGAGCAAGGGGAGCGGATATAAATGCGGAAATGAATGTAAAACTACAACTCTACTCCCTTATTTTGGAGTGTTTCTGAGCACAAACTGTTAGGAAACCGGCCAAAGGCATACTATTCCGACGTAAAACATCGAGCTACGTCGAATGGCGAACGTCACAAACCGTTTAGAGCAAGTAGAGCGGATATAAATGCAGAAATGCATGTAAAATTCCACTCCATTTCCGTAATTTTGTAGTGTTACTGCGCAGAAACTAACAGGAAACCGGCCAAAGGCATACTATTCCTTCGTAAAGCATCGAGTTACATCGAATGGTGAAGGTCCCAAACCATTTAAAGCAAGCGGATCGGATATAAATATGGATATCATTGTAAAATTACAACTCTACTCTTTTATTTTGGAGTGCTTCTGCTCACAAACTGTTAGGAAACCGGCCAAAGGCATACTATTCCTTCGTAAAACATCGAGTTACATCGAATGGAGAAGGTCCCAAACCATTTAGAGTAACTGAATCGGATATAAATGCGGAAATGCATGTAAAATTGCAACTCTACTCCCTTATTTCGCAGTCTTTCTTCGCACAAATTCTTAGAAAACCGGCCAAACATATACTATTCCTTCGTAAAACAACGAGCTACACCGAATGGCGAAGGTCTCAAACCGTTTAGAGCAAGTGGAGCGGATATAAATGCGGAAATGCATGTAAAATTGCAACTCTACTCTCTTGTTTTGGAGTGTTTCTGCGCAGAAACTAACAGGAAACCGGTCAAACGCATACTATTCCTTCGTAAAACATTGAGCTACATCGAATGGCGAAGGCCACAAACCGTTTAGAGCAAGGGGAGCGGATATAAATGCGGAAATGCATGTAAAACTACAACTCTACTCCCTTATTTTGGAGTGTTTCTGAGCACAAACTGTTAGGAAACCGGCCAAAGGCATACTATTCCGAAGTAAAACATCGAGCTACGTCGAATGGCGAACGTCACAAACCGTTTAGAGCAAGTAGAGCGGATATAAATGCAGAAATGCATGTAAAATTCCACTCCTTCTCCGTAATTTTGGAGTGTTTCTGCGCAGAAACTAACAGGAAACCGGCCAAAGGCATACTATTCCTTCGTAAAGCATCGAGTTACATCGAATGGTGAAGGTCCCAAACCATTTAAAGCAAGCGAATCGGATATATATATGGATATCCTTGTAAAATTACAACTCTACTCTTTTATTTTGGAGTGCTTCTGCTCACAAACTGTTAGGAAACCGGCCAAAGGCATACTATTCCTTCGTAAAACATCGAGTTACACCGAATGGCGAAGGTCTCAAACCATTTAGAGCAAGTGGAGCGGATATAAATGCGGAAATGCATGTAAAATTGCAACTCTACTCTCTTATTTTGGAGTGTTTCTGCGCAGAAACTAACAGGAAACCGGTCAAACGCATACTATTCCTTCGTAAAACATTGAGCTACATCGAATGGCGAAGGCCACAAACCGTTTAGAGCAAGGGGAGCGGATATAAATGCGGAAATGAATGTAAAACTACAACTCTACTCCCTTATTTTGGAGTGTTTCTGAGCACAAACTGTTAGGAAACCGGCCAAAGGCATACTATTCCGAAGTAAAACATCGAGCTACGTCGAATGGCGAACGTCACAAACCGTTTAGAGCAAGTAGAGCGGATATAAATGCAGAAATGCATGTAAAATTCCACTCCTTCTCCGTAATTTTGGAGTGTTTCTGCGCAGAAACTAACAGAAAACCGGCCAAAGGCATACTATTCCTTCGTAAAGCATCGAGTTACATCGAATGGTGAAGGTCCCAAACCATTTAAAGCAAGCGGATCGGATATAAATATGGATATCATTGTAAAATTACAACTCTACTCTTTTATTTTGGAGTGCTTCTGCTCACAAACTGTTAGGAAACCGGCCAAAGGCATACTATTCCTTCGTAAAACATCGAGTTACATCGAATGGAGAAGGTCCCAAACCATTTAGAGTAACTGAATCGGATATAAATGCGGAAATGCATGTAAAATTGCAACTCTACTCCCTTATTTCGCAGTCTTTCTTCGCACAACTTCTTAGAAAACCGGCCAAACATATACTATTCCTTCGTAAAACAACGAGCTACACCGAATGGCGAAGGTCTCAAACCGTTTAGAGCAAGTGGAGCGGATATAAATGCGGAAATGCATGTAAAATTGCAACTCTACTCTCTTGTTTTGGAGTGTTTCTGCGCAGAAACTAACAGGAAACCGGTCAAACGCATACTATTCCTTCGTAAAACATTGAGCTACATCGAATGGCGAAGGCCACAAACCGTTTAGAGCAAGGGGAGCGGATATAAATGCGGAAATGAATGTAAAACTACAACTCTACTCCCTTATTTTGGAGTGTTTCTGAGCACAAACTGTTAGGAAACCGGCCAAAGGCATACTATTCCGAAGTAAAACATCGAGCTACGTCGAATGGCGAACGTCACAAACCGTTTAGAGCAAGTAGAGCGGATATAAATGCAGAAATGCATGTAAAATTCCACTCCTTCTCCGTAATTTTGGAGTGTTTCTGCGCAGAAACTAACAGGAAACCGGCCAAAGGCATACTATTCCTTCGTAAAGCATCGAGTTACATCGAATGGTGAAGGTCCCAAACCATTTAAAGCAAGCGAATCGGATATATATATGGATATCCTTGTAAAATTACAACTCTACTCTTTTATTTTGGAGTGCTTCTGCTCACAAACTGTTAGGAAACCGGCCAAAGGCATACTATTCCTTCGTAAAACATCGAGTTACACCGAATGGCGAAGGTCTCAAACCATTTAGAGCAAGTGGAGCGGATATAAATGCGGAAATGCATGTAAAATTGCAACTCTACTCTCTTATTTTGGAGTGTTTCTGCGCAGAAACTAACAGGAAACCGGTCAAACGCATACTATTCCTTCGTAAAACATTGAGCTACATCGAATGGCGAAGGCCACAAACCGTTTAGAGCAAGTGGAGCGGATATAAATGCGGAAATGCATGTAAAATTACAACTCTACTCTTTTATTTTGGAGTGTTTCTGAGCACAAACTGTTAGGAAACCGGCCAAAGGCATACTATTCCGACGTAAAACATCGAGCTACGTCGAATGGCGAACGTCACAAACCGTTTAGATCAAGTAGAGCGGATATAAATGCAGAAATGCATGTAAAATTCCACTCCTTTTCCTTAATTTTGGAGTGTTTCTGCGCAGAAACTAACAGGAAACCGGCCAAAGGCATACTATTCCTTCGTAAAGCATCGAGTTACATCGAATGGTGAAGGTCCCAAACCATTTAAAGCAAGCGAATCGGATATATATATGGATATCCTTGTAAAATTACAACTCTACTCTTTTATTTTGGAGTGCTTCTGCTCACAAACTGTTAGGAAACCGGCCAAAGGCATACTATTCCTTCGTAAAACATCGAGTTACACCGAATGGCGAAGGTCTCAAACCATTTAGAGCAAGTGGAGCGGATATAAATGCGGAAATGCATGTAAAATTGCAACTCTACTCTCTTATTTTGGAGTGTTTCTGCGCAGAAACTAACAGGAAACCGGTCAAACGCATACTATTCCTTCGTAAAACATTGAGCTACATCGAATGGCGAAGGCCACAAACCGTTTAGAGCAAGGGGAGCGGATATAAATGCGGAAATGAATGTAAAACTACAACTCTACTCCCTTATTTTGGAGTGTTTCTGAGCACAAACTGTTAGGAAACCGGCCAAAGGCATACTATTCCGAAGTAAAACATCGAGCTACGTCGAATGGCGAACGTCACAAACCGTTTAGAGCAAGTAGAGCGGATATAAATGCAGAAATGCATGTAAAATTCCACTCCTTCTCCGTAATTTTGGAGTGTTTCTGCGCAGAAACTAACAGAAAACCGGCCAAAGGCATACTATTCCTTCGTAAAGCATCGAGATACATCGAATGGTGAAGGTCCCAAACCATTTAAAGCAAGCGGATCGGATATAAATATGGATATCCTTGGAAAATTACAACTCTACTCTTTTATTTTGGAGTGTTTCTGCTCACAAACTGTTAGGAAACCGGCCAAAGGCATAATATTCCGACGTAAAACATCGAGCTACATCGAATGGTGATGGTCCCAAACCATTTAGAGCAAGTGGAACGGATATAAATATGGAAATCCTTGTAAAATTACAACTATACTCTCTTATTTTGGAGTGTTTCTGCGAACAAACTGTTAGGAAACCGGCCAAACATATACTATACCTTCGTAAAACAACGAGCTACACCGAATGGCGATTGTAACAAACCGTTTAGAGCAAGTGGAGCGGATATAAATGCGGAAATGCATGTAAAATTACAACTCTACTCTTTTATTTTGGAGAGTTTCTGATCACAAACTGTTAGGAAACCGGCCAAAGGCATACTATTCCTTCGTAAAACGTCGAGTTACAACGAATGGCGAAGGTCTCAAACCGTTTCGAGCAAGTGGAGCGGATATAAATGCGGAAATGCATGTAAAATTGCAACTCTACTCTCTTGTTTTGGAGTGTTTCTGCGCAGAAACTAACAGGAAACCGGTCAAACGCATACTATTCCTTCGTAAAACATTGAGCTACATCGAATGGCGAAGGCCACAAACCGTTTAGAGCAAGGGGAGCGGATATAAATGCGGAAATGAATGTAAAACTACAACTCTACTCCCTTATTTTGGAGTGTTTCTGAGCACAAACTGTTAGGAAACCGGCCAAAGGCATACTATTCCGAAGTAAAACATCGAGCTACGTCGAATGGCGAACGTCACAAACCGTTTAGAGCAAGTAGAGCGGATATAAATGCAGAAATGCATGTAAAATTCCACTCCTTCTCCGTAATTTTGGAGTGTTTCTGCGCAGAAACTAACAGGAAACCGGCCAAAGGCATACTATTCCTTCGTAAAGCATCGAGTTACATCGAATGGTGAAGGTCCCAAACCATTTAAAGCAAGCGAATCGGATATATATATGGATATCCTTGTAAAATTACAACTCTACTCTTTTATTTTGGAGTGCTTCTGCTCACAAACTGTTAGGAAACCGGCCAAAGGCATACTATTCCTTCGTAAAACATCGAGTTACACCGAATGGCGAAGGTCTCAAACCATTTAGAGCAAGTGGAGCGGATATAAATGCGGAAATGCATGTAAAATTGCAACTCTACTCTCTTATTTTGGAGTGTTTCTGCGCAGAAACTAACAGGAAACCGGTCAAACGCATACTATTCCTTCGTAAAACATTGAGCTACATCGAATGGCGAAGGCCACAAACCGTTTAGAGCAAGGGGAGCGGATATAAATGCGGAAATGAATGTAAAACTACAACTCTACTCCCTTATTTTGGAGTGTTTCTGAGCACAAACTGTTAGGAAACCGGCCAAAGGCATACTATTCCGAAGTAAAACATCGAGCTACGTCGAATGGCGAACGTCACAAACCGTTTAGAGCAAGTAGAGCGGATATAAATGCAGAAATGCATGTAAAATTCCACTCCTTCTCCGTAATTTTGGAGTGTTTCTGCGCAGAAACTAACAGAAAACCGGCCAAAGGCATACTATTCCTTCGTAAAGCATCGAGTTACATCGAATGGTGAAGGTCCCAAACCATTTAAAGCAAGCGGATCGGATATAAATATGGATATCATTGTAAAATTACAACTCTACTCTTTTATTTTGGAGTGCTTCTGCTCACAAACTGTTAGGAAACCGGCCAAAGGCATACTATTCCTTCGTAAAACATCGAGTTACATCGAATGGAGAAGGTCCCAAACCATTTAGAGTAACTGAATCGGATATAAATGCGGAAATGCATGTAAAATTGCAACTCTACTCCCTTATTTCGCAGTCTTTCTTCGCACAACTTCTTAGAAAACCGGCCAAACATATACTATTCCTTCGTAAAACAACGAGCTACACCGAATGGCGAAGGTCTCAAACCGTTTAGAGCAAGTGGAGCGGATATAAATGCGGAAATGCATGTAAAATTGCAACTCTACTCTCTTGTTTTGGAGTGTTTCTGCGCAGAAACTAACAGGAAACCGGTCAAACGCATACTATTCCTTCGTAAAACATTGAGCTACATCGAATGGCGAAGGCCACAAACCGTTTAGAGCAAGGGGAGCGGATATAAATGCGGAAATGAATGTAAAACTACAACTCTACTCCCTTATTTTGGAGTGTTTCTGAGCACAAACTGTTAGGAAACCGGCCAAAGGCATACTATTCCGAAGTAAAACATCGAGCTACGTCGAATGGCGAACGTCACAAACCGTTTAGAGCAAGTAGAGCGGATATAAATGCAGAAATGCATGTAAAATTCCACTCCTTCTCCGTAATTTTGGAGTGTTTCTGCGCAGAAACTAACAGGAAACCGGCCAAAGGCATACTATTCCTTCGTAAAGCATCGAGTTACATCGAATGGTGAAGGTCCCAAACCATTTAAAGCAAGCGAATCGGATATATATATGGATATCCTTGTAAAATTACAACTCTACTCTTTTATTTTGGAGTGCTTCTGCTCACAAACTGTTAGGAAACCGGCCAAAGGCATACTATTCCTTCGTAAAACATCGAGTTACACCGAATGGCGAAGGTCTCAAACCATTTAGAGCAAGTGGAGCGGATATAAATGCGGAAATGCATGTAAAATTGCAACTCTACTCTCTTATTTTGGAGTGTTTCTGCGCAGAAACTAACAGGAAACCGGTCAAACGCATACTATTCCTTCGTAAAACATTGAGCTACATCGAATGGCGAAGGCCACAAACCGTTTAGAGCAAGTGGAGCGGATATAAATGCGGAAATGCATGTAAAATTACAACTCTACTCTTTTATTTTGGAGTGTTTCTGAGCACAAACTGTTAGGAAACCGGCCAAAGGCATACTATTCCGACGTAAAACATCGAGCTACGTCGAATGGCGAACGTCACAAACCGTTTAGATCAAGTAGAGCGGATATAAATGCAGAAATGCATGTAAAATTCCACTCCTTTTCCTTAATTTTGGAGTGTTTCTGCGCAGAAACTAACAGGAAACCGGCCAAAGGCATACTATTCCTTCGTAAAGCATCGAGTTACATCGAATGGTGAAGGTCCCAAACCATTTAAAGCAAGCGAATCGGATATATATATGGATATCCTTGTAAAATTACAACTCTACTCTTTTATTTTGGAGTGCTTCTGCTCACAAACTGTTAGGAAACCGGCCAAAGGCATACTATTCCTTCGTAAAACATCGAGTTACACCGAATGGAGAAGGTCTCAAACCATTTAGAGCAAGTGGAGCGGATATAAATGCGGAAATGCATGTAAAATTGCAACTCTACTCTCTTATTTTGGAGTGTTTCTGCGCAGAAACTAACAGGAAACCGGTCAAACGCATACTATTCCTTCGTAAAACATTGAGCTACATCGAATGGCGAAGGCCACAAACCGTTTAGAGCAAGGGGAGCGGATATAAATGCGGAAATGAATGTAAAAATACAACTCTACTCCCTTATTTTGGAGTGTTTCTGAGCACAAACTGTTAGGAAACCGGCCAAAGGCATACTATTCCGAAGTAAAACATCGAGCTACGTCGAATGGCGAACGTCACAAACCGTTTAGAGCAAGTAGAGCGGATATAAATGCAGAAATGCATGTAAAATTCCACTCCTTCTCCGTAATTTTGGAGTGTTTCTGCGCAGAAACTAACAGAAAACCGGCCAAAGGCATACTATTCCTTCGTAAAGCATCGAGATACATCGAATGGTGAAGGTCCCAAACCATTTAAAGCAAGCGGATCGGATATAAATATGGATATCCTTGGAAAATTACAACTCTACTCTTTTATTTTGGAGTGTTTCTGCTCACAAACTGTTAGGAAACCGGCCAAAGGCATAATATTCCGACGTAAAACATCGAGCTACATCGAATGGTGATGGTCCCAAACCATTTAGAGCAAGTGGAACGGATATAAATATGGAAATCCTTGTAAAATTACAACTATACTCTCTTATTTTGGAGTGTTTCTGCGAACAAACTGTTAGGAAACCGGCCAAACATATACTATACCTTCGTAAAACAACGAGCTACACCGAATGGCGATTGTAACAAACCGTTTAGAGCAAGTGGAGCGGATATAAATGCGGAAATGCATGTAAAATTACAACTCTACTCTTTTATTTTGGAGAGTTTCTGATCACAAACTGTTAGGAAACCGGCCAAAGGCATACTATTCCTTCGTAAAACGTCGAGTTACAACGAATGGCGAAGGTCTCAAACCGTTTCGAGCAAGTGGAGCGGATATAAATGCGGAAATGCATGTAAAATTGCAACTCTACTCCCTTATTTCGCAGTCTTTCTTCGCACAACTTCTTAGAAAACCGGCCAAACATATACTATTCCTTCGTAAAACAACGAGCTACACCGAATGGCGAAGGTCTCAAACCGTTTAGAGCAAGTGGAGCGGATATAAATGCGGAAATGCATGTAAAATTGCAACTCTACTCTCTTGTTTTGGAGTGTTTCTGCGCAGAAACTAACAGGAAACCGGTCAAACGCATACTATTCCTTCGTAAAACATTGAGCTACATCGAATGGCGAAGGCCACAAACCGTTTAGAGCAAGGGGAGCGGATATAAATGCGGAAATGAATGTAAAAGTACAACTCTACTCCCTTATTTTGGAGTGTTTCTGAGCACAAACTGTTAGGAAACCGGCCAAAGGCATACTATTCCGAAGTAAAACATCGAGCTACGTCGAATGGCGAACGTCACAAACCGTTTAGAGCAAGTAGAGCGGATATAAATGCAGAAATGCATGTAAAATTCCACTCCTTCTCCGTAATTTTGGAGTGTTTCTGCGCAGAAACTAACAGGAAACCGGCCAAAGGCATACTATTCCTTCGTAAAGCATCGAGTTACATCGAATGGTGAAGGT
Organism: Mimumesa dahlbomi; assembly: GCA_917499265.3. Taxonomy (NCBI): domain Eukaryota; kingdom Metazoa; phylum Arthropoda; class Insecta; order Hymenoptera; family Crabronidae; genus Mimumesa; species Mimumesa dahlbomi. Next base: position 196,898 of record OU824120.1, on the reverse strand, counting down.
CCCAAACCATTTAAAGCAAGCGAATCGGATATATATATGGATATCCTTGTAAAATTACAACTCTACTCTTTTATTTTGGAGTGCTTCTGCTCACAAACTGTTAGGAAACCGGCCAAAGGCATACTATTCCTTCGTAAAACATCGAGTTACACCGAATGGCGAAGGTCTCAAACCATTTAGAGCAAGTGGAGCGGATATAAATGCGGAAATGCATGTAAAATTGCAACTCTACTCTCTTATTTTGGAGTGTTTCTGCGCAGAAACTAACAGGAAACCGGTCAAACGCATACTATTCCTTCGTAAAACATTGAGCTACATCGAATGGCGAAGGCCACAAACCGTTTAGAGCAAGTGGAGCGGATATAAATGCGGAAATGCATGTAAAATTACAACTCTACTCTTTTATTTTGGAGTGTTTCTGAGCACAAACTGTTAGGAAACCGGCCAAAGGCATACTATTCCGACGTAAAACATCGAGCTACGTCGAATGGCGAACGTCACAAACCGTTTAGATCAAGTAGAGCGGATATAAATGCAGAAATGCATGTAAAATTCCACTCCTTTTCCTTAATTTTGGAGTGTTTCTGCGCAGAAACTAACAGGAAACCGGCCAAAGGCATACTATTCCTTCGTAAAGCATCGAGTTACATCGAATGGTGAAGGTCCCAAACCATTTAAAGCAAGCGAATCGGATATATATATGGATATCCTTGTAAAATTACAACTCTACTCTTTTATTTTGGAGTGCTTCTGCTCACAAACTGTTAGGAAACCGGCCAAAGGCATACTATTCCTTCGTAAAACATCGAGTTACACCGAATGGCGAAGGTCTCAAACCATTTAGAGCAAGTGGAGCGGATATAAATGCGGAAATGCATGTAAAATTGCAACTCTACTCTCTTATTTTGGAGTGTTTCTGCGCAGAAACTAACAGGAAACCGGTCAAACGCATACTATTCCTTCGTAAAACATTGAGCTACATCGAATGGCGAAGGCCACAAACCGTTTAGAGCAAGGGGAGCGGATATAAATGCGGAAATGAATGTAAAACTACAACTCTACTCCCTTATTTTGGAGTGTTTCTGAGCACAAACTGTTAGGAAACCGGCCAAAGGCATACTATTCCGAAGTAAAACATCGAGCTACGTCGAATGGCGAACGTCACAAACCGTTTAGAGCAAGTAGAGCGGATATAAATGCAGAAATGCATGTAAAATTCCACTCCTTCTCCGTAATTTTGGAGTGTTTCTGCGCAGAAACTAACAGAAAACCGGCCAAAGGCATACTATTCCTTCGTAAAGCATCGAGATACATCGAATGGTGAAGGTCCCAAACCATTTAAAGCAAGCGGATCGGATATAAATATGGATATCCTTGGAAAATTACAACTCTACTCTTTTATTTTGGAGTGTTTCTGCTCACAAACTGTTAGGAAACCGGCCAAAGGCATAATATTCCGACGTAAAACATCGAGCTACATCGAATGGTGATGGTCCCAAACCATTTAGAGCAAGTGGAACGGATATAAATATGGAAATCCTTGTAAAATTACAACTATACTCTCTTATTTTGGAGTGTTTCTGCGAACAAACTGTTAGGAAACCGGCCAAACATATACTATACCTTCGTAAAACAACGAGCTACACCGAATGGCGATTGTAACAAACCGTTTAGAGCAAGTGGAGCGGATATAAATGCGGAAATGCATGTAAAATTACAACTCTACTCTTTTATTTTGGAGTGTTTCTGATCACAAACTGTTAGGAAACCGGCCAAAGGCATACTATTCCTTCGTAAAACGTCGAGATACAACGAATGGCGAAGGTCTCAAACCGTTTCGAGCAAGTGGAGCGGATATAAATGCGGAAATGCATGTAAAATTGCAACTCTACTCTCTTATTTTGGAATGTTTCTGCGTACAAACTGTTAGAAAACCGGCCAAACGCATACTATTCCTTCGTAAAGCATCGAATTACATCGAATGGTGAAGGTCCCAAACCATTTAAAGCAAGTGGAGCGGATATAAATGCGGAAATGCATGTAAAATTACAACTCTACTCTTTTATTTTGGAGTGTTTCTGAGCACAAACTGTTAGGAAACCGGCCAAAGGCATACTATTCCGACGTAAAACATCGAGCTACGTCGAATGGCGAACGTCACAAACCGTTTAGATCAAGTAGAGCGGATATAAATGCAGAAATGCATGTAAAATTCCAGTCCTTTTCCTTAATTTTGGAGTGTTTCTGCGCAGAAACTAACAGGAAACCGGCCAAAGGCATACTATTCCTTCGTAAAGCTTCGAGTTACATCGAATGGTGAAGGTCCCAAACCATTTAAAGCAAGCGAATCGGATATATATATGGATATCCTTGTAAAATTACAACTCTACTCTTTTATTTTGGAGTGCTTCTGCTCACAAACTGTTAGGAAACCGGCCAAAGGCATACTATTCCTTCGTAAAACATCGAGTTACACCGAATGGCGAAGGTCTCAAACCATTTAGAGCAAGTGGAGCGGATATAAATGCGGAAATGCATGTAAAATTGCAACTCTACTCTCTTATTTTGGAATGTTTCTGCGCACAAACTGTTAGAAAACCGGTCAAACGCATACTATTCCTTCGTAAAACATTGAGCTTCATCGAATGACGAAGGCCACAAACCGTTTAGAGCAAGGGGAGCGGATATAAATGCGGAAATGAATGTAAAACTACAACTCTACTCCCTTATTTTGGAGTGTTTCTGAGCACAAACTGTTAGGAAACCGGCCAAAGGCATACTATTCCGACGTAAAACATCGAGCTACGTCGAATGGCGAACGTCACAAACCGTTTAGAGCAAGTAGAGCGGATATAAATGCAGAAATGCATGTAAAATTCCACTCCATTTCCGTAATTTTGTAGTGTTAATGCGCAGAAACTAACAGGAAACCGGCCAAAGGCATACTATTCCTTCGTAAAGCATCGAGTTACATCGAATGGTGAAGGTCCCAAACCATTTAAAGCAAGCGGATCGGATATAAATATGGATATCATTGTAAAATTACAACTCTACTCTTTTATTTTGGAGTGCTTCTGCTCACAAACTGTTAGGAAACCGGCCAAAGGCATACTATTCCTTCGTAAAACATCGAGTTACATCGAATGGAGAAGGTCCCAAACCATTTAGAGTAACTGAATCGGATATAAATGCGGAAATGCATGTAAAATTGCAACTCTACTCCCTTATTTCGCAGTCTTTCTTCGCACAAATTCTTAGAAAACCGGCCAAACATATACTATTCCTTCGTAAAACAACGAGCTACACCGAATGGCGAAGGTCTCAAACCGTTTAGAGCAAGGGGAGCGGATATAAATGCGGAAATGAATGTAAAACTACAACTCTACTCCCTTATTTTGGAGTGTTTCTGAGCACAAACTGCTAGGAAACCGGCCAAAGGCATACTATTCCGAAGTAAAACATCGAGCTACGTCGAATGGCAAAGGTCTCAAACCATTTAGAGCAAGTGGAGCGGATATAAATGCGGAAATGCATGTAAAATTGCAACTCTACTCTCTTATTTTGGAATGTTTCTGCGTACAAACTGTTAGAAAACCGGTCAAACGCATACTATTCCTTCGTAAAGCATCGAATTACATCGAATGGTGAAGGTCCCAAACCATTTAAAGCAAGTGGAGCGGATATAAATGCGGAAATGCATGTAAAATTACAACTCTACTCTTTTATTTTTGAGTGTTTCTGAGCACAAACTGTTAGGAAACCGGCCAAAGGCATACTATTCCGACGTAAACATCGAGCTACGTCGAATGGCGAACGTCACAAACCGTTTAGGTCAAGTAGAGCGGATATAAATGCAGAAATGCATGTAAAATTCCACTCCTTTTCCTTAATTTTGGAGTGTTTCTGCGCAGAAACTAACAGGAAACCGGCCAAAGGCATACTATTCCTTCGTAAAGCATCGAGTTACATCGAATGGTGAAGGTCCCAAACCATTTAAAGCAAGCGAATCGGATATATATATGGATATCCTTGTAAAATTACAACTCTACTCTTTTATTTTGGAGTGCTTCTGCTCACAAACTGTTAGGAAACCGGCCAAAGGCATACTATTCCTTCGTAAAACATCGAGTTACACCGAATGGCGAAGGTCTCAAACCATTTAGAGCAAGTGGAGCGGATATAAATGCGGAAATGCATGTAAAATTGCAACTCTACTCTCTTATTTTGGAATGTTTCTGCGCACAAACTGTTAGAAAACCGGTCAAACGCATACTATTCCTTCGTAAAACATTGAGCTTCATCGAATGACGAAGGCCACAAACCGTTTAGAGCAAGGGGAGCGGATATAAATGCGGAAATGAATGTAAAACTACAACTCTACTCCCTTATTTTGGAGTGTTTCTGAGCACAAACTGTTAGGAAACCGGCCAAAGGCATACTATTCCGACGTAAAACATCGAGCTACGTCGAATGGCGAACGTCACAAACCGTTTAGAGCAAGTAGAGCGGATATAAATGCAGAAATGCATGTAAAATTCCACTCCATTTCCGTAATTTTGTAGTGTTACTGCGCAGAAACTAACAGGAAACCGGCCAAAGGCATACTATTCCTTCGTAAAGCATCGAGTTACATCGAATGGTGAAGGTCCCAAACCATTTAAAGCAAGCGGATCGGATATAAATATGGATATCATTGTAAAATTACAACTCTACTCTTTTATTTTGGAGTGCTTCTGCTCACAAACTGTTAGGAAACCGGCCAAAGGCATACTATTCCTTCGTAAAACATCGAGTTACATCGAATGGAGAAGGTCCCAAACCATTTAGAGTAACTGAATCGGATATAAATGCGGAAATGCATGTAAAATTGCAACTCTACTCCCTTATTTCGCAGTCTTTCTTCGCACAAATTCTTAGAAAACCGGCCAAACATATACTATTCCTTCGTAAAACAACGAGCTACACCGAATGGCGAAGGTCTCAAACCGTTTAGAGCAAGTGGAGCGGATATAAATGCGGAAATGCATGTAAAATTGCAACTCTACTCTCTTGTTTTGGAGTGTTTCTGCGCAGAAACTAACAGGAAACCGGTCAAACGCATACTATTCCTTCGTAAAACATTGAGCTACATCGAATGGCGAAGGCCACAAACCGTTTAGAGCAAGGGGAGCGGATATAAATGCGGAAATGAATGTAAAACTACAACTCTACTCCCTTATTTTGGAGTGTTTCTGAGCAAAAACTGCTAGGAAACCGGCCAAAGGCATACTATTCCGAAGTAAAACATCGAGCTACGTCGAATGGCGAACGTCACAAACCGTTTAGAGCAAGTAGAGCGGATATAAATGCAGAAATGCATGTAAAATTCAACTCCTTCTCCGTAATTTTAGAGTGTTTCTGCGCAGAAACTAACAGGAAACCGGCCAAAGGCATACTATTCCTTCGTAAAGCATCGAGTTACATCGAATGGTGAAGGTCCCAAACCATTTAAAGCAAGCGAATCGGATATATATATGGATATCCTTGTAAAATTACAACTCTACTCTTTTATTTTGGAGTGCTTCTGCTCACAAACTGTTAGGAAACCGGCCAAAGGCATACTATTCCTTCGTAAAACATCGAGTTACACCGAATGGCGAAGGTCTCAAACCATTCAGAGCAAGTGGAGCGGATATAAATGCGGAAATGCATGTAAAATTGCAACTCTACTCTCTTATTTTGGAGTGTTTCTGCGCAGAAACTAACAGGAAACCGGTCAAACGCATACTATTCCTTCGTAAAACATCGAGCTACGTCGAATGGCGAACGTCACAAACCGTTTAGAGCAAGTAGAGCGGATATAAATGCAGAAATGCATGTAAAATTCCACTCCTTCTCCGTAATTTTGGAGTGTTTCTGCGCAGAAACTAACAGAAAACCGGCCAAAGGCATACTATTCCTTCGTAAAGCATCGAGTTACATCGAATGGTGAAGGTCCCAAACCATTTAAAGCAAGCGGATCGGATATAAATATGGATATCCTTGGAAAATTACAACTCTACTCTTTTATTTTGGAGTGTTTCTGCTCACAAACTGTTAGGAAACCGGCCAAAGGCATAATATTCCGACGTAAAACATCGAGCTACATCGAATGGTGATGGTCCCAAACCATTTAGAGCAAGTGGAACGGATATAAATATGGAAATCCTTGTAAAATTACAACTATACTCTCTTATATCACAGTCTTTCTTCGCACAAATTCTTAGAAAACCGGCCAAACATATACTATACCTTCGTAAAACAACGAGCTACACCGAATGGCGATTGTAACAAACCGTTTAGAGCAAGTGGAGCGGATATAAATGCGGAAATGCATGTAAAATTACAACTCTACTCTTTTATTTTGGAGTGTTTCTGATCACAAGCTGTTAGGAAACCGGCCAAAGGCATACTATTCCTTCGTAAAACGTCGAGTTACATCGAATGGCGAAGGTCTCAAACCGTTTCGAGCAAGTGGAGCGGATATAAATGCGCAAATGCATTTAAAATTGCAACTCTACTCTCTTATTTTGGAATGTTTCTGCGCACAAACTGTTAGGAAACCGGTCAAACGTATACTATTCCGACGTAAAACATCGAGCTACGTCGAATGGTGATGGTCCCAAACCACTTAGAGCAAGTGGAGCGGATATAAATATGGAAATCCTTGTAAAATTACAACTATACTCTCTTATTTTGGAGTGTTTCTGCGAACAAACTGTTAGGAAACCGGTCAAACGTATACTATTCCGTCGTAAAACATTGAGCTACATCGAATGGCGAAGGTCACAAACCGCTTAGAGCAAGTGGAGCGGATATAAATATGGAAAACCTTGAAAAATTACAACTCAACTCTTTTATTTTGGAGTGCTTCTGCTCACAAACTGTTAGGAAACCGGCCAAAGGCATACTATTCCTTCGTAAAACATCGAGTTACATCGAATGGAGAAGGTCCCAAACCATTTAGGGTAACTGAAGCGGATATAAATGCGGAAATGCATGTAAAATTGCAACTCTACTCTCTTATTTTGGAATGTTTCTGCGTACAAACTGTTAGAAAACCGGTCAAACGCATACTATTCCTTCGTAAAGCATCGAATTACATCGAATGGTGAAGGTCCCAAACCATTTAAAGCAAGTGGAGCGGATATAAATGCGGAAATGCATGTAAAATTACAACTCTACTCTTTTATTTTGGAGTGTTTCTGAGCACAAACTGTTAGGAAACCGGCCAAAGGCATACTATTCCGACGTAAAACATCGAGCTACGTCGAATGGCGAACGTCACAAACCGTTTAGATCAAGTAGAGCGGATATAAATGCAGAAATGCATGTAAAATTCCACTCCTTTTCCTTAATTTTGGAGTGTTTCTGCGCAGAAACTAACAGGAAACCGGCCAAAGGCATACTATTCCTTCGTAAAGCATCGAGTTACATCGAATGGTGAAGGTCCCAAACCATTTAAAGCAAGCGAATCGGATATATATATGGATATCCTTGTAAAATTACAACTCTACTCTTTTATTTTGGAGTGCTTCTGCTCACAAACTGTTAGGAAACCGGCCAAAGGCATACTATTCCTTCGTAAAACATCGAGTTACACCGAATGGCGAAGGTCTCAAACCATTTAGAGCAAGTGGAGCGGATATAAATGCGGAAATGCATGTAAAATTGCAACTCTACTCTCTTATTTTGGAATGTTTCTGCGCACAAACTGTTAGGAAACCGGCCAAAGGCATACTATTCCGACGTAAAACATCGAGCTACGTCGAATGGCGAACGTCACAAACCGTTTAGAGCAAGTAGAGCGGATATAAATGCAGAAATGCATGTAAAATTCCACTCCATTTCCGTAATTTTGTAGTGTTACTGCGCAGAAATTAACAGGAAACCGGCCAAAGGCATACTATTCCTTCGTAAAGCATCGAGTTACATCGAATGGTGAAGGTCCCAAACCATTTAAAGCAAGCGGATCGGATATAAATATGGATATCATTGTAAAATTACAACTCTACTCTTTTATTTTGGAGTGCTTCTGCTCACAAACTGTTAGGAAACCGGCCAAAGGCATACTATTCCTTCGTAAAACATCGAGTTACATCGAATGGAGAAGGTCCCAAACCATTTAGAGTAACTGAATCGGATATAAATGCGGAAATGCATGTAAAATTGCAACTCTACTCCCTTATTTCGCAGTCTTTCTTCGCACAAATTCTTAGAAAACCGGCCAAACATATACTATTCCTTCGTAAAACAACGAGCTACACCGAATGGCGAAGGTCTCAAACCGTTTAGAGCAAGTGGAGCGGATATAAATGCGGAAATGCATGTAAAATTGCAACTCTACTCTCTTGTTTTGGAGTGTTTCTGCGCAGAAACTAACAGGAAACCGGTCAAACGCATACTATTCCTTCGTAAAACATTGAGCTACATCGAATGGCGAAGGCCACAAACCGTTTAGAGCAAGGGGAGCGGATATAAATGCGGAAATGAATGTAAAACTACAACTCTACTCCCTTATTTTGGAGTGTTTCTGAGCACAAACTGCTAGGAAACCGGCCAAAGGCATACTATTCCGAAGTAAAACATCGAGCTACGTCGAATGGCGAACGTCACAAACCGTTTAGAGCAAGTAGAGCGGATATAAATGCAGAAATGCATGTAAAATTCCACTCCTTCTCCGTAATTTTGGAGTGTTTCTGAGCACAAACTGTTAGGAAACCGGCCAAAGGCATACTATTCCGACGTAAAACATCGAGCTACGTCGAATGGCGAACGTCACAAACCGTTTAGATCAAGTAGAGCGGATATAAATGCAGAAATGCATGTAAAATTCCACTCCTTTTCCTTAATTTTGGAGTGTTTCTGCGCAGAAACTAACAGGAAACCGGCCAAAGGCATACTATTCCTTCGTAAAGCATCGAGTTACATCGAATGGTGAAGGTCCCAAACCATTTAAAGCAAGCGAATCGGATATATATATGGATATCCTTGTAAAATTACAACTCTACTCTTTTATTTTGGAGTGCTTCTGCTCACAAACTGTTAGGAAACCGGCCAAACATATACTATTCCTTCGTAAAACAACGAGCTACACCGAATGGCGAAGGTCTCAAACCGTTTAGAGCAAGTGGAGCGGATATAAATGCGGAAATGCATGTAAAATTGCAACTCTACTCTCTTGTTTTGGAGTGTTTCTGCGCAGAAACTAACAGGAAACCGGTCAAACGCATACTATTCCTTCGTAAAACATTGAGCTACATCGAATGGCGAAGGCCACAAACCGTTTAGAGCAAGGGGAGCGGATATAAATGCGGAAATGAATGTAAAACTACAACTCTACTCCCTTATTTTGGAGTGTTTCTGAGCACAAACTGCTAGGAAACCGGCCAAAGGCATACTATTCCGAAGTAAAACATCGAGCTACGTCGAATGGCGAACGTCACAAACCGTTTAGAGCAAGTAGAGCGGATATAAATGCAGAAATGCATGTAAAATTCCACTCCTTCTCCGTAATTTTGGAGTGTTTCTGCGCAGAAACTAACAGGAAACCGGCCAAAGGCATACTATTCCTTCGTAAAGCATCGAGTTACATCGAATGGTGAAGGTCCCAAACCATTTAAAGCAAGCGAATCGGATATATATATGGATATCCTTGTAAAATTACAACTCTACTCTTTTATTTTGGAGTGTTTCTGAGCACAAGCTGTTAGGAAACCGGCCAAAGGCATACTATTCCTTCGTAAAACGTCGAGTTACATCGAATGGCGAAGGTCTCAAACCGTTTCGAGCAAGTGGAGCGGATATAAATGCGCAAATGCATTTAAAATTGCAACTCTACTCTCTTATTTTGGAATGTTTCTGCGCACAAACTGTTAGGAAACCGGTCAAACGTATACTATTCCGACGTAAAACATCGAGCTACGTCGAATGGTGATGGTCCCAAACCACTTAGAGCAAGTGGAGCGGATATAAATATGGAAATCCTTGTAAAATTACAACTATACTCTCTTATTTTGGAGTGTTTCTGCGAACAAACTGTTAGGAAACCGGTCAAACGTATACTATTCCGTCGTAAAACATTGAGCTACATCGAATGGCGAAGGTCACAAACCGCTTAGAGCAAGTGGAGCGGATATAAATATGGAAAACCTTGAAAAATTACAACTCAACTCTTTTATTTTGGAGTGCTTCTGCTCACAAACTGTTAGGAAACCGGCCAAAGGCATACTATTCCTTCGTAAAACATCGAGTTACATCGAATGGAGAAGGTCCCAAACCATTTAGGGTAACTGAAGCGGATATAAATGCGGAAATGCATGTAAAATTGCAACTCTACTCTCTTATTTTGGAATGTTTCTGCGTACAAACTGTTAGAAAACCGGTCAAACGCATACTATTCCTTCGTAAAGCATCGAATTACATCGAATGGTGAAGGTCCCAAACCATTTAAAGCAAGTGGAGCGGATATAAATGCGGAAATGCATGTAAAATTACAACTCTACTCTTTTATTTTGGAGTGTTTCTGAGCACAAACTGTTAGGAAACCGGCCAAAGGCATACTATTCCGACGTAAAACATCGAGCTACGTCGAATGGCGAACGTCACAAACCGTTTAGATCAAGTAGAGCGGATATAAATGCAGAAATGCATGTAAAATTCCACTCCTTTTCCTTAATTTTGGAGTGTTTCTGCGCAGAAACTAACAGGAAACCGGCCAAAGGCATACTATTCCTTCGTAAAGCATCGAGTTACATCGAATGGTGAAGGTCCCAAACCATTTAAAGCAAGCGAATCGGATATATATATGGATATCCTTGTAAAATTACAACTCTACTCTTTTATTTTGGAGTGCTTCTGCTCACAAACTGTTAGGAAACCGGCCAAAGGCATACTATTCCTTCGTAAAACATCGAGTTACACCGAATGGCGAAGGTCTCAAACCATTTAGAGCAAGTGGAGCGGATATAAATGCGGAAATGCATGTAAAATTGCAACTCTACTCTCTTATTTTGGAATGTTTCTGCGCACAAACTGTTAGGAAACCGGCCAAAGGCATACTATTCCGACGTAAAACATCGAGCTACGTCGAATGGCGAACGTCACAAACCGTTTAGAGCAAGTAGAGCGGATATAAATGCAGAAATGCATGTAAAATTCCACTCCATTTCCGTAATTTTGTAGTGTTACTGCGCAGAAATTAACAGGAAACCGGCCAAAGGCATACTATTCCTTCGTAAAGCATCGAGTTACATCGAATGGTGAAGGTCCCAAACCATTTAAAGCAAGCGGATCGGATATAAATATGGATATCATTGTAAAATTACAACTCTACTCTTTTATTTTGGAGTGCTTCTGCTCACAAACTGTTAGGAAACCGGCCAAAGGCATACTATTCCTTCGTAAAACATCGAGTTACATCGAATGGAGAAGGTCCCAAACCATTTAGAGTAACTGAATCGGATATAAATGCGGAAATGCATGTAAAATTGCAACTCTACTCCCTTATTTCGCAGTCTTTCTTCGCACAAATTCTTAGAAAACCGGCCAAACATATACTATTCCTTCGTAAAACAACGAGCTACACCGAATGGCGAAGGTCTCAAACCGTTTAGAGCAAGTGGAGCGGATATAAATGCGGAAATGCATGTAAAATTGCAACTCTACTCTCTTGTTTTGGAGTGTTTCTGCGCAGAAACTAACAGGAAACCGGTCAAACGCATACTATTCCTTCGTAAAACATTGAGCTACATCGAATGGCGAAGGCCACAAACCGTTTAGAGCAAGGGGAGCGGATATAAATGCGGAAATGAATGTAAAACTACAACTCTACTCCCTTATTTTGGAGTGTTTCTGAGCACAAACTGCTAGGAAACCGGCCAAAGGCATACTATTCCGAAGTAAAACATCGAGCTACGTCGAATGGCGAACGTCACAAACCGTTTAGAGCAAGTAGAGCGGATATAAATGCAGAAATGCATGTAAAATTCCACTCCTTCTCCGTAATTTTGGAGTGTTTCTGCGCAGAAACTAACAGGAAACCGGCCAAAGGCATACTATTCCTTCGTAAAGCATCGAGTTACATCGAATGGTGAAGGTCCCAAACCATTTAAAGCAAGCGAATCGGATATATATATGGATATCCTTGTAAAATTACAACTCTACTCTTTTATTTTGGAGTGCTTCTGCTCACAAACTGTTAGGAAACCGGCCAAAGGCATACTATTCCTTCGTAAAGCATCGAGTTACATCGAATGGTGAAGGTCCCAAACCATTTAAAGCAAGCGGATCGGATATAAATATGGATATCCTTGGAAAATTACAACTCTACTCTTTTATTTTGGAGTGTTTCTGCTCACAAACTGTTAGGAAACCGGCCAAAGGCATAATATTCCGACGTAAAACATCGAGCTACATCGAATGGTGATGGTCCCAAACCATTTAGAGCAAGTGGAACGGATATAAATGCGGAAATGTATGTAAAACTACAACTCTACTCCCTTATTTTGGAGTGTTTCTGAGCACAAACTGTTAGGAAACCGGCCAAAGGCATACTATTCCGAAGTAAAACATCGAGCTACGTCGAATGGCGAACGTCACAAACCGTTTAGAGCAAGTAGAGCGGATATAAATGCAGAAATGCATGTAAAATTCCACTCCTTCTCCGTAATTTTGGAGTGTTTTTGCGCAGAAACTAACAGGAAACCGGCCAAAGGCATACTATTCCTTCGTAAAGCATCGAGTTACATCGAATGGTGAAGGTCCCAAACCATTTAAAGCAAGCGAATCGGATATATATATGGATATCCTTGTAAAATTACAACTCTACTCTTTTATTTTGGAGTGCTTCTGCTCACAAACTGTTAGGAAACCGGCCAAAGGCATACTATTCCTTCGTAAAACATCGAGTTACACCGAATGGCGAAGGTCTCAAACCATTTAGAGCAAGTGGAGCGGATATAAATGCGGAAATGCATGTAAAATTGCAACTCTACTCTCTTATTTTGGAGTGTTTCTGCGCAGAAACTAACAGGAAACCGGTCAAACGCATACTATTCCTTCGTAAAACATTGAGCTACATCGAATGGCGAAGGCCACAAACCGTTTAGAGCAAGTGGAGCGGATATAAATGCGGAAATGCATGTAAAATTACAACTCTACTCTTTTATTTTGGAGTGTTTCTGAGCACAAACTGTTAGGAAACCGGCCAAAGGCATACTATTCCGACGTAAAACATCGAGCTACGTCGAATGGCGAACGTCTCAAACCATTTAGAGCTAGTGGAGCGGATATAAATGCGGAAATGCATGTAAAATTGCAACTCTACTCTCTTATTTTGGAGTGTTTCTGCGCAGAAACTAACAGGAAACCGGTCAAACGCATACTATTCCTTCGTAAAACATTGAGCTACATCGAATGGCGAAGGCCACAAACCGTTTAGAGCAAGGGGAGCGGATATAAATGCGGAAATGAATGTAAAACTACAACTCTACTCCCTTATTTTGGAGTGTTTCTGAGCACAAACTGTTAGGAAACCGGCCAAAGGCATACTATTCCGACGTAAAACATCGAGCTACGTCGAATGGCGAACGTCACAAACCGTTTAGAGCAAGTAGAGCGGATATAAATGCAGAAATGCATGTAAAATTCCACTCCATTTCCGTAATTTTGTAGTGTTACTGCGCAGAAACTAACAGGAAACCGGCCAAAGGCATACTATTCCTTCGTAAAGCATCGAGTTACATCGAATGGTGAAGGTCCCAAACCATTTAAAGCAAGCGGATCGGATATAAATATGGATATCATTGTAAAATTACAACTCTACTCTTTTATTTTGGAGTGCTTCTGCTCACAAACTGTTAGGAAACCGGCCAAAGGCATACTATTCCTTCGTAAAACATCGAGTTACATCGAATGGAGAAGATCCCAAACCATTTAGAGTAACTGAATCGGATATAAATGCGGAAATGCATGTAAAATTGCAACTCTACTCCCTTATTTCGCAGTCTTTCTTCGCACAAATTCTTAGAAAACCGGCCAAACATATACTATTCCTTCGTAAAACAACGAGCTACACCGAATGGCGAAGGTCTCAAACCGTTTAGAGCAAGTGGAGCGGATATAAATGCGGAAATGCATGTAAAATTGCAACTCTACTCTCTTGTTTTGGAGTGTTTCTGCGCAGAAACTAACAGGAAACCGGTCAAACGCATACTATTCCTTCGTAAAACATTGAGCTACATCGAATGGCGAAGGCCACAAACCGTTTAGAGCAAGGGGAGCGGATATAAATGCGGAAATGAATGTAAAACTACAACTCTACTCCCTTATTTTGGAGTGTTTCTGAGCACAAACTGTTAGGAAACCGGCCAAAGGCATACTATTCCGAAGTAAAACATCGAGCTACGTCGAATGGCGAACGTCACAAACCGTTTAGAGAAAGTAGAGCGGATATAAATGCAGAAATGCATGTAAAATTCCACTCCTTCTCCGTAATTTTGGAGTGTTTCTGCGCAGAAACTAACAGGAAACCGGCCAAAGGCATACTATTCCTTCGTAAAGCATCGAGTTACATCGAATGGTGAAGGTCCCAAACCATTTAAAGCAAGCGAATCGGATATATATATGGATATCCTTGTAAAATTACAACTCTACTCTTTTATTTTGGAGTGTTTTTGAGCACAAACTGTTAGGAAACCGGCCAAAGGCATACTATTCCGACGTAAAACATCGAGCTACGTCGAATGGCGAACGTCTCAAACCATTTAGAGCAAGTGGAGCGGATATAAATGCGGAAATGCATGTAAAATTGCAACTCTACTCTCTTATTTTGGAGTGTTTCTGCGCAGAAACTAACAGGAAACCGGTCAAACGCATACTATTCCTTCGTAAAACATTGAGCTACATCGAATGGCGAAGGCCACAAACCGTTTAGAGCAAGTGGAGCGGATATAAATGCGGAAATGCATGTAAAATTACAACTCTACTCTTTTATTTTGGAGTGTTTCTGAGCACAAACTGTTAGGAAACCGGCCAAAGGCATACTATTCCGACGTAAAACATCGAGCTACGTCGAATGGCGAACGTCACAAACCGTTTAGATCAAGTAGAGCGGATATAAATGCAGAAATGCATGTAAAATTCCACTCCTTTTCCTTAATTTTGGAGTGTTTCTGCGCAGAAACTAACAGGAAACCGGCCAAAGGCA
Organism: Mimumesa dahlbomi; assembly: GCA_917499265.3. Lineage (NCBI taxonomy): Eukaryota > Metazoa > Arthropoda > Insecta > Hymenoptera > Crabronidae > Mimumesa > Mimumesa dahlbomi. The sequence goes on along the minus strand of OU824120.1, from coordinate 181,672 downwards.
TACTATTCCTTCGTAAAGCATCGAGTTACATCGAATGGTGAAGGTCCCAAACCATTTAAAGCAAGCGAATCGGATATATATATGGATATCCTTGTAAAATTACAACTCTACTCTTTTATTTTGGAGTGCTTCTGCTCACAAACTGTTAGGAAACCGGCCAAAGGCATACTATTCCTTCGTAAAACATCGAGTTACACCGAATGGCGAAGGTCTCAAACCATTTAGAGCAAGTGGAGCGGATATAAATGCGGAAATGCATGTAAAATTGCAACTCTACTCTCTTATTTTGGAATGTTTCTGCGCACAAACTGTTAGGAAACCGGCCAAAGGCATACTATTCCGACGTAAAACATCGAGCTACGTCGAATGGCGAACGTCACAAACCGTTTAGAGCAAGTAGAGCGGATATAAATGCAGAAATGCATGTAAAATTCCACTCCATTTCCGTAATTTTGTAGTGTTACTGCGCAGAAATTAACAGGAAACCGGCCAAAGGCATACTATTCCTTCGTAAAGCATCGAGTTACATCGAATGGTGAAGGTCCCAAACCATTTAAAGCAAGCGGATCGGATATAAATATGGATATCATTGTAAAATTACAACTCTACTTTTTTATTTTGGAGTGCTTCTGCTCACAAACTGTTAGGAAACCGGCCAAAGGCATACTATTCCTTCGTAAAACATCGAGTTACATCGAATGGAGAAGGTCCCAAACCATTTAGAGTAACTGAATCGGATATAAATGCGGAAATGCATGTAAAATTGCAACTCTACTCCCTTATTTCGCAGTCTTTCTTCGCACAAATTCTTAGAAAACCGGCCAAACATATACTATTCCTTCGTAAAACAACGAGCTACACCGAATGGCGAAGGTCTCAAACCGTTTAGAGCAAGTGGAGCGGATATAAATGCGGAAATGCATGTAAAATTGCAACTCTACTCTCTTGTTTTGGAGTGTTTCTGCGCAGAAACTAACAGGAAACCGGTCAAACGCATACTATTCCTTCGTAAAACATTGAGCTACATCGAATGGCGAAGGCCACAAACCGTTTAGAGCAAGGGGAGCGGATATAAATGCGGAAATGAATGTAAAACTACAACTCTACTCCCTTATTTTGGAGTGTTTCTGAGCACAAACTGCTAGGAAACCGGCCAAAGGCATACTATTCCGAAGTAAAACATCGAGCTACGTCGAATGGCGAACGTCACAAACCGTTTAGAGCAAGTAGAGCGGATATAAATGCAGAAATGCATGTAAAATTCCACTCCTTCTCCGTAATTTTGGAGTGTTTCTGCGCAGAAACTAACAGGAAACCGGCCAAAGGCATACTATTCCTTCGTAAAGCATCGAGTTACATCGAATGGTGAAGGTCCCAAACCATTTAAAGCAAGCGAATCGGATATATATATGGATATCCTTGTAAAATTACAACTCTACTCTTTTATTTTGGAGTGCTTCTGCTCACAAACTGTTAGGAAACCGGCCAAAGGCATACTATTCCTTCGTAAAGCATCGAGTTACATCGAATGGTGAAGGTCCCAAACCATTTAAAGCAAGCGGATCGGATATAAATATGGATATCCTTGGAAAATTACAACTCTACTCTTTTATTTTGGAGTGTTTCTGCTCACAAACTGTTAGGAAACCGGCCAAAGGCATAATATTCCGACGTAAAACATCGAGCTACATCGAATGGTGATGGTCCCAAACCATTTAGAGCAAGTGGAACGGATATAAATGCGGAAATGTATGTAAAACTACAACACTACTCCCTTATTTTGGAGTGTTTCTGAGCACAAACTGTTAGGAAACCGGCCAAAGGCATACTATTCCGAAGTAAAACATCGAGCTACGTCGAATGGCGAACGTCACAAACCGTTTAGAGCAAGTAGAGCGGATATAAATGCAGAAATGCATGTAAAATTCCACTCCTTCTCCGTAATTTTGGAGTGTTTTTGCGCAGAAACTAACAGGAAACCGGCCAAAGGCATACTATTCCTTCGTAAAGCATCGAGTTACATCGAATGGTGAAGGTCCCAAACCATTTAAAGCAAGCGAATCGGATATATATATGGATATCCTTGTAAAATTACAACTCTACTCTTTTATTTTGGAGTGCTTCTGCTCACAAACTGTTAGGAAACCGGCCAAAGGCATACTATTCCTTCGTAAAACATCGAGTTACACCGAATGGCGAAGGTCTCAAACCATTTAGAGCAAGTGGAGCGGATATAAATGCGGAAATGCATGTAAAATTGCAACTCTACTCTCTTATTTTGGAGTGTTTCTGCGCAGAAACTAACAGGAAACCGGTCAAACGCATACTATTCCTTCGTAAAACATTGAGCTACATCGAATGGCGAAGGCCACAAACCGTTTAGAGCAAGTGGAGCGGATATAAATGCGGAAATGCATGTAAAATTACAACTCTACTCTTTTATTTTGGAGTGTTTCTGAGCACAAACTGTTAGGAAACCGGCCAAAGGCATACTATTCCGACGTAAAACATCGAGCTACGTCGAATGGCGAACGTCTCAAACCATTTAGAGCTAGTGGAGCGGATATAAATGCGGAAATGCATGTAAAATTGCAACTCTACTCTCTTATTTTGGAGTGTTTCTGCGCAGAAACTAACAGGAAACCGGTCAAACGCATACTATTCCTTCGTAAAACATTGAGCTACATCGAATGGCGAAGGCCACAAACCGTTTAGAGCAAGGGGAGCGGATATAAATGCGGAAATGAATGTAAAACTACAACTCTACTCCCTTATTTTGGAGTGTTTCTGAGCACAAACTGTTAGGAAACCGGCCAAAGGCATACTATTCCGACGTAAAACATCGAGCTACGTCGAATGGCGAACGTCACAAACCGTTTAGAGCAAGTAGAGCGGATATAAATGCAGAAATGCATGTAAAATTCCACTCCATTTCCGTAATTTTGTAGTGTTACTGCGCAGAAACTAACAGGAAACCGGCCAAAGGCATACTATTCCTTCGTAAAGCATCGAGTTACATCGAATGGTGAAGGTCCCAAACCATTTAAAGCAAGCGGATCGGATATAAATATGGATATCATTGTAAAATTACAACTCTACTCCTTTATTTTGGAGTGCTTCTGCTCACAAACTGTTAGGAAACCGGCCAAAGGCATACTATTCCTTCGTAAAACATCGAGTTACATCGAATGGAGAAGATCCCAAACCATTTAGAGTAACTGAATCGGATATAAATGCGGAAATGCATGTAAAATTGCAACTCTACTCCCTTATTTCGCAGTCTTTCTTCGCACAAATTCTTAGAAAAACGGCCAAACATATACTATTCCTTCGTAAAACAACGAGCTACACCGAATGGCGAAGGTCTCAAACCGTTTAGAGCAAGTGGAGCGGATATAAATGCGGAAATGCATGTAAAATTGCAACTCTACTCTCTTGTTTTGGAGTGTTTCTGCGCAGAAACTAACAGGAAACCGGTCAAACGCATACTATTCCTTCGTAAAACATTGAGCTACATCGAATGGCGAAGGCCACAAACCGTTTAGAGCAAGGGGAGCGGATATAAATGCGGAAATGAATGTAAAACTACAACTCTACTCCCTTATTTTGGAGTGTTTCTGAGCACAAACTGTTAGGAAACCGGCCAAAGGCATACTATTCCGAAGTAAAACATCGAGCTACGTCGAATGGCGAACGTCACAAACCGTTTAGAGCAAGTAGAGCGGATATAAATGCAGAAATGCATGTAAAATTCCACTCCTTCTCCGTAATTTTGGAGTGTTTCTGCGCAGAAACTAACAGGAAACCGGCCAAAGGCATACTATTCCTTCGTAAAGCATCGAGTTACATCGAATGGTGAAGGTCCCAAACCATTTAAAGCAAGCGAATCGGATATATATATGGATATCCTTGTAAAATTACAACTCTACTCTTTTATTTTGGAGTGTTTCTGAGCACAAACTGTTAGGAAACCGGCCAAAGGCATACTATTCCGACGTAAAACATCGAGCTACGTCGAATGGCGAACGTCTCAAACCATTTAGAGCAAGTGGAGCGGATATAAATGCGGAAATGCATGTAAAATTGCAACTCTACTCTCTTATTTTGGAGTGTTTCTGCGCAGAAACTAACAGGAAACCGGTCAAACGCATACTATTCCTTCGTAAAACATTGAGCTACATCGAATGGCGAAGGCCACAAACCGTTTAGAGCAAGTGGAGCGGATATAAATGCGGAAATGCATGTAAAATTACAACTCTACTCTTTTATTTTGGAGTGTTTCTGAGCACAAACTGTTAGGAAACCGGCCAAAGGCATACTATTCCGACGTAAAACATCGAGCTACGTCGAATGGCGAACGTCACAAACCGTTTAGATCAAGTAGAGCGGATATAAATGCAGAAATGCATGTAAAATTCCACTCCTTTTCCTTAATTTTGGAGTGTTTCTGCGCAGAAACTAACAGGAAACCGGCCAAAGGCATACTATTCCTTCGTAAAGCATCGAGTTACATCGAATGGTGAAGGTCCCAAACCATTTAAAGCAAGCGAATCGGATATATATATGGATATCCTTGTAAAATTACAACTCTACTCTTTTATTTTGGAGTGCTTCTGCTCACAAACTGTTAGGAAACCGGCCAAAGGCATACTATTCCTTCGTAAAACATCGAGTTACACCGAATGGCGAAGGTCTCAAACCATTTAGAGCAAGTGGAGCGGATATAAATGCGGAAATGCATGTAAAATTGCAACTCTACTCTCTTATTTTGGAGTGTTTCTGCGCAGAAACTAACAGGAAACCGGTCAAACGCATACTATTCCTTCGTAAAACATTGAGCTACATCGAATGGCGAAGGCCACAAACCGTTTAGAGCAAGGGGAGCGGATATAAATGCGGAAATGAATGTAAAACTACAACTCTACTCCCTTATTTTGGAGTGTTTCTGAGCACAAACTGTTAGGAAACCGGCCAAAGGCATACTATTCCGAAGTAAAACATCGAGCTACGTCGAATGGCGAACGTCACAAACCGTTTAGAGCAAGTAGAGCGGATATAAATGCAGAAATGCATGTAAAATTCCACTCCTTCTCCGTAATTTTGGAGTGTTTCTGCGCAGAAACTAACAGAAAACCGGCCAAAGGCATACTATTCCTTCGTAAAGCATCGAGTTACATCGAATGGTGAAGGTCCCAAACCATTTAAAGCAAGCGGATCGGATATAAATATGGATATCCTTGGAAAATTACAACTCTACTCTTTTATTTTGGAGTGTTTCTGCTCACAAACTGTTAGGAAACCGACCAAAGGCATAATATTCCGACGTAAAACATCGAGCTACATCGAATGGTGATGGTCCCAAACCATTTAGAGCAAGTGGAACGGATATAAATATGGAAATCCTTGTAAAATTACAACTATACTCTCTTATATCACAGTCTTTCTTCGCACAAATTCTTAGAAAACCGGCCAAACATATACTATACCTTCGTAAAACAACGAGCTACACCGAATGGCGATTGTAACAAACCGTTTAGAGCAAGTGGAGCGGATATAAATGCGGAAATGCATGTAAAATTACAACTCTACTCTTTTATTTTGGAGTGTTTCTGATCACAAACTGTTAGGAAACCGGCCAAAGGCATACTATTCCTTCGTAAAACGTCGAGTTACATCGAATGGCGAAGGTCTCAAACCGTTTCGAGCAAGTGGAGCGGATATAAATGCGCAAATGCATTTAAAATTGCAACTCTACTCTCTTATTTTGGAATGTTTCTGCGCACAAACTGTTAGGAAACCGGTCAAACGTATACTATTCCGACGTAAAACATCGAGCTGCGTCGAATGGTGATGGTCCCAAACCACTTAGAGCAAGTGGAGCGGATATAAATATGGAAATCCTTGTAAAATTACAACTATACTCTCTTATTTTGGAGTGTTTCTGCGAACAAACTGTTAGGAAACCGGTCAAACGTATACTATTCCGTCGTAAAACATTGAGCTACATCGAATGGCGAAGGTCACAAACCGCTTAGAGCAAGTGGAGCGGATATAAATGCGGAAATGCATGCAAAATTGCAACTGTACTCTCTTATATCACAGTCTTTCTTCGCACAAATTCTTAGAAAACAGGCCAAACATATACTATACCTTCGTAAAACAACGAGCTACACCGAATGGCGATTGTAACAAACCGTTTAGAGCAAGTGGAGCGGATATAAATGCGGAAATGCATGTAAAATTACAACTCTACTCTTTTATTTTGGAGTGTTTCTGATCACAAACTGTTAGGAAACCGGCCAAAGGCATACTATTCCTTCGTAAAACATCGAGTTACATCGAATGGAGAAGGTCCCAAACCATTTAGGGTAACTGAAGCGGATATAAATGCGGAAATGCATGTAAAATTGCAACTCTACTCTCTTATTTTGGAATGTTTCTGCGTACAAACTGTTAGAAAACCGGTCAAACGCATACTATTCCTGCGTAAAGCATCGAATTACATCGAATGGTGAAGGTCCCAAACCATTTAAAGCAAGTGGAGCGGATATAAATGCGGAAATGCATGTAAAATTACAACTCTACTCTTTTATTTTGGAGTGTTTCTGAGCACAAACTGTTAGGAAACCGGCCAAAGGCATACTATTCCGACGTAAAACATCGAGCTACGTCGAATGGCGAACGTCACAAACCGTTTAGATCAAGTAGAGCGGATATAAATGCAGAAATGCATGTAAAATTCCACTCCTTTTCCTTAATTTTGGAGTGTTTCTGCGCAGAAACTAACAGGAAACCGGCCAAAGGCATACTATTCCTTCGTAAAGCATTGAGTTACATCGAATGGTGAAGGTCCCAAACCATTTAAAGCAAGCGAATCGGATATATATATGGATATCCTTGTAAAATTACAACTCTACTCTTTTATTTTGGAGTGCTTCTGCTCACAAACTGTTAGGAAACCGGCCAAAGGCATACTATTCCTTCGTAAAGCATCGAGTTACATCGAATGGTGAAGGTCCCAAACCATTTAAAGCAAGCGGATCGGATATAAATATGGATATCCTTGGAAAATTACAACTCTACTCTTTTATTTTGGAGTGTTTCTGCTCACAAACTGTTAGGAAACCGGCCAAAGGCATAATATTCCGACGTAAAACATCGAGCTACATCGAATGGTGATGGTCCCAAACCATTTAGAGCAAGTGGAACGGATATAAATGCGGAAATGTATGTAAAACTACAACACTACTCCCTTATTTTGGAGTGTTTCTGAGCACAAACTGTTAGGAAACCGGCCAAAGGCATACTATTCCGAAGTAAAACATCGAGCTACGTCGAATGGCGAACGTCACAAACCGTTTAGAGCAAGTAGAGCGGATATAAATGCAGAAATGCATGTAAAATTCCACTCCTTCTCCGTAATTTTGGAGTGTTTTTGCGCAGAAACTAACAGGAAACCGGCCAAAGGCATACTATTCCTTCGTAAAGCATCGAGTTACATCGAATGGTGAAGGTCCCAAACCATTTAAAGCAAGCGAATCGGATATATATATGGATATCCTTGTAAAATTACAACTCTACTCTTTTATTTTGGAGTGCTTCTGCTCACAAACTGTTAGGAAACCGGCCAAAGGCATACTATTCCTTCGTAAAACATCGAGTTACACCGAATGGCGAAGGTCTCAAACCATTTAGAGCAAGTGGAGCGGATATAAATGCGGAAATGCATGTAAAATTGCAACTCTACTCTCTTATTTTGGAGTGTTTCTGCGCAGAAACTAACAGGAAACCGGTCAAACGCATACTATTCCTTCGTAAAACATTGAGCTACATCGAATGGCGAAGGCCACAAACCGTTTAGAGCAAGTGGAGCGGATATAAATGCGGAAATGCATGTAAAATTACAACTCTACTCTTTTATTTTGGAGTGTTTCTGAGCACAAACTGTTAGGAAACCGGCCAAAGGCATACTATTCCGACGTAAAACATCGAGCTACGTCGAATGGCGAACGTCTCAAACCATTTAGAGCTAGTGGAGCGGATATAAATGCGGAAATGCATGTAAAATTGCAACTCTACTCTCATATTTTGGAGTGTTTCTGCGCAGAAACTAACAGGAAACCGGTCAAACGCATACTATTCCTTCGTAAAACATTGAGCTACATCGAATGGCGAAGGCCACAAACCGTTTAGAGCAAGGGGAGCGGATATAAATGCGGAAATGAATGTAAAACTACAACTCTACTCCCTTATTTTGGAGTGTTTCTGAGCACAAACTGTTAGGAAACCGGCCAAAGGCATACTATTCCGACATAAAACATCGAGCTACGTCGAATGGCGAACGTCACAAACCGTTTAGAGCAAGTAGAGCGGATATAAATGCAGAAATGCATGTAAAATTCCACTCCATTTCCGTAATTTTGTAGTGTTACTGCGCAGAAACTAACAGGAAACCGGCCAAAGGCATACTATTCCTTCGTAAAGCATCGAGTTACATCGAATGGTGAAGGTCCCAAACCATTTAAAGCAAGCGGATCGGATATAAATATGGATATCATTGTAAAATTACAACTCTACTCTTTTATTTTGGAGTGCTTCTGCTCACAAACTGTTAGGAAACCGGCCAAAGGCATACTATTCCTTCGTAAAACATCGAGTTACATCGAATGGAGAAGATCCCAAACCATTTAGAGTAACTGAATCGGATATAAATGCGGAAATGCATGTAAAATTGCAACTCTACTCCCTTATTTCGCAGTCTTTCTTCGCACAAATTCTTAGAAAACCGGCCAAACATATACTATTCCTTCGTAAAACAACGAGCTACACCGAATGGCGAAGGTCTCAAACCGTTTAGAGCAAGTGGAGCGGATATAAATGCGGAAATGCATGTAAAATTGCAACTCTACTCTCTTGTTTTGGAGTGTTTCTGCGCAGAAACTAACAGGAAACCGGTCAAACGCATACTATTCCTTCGTAAAACATTGAGCTACATCGAATGGCGAAGGCCACAAACCGTTTAGAGCAAGGGGAGCGGATATAAATGCGGAAATGAATGTAAAACTACAACTCTACTCCCTTATTTTGGAGTGTTTCTGAGCACAAACTGTTAGGAAACCGGCCAAAGGCATACTATTCCGAAGTAAAACATCGAGCTACGTCGAATGGCGAACGTCACAAACCGTTTAGAGCAAGTAGAGCGGATATAAATGCAGAAATGCATGTAAAATTCCACTCCTTCTCCGTAATTTTGGAGTGTTTCTGCGCAGAAACTAACAGGAAACCGGCCAAAGGCATACTATTCCTTCGTAAAGCATCGAGTTACATCGAATGGTGAAGGTCCCAAACCATTTAAAGCAAGCGAATCGGATATATATATGGATATCCTTGTAAAATTACAACTCTACTCTTTTATTTTGGAGTGTTTCTGAGCACAAACTGTTAGGAAACCGGCCAAAGGCATACTATTCCGACGTAAAACATCGAGCTACGTCGAATGGCGAACGTCTCAAACCATTTAGAGCAAGTGGAGCGGATATAAATGCGGAAATGCATGTAAAATTGCAACTCTACTCTCTTATTTTGGAGTGTTTCTGCGCAGAAACTAACAGGAAACCGGTCAAACGCATACTATTCCTTCGTAAATCATTGAGCTACATCGAATGGCGAAGGCCACAAACCGTTTAGAGCAAGTGGAGCGGATATAAATGCGGAAATGCATGTAAAATTACAACTCTACTCTTTTATTTTGGAGTGTTTCTGAGCACAAACTGTTAGGAAACCGGCCAAAGGCATACTATTCCGACGTAAAACATCGAGCTACGTCGAATGGCGAACGTCACAAACCGTTTAGATCAAGTAGAGCGGATATAAATGCAGAAATGCATGTAAAATTCCACTCCTTTTCCTTTATTTTGGAGTGTTTCTGCGCAGAAACTTACAGGAAACCGGCCAAAGGCATACTATTCCTTCGTAAAGCATCGAGTTACATCGAATGGTGAAGGTCCCAAACCATTTAAAGCAAGCGAATCGGATATATATATGGATATCCTTGTAAAATTACAACTCTACTCTTTTATTTTGGAGTGCTTCTGCTCACAAACTGTTAGGAAACCGGCCAAAGGCATACTATTCCTTCGTAAAACATCGAGTTACACCGAATGGCGAAGGTCTCAAACCATTTAGAGCAAGTGGAGCGGATATAAATGCGGAAATGCATGTAAAATTGCAACTCTACTCTCTTATTTTGGAGTGTTTCTGCGCAGAAACTAACAGGAAACCGGTCAAACGCATACTATTCCTTCGTAAAACATTGAGCTACATCGAATGGCGAAGGCCACAAACCGTTTAGAGCAAGGGGAGCGGATATAAATGCGGAAATGAATGTAAAACTACAACTCTACTCCCTTATTTTGGAGTGTTTCTGAGCACAAACTGTTAGGAAACCGGCCAAAGGCATACTATTCCGAAGTAAAACATCGAGCTACGTCGAATGGCGAACGTCACAAACCGTTTAGAGCAAGTAGAGCGGATATAAATGCAGAAATGCATGTAAAATTCCACTCCTTCTCCGTAATTTTGGAGTGTTTCTGCGCAGAAACTAACAGAAAACCGGCCAAAGGCATACTATTCCTTCGTAAAGCATCGAGTTACATCGAATGGTGAAGGTCCCAAACCATTTAAAGCAAGCGGATCGGATATAAATATGGATATCCTTGGAAAATTACAACTCTACTCTTTTATTTTGGAGTGTTTCTGCTCACAAACTGTTAGGAAACCGGCCAAAGGCATAATATTCCGACGTAAAACATCGAGCTACATCGAATGGTGATGGTCCCAAACCATTTAGAGCAAGTGGAACGGATATAAATATGGAAATCCTTGTAAAATTACAACTATACTCTCTTATATCACAGTCTTTCTTCGCACAAATTCTTAGAAAACCGGCCAAACATATACTATACCTTCGTAAAACAACGAGCTACACCGAATGGCGATTGTAACAAACCGTTTAGAGCAAGTGGAGCGGATATAAATGCGGAAATGCATGTAAAATTACAACTCTACTCTTTTATTTTGGAGTGTTTCTGATCACAAACTGTTAGGAAACCGGCCAAAGGCATACTATTCCTTCGTAAAACGTCGAGTTACATCGAATGGCGAAGGTCTCAAACCGTTTCGAGCAAGTGGAGCGGATATAAATGCGCAAATGCATTTAAAATTGCAACTCTACTCTCTTATTTTGGAATGTTTCTGCGCACAAACTGTTAGGAAACCGGTCAAACGTATACTATTCCGACGTAAAACATCGAGCTGCGTCGAATGGTGATGGTCCCAAACCACTTAGAGCAAGTGGAGCGGATATAAATATGGAAATCCTTGTAAAATTACAACTATACTCTCTTATTTTGGAGTGTTTCTGCGAACAAACTGTTAGGAAACCGGTCAAACGTATACTATTCCGTCGTAAAACATTGAGCTACATCGAATGGCGAAGGTCACAAACCGCTTAGAGCAAGTGGAGCGGATATAAATGCGGAAATGCATGTAAAATTGCAACTGTACTCTCTTATATCACAGTCTTTCTTCGCACAAATTCTTAGAAAACAGGCCAAACATATACTATACCTTCGTAAAACAACGAGCTACACCGAATGGCGATTGTAACAAACCGTTTAGAGCAAGTGGAGCGGATATAAATGCGGAAATGCATGTAAAATTACAACTCTACTCTTTTATTTTGGAGTGTTTCTGAGCACAAACTGTTAGGAAACCGGCCAAAGGCATACTATTCCTTCGTAAAACATCGAGTTACATCGAATGGAGAAGGTCCCAAACCATTTAGGGTAACTGAAGCGGATATAAATGCGGAAATGCATGTAAAATTGCAACTCTACTCTCTTATTTTGGAATGTTTCTGCGTACAAACTGTTAGAAAACCGGTCAAACGCATACTATTCCTGCGTAAAGCATCGAATTACATCGAATGGTGAAGGTCCCAAACCATTTAAAGCAAGTGGAGCGGATATAAATGCGGAAATGCATGTAAAATTACAACTCTACTCTTTTATTTTGGAGTGTTTCTGAGCACAAACTGTTAGGAAACCGGCCAAAGGCATACTATTCCGACGTAAAACATCGAGCTACGTCGAATGGCGAACGTCACAAACCGTTTAGATCAAGTAGAGCGGATATAAATGCAGAAATGCATGTAAAATTCCACTCCTTTTCCTTAATTTTGGAGTGTTTCTGCGCAGAAACTAACAGGAAACCGGCCAAAGGCATACTATTCCTTCGTAAAGCATCGAGTTACATCGAATGGTGAAGGTCCCAAACCATTTAAAGCAAGCGAATCGGATATATGTATGGATATCCTTGTAAAATTACAACTCTACTCTTTTATTTTGGAGTGCTTCTGCTCACAAACTGTTAGGAAACCGGCCAAAGGCATACTATTCCTTCGTAAAACATCGAGTTACACCGAATGGCGAAGGTCTCAAACCGTTTAGAGCAAGTGGAGCGGATATAAATATGGAAATCCTTGTAAAATTACAACTCTACTCTTTTATTTTGGAGTGCTTCTGCTCACAAACTGTTAGGAAACCGGCCAAAGGCATACTATTCCTTCGTAAAACATCGAGTTACTTCGAATGGCGAACGTCACAAACCGTTTAGAGCAAGTAGAGCGGATATAAATGCAGAAAAGCATGTAAAATTCCACTCCTTTTCCGTAATTTTGGAGTGCTTCTGCTCACAAACTGTTAGGAAACCGGCCAAAGGCATACTATTCCTTCGTAAAACATCGAGTTACTTCGAATGGAGAAGGTCCCAAACCATTTAGGGTAACTGAAGCGGATATAAATGCGGAAATGCATGTAAAATTGCAACTCTACTCTCTTATTTTGGAATGTTTCTACGTACAAACTGTTAGAAAACCGGTCAAACGCATACTATTCCTTCGTAAAGCATCGAGTTACATCGAATGGTGAAGGTCCCAAACCATTTAAAGCAAGTGGAGCGGATATAAATGCGGAAATGCATGTAAAATTACAACTCTACTCTTTTATTTTGGAATGTTTCTGCGCACAAACTGTTAGGAAACCGGCCAAACGCATACTATTCCTTCGTAAAACATTGAGCTTCATCGAATGACGAAGGCCACAAACCGTTTAGAGCAAGGGGAGCGGATATAAATGCGGAAATGAATGTAAAACTACAACTCTACTCCCTTATTTTGGAGTGTTTCTGAGCACAAACTGTTAGGAAACCGGCCAAAGGCATACTATTCCGGCGTAAAACATCGAGCTACGTCGAATGGCGAACGTCACAAACCGTTTAGAGCAAGTAGAGCGGATATAAATGCAGAAATGCATGTAAAATTCCACTCCTTTTCCGTAATTTTGTAGTGTTTCTGCGCAGAAACTAACAGGAAACCGGCCAAAGGCATACTATTCCTTCGTAAAGCATCGAGTTACATCGAATGGTGTAGGTCCCAAACCATTTAAAGCAAGCGGATCGGATATAAATATGGATATCCTTGTAAAATTACAACTCTACTCTTTTATTTTGGAGTGCTTCTGCTCACAAACTGTTAGGAAACCGGCCAAAGGCATACTATTCCTTCGTAAAACATCGAGTTACATCGAATGGAGAAGGTCCCAAACCATTTAGGGTAACTGAAGCGGATATAAATGCGGAAATGCATGTAAAATTGCAACTCTACTCTCTTATTTTGGAATGTTTCTGCGCACAAACTGTTAGGAAACCGGCCAAAGGCATACTATTCCGACGTAAAACATTGAGCTACATCGAATGGCGAAGGCCACAAACCGTTTAGAGCAAGGGGAGCGGATATAAATGCGGAAATGAATGTGAAACTACAACTCTACTCCCTTATTTTGGAGTGTTTCTGAGCACAAACTGTTAGGAAACCGGCCAAAGGCATACTATTCCGAAGTAAAACATCGAGCTACGTCGAATGGCGAACGTCACAAACCGTTTAGAGCAAGTGGAGCGGATATAAATGCAGAAATGCATGTAAAATTCCACTCCTTCTCCGTAATTTTGGAGTGTTTCTGCGCAGAAACTAACAGGAAACCGGCCAAAGGCATACTATTCCTTCGTAAAACATCGAGCTACATCGAATGGCGAAGGTAACAAACCGTTTAGATCAAAGTGGAGCGGATATAAATGCGGAAATGCATGTAAAATTTCAACTCTACTCTTTTATTTTGAAGTGTTTCCGCTCACAAACTGTTAGGAAACCGGCCAAAGGCATACTATTCCGACGTAAAACATCGAGTTACACCGAATGGCGAAGGTCCCAAACCGTTTAGAGTAAGTGAAGCGGATATAAATGCGGAAATGCATGTAAAATTGCAACTCTACTCTCTTATTTTGGAATGTTTCTGCTCACAAACTGTTAGGAAACCGGCCAAAGGCATATTATTCCGTCGTAAAACATCGAGCTACGTCGAATGGCGAACGTCACAAACCGTTTAGAGCAAGTAGAGCGGATATAAATGCAGAAATGCATGTAAAATTCCTCTCCTTTTCCGTAATTTTGGAGAGTTTCTGCGCAGAAACTAACAGGAAACCGGCCAAAGGCATACTATTCCTTCGTAAAGCATCGAGTTACATCGAATGGTGAAGGTCCCAAACCATTTAAAGCAAGCGGATCGGATATAAATATGGATATCCTTGTAAAATTACAACTCTACTCTTTTATTTTGGAGTGCTTCTGCTCACAAACTGTTAGGAAACCGGCCAAAGGCATACTATTCCGACGTAAAACATCGAGCTACGTCGAATGGCGAACGTCACAAACCGTTTAGAGCAAGTAGAGCGGATATAAATGCAGAAATGCATGTAAAATTCCACTCCTTTTCCGTAATTTTGGAGTGTTTCTGCGCAGAAACTAACAGGAAACCGGCCAAAGGCATACTATTCCTTCGTAAAGCATCGAGTTACATCGAATGGTGAAGGTCCCAAACCATTTAAAGCAAGCGGATCGGATGTAAATATGGATATCCTTGTAAAATTACAACTCTACTCTTTTATTTTGGAGTGCTTCTGCTCACAAACTGTTAGGAAACCGGCCAAAGGCATACTATTCCTTCGTAAAACATCGAGTTACATCGAATGGAGAAGGTCCCAAACCATTTAGGGTAACTGAAGCGGATATAAATGCGGAAATGCATGTGAAATTGCAACTCTACTCTCTTATTTTGGAATGTTTCTACGTACAAACTGTTAGAAAACCGGTCAAACGCATACTATTCCTTCGTAAATCATTGAGCTTCATCGAATGGCGAAGGCCACAAACCGTTTAGAGCAAGTGGAGCGGATATAAATGCGGAAATGCATGTAAAATTGCAACTCTACTCTCTTGTTTTGGAATGTTTCTGCGCACAAACTGTTAGGAAACCGGCCAAAGGCATACTATTCCGACGTAAAACATTGAGCTACATCGAATGGCGAAGGCCACAAACCGTTTAGAGCAAGGGGAGCGGATATAAATGCGGAAATGAATGTGAAACTACAACTCTACTCCCTTATTTTGGAGTGTTTCTGAGCACAAACTGTTAGGAAACCGGCCAAAGGCATACTATTCCGAAGTAAAACATCGAGCTACGTCGAATGGCGAACGTCACAAACCGTTTAGAGCAAGTGGAGCGGATATAAATGCAGAAATGCATGTAAAATTCCACTCCTTCTCCGTAATTTTGGAGTGTTTCTGCGCAGAAACTAACAGGAAACCGGCCAAAGGCATACTATTCCTTCGTAAAACATCGAGCTACATCGAATGGCGAAGGTAACAAACCGTTTAGATCAAAGTGGAGCGGATATAAATGCGGAAATGCATGTAAAATTTCAACTCTACTCTTTTATTTTGAAGTGTTTCCGCTCACAAACTGTTAGGAAACCGGCCAAAGGCATACTATTCCGACGTAAAACATCGAGTTACACCGAATGGCGAAGGTCACAAACCGTTTAGAGTAAGTGAAGCGGATATAAATGCGGAAATGCATGTAAAATTGCAACTCTACTCTCTTATTTTGGAATGTTTCTGCTCACAAACTGTTAGGAAACCGGCCAAAGGCATAATATTCCGTCGTAAAACATCGAGCTACGTCGAATGGCGAACGTCACAAACCGTTTAGAGCAAGTAGAGCGGATATAAATGCAGAAATGCATGTAAAATTCCTCTCCTTTTCCGTAATTTTGGAGTGTTTCTGCGCAGAAACTAACAGGAAACCGGCCAAAGGCATACTATTCCTTCGTAAAGCATCGAGTTACATCGAATGGTGAAGGTCCCAAACCATTTAAAGCAAGCGGATCGGATATAAATATGGATATCTTTGTAAAATTACAACTCTACTCTTTTATTTTGGAGTGCTTCTGCTCACAAACTGTTAGGAAACCGGCCAAAGGCATACTATTCCTTCGTAAAACATCGAGTTACATCGAATGGAGAAGGTCCCAAACCATTTAGGGTAACTGAAGCGGATATAAATGCGGAAATGCATGTAAAATTGCAACTCTACTCTCTTATTTTGGAATGTTTCTGCGTACAAACTGTTAGAAAACCGGTCAAACGCATACTATTCCTGCGTAAAGCATCGAATTACATCGAATGGTGAAGGTCCCAAACCATTTAAAGCAAGTGGAGCGGATATAAATGCGGAAATGCATGTAAAATTACAACTCTACTCTTTTATTTTGGAGTGTTTCTGAGCACAAACTGTTAGGAAACCGGCCAAAGGCATACTATTCCGACGTAAAACATCGAGCTACGTCGAATGGCGAACGTCACAAACCGTTTAGATCAAGTAGAGCGGATATAAATGCAGAAATGCATGTAAAATTCCACTCCTTTTCCTTAATTTTGGAGTGTTTCTGCGCAGAAACTAACAGGAAACCGGCCAAAGGCATACTATTCCTTCGTAAAGCATCGAGTTACATCGAATGGTGAAGGTCCCAAACCATTTAAAGCAAGCGAATCGGATATATATATATGGATATCCTTGTAAAATTACAACTCTACTCTTTTATTTTGGAGTGCTTCTGCTCACAAACTGTTAGGAAACCGGCCAAAGGCATACTATTCCTTCGTAAAACATCGAGTTACACCGAATGGCGAAGGTCTCAAACCGTTTAGAGCAAGTGGAGCGGATATAAATATGGAAATCCTTGTAAAATTACAACTCTACTCTTTTATTTTGGAGTGCTTCTGCTCACAAACTGTTAGGAAACCGGCCAAAGGCATACTATTCCTTCGTAAAACATCGAGTTACTTCGAATGGAGAAGGTCCCAAACCATTTAGAGCAAGGGGAGCGGATATAAATGCGGAAATGAATGTAAAACTACAACTCTACTCCCTTATTTTGGAGTGTTTCTGAGCACAAACTGTTAGGAAACCGGCCAAAGGCATACTATTCCGACGTAAAACATCGAGCTACGTCGAATGGCGAACGTCACAAACCGTTTAGAGCAAGTAGAGCGGATATAAATGCAGAAATGCATGTAAAATTCCACTCCATTTCCGTAATTTTGTAGTGTTACTGCGCAGAAACTAACAGGAAACCGGCCAAAGGCATACTATTCCTTCGTAAAGCATCGAGTTACATCGAATGGTGAAGGTCCCAAACCATTTAAAGCAAGCGGATCGGATATAAATATGGATATCATTGTAAAATTACAACTCTACTCTTTTATTTTGGAGTGCTTCTGCTCACAAACTGTTAGGAAACCGGCCAAAGGCATACTATTCCTTCGTAAAACATCGAGTTACATCGAATGGAGAAGATCCCAAACCATTTAGAGTAACTGAATCGGATATAAATGCGGAAATGCATGTAAAATTGCAACTCTACTCCCTTATTTCGCAGTCTTTCTTCGCACAAATTCTTAGAAAACCGGCCAAACATATACTATTCCTTCGTAAAACAACGAGCTACACCGAATGGCGAAGGTCTCAAACCGTTTAGAGCAAGTGGAGCGGATATAAATGCGGAAATGCATGTAAAATTGCAACTCTACTCTCTTGTTTTGGAGTGTTTCTGCGCAGAAACTAACAGGAAACCGGTCAAACGCATACTATTCCTTCGTAAAACATTGATCTACATCGAATGGCGAAGGCCACAAACCGTTTAGAGCAAGGGGAGCGGATATAAATGCGGAAATGAATGTAAAACTACAACTCTACTCCCTTATTTTGGAGTGTTTCTGAGCACAAACTGTTAGGAAACCGGCCAAAGGCATACTATTCCGAAGTAAAACATCGAGCTACGTCGAATGGCGAACGTCACAAACCGTTTAGAGCAAGTAGAGCGGATATAAATGCAGAAATGCATGTAAAATTCCACTCCTTCTCCGTAATTTTGGAGTGTTTCTGCGCAGAAACTAACAGGAAACCGGCCAAAGGCATACTATTCCTTCGTAAAGCATCGAGTTACATCGAATGGTGAAGGTCCCAAACCATTTAAAGCAAGCGAATCGGATATATATATGGATATCCTTGTAAAATTACAACTCTACTCTTTTATTTTGGAGTGTTTCTGAGCACAAACTGTTAGGAAACCGGCCAAAGGCATACTATTCCGACGTAAAACATCGAGCTACGTCGAATGGCGAACGTCTCAAACCATTTAGAGCAAGTGGAGCGGATATAAATGCGGAAATGCATGTAAAATTGCAACTCTACTCTCTTATTTTGGAGTGTTTCTGCGCAGAAACTAACAGGAAACCGGTCAAACGCATACTATTCCTTCGTAAAACATTGAGCTACATCGAATGGCGAAGGCCACAAACCGTTTAGAGCAAGTGGAGCGGATATAAATGCGGAAATGCATGTAAAATTACAACTCTACTCTTTTATTTTGGAGTGTTTCTGAGCACAAACTGTTAGGAAACCGGCCAAAGGCATACTATTCCGACGTAAAACATCGAGCTACGTCGAATGGCGAACGTCACAAACCGTTTAGATCAAGTAGAGCGGATATAAATGCAGAAATGCATGTAAAATTCCACTCCTTTTCCTTAATTTTGGAGTGTTTCTGCGCAGAAACTAACAGGAAACCGGCCAAAGGCATACTATTCCTTCGTAAAGCATCGAGTTACATCGAATGGTGAAGGTCCCAAACCATTTAAAGCAAGCGAATCGGATATAAATATGGATATCCTTGGAAAATTACAACTCTACTCTTTTATTTTGGAGTGTTTCTGCTCACAAACTGTTAGGAAACCGACCAAAGGCATAATATTCCGACGTAAAACATCGAGCTACATCGAATGGTGATGGTCCCAAACCATTTAGAGCAAGTGGAACGGATATAAATATGGAAATCCTTGTAAAATTACAACTATACTCTCTTATATCACAGTCTTTCTTCGCACAAATTCTTAGAAAACCGGCCAAACATATACTATACCTTCGTAAAACAACGAGCTACACCGAATGGCGATTGTAACAAACCGTTTAGAGCAAGTGGAGCGGATATAAATGCGGAAATGCATGTAAAATTACAACTCTACTCTTTTATTTTGGAGTGTTTCTGATCACAAACTGTTAGGAAACCGGCCAAAGGCATACTATTCCTTCGTAAAACGTCGAGTTACATCGAATGGCGAAGGTCTCAAACCGTTTCGAGCAAGTGGAGCGGATATAAATGCGCAAATGCATTTAAAATTGCAACTCTACTCTCTTATTTTGGAATGTTTCTGCGCACAAACTGTTAGGAAACCGGTCAAACGTATACTATTCCGACGTAAAACATCGAGCTGCGTCGAATGGTGATGGTCCCAAACCACTTAGAGCAAGTGGAGCGGATATAAATATGGAAATCCTTGTAAAATTACAACTATACTCTCTTATTTTGGAGTGTTTCTGCGAACAAACTGTTAGGAAACCGGTCAAACGTATACTATTCCGTCGTAAAACATTGAGCTACATCGAATGGCGAAGGTCACAAACCGCTTAGAGCAAGTGGAGCGGATATAAATGCGGAAATGCATGTAAAATTGCAACTGTACTCTCTTATATCACAGTCTTTCTTCGCACAAATTCTTAGAAAACAGGCCAAACATATACTATACCTTCGTAAAACAACGAGCTACACCGAATGGCGATTGTAACAAACCGTTTAGAGCAAGTGGAGCGGATATAAATGCGGAAATGCATGTAAAATTACAACTCTACTCTTTTATTTTGGAGTGTTTCTGAGCACAAACTGTTAGGAAACCGGCCAAAGGCATACTATTCCTTCGTAAAACATCGAGTTACATCGAATGGAGAAGGTCCCAAACCATTTAGGGTAACTGAAGCGGATATAAATGCGGAAATGCATGTAAAATTGCAACTCTACTCTCTTATTTTGGAATGTTTCTGCGTACAAACTGTTAGAAAACCGGTCAAACGCATACTATTCCTGCGTAAAGCATCGAATTACATCGAATGGTGAAGGTCCCAAACCATTTAAAGCAAGTGGAGCGGATATAAATGCGGAAATGCATGTAAAATTACAACTCTACTCTTTTATTTTGGAGTGTTTCTGAGCACAAACTGTTAGGAAACCGGCCAAAGGCATACTATTCCGACGTAAAACATCGAGCTACGTCGAATGGCGAACGTCACAAACCGTTTAGATCAAGTAGAGCGGATATAAATGCAGAAATGCATGTAAAATTCCACTCCTTTTCCTTAATTTTGGAGTGTTTCTGCGCAGAAACTAACAGGAAACCGGCCAAAGGCATACTATTCCTTCGTAAAGCATCGAGTTACATCGAATGGTGAAGGTCCCAAACCATTTAAAGCAAGCGAATCGGATATATATATGGATATCCTTGTAAAATTACAACTCTACTCTTTTATTTTGGAGTGCTTCTGCTCACAAACTGTTAGGAAACCGGCCAAAGGCATACTATTCCTTCGTAAAGCATCGAGTTACATCGAATGGTGAAGGTCCCAAACCATTTAAAGCAAGCGGATCGGATATAAATATGGATATCCTTGGAAAATTACAACTCTACTCTTTTATTTTGGAGTGTTTCTGCTCACAAACTGTTAGGAAACCGGCCAAAGGCATAATATTCCGACGTAAAACATCGAGCTACATCGAATGGTGATGGTCCCAAACCATTTAGAGCAAGTGGAACGGATATAAATGCGGAAATGTATGTAAAACTACAACACTACTCCCTTATTTTGGAGTGTTTCTGAGCACAAACTGTTAGGAAACCGGCCAAAGGCATACTATTCCGAAGTAAAACATCGAGCTACGTCGAATGGCGAACGTCACAAACCGTTTAGAGCAAGTAGAGCGGATATAAATGCAGAAATGCATGTAAAATTCCACTCCTTCTCCGTAATTTTGGAGTGTTTTTGCGCAGAAACTAACAGGAAACCGGCCAAAGGCATACTATTCCTTCGTAAAGCATCGAGTTACATCGAATGGTGAAGGTCCCAAACCATTTAAAGCAAGCGAATCGGATATATATATGGATATCCTTGTAAAATTACAACTCTACTCTTTTATTTTGGAGTGCTTCTGCTCACAAACTGTTAGGAAACCGGCCAAAGGCATACTATTCCTTCGTAAAACATCGAGTTACACCGAATGGCGAAGGTCTCAAACCATTTAGAGCAAGTGGAGCGGATATAAATGCGGAAATGCATGTAAAATTGCAACTCTACTCTCTTATTTTGGAGTGTTTCTGCGCAGAAACTAACAGGAAACCGGTCAAACGCATACTATTCCTTCGTAAAACATTGAGCTACATCGAATGGCGAAGGCCACAAACCGTTTAGAGCAAGTGGAGCGGATATAAATGCGGAAATGCATGTAAAATTACAACTCTACTCTTTTATTTTGGAGTGTTTCTGAGCACAAACTGTTAGGAAACCGGCCAAAGGCATACTATTCCGACGTAAAACATCGAGCTACGTCGAATGGCGAACGTCTCAAACCATTTAGAGCTAGTGGAGCGGATATAAATGCGGAAATGCATGTAAAATTGCAACTCTACTCTCATATTTTGGAGTGTTTCTGCGCAGAAACTAACAGGAAACCGGTCAAACGCATACTATTCCTTCGTAAAACATTGAGCTACATCGAATGGCGAAGGCCACAAACCGTTTAGAGCAAGGGGAGCGGATATAAATGCGGAAATGAATGTAAAACTACAACTCTACTCCCTTATTTTGGAGTGTTTCTGAGCACAAACTGTTAGGAAACCGGCCAAAGGCATACTATTCCGACATAAAACATCGAGCTACGTCGAATGGCGAACGTCACAAACCGTTTAGAGCAAGTAGAGCGGATATAAATGCAGAAATGCATGTAAAATTCCACTCCATTTCCGTAATTTTGTAGTGTTACTGCGCAGAAACTAACAGGAAACCGGCCAAAGGCATACTATTCCTTCGTAAAGCATCGAGTTACATCGAATGGTGAAGGTCCCAAACCATTTAAAGCAAGCGGATCGGATATAAATATGGATATCATTGTAAAATTACAACTCTACTCTTTTATTTTGGAGTGCTTCTGCTCACAAACTGTTAGGAAACCGGCCAAAGGCATACTATTCCTTCGTAAAACATCGAGTTACATCGAATGGAGAAGATCCCAAACCATTTAGAGTAACTGAATCGGATATAAATGCGGAAATGCATGTAAAATTGCAACTCTACTCCCTTATTTCGCAGTCTTTCTTCGCACAAATTCTTAGAAAACCGGCCAAACATATACTATTCCTTCGTAAAACATCGAGTTACACCGAATGGCGAAGGTCTCAAACCATTTAGAGCAAGTGGAGCGGATATAAATGCGGAAATGCATGTAAAATTGCAACTCTACTCTCTTGTTTTGGAGTGTTTCTGCGCAGAAACTAACAGGAAACCGGTCAAACGCATACTATTCCTTCGTAAAACATTGAGCTACATCGAATGGCGAAGGCCACAAACCGTTTAGAGCAAGGGGAGCGGATATAAATGCGGAAATGAATGTAAAACTACAACTCTACTCCCTTATTTTGGAGTGTTTCTGAGCACAAACTGTTAGGAAACCGGCCAAAGGCATACTATTCCGAAGTAAAACATCGAGCTACGTCGAATGGCGAACGTCACAAACCGTTTAGAGCAAGTGGAGCGGATATAAATGCAGAAATGCATGTAAAATTCCACTCCTTCTCCGTAATTTTGGAGTGTTTCTGCGCAGAAACTAACAGGAAACCGGCCAAAGGCATACTATTCCTTCGTAAAGCATCGAGTTACATCGAATGGTGAAGGTCCCAAACCATTTAAAGCAAGCGAATCGGATATATATATGGATATCCTTGTAAAATTACAACTCTACTCTTTTATTTTGGAGTGTTTCTGAGCACAAACTGTTAGGAAACCGGCCAAAGGCATACTATTCCGACGTAAAACATCGAGCTACGTCGAATGGCGAACGTCTCAAACCATTTAGAGCAAGTGGAGCGGATATAAATGCGGAAATGCATGTAAAATTGCAACTCTACTCTCTTATTTTGGAGTGTTTCTGCGCAGAAACTAACAGGAAACCGGTCAAACGCATACTATTCCTTCGTAAAACATTGAGCTACATCGAATGGCGAAGGCCACAAACCGTTTAGAGCAAGTGGAGCGGATATAAATGCGGAAATGCATGTAAAATTACAACTCTACTCTTTTATTTTGGAGTGTTTCTGAGCACAAACTGTTAGGAAACCGGCCAAAGGCATACTATTCCGACGTAAAACATCGAGCTACGTCGAATGGCGAACGTCACAAACCGTTTAGATCAAGTAGAGCGGATATAAATGCAGAAATGCATGTAAAATTCCACTCCTTTTCCTTAATTTTGGAGTGTTTCTGCGCAGAAACTAACAGGAAACCGGCCAAAGGCATACTATTCCTTCGTAAAGCATCGAGTTACATCGAATGGTGAAGGTCCCAAACCATTTAAAGCAAGCGAATCGGATATATATATGGATATCCTTGTAAAATTACAACTCTACTCTTTTATTTTGGAGTGCTTCTGCTCACAAACTGTTAGGAAACCGGCCAAAGGCATACTATTCCTTCGTAAAACATCGAGTTACACCGAATGGCGAAGGTCTCAAACCATTTAGAGCAAGTGGAGCGGATATAAATGCGGAAATGCATGTAAAATTGCAACTCTACTCTCTTATTTTGGAGTGTTTCTGCGCAGAAACTAACAGGAAACCGGTCAAACGCATACTATTCCTTCGTAAAACATTGAGCTACATCGAATGGCGAAGGCCACAAACCGTTTAGAGCAAGGGGAGCGGATATAAATGCGGAAATGAATGTAAAACTACAACTCTACTCCCTTATTTTGGAGTGTTTCTGAGCACAAACTGTTAGGAAACCGGCCAAAGGCATACTATTCCGAAGTAAAACATCGAGCTACGTCGAATGGCGAACGTCACAAACCGTTTAGAGCAAGTCGAGCGGATATAAATGCAGAAATGCATGTAAAATTCCACTCCTTCTCCGTAATTTTGGAGTGTTTCTGCGCAGAAACTAACAGAAAACCGGCCAAAGGCATACTATTCCTTCGTAAAGCATCGAGTTACATCGAATGGTGAAGGTCCCAAACCATTTAAAGCAAGCGGATCGGATATAAATATGGATATCCTTGGAAAATTACAACTCTACTCTTTTATTTTGGAGTGTTTCTGCTCACAAACTGTTAGGAAACCGGCCAAAGGCATAATATTCCGACGTAAAACATCGAGCTACATCGAATGGTGATGGTCCCAAACCATTTAGAGCAAGTGGAACGGATATAAATCTGGAAATCCTTGTAAAATTACAACTATACTCTCTTATATCACAGTCTTTCTTCGCACAAATTCTTAGAAAACCGGCCAAACATATACTATTCCTTCGTAAAACAACGAGCTACACCGAATGGCGATTGTAACAAACCGTTTAGAGCAAGTGGAGCGGATATAAATGCGGAAATGCATGTAAAATTACAACTCTACTCTTTTATTTTGGAGTGTTTCTGATCACAAACTGTTAGGAAACCGGCCAAAGGCATACTATTCCTTCGTAAAACGTCGAGTTACATCGAATGGCGAAGGTCTCAAACCGTTTCGAGCAAGTGGAGCGGATATAAATGCGCAAATGCATTTAAAATTGCAACTCTACTCTCTTATTTTGGAATGTTTCTGCGCACAAACTGTTAGGAAACCGGTCAAACGTATACTATTCCGACGTAAAACATCGAGCTGCGTCGAATGGTGATGGTCCCAAACCACTTAGAGCAAGTGGAGCGGATATAAATATGGAAATCCTTGTAAAATTACAACTATACTCTCTTATTTTGGAGTGTTTCTGCGAACAAACTGTTAGGAAACCGGTCAAACGTATACTATTCCGTCGTAAAACATTGAGCTACATCGAATGGCGAAGGTCACAAACCGCTTAGAGCAAGTGGAGCGGATATAAATGCGGAAATGCATGTAAAATTGCAACTCTACTCTCTTATATCACAGTCTTTCTTCGCACAAATTCTTAGAAAACAGGCCAAACATATACTATACCTTCGTAAAACAACGAGCTACACCGAATGGCGATTGTAACAAACCGTTTAGAGCAAGTGGAGCGGATATAAATGCGGAAATGCATGTAAAATTACAACTCTACTCTTTTATTTTGGAGTGTTTCTGATCACAAACTGTTAGGAAACCGGCCAAAGGCATACTATTCCTTCGTAAAACATCGAGTTACATCGAATGGAGAAGGTCCCAAACCATTTAGGGTAACTGAAGCGGATATAAATGCGGAAATGCATGTAAAATTGCAACTCTACTCTCTTATTTTGGAATGTTTCTGCGTACAAACTGTTAGAAAACCGGTCAAACGCATACTATTCCTGCGTAAAGCATCGAATTACATCGAATGGTGAAGGTCCCAAACCATTTAAAGCAAGTGGAGCGGATATAAATGCGGAAATGCATGTAAAATTACAACTCTACTCTTTTATTTTGGAGTGTTTCTGAGCACAAACTGTTAGGAAACCGGCCAAAGGCATACTATTCCGACGTAAAACATCGAGCTACGTCGAATGGCGAACGTCACAAACCGTTTAGATCAAGTAGAGCGGATATAAATGCAGAAATGCATGTAAAATTCCACTCCTTTTCCTTAATTTTGGAGTGTTTCTGCGCAGAAACTAACAGGAAACCGGCCAAAGGCATACTATTCCTTCGTAAAGCATCGAGTTACATCGAATGGTGAAGGTCCCAAACCATTTAAAGCAAGCGAATCGGATATATGTATGGATATCCTTGTAAAATTACAACTCTACTCTTTTATTTTGGAGTGCTTCTGCTCACAAACTGTTAGGAAACCGGCCAAAGGCATACTATTCCTTCGTAAAACATCGAGTTACACCGAATGGCGAAGGTCTCAAACCGTTTAGAGCAAGTGGAGCGGATATAAATATGGAAATCCTTGTAAAATTACAACTCTACTCTTTTATTTTGGAGTGCTTCTGCTCACAAACTGTTAGGAAACCGGCCAAAGGCATACTATTCCTTCGTAAAACATCGAGTTACTTCGAATGGAGAAGGTCCCAAACCATTTGGGGTAACTGAAGCGGATATAAATGCGGAAATGCATGTAAAATTGCAACTCTACTCTCTTATTTTGGAATGTTTCTACGTACAAACTGTTAGAAAACCGGTCAAACGCATACTATTCCTTCGTAAAGCATCGAGTTACATCGAATGGTGAAGGTCCCAAACCATTTAAAGCAAGTGGAGCGGATATAAATGCGGAAATGCATGTAAAATTACAACTCTACTCTTTTATTTTGGAGTGTTTCTGAGCACAAACTGTTAGGAAACCGGCCAAAGGCATACTATTCCGACGTAAAACATCGAGCTACGTCGAATGGCGAACGTCACAAACCGTTTAGAGCAAGTAGAGCGGATATAAATGCAGAAAAGCATGTAAAATTCCACTCCTTTTCCGTAATTTTGGAGTGCTTCTGCTCACAAACTGTTAGGAAACCGGCCAAAGGCATACTATTCCTTCGTAAAACATCGAGTTACTTCGAATGGAGAAGGTCCCAAACCATTTAGGGTAACTGAAGCGGATATAAATGCGGAAATGCATGTAAAATTGCAACTCTACTCTCTTATTTTGGAATGTTTCTACGTACAAACTGTTAGAAAACCGGTCAAACGCATACTATTCCTTCGTAAAGCATCGAGTTACATCGAATGGTGAAGGTCCCAAACCATTTAAAGCAAGTGGAGCGGATATAAATGCGGAAATGCATGTAAAATTACAACTCTACTCTTTTATTTTGGAATGTTTCTGCGCACAAACTGTTAGGAAACCGGCCAAACGCATACTATTCCTTCGTAAAACATTGAGCTTCATCGAATGACGAAGGCCACAAACCGTTTAGAGCAAGTGGAGCGGATATAAATGCGGAAATGAATGTAAAACTACAACTCTACTCCCTTATTTTGGAGTGTTTCTGAGCACAAACTGTTAGGAAACCGGCCAAAGGCATACTATTCCGGCGTAAAACATCGAGCTACGTCGAATGGCGAACGTCACAAACCGTTTAGAGCAAGTAGAGCGGATATAAATGCAGAAATGCATGTAAAATTCCACTCCTTTTCCGTAATTTTGTAGTGTTTCTGCGCAGAAACTAACAGGAAACCGGCCAAAGGCATACTATTCCTTCGTAAAGCATCGAGTTACATCGAATGGTGTAGGTCCCAAACCATTTAAAGCAAGCGGATCGGATATAAATATGGATATCCTTGTAAAATTACAACTCTACTCTTTTATTTTGGAGTGCTTCTGCTCACAAACTGTTAGGAAACCGGCCAAAGGCATACTATTCCTTCGTAAAACATCGAGTTACATCGAATGGAGAAGGTCCCAAACCATTTAGGGTAACTGAAGCGGATATAAATGCGGAAATGCATGTAAAATTGCAACTCTACTCTCTTATTTTGGAATGTTTCTGCGCACAAACTGTTAGGAAACCGGCCAAAGGCATACTATTCCGACGTAAAACATTGAGCTACATCGAATGGCGAAGGCCACAAACCGTTTAGAGCAAGGGGAGCGGATATAAATGCGGAAATGAATGTGAAACTACAACTCTACTCCCTTATTTTGGAGTGTTTCTGAGCACAAACTGTTAGGAAACCGGCCAAAGGCATACTATTCCGAAGTAAAACATCGAGCTACGTCGAATGGCGAACGTCACAAACCGTTTAGAGCAAGTGGAGCGGATATAAATGCAGAAATGCATGTAAAATTCCACTCCTTCTCCGTAATTTTGGAGTGTTTCTGCGCAGAAACTAACAGGAAACCGGCCAAAGGCATACTATTCCGTCGTAAAACATCGAGCTACATCGAATGGCGAAGGTAACAAACCGTTTAGATCAAAGTGGAGCGGATATAAATGCGGAAATGCATGTAAAATTTCAACTCTACTCTTTTATTTTGAAGTGTTTCCGCTCACAAACTGTTAGGAAACCGGCCAAAGGCATACTATTCCGACGTAAAACATCGAGTTACACCGAATGGCGAAGGTCCCAAACCGTTTAGAGTAAGTGAAGCGGATATAAATGCGGAAATGCATGTAAAATTGCAACTCTACTCTCTTATTTTGGAATGTTTCTGCTCACAAACTGTTAGGAAACCGGCCAAAGGCATACTATTCCGTCGTAAAACATCGAGCTACGTCGAATGGCGAACGTCACAAACCGTTTAGAGCAAGTAGAGCGGATATAAATGCAGAAATGCATGTAAAATTCCTCTCCTTTTCCGTAATTTTGGAGAGTTTCTGCGCAGAAACTAACAGGAAACCGGCCAAAGGCATACTATTCCTTCGTAAAGCATCGAGTTACATCGAATGGTGAAGGTCCCAAACCATTTAAAGCAAGAGGATCGGATATAAATATGGATATCCTTGTAAAATTACAACTCTACTCTTTTATTTTGGAGTGCTTCTGCTCACAAACTGTTAGGAAACCGGCCAAAGGCATACTATTCCGACGTAAAACATCGAGCTACGTCGAATGGCGAACGTCACAAACCGTTTAGAGCAAGTAGAGCGGATATAAATGCAGAAATGCATGTAAAATTCCACTCCTTTTCCGTAATTTTGGAGTGTTTCTGCGCAGAAACTAACAGGAAACCGGCCAAAGGCATACTATTCCTTCGTAAAGCATCGAGTTACATCGAATGGTGAAGGTCCCAAACCATTTAAAGCAAGCGGATCGGATGTAAATATGGATATCCTTGTAAAATTACAACTCTACTCTTTTATTTTGGAGTGCTTCTGCTCACAAACTGTTAGGAAACCGGCCAAAGGCATACTATTCCTTCGTAAAACATCGAGTTACATCGAATGGAGAAGGTCCCAAACCATTTAGGGTAACTGAAGCGGATATAAATGCGGAAATGCATGTGAAATTGCAACTCTACTCTCTTATTTTGGAATGTTTCTACGTACAAACTGTTAGAAAACCGGTCAAACGCATACTATTCCTTCGTAAATCATTGAGCTTCATCGAATGGCGAAGGCCACAAACCGTTTAGAGCAAGTGGAGCGGATATAAATGCGGAAATGCATGTAAAATTGCAACTCTACTCTCTTGTTTTGGAATGTTTCTGCGCACAAACTGTTAGGAAACCGGCCAAAGGCATACTATTCCGACGTAAAACATTGAGCTACATCGAATGGCGAAGGCCACAAACCGTTTAGAGCAAGGGGAGCGGATATAAATGCGGAAATGAATGTGAAACTACAACTCTACTCCCTTATTTTGGAGTGTTTCTGAGCACAAACTGTTAGGAAACCGGCCAAAGGCATACTATTCCGAAGTAAAACATCGAGCTACGTCGAATGGCGAACGTCACAAACCGTTTAGAGCAAGTGGAGCGGATATAAATGCAGAAATGCATGTAAAATTACACTCCTTCTCCGTAATTTTGGAGTGTTTCTGCGCAGAAACTAACAGGAAACCGGCCAAAGGCATACTATTCCTTCGTAAAACATCGAGCTACATCGAATGGCGAAGGTAACAAACCGTTTAGATCAAAGTGGAGCGGATATAAATGCGGAAATGCATGTAAAATTTCAACTCTACTCTTTTATTTTGAAGTGTTTCCGCTCACAAACTGTTAGGAAACCGGCCAAAGGCATACTATTCCGACGTAAAACATCGAGTTACACCGAATGGCGAAGGTCCCAAACCGTTTAGAGTAAGTGAAGCGGATATAAATGCGGAAATGCATGTAAAATTGCAACTCTACTCTCTTATTTTGGAATGTTTCTGCTCACAAACTGTTAGGAAACCGGCCAAAGGCATATTATTCCGTCGTAAAACATCGAGCTACGTCGAATGGCGAACGTCACAAACCGTTTAGAGCAAGTAGAGCGGATATAAATGCAGAAATGCATGTAAAATTCCTCTCCTTTTCCGTAATTTTGGAGTGTTTCTGCGCAGAAACTAACAGGAAACCGGCCAAAGGCATACTATTCCTTCGTAAAGCATCGAGTTACATCGAATGGTGAAGGTCCCAAACCATTTAAAGCAAGCGGATCGGATATAAATATGGATATCTTTGTAAAATTACAACTCTACTCTTTTATTTTGGAGTGCTTCTGCTCACAAACTGTTAGGAAACCGGCCAAAGGCATACTATTCCTTCGTAAAACATCGAGTTACATCGAATGGAGAAGGTCCCAAACCATTTAGGGTAACTGAAGCGGATATAAATGCGGAAATGCATGTAAAATTGCAACTCTACTCTCTTATTTTGGAATGTTTCTGCGTACAAACTGTTAGAAAACCGGTCAAACGCATACTATTCCTGCGTAAAGCATCGAATTACATCGAATGGTGAAGGTCCCAAACCATTTAAAGCAAGTGGAGCGGATATAAATGCGGAAATGCATGTAAAATTACAACTCTACTCTTTTATTTTGGAGTGTTTCTGAGCACAAACTGTTAGGAAACCGGCCAAAGGCATACTATTCCGACGTAAAACATCGAGCTACGTTGAATGGCGAACGTCACAAACCGTTTAGATCAAGTAGAGCGGATATAAATGCAGAAATGCATGTAAAATTCCACTCCTTTTCCTTAATTTTGGAGTGTTTCTGCGCAGAAACTAACAGGAAACCGGCCAAAGGCATACTATTCCTTCGTAAAGCATCGAGTTACATCGAATGGTGAAGGTCCCAAACCATTTAAAGCAAGCGAATCGGATATATATATGGATATCCTTGTAAAATTAC
Organism: Mimumesa dahlbomi; assembly: GCA_917499265.3. Taxonomy (NCBI): domain Eukaryota; kingdom Metazoa; phylum Arthropoda; class Insecta; order Hymenoptera; family Crabronidae; genus Mimumesa; species Mimumesa dahlbomi. The sequence goes on along the minus strand of OU824120.1, from coordinate 150,355 downwards.
AACTCTACTCTTTTATTTTGGAGTGCTTCTGCTCACAAACTGTTAGGAAACCGGCCAAAGGCATACTATTCCTTCGTAAAACATCGAGTTACACCGAATGGCGAAGGTCTCAAACCGTTTAGAGCAAGTGGAGCGGATATAAATATGGAAATCCTTGTAAAATTACAACTCTACTCTTTTATTTTGGAGTGCTTCTGCTCACAAACTGTTAGGAAACCGGCCAAAGGCATACTATTCCTTCGTAAAACATCGAGTTACTTCGAATGGAGAAGGTCCCAAACCATTTAGGGTAACTGAAGCGGATATAAATGCGGAAATGCATGTAAAATTGCAACTCTACTCTCTTATTTTGGAATGTTTCTACGTACAAACTGTTAGAAAACCGGTCAAACGCATACTATTCCTTCGTAAAGCATCGAGTTACATCGAATGGTGAAGGTCCCAAACCATTTAAAGCAAGTGTAGCGGATATAAATGCGGAAATGCATGTAAAATTACAACTCTACTCTTTTATTTTGGAGTGTTTCTGAGCACAAACTGTTAGGAAACCGGCCAAAGGCATACTATTCCGACGTAAAACATCGAGCTACGTCGAATGGCGAACGTCACAAACCGTTTAGAGCAAGTAGAGCGGATATAAATGCAGAAAAGCATGTAAAATTCCACTCCTTTTCCGTAATTTTGGAGTGCTTCTGCTCACAAACTGTTAGGAAACCGGCCAAAGGCATACTATTCCTTCGTAAAACATCGAGTTACTTCGAATGGAGAAGGTCCCAAACCATTTAGGGTAACTGAAGCGGATATAAATGCGGAAATGCATGTAAAATTGCAACTCTACTCTCTTATTTTGGAATGTTTCTACGTACAAACTGTTAGAAAACCGGTCAAACGCATACTATTCCTTCGTAAAGCATCGAGTTACATCGAATGGTGAAGGTCCCAAACCATTTAAAGCAAGTGGAGCGGATATAAATGCGGAAATGCATGTAAAATTACAACTCTACTCTTTTATTTTGGAATGTTTCTGCGCACAAACTGTTAGGAAACCGGCCAAACGCATACTATTCCTTCGTAAAACATTGAGCTTCATCGAATGACGAAGGCCACAAACCGTTTAGAGCAAGGGGAGCGGATATAAATGCGGAAATGAATGTAAAACTACAACTCTACTCCCTTATTTTGGAGTGTTTCTGAGCACAAACTGTTAGGAAACCGGCCAAAGGCATACTATTCCGACGTAAAACATCGAGCTACGTCGAATGGCGAACGTCACAAACCGTTTAGATCAAGTAGAGCGGATATAAATGCAGAAATGCATGTAAAATTCCACTCCTTCTCCGTAATTTTGGAGTGTTTCTGCGCAGAAACTAACAGGAAACCGGCCAAAGGCATACTATTCCTTCGTAAAGCATCGAGTTACATCGAATGGTGAAGGTCCCAAACCATTTAAAGCAAGCGAATCGGATATATATATGGATATCCTTGTAAAATTACAACTCTACTCTTTTATTTTGGAGTGCTTCTGCTCACAAACTGTTAGGAAACCGGCCAAAGGCATACTATTCCTTCGTAAAACATCGAGTTACACCGAATGGCGAAGGTCTCAAACCGTTTAGAGCAAGTGGAGCGGATATAAATATGGAAATCCTTGTAAAATTACAACTCTACTCTTTTATTTTGGAGTGCTTCTGCTCACAAACTGTTAGGAAACCGGCCAAAGGCATACTATTCCTTCGTAAAACATCGAGTTACTTCGAATGGAGAAGGTCCCAAACCATTTAGGGTAACTGAAGCGGATATAAATGCGGAAATGCATGTAAAATTGCAACTCTACTCTCTTATTTTGGAATGTTTCTACGTACAAACTGTTAGAAAACCGGTCAAACGCATACTATTCCTTCGTAAAGCATCGAGTTACATCGAATGGTGAAGGTCCCAAACCATTTAAAGCAAGTGGAGCGGATATAAATGCGGAAATGCATGTAAAATTACAACTCTACTCTTTTATTTTGGAGTGTTTCTGAGCACAAACTGTTAGGAAACCGGCCAAAGGCATACTATTCCGACGTAAAACATCGAGCTACGTCGAATGGCGAACGTCACAAACCGTTTAGAGCAAGTAGAGCGGATATAAATGCAGAAAAGCATGTAAAATTCCACTCCTTTTCCGTAATTTTGGAGTGCTTCTGCTCACAAACTGTTAGGAAACCGGCCAAAGGCATACTATTCCTTCGTAAAACATCGAGTTACTTCGAATGGAGAAGGTCCCAAACCATTTAGGGTAACTGAAGCGGATATAAATGCGGAAATGCATGTAAAATTGCAACTCTACTCTCTTATTTTGGAATGTTTCTACGTACAAACTGTTAGAAAACCGGTCAAACGCATACTATTCCTTCGTAAAGCATCGAGTTACATCGAATGGTGAAGGTCCCAAACCATTTAAAGCAAGTGGAGCGGATATAAATGCGGAAATGCATGTAAAATTACAACTCTACTCTTTTATTTTGGAATGTTTCTGCGCACAAACTGTTAGGAAACCGGCCAAACGCATACTATTCCTTCGTAAAACATTGAGCTTCATCGAATGACGAAGGCCACAAACCGTTTAGAGCAAGGGGAGCGGATATAAATGCGGAAATGAATGTAAAACTACAACTCTACTCCCTTATTTTGGAGTGTTTCTGAGCACAAACTGTTAGGAAACCGGCCAAAGGCATACTATTCCGGCGTAAAACATCGAGCTACGTCGAATGGCGAACGTCACAAACCGTTTAGAGCAAGTAGAGCGGATATAAATGCAGAAATGCATGTAAAATTCCACTCCTTTTCCGTAATTTTGTAGTGTTTCTGCGCAGAAACTAACAGGAAACCGGCCAAAGGCATACTATTCCTTCGTAAAGCATCGAGTTACATCGAATGGTGAAGGTCCCAAACCATTTAAAGCAAGCGGATCGGATATAAATATGGATATCCTTGTAAAATTACAACTCTACTCTTTTATTTTGGAGTGCTTCTGCTCACAAACTGTTAGGAAACCGGCCAAAGGCATACTATTCCTTCGTAAAACATCGAGTTACATCGAATGGAGAAGGTCCCAAACTATTTAGGGTAACTGAAGCGGATATAAATGCGGAAATGCATGTAAAATTGCAACTCTACTCTCTTATTTTGGAATGTTTCTGCGCACAAACTGTTAGGAAACCGGCCAAAGGCATACTATTCCGACGTAAAACATTGAGCTACATCGAATGGCGAAGGCCACAAACCGTTTAGAGCAAGGGGAGCGGATATAAATGCGGAAATGAATGTAAAATTCCACTCCTTCTCCGTAATTTTGGAGTGTTTCTGCGCAGAAACTAACAGGAAACCGGCCAAAGGCATACTATTCCTTCGTAAAACATCGAGCTACATCGAATGGCGAAGGTAACAAACCGTTTAGATCAAAGTGGAGCGGATATAAATGCGGAAATGCATGTAAAATTTCAACTCTACTCTTTTATTTTGAAGTGTTTCCGCTCACAAACTGTTAGGAAACCGGCCAAAGGCATACTATTCCGACGTAAAACATCGAGTTACACCGAATGGCGAAGGTCCCAAACCGTTTAGAGTAAGTGAAGCGGATATAAATGCGGAAATGCATGTAAAATTGCAACTCTACTCTCTTATTTTGGAATGTTTCTGCTCACAAACTGTTAGGAAACCGGCCAAAGGCATATTATTCCGTCGTAAAACATCGAGCTACGTCGAATGGCGAACGTCACAAACCGTTTAGAGCAAGTAGAGCGGATATAAATGCAGAAATGCATGTAAAATTCCTCTCCTTTTCCGTAATTTTGGAGAGTTTCTGCGCAGAAACTAACAGGAAACCGGCCAAAGGCATACTATTCCTTCGTAAAGCATCGAGTTACATCGAATGGTGAAGGTCCCAAACCATTTAAAGCAAGCGGATCGGATATAAATATGGATATCCTTGTAAAATTACAACTCTACTCTTTTATTTTGGAGTGCTTCTGCTCACAAACTGTTAGGAAACCGGCCAAAGGCATACTATTCCGACGTAAAACATCGAGCTACGTCGAATGGCGAACGTCACAAACCGTTTAGAGCAAGTAGAGCGGATATAAATGCAGAAATGCATGTAAAATTCCACTCCTTTTCCGTAATTTTGGAGTGTTTCTGCGCAGAAACTAACAGGAAACCGGCCAAAGGCATACTATTCCTTCGTAAAGCATCGAGTTACATCGAATGGTGAAGGTCCCAAACCATTTAAAGCAAGCGGATCGGATGTAAATATGGATATCCTTGTAAAATTACAACTCTACTCTTTTATTTTGGAGTGCTTCTGCTCACAAACTGTTAGGAAACCGGCCAAAGGCATACTATTCCTTCGTAAAACATCGAGTTACATCGAATGGAGAAGGTCCCAAACCATTTAGGGTAACTGAAGCGGATATAAATGCGGAAATGCATGTAAAATTGCAACTCTACTCTCTTATTTTGGAATGTTTCTACGTACAAACTGTTAGAAAACCGGTCAAACGCATACTATTCCTTCGTAAATCATTGAGCTTCATCGAATGGCGAAGGCCACAAACCGTTTAGAGCAAGTGGAGCGGATATAAATGCGGAAATGCATGTAAAATTGCAACTCTACTCTCTTGTTTTGGAATGTTTCTGCGCACAAACTGTTAGGAAACCGGCCAAAGGCATACTATTCCGACGTAAAACATTGAGCTACATCGAATGGCGAAGGCCACAAACCGTTTAGAGCAAGGGGAGCGGATATAAATGCGGAAATGAATGTGAAACTACAACTCTACTCCCTTATTTTGGAGTGTTTCTGAGCACAAACTGTTAGGAAACCGGCCAAAGGCATACTATTCCGAAGTAAAACATCGAGCTACGTCGAATGGCGAACGTCACAAACCGTTTAGAGCAAGTGGAGCGGATATAAATGCAGAAATGCATGTAAAATTCCACTCCTTCTCCGTAATTTTGGAGTGTTTCTGCGCAGAAACTAACAGGAAACCGGCCAAAGGCATACTATTCCTTCGTAAAACATCGAGCTACATCGAATGGCGAAGGTAACAAACCGTTTAGATCAAAGTGGAGCGGATATAAATGCGGAAATGCATGTAAAATTTCAACTCTACTCTTTTATTTTGAAGTGTTTCCGCTCACAAACTGTTAGGAAACCGGCCAAAGGCATACTATTCCGACGTAAAACATCGAGTTACACCGAATGGCGAAGGTCCCAAACCGTTTAGAGTAAGTGAAGCGGATATAAATGCGGAAATGCATGTAAAATTGCAACTCTACTCTCTTATTTTGGAATGTTTCTGCTCACAAACTGTTAGGAAACCGGCCAAAGGCATATTATTCCGTCGTAAAACATCGAGCTACGTCGAATGGCGAACGTCACAAACCGTTTAGAGCAAGTAGAGCGGATATAAATGCAGAAATGCATGTAAAATTCCTCTCCTTTTCCGTAATTTTGGAGTGTTTCTGCGCAGAAACTAACAGGAAACCGGCCAAAGGCATACTATTCCTTCGTAAAGCATCGAGTTACATCGAATGGTGAAGGTCCCAAACCATTTAAAGCAAGCGGATCGGATATAAATATGGATATCTTTGTAAAATTACAACTCTACTCTTTTATTTTGGAGTGCTTCTGCTCACAAACTGTTAGGAAACCGGCCAAAGGCATACTATTCCTTCGTAAAACATCGAGTTACATCGAATGGAGAAGGTCCCAAACCATTTAGGGTAACTGAAGCGGATATAAATGCGGAAATGCATGTAAAATTGCAACTCTACTCTCTTATTTTGGAATGTTTCTGCGTACAAACTGTTAGAAAACCGGTCAAACGCATACTATTCCTGCGTAAAGCATCGAATTACATCGAATGGAGAAGGTCCCAAACCATTTAGGGTAACTGAAGCGGATATAAATGCGGAAATGCATGTAAAATTGCAACTCTACTCTCTTATTTTGGAATGTTTCTACGTACAAACTGTTAGAAAACCGGTCAAACGCATACTATTCCTTCGTAAAGCATCGAGTTACATCGAATGGTGAAGGTCCCAAACCATTTAAAGCAAGTGGAGCGGATATAAATGCGGAAATGCATGTAAAATTACAACTCTACTCTTTTATTTTGGAGTGTTTCTGAGCACAAACTGTTAGGAAACCGGCCAAAGGCATACTATTCCGACGTAAAACATCGAGCTACGTCGAATGGCGAACGTCACAAACCGTTTAGAGCAAGTAGAGCGGATATAAATGCAGAAAAGCATGTAAAATTCCACTCCTTTTCCGTAATTTTGGAGTGTTTCTGCGCAGAAACTAACAGGAAACCGGCCAAAGGCATACTATTCCTTCGTAAAGCATCGAGTTACATCGAATGGTGAAGGTCCCAAACCATTTAAAGCAAGCGAATCGGATATATATATGGATATCCTTGTAAAATTACAACTCTACTCTTTTATTTTGGAGTGCTTCTGCTCACAAACTGTTAGGAAACCGGCCAAAGGCATACTATTCCTTCGTAAAACATCGAGTTACACCGAATGGCGAAGGTCTCAAACCGTTTAGAGCAAGTGGAGCGGATATAAATATGGAAATCCTTGTAAAATTACAACTCTACTCTTTTATTTTGGAGTGCTTCTGCTCACAAACTGTTAGGAAACCGGCCAAAGGCATACTATTCCTTCGTAAAACATCGAGTTACTTCGAATGGAGAAGGTCCCAAACCATTTAGGGTAACTGAAGCGGATATAAATGCGGAAATGCATGTAAAATTGCAACTCTACTCTCTTATTTTGGAATGTTTCTACGTACAAACTGTTAGAAAACCGGTCAAACGCATACTATTCCTTCGTAAAGCATCGAGTTACATCGAATGGTGAAGGTCCCAAACCATTTAAAGCAAGTGGAGCGGATATAAATGCGGAAATGCATGTAAAATTACAACTCTACTCTTTTATTTTGGAGTGTTTCTGAGCACAAACTGTTAGGAAACCGGCCAAAGGCATACTATTCCGACGTAAAACATCGAGCTACGTCGAATGGCGAACGTCACAAACCGTTTAGAGCAAGTAGAGCGGATATAAATGCAGAAAAGCATGTAAAATTCCACTCCTTTTCCGTAATTTTGGAGTGCTTCTGCTCACAAACTGTTAGGAAACCGGCCAAAGGCATACTATTCCTTCGTAAAACATCGAGTTACTTCGAATGGAGAAGGTCCCAAACCATTTAGGGTAACTGAAGCGGATATAAATGCGGAAATGCATGTAAAATTGCAACTCTACTCTCTTATTTTGGAATGTTTCTACGTACAAACTGTTAGAAAACCGGTCAAACGCATACTATTCCTTCGTAAAGCATCGAGTTACATCGAATGGTGAAGGTCCCAAACCATTTAAAGCAAGTGGAGCGGATATAAATGCGGAAATGCATGTAAAATTACAACTCTACTCTTTTATTTTGGAATGTTTCTGCGCACAAACTGTTAGGAAACCGGCCAAACGCATTCTATTCCTTCGTAAAACATTGAGCTTCATCGAATGACGAAGGCCACAAACCGTTTAGAGCAAGGGGAGCGGATATAAATGCGGAAATGAATGTAAAACTACAACTCTACTCCCTTATTTTGGAGTGTTTCTGAGCACAAACTGTTAGGAAACCGGCCAAAGGCATACTATTCCGGCGTAAAACATCGAGCTACGTCGAATGGCGAACGTCACAAACCGTTTAGAGCAAGTAGAGCGGATATAAATGCAGAAATGCATGTAAAATTCCACTCCTTTTCCGTAATTTTGTAGTGTTTCTGCGCAGAAACTAACAGGAAACCGGCCAAAGGCATACTATTCCTTCGTAAAGCATCGAGTTACATCGAATGGTGAAGGTCCCAAACCATTTAAAGCAAGCGGATCGGATATAAATATGGATATCCTTGTAAAATTACAACTCTACTCTTTTATTTTGGAGTGCTTCTGCTCACAAACTGTTAGGAAACCGGCCAAAGGCATACTATTCCTTCGTAAAACATCGAGTTACATCGAATGGAGAAGGTCCCAAACTATTTAGGGTAACTGAAGCGGATATAAATGCGGAAATGCATGTAAAATTGCAACTCTACTCTCTTATTTTGGAATGTTTCTGCGCACAAACTGTTAGGAAACCGGCCAAAGGCATACTATTCCGACGTAAAACATTGAGCTACATCGAATGGCGAAGGCCACAAACCGTTTAGAGCAAGGGGAGCGGATATAAATGCGGAAATGAATGTGAAACTACAACTCTACTCCCTTATTTTGGAGTGTTTCTGAGCACAAACTGTTAGGAAACCGGCCAAAGGCATACTATTCCGAAGTAAAACATCGAGCTACGTCGAATGGCGAACGTCACAAACCGTTTAGAGCAAGTGGAGCGGATATAAATGCAGAAATGCATGTAAAATTCCACTCCTTCTCCGTAATTTTGGAGTGTTTCTGCGCAGAAACTAACAGGAAACCGGCCAAAGGCATACTATTCCTTCGTAAAACATCGAGCTACATCGAATGGCGAAGGTAACAAACCGTTTAGATCAAAGTGGAGCGGATATAAATGCGGAAATGCATGTAAAATTTCAACTCTACTCTTTTATTTTGAAGTGTTTCCGCTCACAAACTGTTAGGAAACCGGCCAAAGGCATACTATTCCGACGTAAAACATCGAGTTACACCGAATGGCGAAGGTCCCAAACCGTTTAGAGTAAGTGAAGCGGATATAAATGCGGAAATGCATGTAAAATTGCAACTCTACTCTCTTATTTTGGAATGTTTCTGCTCACAAACTGTTAGGAAACCGGCCAAAGGCATATTATTCCGTCGTAAAACATCGAGCTACGTCGAATGGCGAACGTCACAAACCGTTTAGAGCAAGTAGAGCGGATATAAATGCAGAAATGCATGTAAAATTCCTCTCCTTTTCCGTAATTTTGGAGAGTTTCTGCGCAGAAACTAACAGGAAACCGGCCAAAGGCATACTATTCCTTCGTAAAGCATCGAGTTACATCGAATGGTGAAGGTCCCAAACCATTTAAAGCAAGCGGATCGGATATAAATATGGATATCCTTGTAAAATTACAACTCTACTCTTTTATTTTGGAGTGCTTCTGCTCACAAACTGTTAGGAAACCGGCCAAAGGCATACTATTCCGACGTAAAACATCGAGCTACGTCGAATGGCGAACGTCACAAACCGTTTAGAGCAAGTAGAGCGGATATAAATGCAGAAATGCATGTAAAATTCCACTCCTTTTCCGTAATTTTGGAGTGTTTCTGCGCAGAAACTAACAGGAAACCGGCCAAAGGCATACTATTCCTTCGTAAAACATCGAGTTACATCGAATGGAGAAGGTCCCAAACCATTTAGGGTAACTGAAGCGGATATAAATGCGGAAATGCATGTAAAATTGCAACTCTACTCTCTTATTTTGGAATGTTTCTACGTACAAACTGTTAGAAAACCGGTCAAACGCATACTATACCTTCGTAAATCATTGAGCTTCATCGAATGGCGAAGGCCACAAACCGTTTAGAGCAAGTGGAGCGGATATAAATGCGGAAATGCATGTAAAATTGCAACTCTACTCTCTTGTTTTGGAATGTTTCTGCGCACAAACTGTTAGGAAACCGGCCAAAGGCATACTATTCCGACGTAAAACATTGAGCTACATCGAATGGCGAAGGCCACAAACCGTTTAGAGCAAGGGGAGCGGATATAAATGCGGAAATGAATGTGAAACTACAACTCTACTCCCTTATTTTGGAGTGTTTCTGAGCACAAACTGTTAGGAAACCGGCCAAAGGCATACTATTCCGAAGTAAAACATCGAGCTACGTCGAATGGCGAACGTCACAAACCGTTTAGAGCAAGTGGAGCGGATATAAATGCAGAAATGCATGTAAAATTTCAACTCTACTCTTTTATTTTGAAGTGTTTCCGCTCACAAACTGTTAGGAAACCGGCCAAAGGCATACTATTCCGACGTAAAACATCGAGTTACACCGAATGGCGAAGGTCCCAAACCGTTTAGAGTAAGTGAAGCGGATATAAATGCGGAAATGCATGTAAAATTGCAACTCTACTCTCTTATTTTGGAATGTTTCTGCTCACAAACTGTTAGGAAACCGGCCAAAGGCATATTATTCCGTCGTAAAACATCGAGCTACGTCGAATGGCGAACGTCACAAACCGTTTAGAGCAAGTAGAGCGGATATAAATGCAGAAATGCATGTAAAATTCCTCTCCTTTTCCGTAATTTTGGAGTGTTTCTGCGCAGAAACTAACAGGAAACCGGCCAAAGGCATACTATTCCGACGTAAAACATCGAGTTACACCGAATGGCGAAGGTCCCAAACCGTTTAGAGTAAGTGAAGCGGATATAAATGCGGAAATGCATGTAAAATTGCAACTCTACTCTCTTATTTTGGAATGTTTCTGCTCACAAACTGTTAGGAAACCGGCCAAAGGCATATTATTCCGTCGTAAAACATCGAGCTACGTCGAATGGCGAACGTCACAAACCGTTTAGAGCAAGTAGAGCGGATATAAATGCAGAAATGCATGTAAAATTCCTCTCCTTTTCCGTAATTTTGGAGTGTTTCTGCGCAGAAACTAACAGGAAACCGGCCAAAGGCATACTATTCCTTCGTAAAGCATCGAGTTACATCGAATGGTGAAGGTCCCAAACCATTTAAAGCAAGCGGATCGGATATAAATATGGATATCTTTGTAAAATTACAACTCTACTCTTTTATTTTGGAGTGCTTCTGCTCACAAACTGTTAGGAAACCGGCCAAAGGCATACTATTCCGACGTAAAACATCGAGCTACGTCGAATGGCGAACGTCACAAACCGTTTAGAGCAAGTAGAGCGGATATAAATGCAGAAATGCATGTAAAATTCCACTCCTTTTCCGTAATTTTGGAGTGTTTCTGCGCAGAAACTAACAGGAAACCGGCCAAAGGCATACTATTCCTTCGTAAAGCATCGAGTTACATCGAATGGTGAAGGTCCCAAACCATTTAAAGCAAGCGGATCGGATGTAAATATGGATATCCTTGTAAAATTACAACTCTACTCTTTTATTTTGGAGTGCTTCTGCTCACAAACTGTTAGGAAACCGGCCAAAGGCATACTATTCCTTCGTAAAACATCGAGTTACATCGAATGGAGAAGGTCCCAAACCATTTAGGGTAACTGAAGCGGATATAAATGCGGAAATGCATGTAAAATTGCAACTCTACTCTCTTATTTTGGAATGTTTCTACGTACAAACTGTTAGAAAACCGGTCAAACGCATACTATTCCTTCGTAAATCATTGAGCTTCATCGAATGGCGAAGGCCACAAACCGTTTAGAGCAAGTGGAGCGGATATAAATGCGTAAATGCATGTAAAATTGCAACTCTACTCTCTTGTTTTGGAGTGTTTCTGAGCACAAACTGTTAGGAAACCGGCCAAAGGCATACTATTCCGAAGTAAAACATCGAGCTACGTCGAATGGCGAACGTCACAAACCGTTTAGAGCAAGTGGAGCGGATATAAATGCAGAAATGCATGTAAAATTCCACTCCTTCTCCGTAATTTTGGAGTGTTTCTGCGCAGAAACTAACAGGAAACCGGCCAAAGGCATACTATTCCTTCGTAAAACATCGAGCTACATCGAATGGTGATGGTCCCAAACCATTTAGAGCAAGTGGAACGGATATAAATATGGAAATCCTTGTAAAATTACAACTATACTCTCTTATATCACAGTCTTTCTTCGCACAAATTCTTAGAAAACCGGCCAAACATATACTATACCTTCGTAAAACAACGAGCTACACCGAATGGCGATTGTAACAAACCGTTTAGAGCAAGTGGAGCGGATATAAATGCGGAAATGCATGTAAAATTACAACTCTACTCTTTTATTTTGGAGTGTTTCTGATCACAAACTGTTAGGAAACCGGCCAAAGGCATACTATTCCTTCGTAAAACGTCGAGTTACATCGAATGGCGAAGGTTTCAAACCGTTTAGAGCAAGTGGAGCGGATATAAATATGGAAATCCTTGTAAAATTACAACTCTACTCTTTTATTTTGGAGTGCTTCTGCTCACAAACTGTTAGGAAACCGGCCAAAGGCATACTATTCCTTCGTAAAACATCGAGTTACTTCGAATGGAGAAGGTCCCAAACCATTTAGGGTAACTGAAGCGGATATAAATGCGGAAATGCATGTAAAATTGCAACTCTACTCTCTTATTTTGGAATGTTTCTACGTACAAACTGTTAGAAAACCGGTCAAACGCATACTATTCCTTCGTAAAGCATCGAGTTACATCGAATGGTGAAGGTCCCAAACCATTTAAAGCAAGTGGAGCGGATATAAATGCGGAAATGCATGTAAAATTACAACTCTACTCTTTTATTTCGGAGTGTTTCTGATCACAAACTGTTAGGAAACCGGCCAAAGGCATACTATTCCTTCGTAAAACGTCGAGTTACATCGAATGGCGAAGGTCTCAAACCGTTTAGAGCAAGTGGAGCGGATATAAATATGGAAATCCTTGTAAAATTACAACTCTACTCTTTTATTTTGGAGTGCTTCTGCTCACAAACTGTTAGGAAACCGGCCAAAGGCATACTATTCCTTCGTAAAACATCGAGTTACTTCGAATGGAGAAGGTCCCAAACCATTTAGGGTAACTGAAGCGGATATAAATGCGGAAATGCATGTAAAATTGCAACTCTACTCTCTTATTTTGGAATGTTTCTACGTACAAACTGTTAGAAAACCGGTCAAACGCATACTATTCCTTCGTAAAGCATCGAGTTACATCGAATGGTGAAGGTCCCAAACCATTTAAAGCAAGTGGAGCGGATATAAATGCGGAAATGCATGTAAAATTACAACTCTACTCTTTTATTTTGGAGTGTTTCTGAGCACAAACTGTTAGGAAACCGGCCAAAGGCATACTATTCCGACGTAAAACATCGAGCTACGTCGAATGGCGAACGTCACAAACCGTTTAGAGCAAGTAGAGCGGATATAAATGCAGAAAAGCATGTAAAATTCCACTCCTTTTCCGTAATTTTGGAGTGTTTCTGCTCACAAACTGTTAGGAAACCGGCCAAAGGCATACTATTCCTTCGTAAAACATCGAGTTACTTCGAATGGAGAAGGTCCCAAACCATTTAGGGTAACTGAAGCGGATATAAATGCGGAAATGCATGTAAAATTGCAACTCTACTCTCTTATTTTGGAATGTTTCTACGTACAAACTGTTAGAAAACCGGTCAAACGCATACTATTCCTTCGTAAAGCATCGAGTTACATCGAATGGTGAAGGTCCCAAACCATTTAAAGCAAGTGGAGCGGATATAAATGCGGAAATGCATGTAAAATTACAACTCTACTCTTTTATTTTGGAGTGTTTCTGCGCACAAACTGTTAGGAAACCGGCCAAACGCATACTATTCCTTCGTAAAACATTGAGCTTCATCGAATGACGAAGGCCACAAACCGTTTAGAGCAAGGGGAGCGGATATAAATGCGGAAATGAATGTAAAACTACAACTCTACTCCCTTATTTTGGAGTGTTTCTGAGCACAAACTGTTAGGAAACCGGCCAAAGGCATACTATTCCGGCGTAAAACATCGAGCTACGTCGAATGGCGAACGTCACAAACCGTTTAGAGCAAGTAGAGCGGATATAAATGCAGAAATGCATGTAAAATTCCACTCCTTTTCCGTAATTTTGTAGTGTTTCTGCGCAGAAACTAACAGGAAACCGGCCAAAGGCATACTATTCCTTCGTAAAGCATCGAGTTACATCGAATGGTGAAGGTCCCAAACCATTTAAAGCAAGCGGATCGGATATAAATATGGATATCCTTGTAAAATTACAACTCTACTCTTTTATTTTGGAGTGCTTCTGCTCACAAACTGTTAGGAAACCGGCCAAAGGCATACTATTCCTTCGTAAAACATCGAGTTACATCGAATGGAGAAGGTCCCAAACCATTTAGGGTAACTGAAGCGGATATAAATGCGGAAATGCATGTAAAATTGCAACTCTACTCTCTTATTTTGGAATGTTTCTGCGCACAAACTGTTAGGAAACCGGCCAAAGGCATACTATTCCGACGTAAAACATTGAGCTACATCGAATGGCGAAGGCCACAAACCGTTTAGAGCAAGGGGAGCGGATATAAATGCGGAAATGAATGTGAAACTACAACTCTACTCCCTTATTTTGGAGTGTTTCTGAGCACAAACTGTTAGGAAACCGGCCAAAGGCATACTATTCCGAAGTAAAACATCGAGCTACGTCGAATGGCGAACGTCACAAACCGTTTAGAGCAAGTGGAGCGGATATAAATGCAGAAATGCATGTAAAATTCCACTCCTTCTCCGTAATTTTGGAGTGTTTCTGCGCAGAAACTAACAGGAAACCGGCCAAAGGCATACTATTCCTTCGTAAAACATCGAGCTACATCGAATGGCGAAGGTCCCAAACCATTTAAAGCAAGCGGATCGGATGTAAATATGGATATCCTTGTAAAATTACAACTCTACTCTTTTATTTTGGAGTGCTTCTGCTCACAAACTGTTAGGAAACCGGCCAAAGGCATACTATTCCTTCGTAAAACATCGAGTTACATCGAATGGAGAAGGTCCCAAACCATTTAGGGTAACTGAAGCGGATATAAATGCGGAAATGCATGTAAAATTGCAACTCTACTCTCTTATTTTGGAATGTTTCTACGTACAAACTGTTAGAAAACCGGTCAAACGCATACTATTCCTTCGTAAATCATTGAGCTTCATCGAATGGCGAAGGCCACAAACCGTTTAGAGCAAGTGGAGCGGATATAAATGCGGAAATGCATGTAAAATTGCAACTCTACTCTCTTGTTTTGGAATGTTTCTGCGCACAAACTGTTAGGAAACCGGCCAAAGGCATACTATTCCGACGTAAAACATTGAGCTACATCGAATGGCGAAGGCCACAAACCGTTTAGAGCAAGGGGAGCGGATATAAATGCGGAAATGAATGTGAAACTACAACTCTACTCCCTTATTTTGGAGTGTTTCTGAGCACAAACTGTTAGGAAACCGGCCAAAGGCATACTATTCCGAAGTAAAACATCGAGCTACGTCGAATGGCGAACGTCACAAACCGTTTAGAGCAAGTGGAGCGGATATAAATGCAGAAATGCATGTAAAATTCCACTCCTTCTCCGTAATTTTGGAGTGTTTCTGCGCAGAAACTAACAGGAAACCGGCCAAAGGCATACTATTCCTTCGTAAAACATCGAGCTACATCGAATGGCGAAGGTAACAAACCGTTTAGATCAAAGTGGAGCGGATATAAATGCGGAAATGCATGTAAAATTTCAACTCTACTCTTTTATTTTGAAGTGTTTCCGCTCACAAACTGTTAGGAAACCGGCCAAAGGCATACTATTCCGACGTAAAACATCGAGTTACACCGAATGGCGAAGGTCCCAAACCGTTTAGAGTAAGTGAAGCGGATATAAATGCGGAAATGCATGTAAAATTGCAACTCTACTCTCTTATTTTGGAATGTTTCTGCTCACAAACTGTTAGGAAACCGGCCAAAGGCATACTATTCCGTCGTAAAACATCGAGCTACGTCGAATGGCGAACGTCACAAACCGTTTAGAGCAAGTAGAGCGGATATAAATGCAGAAATGCATGTAAAATTCCTCTCCTTTTCCGTAATTTTGGAGTGTTTCTGCGCAGAAACTAACAGGAAACCGGCCAAAGGCATACTATTCCTTCGTAAAGCATCGAGTTACATCGAATGGTGAAGGTCCCAAACCATTTAAAGCAAGCGGATCGGATATAAATATGGATATCTTTGTAAAATTACAACTCTACTCTTTTATTTTGGAGTGCTTCTGCTCACAAACTGTTAGGAAACCGGCCAAAGGCATACTATTCCGACGTAAAACATCGAGCTACGTCGAATGGCGAACGTCACAAACCGTTTAGAGCAAGTAGAGCGGATATAAATGCAGAAATGCATGTAAAATTCCACTCCTTTTCCGTAATTTTGGAGTGTTTCTGCGCAGAAACTAACAGGAAACCGGCCAAAGGCATACTATTCCTTCGTAAAGCATCGAGTTACATCGAATGGTGAAGGTCCCAAACCATTTAAAGCAAGCGGATCGGATGTAAATATGGATATCCTTGTAAAATTACAACTCTACTCTTTTATTTTGGAGTGCTTCTGCTCACAAACTGTTAGGAAACCGGCCAAAGGCATACTATTCCGACGTGAAACATCGAGCTACGTCGAATGGCGAACGTCACAAACCGTTTAGAGCAAGTAGAGCGGATATAAATGCAGAAATGCATGTAAAATTCCACTCCTTTTCCGTAATTTTGGAGTGTTTCTGCGCAGAAACTAACAGGAAACCGGCCAAAGGCATACTATTCCTTCGTAAAGCATCGAGTTACATCGAATGGTGAAGGTCCCAAACCATTTAAAGCAAGCGGATCGGATGTAAATATGGATATCCTTGTAAAATTACAACTCTACTCTTTTATTTTGGAGTGCTTCTGCTCACAAACTGTTAGGAAACCGGCCAAAGGCATACTATTCCGACGTAAAACATCGAGCTACGTCGAATGGCGAACGTCACAAACCGTTTAGAGCAAGTAGAGCGGATATAAATGCAGAAATGCATGTAAAATTCCACTCCTTTTCCGTAATTTTGGAGTGTTTCTGCGCAGAAACTAACAGGAAACCGGCCAAAGGCATACTATTCCTTCGTAAAGCATCGAGTTACATCGAATGGTGAAGGTCCCAAACCATTTAAAGCAAGCGGATCGGATGTAAATATGGATATCCTTGTAAAATTACAACTCTACTCTTTTATTTTGGAGTGCTTCTGCTCACAAACTGTTAGGAAACCGGCCAAAGGCATACTATTCCTTCGTAAAACATCGAGTTACATCGAATGGAGAAGGTCCCAAACCATTTAGGGTAACTGAAGCGGATATAAATGCGGAAATGCATGTAAAATTGCAACTCTACTCTCTTATTTTGGAATGTTTCTACGTACAAACTGTTAGAAAACCGGTCAAACGCATACTATTCCTTCGTAAATCATTGAGCTTCATCGAATGGCGAAGGCCACAAACCGTTTAGAGCAAGTGGAGCGGATATAAATGCGGAAATGCATGTAAAATTGCAACTCTACTCTCTTGTTTTGGAGTGTTTCTGAGCACAAACTGTTAGGAAACCGGCCAAAGGCATACTATTCCGAAGTAAAACATCGAGCTACGTCGAATGGCGAACGTCACAAACCGTTTAGAGCAAGTGGAGCGGATATAAATGCAGAAATGCATGTAAAATTCCACTCCTTCTCCGTAATTTTGGAGTGTTTCTGCGCAGAAACTAACAGGAAACCGGCCAAAGGCATACTATTCCTTCGTAAAACATCGAGCTACATCGAATGGCGAAGGTAACAAACCGTTTAGATCAAAGTGGAGCGGATATAAATGCGGAAATGCATGTAAAATTTCAACTATACTCTTTTATTTTGAAGTGTTTCCGCTCACAAACTGTTAGGAAACCGGCCAAAGGCATACTATTCCGACGTAAAACATCGAGTTACACCGAATGGCGAAGGTCCCAAACCGTTTAGAGTAAGTGAAGCGGATATAAATGCGGAAATGCATGTAAAATTGCAACTCTACTCTCTTATTTTGGAATGTTTCTGCTCACAAACTGTTAGGAAACCGGCCAAAGGCATATTATTCCGTCGTAAAACATCGAGCTACGTCGAATGGCGAACGTCACAAACCGTTTAGAGCAAGTAGAGCGGATATAAATGCAGAAATGCATGTAAAATTCCTCTCCTTTTCCGTAATTTTGGAGTGTTTCTGCGCAGAAACTAACAGGAAACCGGCCAAAGGCATACTATTCCTTCGTAAAGCATCGAGTTACATCGAATGGTGAAGGTCCCAAACCATTTAAAGCAAGCGGATCGGATATAAATATGGATATCTTTGTAAAATTACAACTCTACTCTTTTATTTTGGAGTGCTTCTGCTCACAAACTGTTAGGAAACCGGCCAAAGGCATACTATTCCGACGTAAAACATCGAGCTACATCGAATGGCGAACGTCACAAACCGTTTAGAGCAAGTAGAGCGGATATAAATGCAGAAATGCATGTAAAATTCCACTCCTTTTCCGTAATTTTGGAGTGTTTCTGCGCAGAAACTAACAGGAAACCGGAAAAAGGCATACTATTCCTTCGTAAAGCATCGAGTTACATCGAATGGTGAAGGTCCCAAACCATTTAAAGCAAGCGGATCGGATGTAAATATGGATATCCTTGTAAAATTACAACTCTACTCTTTTATTTTGGAGTGCTTCTGCTCACAAACTGTTAGGAAACCGGCCAAAGGCATAATATTCCGACGTAAAACATCGAGCTACATCGAATGGTGATGGTCCCAAACCATTTAGAGCAAGTGGAACGGATATAAATATGGAAATCCTTGTAAAATTACAACTATACTCTCTTATATCACAGTCTTTCTTCGCACAAATTCTTAGAAAACCGGCCAAACATATACTATACCTTCGTAAAACAACGAGCTACACCGAATGGCGATTGTAACAAATCGTTTAGAGCAAGTGGAGCGGATATAAATGCGGAAATGCATGTAAAATTACAACTCTACTCTTTTATTTTGGAGTGTTTCTGATCACAAAGTGTTAGGAAACCGGCCAAAGGCATACTATTCCTTCGTAAAACGTCGAGTTACATCGAATGGCGAAGGTCTCAAACCGTTTAGAGCAAGTGGAGCGGATATAAATGCGGAAATGCATTTAAAATTGCAACTCTACTCTCTTATTTTGGCATGTTTCTGCGCACAAACTGTTAGGAAACCGGTCAAACGTATACTATTCCGACGTAAAACATCGAATTACATCGAATGGTGAAGGTCCCAAACCATTTAAAGCAAGTGGAGCGGATATAAATGCGGAAATGCATGTAAAATTACAACTCTACTCTTTTATTTTGGAGTGTTTCTGAGCACAAACTGTTAGGAAACCGGCCAAAGGCATACTATTCCGACGTAAAACATCGAGCTACGTCGAATGGCGAACGTCACAAACCGTTTAGATCAAGTAGAGCGGATATAAATGCAGAAATGCATGTAAAATTCCACTCCTTTTCCTTAATTTTGGAGTGTTTCTGCGCAGAAACTAACAGGAAACCGGCCAAAGGCATACTATTCCTTCGTAAAGCATCGAGTTACATCGAATGGTGAAGGTCCCAAACCATTTAAAGCAAGCGAATCGGATATATATATGGATATCCTTGTAAAATTACAACTCTACTCTTTTATTTTGGAGTGCTTCTGCTCACAAACTGTTAGGAAACCGGCCAAAGGCATACTATTCCTTCGTAAAACATCGAGTTACACCGAATGGCGAAGGTCTCAAACCATTTAGAGCAAGTGGAGCGGATATAAATGCGGAAATGCATGTAAAATTGCAACTCTACTCTCTTATTTTGGAATGTTTCTGCGCACAAACTGTTAGAAAACCGGTCAAACGCATACTATTCCTTCGTAAAACATTGAGCTTCATCGAATGACGAAGGCCACAAACCGTTTAGAGCAAGGGGAGCGGATATAAATGCGGAAATGAATGTAAAACTACAACTCTACTCCCTTATTTTGGAGTGTTTCTGAGCACAAACTGTTAGGAAACCGGCCAAAGGCATACTATTCCGACGTAAAACATCGAGCTACGTCGAATGGCGAACGTCACAAACCGTTTAGAGCAAGTAGAGCGGATATAAATGCAGAAATGCATGTAAAATTCCACTCCATTTCCGTAATTTTGTAGTGTTACTGCGCAGAAACTAACAGGAAACCGGCCAAAGGCATACTATTCCTTCGTAAAGCATCGAGTTACATCGAATGGTGAAGGTCCCAAACCATTTAAAGCAAGCGGATCGGATATAAATATGGATATCATTGTAAAATTACAACTCTACTCTTTTATTTTGGAGTGCTTCTGCTCACAAACTGTTAGGAAACCGGCCAAAGGCATACTATTCCTTCGTAAAACATCGAGCTACACCGAATGGCGAAGGTCTCAAACCGTTTAGAGCAAGTGGAGCGGATATAAATGCGGAAATGCATGTAAAATTGCAACTCTACTCTCCTGTTTTGGAGTGTTTCTGCGCAGAAACTAACAGGAAACCGGTCAAACGCATACTATTCCTTCGTAAAACATTGAGCTACATCGAATGGCGAAGGCCACAAACCGTTTAGAGCAAGGGGAGCGGATATAAATGCGGAAATGAATGTAAAACTACAACTCTACTCCCTTATTTTGGAGTGTTTCTGAGCACAAACTGTTAGGAAACCGGCCAAAGGCATACTATTCCGAAGTAAAACATCGAGCTACGTCGAATGGCGAACGTCACAAACCGTTTAGAGCAAGTAGAGCGGATATAAATGCAGAAATGCATGTAAAATTCCACTCCTTCTCCGTAATTTTGGAGTGTTTCTGCGCAGAAACTAACAGGAAACCGGCAAAAGGCATACTATTCCTTCGTAAAGCATCGAGTTACATCGAATGGTGAAGGTCCCAAACCATTTAAAGCAAGCGGATCGGATATAAATATGGATATCCTTGGAAAATTACAACTCTACTCTTTTATTTTGGAGTGTTTCTGCTCACAAACTGTTAGGAAACCGGCCAAAGGCATAATATTCCGACGTAAAACATCGAGCTACATCGAATGGTGATGGTCCCAAACCATTTAGAGCAAGTGGAACGGATATAAATATGGAAATCCTTGTAAAATTACAACTATACTCTCTTATATCACAGTCTTTCTTCGCACAAATTCTTAGAAAACCGGCCAAACATATACTATACCTTCGTAAAACAACGAGCTACACCGAATGGCGATTGTAACAAACCGTTTAGAGCAAGTGGAGCGGATATAAATGCGGAAATGCATGTAAAATTACAACTCTACTCTTTTATTTTGGAGTGTTTCTGATCACAAACTGTTAGGAAACCGGCCAAACATATACTATTCCTTCGTAGAACAACGAGCTACACCGAATGGCGAAGGTCTCAAACCGTTTAGAGCAAGTGGAACGGATATAAATGCGGAAATGCATGTAAAATTGCAACTCTACTCTCTTGTTTTGGAATGTTTCTGCGCACAAACTGTTAGAAAACCGGTCAAACGCATACTATTCCTTCGTAAAACATTGAGCTACATCGAATGGCGAAGGCCACAAACCGTTTAGAGCAAGGGGAGCGGATATAAATGCGGAAATGAATGTGAAACTACAACTCTACTCCCTTATTTTGGAGTGTTTCTGAGCACAAACTGTTAGGAAACCGGCCAAAGGCATATTATTCCGTCGTAAAACATCGAGCTACATCGAATGGCGAAGGTCCCAAACCATTTAGAGCAAGTGGAGCGGATATAAATATGGAAATGCATGTAAAATTGCAACTCTACTCTCTTATTTTGGAATGTTTCTGCTCACAAACTGTTAGGAAATCGGCCAAAGGCATATTATTCCGTCGTAAAACATCGAGCTACATCGAATGGCGAAGGTCCCAAACCATTTAGAGCAAGTGGAGCGGATATAAATATGGAAATCCTTGTAAAATTACAACTCTACTCTTTTATTTTGGAGTGCTTCTGCTCACAAACTGTTAGGAAACCGGCCAAAGGCATACTATTCCTTCGTAAAACATCGAGTTACTTCGAATGGAGAAGGTCCCAAACCATTTAGGGTAACTGAAGCGGATATAAATGCGGAAATGCATGTAAAATTGCAACTCTACTCTCTTATTTTGGAATGTTTCTACGTACAAACTGTTAGAAAACCGGTCAAACGCATACTATTCCTTCGTAAAGCATCGAGTTACATCGAATGGTGAAGGTCCCAAACCATTTAAAGCAAGTGGAGCGGATATAAATGCGGAAATGCATGTAAAATTACAACTCTACTCTTTTATTTTGGAATGTTTCTGCGCACAAACTGTTAGGAAACCGGCCAAACGCATACTATTCCTTCGTAAAACATTGAGCTTCATCGAATGACGAAGGCCACAAACCGTTTAGAGCAAGGGGAGCGGATATAAATGCGGAAATGAATGTAAAACTACAACTCTACTCCCTTATTTTGGAGTGTTTCTGAGCACAAACTGTTAGGAAACCGGCCAAAGGCATACTATTCCGACGTAAAACATCGAGCTACGTCGAATGGCGAACGTCACAAACCGTTTAGAGCAAGTAGAGCGGATATAAATGCGGAAATGCATGTAAAATTGCAACTCTACTCTCTTATTTTGGAATGTTTCTGCGCACAAACTGTTAGGAAACCGGTCAAACGTATACTATTCCGACGTAAAACATCGAGCTACGTCGAATGGCGAACGTCACAAACCGTTTAGAGCAAGTAGAGCGGATATAAATGCAGAAATGCATGTAAAATTCCTCTCCTTTTCCGTAATTTTGGAGTGTTTCTGCGCAGAAACTAACAGGAAACCGGCCAAAGGCATACTATTCCTTCGTAAAGCATCGAGTTACATCGAATGGTGAAGGTCCCAAACCATTTAAAGCAAGCGGATCGGATATAAATATGGATATCCTTGGAAAATTACAACTCTACTCTTTTATTTTGGAGTGTTTCTGCTCACAAACTGTTAGGAAACCGGCCAAAGGCATAATATTCCGACGTAAAACATCGAGCTACATCGAATGGTGATGGTCCCAAACCATTTAGAGCAAGTGGAACGGATATAAATATGGAAATCCTTGTAAAATTACAACTATACTCTCTTATATCACAGTCTTTCTTCGCACAAATTCTTAGAAAACCGGCCAAACATATACTATACCTTCGTAAAACAACGAGCTACACCGAATGGCGATTGTAACAAACCGTTTAGAGCAAGTGGAGCGGATATAAATGCGGAAATGCATGTAAAATTACAACTCTACTCTTTTATTTTGGAGTGTTTCTGATCACAAAGTGTTAGGAAACCGGCCAAAGGCATACTATTCCTTCGTAAAACGTCGAGTTACATCGAATGGCGAAGGTCTCAAACCGTTTAGAGCAAGTGGAGCGGATATAAATGCGGAAATGCATTTAAAATTGCAACTCTACTCTCTTATTTTGGAATGTTTCTGCGCACAAACTGTTAGGAAACCGGTCAAACGTATACTATTCCGACGTAAAACATCGAGCTACGTCGAATGGTGATGGTCCCAAACCACTTAGAGCAAGTGGAGCGGATATAAATATGGAAATCCTTGTAAAATTACAACTATACTCTCTTATTTTGGAGTGTTTCTGCGAACAAACTGTTAGGAAACCGGTCAAACGTATACTATTCCGTCGTAAAACATTGAGCTACATCGAATGGCGAAGGTCACAAACCGCTTAGAGCAAGTGGAGCGGATATAAATATGGAAATCCTTGAAAAATTACAACTCAACTCTTTTATTTTGGAGTGCTTCTGCTCACAAACTGTTAGGAAACCGGCCAAAGGCATACTATTCCTTCGTAAAACATCGAGTTACATCGAATGGAGAAGGTCCCAAACCATTTAGGGTAACTGAAGCGGATATAAATGCGGAAATGCATGTAAAATTGCAACTCTACTCTCTTATTTTGGAATGTTTCTGCGTACAAACTGTTAGAAAACCGGTCAAACGCATACTATTCCTTCGTAAAGCATCGAATTACATCGAATGGTGAAGGTCCCAAACCATTTAAAGCAAGTGGAGCGGATATAAATGCGGAAATGCATGTAAAATTACAACTCTACTCTTTTATTTTGGAGTGTTTCTGAGCACAAACTGTTAGGAAACCGGCCAAAGGCATACTATTCCGACGTAAAACATCGAGCTACGTCGAATGGCGAACGTCACAAACCGTTTAGATCAAGTAGAGCGGATATAAAGGCAGAAATGCATGTAAAATTCCACTCCTTTTCCTTAATTTTGGAGTGTTTCTGCGCAGAAACTAACAGGAAACCGGCCAAAGGCATACTATTCCTTCGTAAAGCATCGAGTTACATCGAATGGTGAAGGTCCCAAACCATTTAAAGCAAGCGAATCGGATATATATATGGATATCCTTGTAAAATTACAACTCTACTCTTTTATTTTGGAGTGCTTCTGCTCACAAACTGTTAGGAAACCGGCCAAAGGCATACTATTCCTTCGTAAAACATCGAGTTACACCGAATGGCGAAGGTCTCAAACCATTTAGAGCAAGTGGAGCGGATATAAATGCGGAAATGCATGTAAAATTGCAACTCTACTCTCTTATTTTGGAATGTTTCTGCGCACAAACTGTTAGAAAACCGGTCAAACGCATACTATTCCTTCGTAAAACATTGAGCTTCATCGAATGACGAAGGCCACAAACCGTTTAGAGCAAGGGGAGCGGATATAAATGCGGAAATGAATGTAAAACTACAACTCTACTCCCTTATTTTGGAGTGTTTCTGAGCACAAACTGTTAGGAAACCGGCCAAAGGCATACTATTCCGAAGTAAAACATCGAGCTACGTCGAATGGCGAACGTCACAAACCGTTTAGAGCAAGTAGAGCGGATATAAATGCAGAAATGCATGTAAAATTCCACTCCTTCTCCGTAATTTTGGAGTGTTTCTGCGCAGAAACTAACAGGAAACCGGCCAAAGGCATACTATTCCTTCGTAAAGCATCGAGTTACATCGAATGGTGAAGGTCCCAAACCATTTAAAGCAAGCGGATCGGATATAAATATGGATATCCTTGGAAAATTACAACTCTACTCTTTTATTTTGGAGTGTTTCTGCTCACAAACTGTTAGGAAACCGGCCAAAGGCATACTATTCCGACGTAAAACATCGAGCTACATCGAATGGTGATGGTCCCAAACCATTTAGAGCAAGTGGAACGGATATAAATATGGAAATCCTTGTAAAATTACAACTATACTCTCTTATATCACAGTCTTTCTTCGCACAAATTCTTAGAAAACCGGCCAAACATATACTATACCTTCGTAAAACAACGAGCTACACCGAATGGCGATTGTAACAAACCGTTTAGAGCAAGTGGAGCGGATATAAATGCGGAAATGCATGTAAAATTACAACTCTACTCTTTTATTTTGGAGTGTTTCTGATCACAAACTGTTAGGAAACCGGCCAAAGGCATACTATTCCTTCGTAAAACGTCGAGTTACATCGAATGGCGAAGGTCTCAAACCGTTTAGAGCAAGTGGAGCGGATATAAATGCGGAAATGCATGTAAAATTGCAACTCTACTCCCTTATTTCGCAGTCTTTCTTCGCACAAATTCTTAGAAAACCGGCCAAACATATACTATTCCTTCGTAGAACAACGAGCTACACCGAATGGCGAAGGTCTCAAACCGTTTAGAGCAAGTGGAGCGGATATAAATGCGGAAATGCATGTAAAATTGCAACTCTACTCTCTTGTTTTGGAATGTTTCTGCGCACAAACTGTTAGAAAACCGGTCAAACGCATACTATTCCTTCGTAAAACATTGAGCTACATCGAATGGCGAAGGCCACAAACCGTTTAGAGCAAGGGGAGCGGATATAAATGCGGAAATGAATGTGAAACTACAACTCTACTCCCTTATTTTGGAGTGTTTCTGAGCACAAACTGTTAGGAAACCGGCCAAAGGCATACTATTCCGAAGTAAAACATCAAGCTACGTCGAATGGCGAACGTCACAAACCGTTTAGAGCAAGTAGAGCGGATATAAATGCAGAAATGCATGTAAAATTCCACTCCTTCTCCGTAATTTTGGAGTGTTTCTGCGCAGAAACTAACAGGATACCGGCCAAAGGCATACTATTCCTTCGTAAAACATCGAGCTACATCGAATGGCGAAGGTAACAAACCGTTTAGATCAAAGTGGAGCGGATATAAATGCAGAAAAGCATGTAAAATTCCACTCCTTTTCCGTAATTTTGGAGTGCTTCTGCTCACAAACTGTTAGGAAACCGGCCAAAGGCATATTATTCCGTCGTAAAACATCGAGCTACATCGAATGGCGAAGGTCCCAAACCATTTAGAGCAACTGAAGCGGATATAAATATGGAAATGCATGTAAAATTGCAACTCTACTCTCTTATTTTGGAATGTTTCTGCTCACAAACTGTTAGGAAATCGGCCAAAGGCATATTATTCCGTCGTAAAACATCGAGCTACATCGAATGGCGAAGGTCCCAAACCATTTAGAGCAAGTGGAGCGGATATAAATATGGATATCCTTGTAAAATTACAACTCTACTCTTTTATTTTGGAGTGCTTCTGCTCACAAACTGTTAGGAAACCGGCCAAAGGCATACTATTCCTTCGTAAAACATCGAGTTACATCGAATGGAGAAGGTCCCAAACCATTTAGGGTAACTGAAGCGGATATAAATGCGGAAATGCATGTAAAATTGCAACTCTACTCTCTTATTTTGGAATGTTTCTACGTACAAACTGTTAGAAAACCGGTCAAACGCATACTATTCCTTCGTAAAGCATCGAGTTACATCGAATGGTGAAGGTCCCAAACCATTTAAAGCAAGTGGAGCGGATATAAATGCGGAAATGCATGTAAAATTACAACTCTACTCTTTTATTTTGGAATGTTTCTGCGCACAAACTGTTAGGAAACCGGCCAAACGCATACTATTCCTTCGTAAAACATTGAGCTTCATCGAATGACGAAGGCCACAAACCGTTTAGAGCAAGGGGAGCGGATATAAATGCGGAAATGAATGTAAAACTACAACTCTACTCCCTTATTTTGGAGTGTTTCTGAGCACAAACTGTTAGGAAACCGGCCAAAGGCATACTATTCCGACGTAAAACATCGAGCTACGTCGAATGGCGAACGTCACAAACCGTTTAGAGCAAGTAGAGCGGATATAAATGCAGAAATGCATGTAAAATTCCACTCCTTTTCCGTAATTTTGTAGTGTTTCTGCGCAGAAACTAACAGGAAACCGGCCAAAGGCATACTATTCCTTCGTAAAGCATCGAGTTACATCGAATGGTGAAGGTCCCAAACCATTTAAAGCAAGCGGATCGGATATAAATATGGATATCCTTGTAAAATTACAACTCTACTCTTTTATTTTGGAGTGCTTCTGCTCACAAACTGTTAGGAAACCGGCCAAAGGCATACTATTCCGACGTAAAACATCGAGCTACGTCGAATGGCGAACGTCACAAACCGTTTAGAGCAAGTAGAGCGGATATAAATGCAGAAATGCATGTAAAATTCCACTCCTTCTCCGTAATTTTGGAGTGTTTCTGCGCAGAAACTAACAGGAAACCGGCCAAAGGCATACTATTCCTTCGTAAAGCATCGAGTTACATCGAATGGTGAAGGTCCCAAACCATTTAAAGCAAGCGGATCGGATATAAATATGGATATCCTTGGAAAATTACAACTCTACTCTTTTATTTTGGAGTGTTTCTGCTCACAAACTGTTAGGAAACCGGCCAAAGGCATAATATTCCGACGTAAAACATCGAGCTACATCGAATGGTGATGGTCCCAAACCATTTAGAGCAAGTGGAACGGATATAAATATGGAAATCCTTGTAAAATTACAACTATACTCTCTTATATCACAGTCTTTCTTCGCACAAATTCTTAGAAAACCGGCCAAACATATACTATACCTTCGTAAAACAACGAGCTACACCGAATGGCGATTGTAACAAACCGTTTAGAGCAAGTGGAGCGGATATAAATGCGGAAATGCATGTAAAATTACAACTCTACTCTTTTATTTTGGAGTGTTTCTGATCACAAACTGTTAGGAAACCGGCCAAAGGCATACTATTCCTTCGTAAAACGTCGAGTTACATCGAATGGCGAAGGTCTCAAACCGTTTAGAGCAAGTGGAGCGGATATAAATGCGGAAATGCATGTAAAATTGCAACTCTACTCCCTTATTTCGCAGTCTTTCTTCGCACAAATTCTTAGAAAACCGGCCAAACATATACTATTCCTTCGTAGAACAACGAGCTACACCGAATGGCGAAGGTCTCAAACCGTTTAGAGCAAGTGGAGCGGATATAAATGCGGAAATGCATGTAAAATTGCAACTCTACTCTCTTGTTTTGGAATGTTTCTGCGCACAAACTGTTAGAAAACCGGTCAAACGCATACTATTCCTTCGTAAAACATTGAGCTACATCGAATGGCGAAGGCCACAAACCGTTTAGAGCAAGGGGAGCGGATATAAATGCGGAAATGAATGTGAAACTACAACTCTACTCCCTTATTTTGGAGTGTTTCTGAGCACAAACTGTTAGGAAACCGGCCAAAGGCATACTATTCCGAAGTAAAACATCAAGCTACGTCGAATGGCGAACGTCACAAACCGTTTAGAGCAAGTAGAGCGGATATAAATGCAGAAATGCATGTAAAATTCCACTCCTTCTCCGTAATTTTGGAGTGTTTCTGCGCAGAAACTAACAGGATACCGGCCAAAGGCATACTATTCCTTCGTAAAACATCGAGCTACATCGAATGGCGAAGGTAACAAACCGTTTAGATCAAAGTGGAGCGGATATAAATGCAGAAAAGCATGTAAAATTCCACTCCTTTTCCGTAATTTTGGAGTGCTTCTGCTCACAAACTGTTAGGAAACCGGCCAAAGGCATATTATTCCGTCGTAAAACATCGAGCTACATCGAATGGCGAAGGTCCCAAACCATTTAGAGCAAGTGGAGCGGATATAAATATGGAAATGCATGTAAAATTGCAACTCTACTCTCTTATTTTGGAATGTTTCTGCTCACAAACTGTTAGGAAATCGGCCAAAGGCATATTATTCCGTCGTAAAACATCGAGCTACATCGAATGGCGAAGGTCCCAAACCATTTAGAGCAAGTGGAGCGGATATAAATATGGAAATCCTTGTAAAATTACAACTCTACTCTTTTATTTTGGAGTGCTTCTGCTCACAAACTGTTAGGAAACCGGCCAAAGGCATACTATTCCTTCGTAAAACATCGAGTTACTTCGAATGGAGAAGGTCCCAAACCATTTAGGGTAACTGAAGCGGATATAAATGCGGAAATGCATGTAAAATTGCAACTCTACTCTCTTATTTTGGAATGTTTCTACGTACAAACTGTTAGAAAACCGGTCAAACGCATACTATTCCTTCGTAAAGCATCGAGTTACATCGAATGGTGAAGGTCCCAAACCATTTAAAGCAAGTGGAGCGGATATAAATGCGGAAATGCATGTAAAATTACAACTCTACTCTTTTATTTTGGAATGTTTCTGCGCACAAACTGTTAGGAAACCGGCCAAACGCATACTATTCCTTCGTAAAACATTGAGCTTCATCGAATGACGAAGGCCACAAACCGTTTAGAGCAAGGGGAGCGGATATAAATGCGGAAATGAATGTAAAACTACAACTCTACTCCCTTATTTTGGAGTGTTTCTGAGCACAAACTGTTAGGAAACCGGCCAAAGGCATACTATTCCGACGTAAAACATCGAGCTACGTCGAATGGCGAACGTCACAAACCGTTTAGAGCAAGTAGAGCGGATATAAATGCAGAAATGCATGTAAAATTCCACTCCTTTTCCGTAATTTTGTAGTGTTTCTGCGCAGAAACTAACAGGAAACCGGCCAAAGGCATACTATTCCTTCGTAAAGCATCGAGTTACATCGAATGGTGAAGGTCCCAAACCATTTAAAGCAAGCGGATCGGATATAAATATGGATATCCTTGTAAAATTACAACTCTACTCTTTTATTTTGGAGTGCTTCTGCTCACAAACTGTTAGGAAACCGGCCAAAGGCATACTATTCCGACGTAAAACATCGAGCTACGTCGAATGGCGAACGTCACAAACCGTTTAGAGCAAGTAGAGCGGATATAAATGCAGAAATGCATGTAAAATTCCACTCCTTTTCCGTAATTTTGGAGTGTTTCTGCGCAGAAACTAACAGGAAACCGGCCAAAGGCATACTATTCCTTCGTAAAGCATCGAGTTACATCGAATGGTGAAGGTCCCAAACCATTTAAAGCAAGCGAATCGGATATATATATGGAAATGCATGTAAAATTGCAACTCTACTCTCTTATTTTGGAATGTTTCTGCTCACAAACTGTTAGGAAATCGGCCAAAGGCATATTATTCCGTCGTAAAACATCGAGCTACATCGAATGGCGAAGGTCCCAAACCATTTAGAGCAAGTGGAGCGGATATAAATATGGAAATCCTTGTAAAATTACAACTCTACTCTTTTATTTTGGAGTGCTTCTGCTCACAAACTGTTAGGAAACCGGCCAAAGGCATACTATTCCTTCGTAAAACATCGAGTTACTTCGAATGGAGAAGGTCCCAAACCATTTAGGGTAACTGAAGCGGATATAAATGCGGAAATGCATGTAAAATTGCAACTCTACTCTCTTATTTTGGAATGTTTCTACGTACAAACTGTTAGAAAACCGGTCAAACGCATACTATTCCTTCGTAAAGCATCGAGTTACATCGAATGGTGAAGGTCCCAAACCATTTAAAGCAAGTGGAGCGGATATAAATGCGGAAATGCATGTAAAATTACAACTCTACTCTTTTATTTTGGAATGTTTCTGCGCACAAACTGTTAGGAAACCGGCCAAACGCATACTATTCCTTCGTAAAACATTGAGCTTCATCGAATGACGAAGGCCACAAACCTTTTAGAGCAAGGGGAGCGGATATAAATGCGGAAATGAATGTAAAACTACAACTCTACTCCCTTATTTTGGAGTGTTTCTGAGCACAAACTGTTAGGAAACCGGCCAAAGGCATACTATTCCGACGTAAAACATCGAGTTACGTCGAATGGCGAAGGTCACAAACCGTTTAGAGCAAGTGGAGCGGATATAAATGCAGAAATGCATGTAAAATTCCACTCCTTTTCCGTAATTTTGTAGTGTTTCTGCGCAGAAACTAACAGGAAACCGGCCAAAGGCATACTATTCCTTCGTAAAGCATCGAGTTACATCGAATGGTGAAGGTCCCAAACCATTTAAAGCAAGCGGATCGGATATAAATATGGATATCCTTGTAAAATTACAACTCTACTCTTTTATTTTGGAGTGCTTCTGCTCACAAACTGTTAGGAAACCGGCCAAAGGCATACTATTCCGACGTAAAACATCGAGCTACGTCGAATGGCGAACGTCACAAACCGTTTAGAGCAAGTAGAGCGGATATAAATGCAGAAATGCATGTAAAATTCCACTCCTTTTCCGTAATTTTGGAGTGTTTCTGCGCAGAAACTAACAGGAAACCGGCCAAAGGCATACTATTCCTTCGTAAAGCATCGAGTTACATCGAATGGTGAAGGTCCCAAACCATTTAAAGCAAGCGAATCGGATATATATATGGATATCCTTGTAAAATTACAACTCTACTCTTTTATTTTGGAGTGCTTCTGCTCACAAACTGTTAGGAAACCGGCCAAAGGCATACTATTCCTTCGTAAAACATCGAGTTACACCGAATGGCGAAGGTCTCAAACCATTTAGAGCAAGTGGAGCGGATATAAATGCGGAAAAGCATGTAAAATTGCAACTCTACTCTCTTATTTTGGAATGTTTCTGCGCACAAACTGTTAGAAAACCGGTCAAACGCATACTATTCCTTCGTAAAACATTGAGCTTCATCGAATGACGAAGGCCACAAACCGTTTAGAGCAAGGGGAGCGGATATAAATGCGGAAATGAATGTAAAACTACAACTCTACTCCCTTATTTTGGAGTGTTTCTGAGCACAAACTGTTAGGAAACCGGCCAAAGGCATACTATTCCGACGTAAAACATCGAGCTACGTCGAATGGCGAACGTCACAAACCGTTTAGAGCAAGTAGAGCGGATATAAATGCAGAAATGCATGTAAAATTCCACTCCATTTCCGTAATTTTGTAGTGTTACTGCGCAGAAACTAACAGGAAACCGGCCAAAGGCATACTATTCCTTCGTAAAGCATCGAGTTACATCGAATGGTGAAGGTCCCAAACCATTTAAAGCAAGCGGATCGGATATAAATATGGATATCATTGTAAAATTACAACTCTACTCTTTTATTTTGGAGTGCTTCTGCTCACAAACTGTTAGGAAACCGGCCAAAGGCATACTATTCCTTCGTAAAACATCGAGCTACACCGAATGGCGAAGGTCTCAAACCGTTTAGAGCAAGTGGAGCGGATATAAATGCGGAAATGCATGTAAAATTGCAACTCTACTCCCTTATTTCGCAGTCTTTCTTCGCACAAATTCTTAGAAAACCGGCCAAACATATACTATTCCTTCGTAAAACAACGAGCTACACCGAATGGCGAAGGTCTCAAACCGTTTAGAGCAAGTGGAGCGGATATAAATGCGGAAATGCATGTAAAATTGCAACTCTACTCTCTTGTTTTGGAATGTTTCTGCGCACAAACTGTTAGAAAACCGGTCAAACGCATACTATTCCTTCGTAAAACATTGAGCTACATCGAATGGCGAAGGCCACAAACCGTTTAGAGCAAGGGGAGCGGATATAAATGCGGAAATGAATGTGAAACTACAACTCTACTCCCTTATTTTGGAGTGTTTCTGAGCACAAACTGTTAGGAAACCGGCCAAAGGCATACTATTCCGAAGTAAAACATCAAGCTACGTCGAATGGCGAACGTCACAAACCGTTTAGAGCAAGTAGAGCGGATATAAATGCAGAAATGCATGTAAAATTCCACTCCTTCTCCGTAATTTTGGAGTGTTTCTGCGCAGAAACTAACAGGAAACCGGCCAAAGGCATACTATTCCTTCGTAAAACATCGAGCTACATCGAATGGCGAAGGTAACAAACAGTTTAGATCAAAGTGGAGCGGATATAAATGCAGAAAAGCATGTAAAATTCCACTCCTTTTCCGTAATTTTGGAGTGCTTCTGCTCACAAACTGTTAGGAAACCGGCCAAAGGCATATTATTCCGTCGTAAAACATCGAGCTACATCGAATGGCGAAGGTCCCAAACCATTTAGAGCAAGTGGAGCGGATATAAATATGGAAATGCATGTAAAATTGCAACTCTACTCTCTTATTTTGGAATGTTTCTGCTCACAAACTGTTAGGAAATCGGCCAAAGGCATATTATTCCGTCGTAAAACATCGAGCTACATCGAATGGCGAAGGTCCCAAACCATTTAGAGCAAGTGGAGCGGATATAAATATGGAAATCCTTGTAAAATTACAACTCTACTCTTTTATTTTGGAGTGCTTCTTCTCACAAACTGTTAGGAAACCGGCCAAAGGCATACTATTCCTTCGTAAAACATCGAATTACTTCGAATGGAGAAGGTCCCAAACCATTTAGGGTAACTGAAGCGGATATAAATGCGGAAATGCATGTAAAATTGCAACTCTACTCTCTTATTTTGGAATGTTTCTACGTACAAACTGTTAGAAAACCGGTCAAACGCATACGATTCCTTCGTAAAACATCGAGCTACATCGAATGGCGAAGGTCCCAAACCATTTAGAGCAAGTGGAGCGGATATAAATATGGAAATCCTTGTAAAATTACAACTCTACTCTTTTATTTTGGAGTGCTTCTGCTCACAAACTGTTAGGAAACCGGCCAAAGGCATACTATTCCTTCGTAAAACATCGAGTTACTTCGAATGGAGAAGGTCTCAAACCATTTAGGGTAACTGAAGCGGATATAAATGCGGAAATGCATGTAAAATTGCAACTCTACTCTCTTATTTTGGAATGTTTCTACGTACAAACTGTTAGAAAACCGGTCAAACGCATACTATTCCTTCGTAAAGCATCGAGTTACATCGAATGGTGAAGGTCCCAAACCATTTAAATCAAGTGGAGCGGATATAAATGCGGAAATGCATGTAAAATTACACCTCTACTCTTTTATTTTGGAGTGTTTCTGAGCACAAACTGTTAGGAAACCGGCCAAAGGCATACTATTCCGACGTAAAACATCGAGCTACGTCGAATGGCGAACGTCACAAACCGTTTAGAGCAAGTAGAGCGGATATAAATGCAGAAAAGCATGTAAAATTCCACTCCTTTTCCGTAATTTTGGAGTGTTTCTTCGCAGAAACTAACAGGAAACCGGCCAAAGGCATACTATTCCATCGTAAAGCATCGAGTTACATCGAATGGTGAAGGTCCCGAACCATTTAAAGCAAGCGGATCGGATGTAAATATGGATATCCTTGTAAAATTACAACTCTACTCTTTTATTTTGGAGTGCTTCTGCTCACAAACTGTTAGGAAACCGGCCAAAGGCATACTATTCCTTCGTAAAACATCGAGTTACACCGAATGGCGAAGGTCTCAAACCGTTTAGAGCAAGTGGAGCGGATATAAATGCGGAAATGCATGTAAAATTGCAACTCTACTCTCTTATTTTGGAATGTTTCTGCGCACAAACTGTTAGGAAACCGGTCAAACGTATACTATTCCGACGTAAAACATCGAGCTACGTCGAATGGCGAACGTCACAAACCGTTTAGAGCAAGTAGAGCGGATATAAATGCAGAAATGCATGTAAAATTCCTCTCCTTTTCCGTAATTTTGGAGTGTTTCTGCGCAGAAACTAACAGGAAACCGGCCAAAGGCATACTATTCCTTCGTAAAGCATCGAGTTACATCGAATGGTGAAGGTCCCAAACCATTTAAAGCAAGCGGATCGGATATAAATATGGATATCCTTGGAAAATTACAACTCTACTCTTTTATTTTGGAGTGTTTCTGCTCACAAACTGTTAGGAAACCGGCCAAAGGCATAATATTCCGACGTAAAACATCGAGCTACATCGAATGGTGATGGTCCCAAACCATTTAGAGCAAGTGGAACGGATATAAATATGGAAATCCTTGTAAAATTACAACTATACTCTCTTATATCACAGTCTTTCTTCGCACAAATTCTTAGAAAACCGGCCAAACATATACTATACCTTCGTAAAACAACGAGCTACACCGAATGGCGATTGTAACAAACCGTTTAGAGCAAGTGGAGCGGATATAAATGCGGAAATGCATGTAAAATTACAACTCTACTCTTTTATTTTGGAGTGTTTCTGATCACAAAGTGTTAGGAAACCGGCCAAAGGCATACTATTCCTTCGTAAAACGTCGAGTTACATCGAATGGCGAAGGTCTCAAACCGTTTAGAGCAAGTGGAGCGGATATAAATGCGGAAATGCATTTAAAAGTGCAACTCTACTCTCTTATTTTGGAATGTTTCTGCGCACAAACTGTTAGGAAACCGGTCAAACGTATACTATTCCGACGTAAAACATCGAGCTACGTCGAATGGTGATGGTCCCAAACCACTTAGAGCAAGTGGAGCGGATATAAATATGGAAATCCTTGTAAAATTACAACTATACTCTCTTATTTTGGAGTGTTTCTGCGAACAAACTGTTAGGAAACCGGTCAAACGTATACTATTCCGTCGTAAAACATTGAGCTACATCGAATGGCGAAGGTCACAAACCGCTTAGAGCAAGTGGAGCGGATATAAATATGGAAATCCTTGAAAAATTACAACTCAACTCTTTTATTTTGGAGTGCTTCTGCTCACAAACTGTTAGGAAACCGGCCAAAGGCATACTATTCCTTCGTAAAACATCGAGTTACATCGAATGGAGAAGGTCCCAAACCATTTAGGGTAACTGAAGCGGATATAAATGCGGAAATGTATGTAAAATTGCAACTCTACTCTCTTATTTTGGAATGTTTCTGCGTACAAACTGTTAGAAAACCGGTCAAACGCATACTATTCCTTCGTAAAGCATCGAATTACATCGAATGGTGAAGGTCCCAAACCATTTAAAGCAAGTGGAGCGGATATAAATGCGGAAATGCATGTAAAATTACAACTCTACTCTTTTATTTTGGAGTGTTTCTGAGCACAAACTGTTAGGAAACCGGCCAAAGGCATACTATTCCGACGTAAAACATCGAGCTACGTCGAATGGCGAACGTCACAAACCGTTTAGATCAAGTAGAGCGGATATAAATGCAGAAATGCATGTAAAATTCCACTCCTTTTCCTTAATTTTGGAGTGTTTCTGCGCAGAAACTAACAGGAAACCGGCCAAAGGCATACTATTCCTTCGTAAAGCATCGAGTTACATCGAATGGTGAAGGTCCCAAACCATTTAAAGCAAGCGAATCGGATATATATATGGATATCCTTGTAAAATTACAACTCTACTCTTTTATTTTGGAGTGCTTCTGCTCACAAACTGTTAGGAAACCGGCCAAAGGCATACTATTCCTTCGTAAAACATCGAGTTACACCGAATGGCGAAGGTCTCAAACCATTTAGAGCAAGTGGAGCGGATATAAATGCGGAAATGCATGTAAAATTGCAACTCTACTCTCTTATTTTGGAATGTTTCTGCGCACAAACTGTTAGAAAACCGGTCAAACGCATACTATTCCTTCGTAAAACATTGAGCTTCATCGAATGACGAAGGCCACAAACCGTTTAGAGCAAGGGGAGCGGATATAAATGCGGAAATGAATGTAAAACTACAACTCTACTCCCTTATTTTGGAGTGTTTCTGAGCACAAACTGTTAGGAAACCGGCCAAAGGCATACTATTCCGACGTAAAACATCGAGCTACGTCGAATGGCGAACGTCACAAACCGTTTAGAGCAAGTAGAGCGGATATAAATGCAGAAATGCATGTAAAATTCCACTCCATTTCCGTAATTTTGTAGTGTTACTGCGCAGAAACTAACAGGAAACCGGCCAAAGGCATACTATTCCTTCGTAAAGCATCGAGTTACATCGAATGGTGAAGGTCCCAAACCATTTAAAGCAAGCGGATCGGATATAAATATGGATATCATTGTAAAATTACAACTCTACTCTTTTATTTTGGAGTGCTTCTGCTCACAAACTGTTAGGAATCCGGCCAAAGGCATACTATTCCTTCGTAAAACATCGAGCTACACCGAATGGCGAAGGTCTCAAACCGTTTAGAGCAAGTGGAGCGGATATAAATGCGGAAATGCATGTAAAATTGCAACTCTACTCTCCTGTTTTGGAGTGTTTCTGCGCAGAAACTAACAGGAAACCGGTCAAACGCATACTATTCCTTCGTAAAGCATCGAGTTACATCGAATGGTGAAGGTCCCAAACCATTTAAAGCAAGCGGATCGGATATAAATATGGATATCCTTGGAAAATTACAACTCTACTCTTTTATTTTGGAGTGTTTCTGCTCACAAACTGTTAGGAAACCGGCCAAAGGCATAATATTCCGACGTAAAACATCGAGCTACATCGAATGGTGATGGTCCCAAACCATTTAGAGCAAGTGGAACGGATATAAATATGGAAATCCTTGTAAAATTACAACTATACTCTCTTATATCACAGTCTTTCTTCGCACAAATTCTTAGAAAACCGGCCAAACATATACTATACCTTCGTAAAACAACGAGCTACACCGAATGGCGATTGTAACAAACCGTTTAGAGCAAGTGGAGCGGATATAAATGCGGAAATGCATGTAAAATTACAACTCTACTCTTTTATTTTGGAGTGTTTCTGATCACAAACTGTTAGGAAACCGGCCAAAGGCATACTATTCCTTCGTAAAACGTCGAGTTACATCGAATGGCGAAGGTCTCAAACCGTTTAGAGCAAGTGGAGCGGATATAAATGCGGAAATGCATGTAAAATTGCAACTCTACTCCCTTATTTCGCAGTCTTTCTTCGCACAAATTCTTAGAAAACCGGCCAAACATATACTATTCCTTCGTAGAACAATGAGCTACACCGAATGGCGAAGGTCTCAAACCGTTTAGAGCAAGTGGAGCGGATATAAATGCGGAAATGCATGTAAAATTGCAACTCTACTCTCTTGTTTTGGAATGTTTCTGCGCACAAACTGTTAGAAAACCGGTCAAACGCATACTATTCCTTCGTAAAACATTGAGCTACATCGAATGGCGAAGGCCACAAACCGTTTAGAGCAAGGGGAGCGGATATAAATGCGGAAATGAATGTGAAACTACAACTCTACTCCCTTAGTTTGGAGTGTTTCTGAGCACAAACTGTTAGGAAACCGGCCAAAGGCATACTATTCCGAAGTAAAACATCAAGCTACGTCGAATGGCGAACGTCACAAACCGTTTAGAGCAAGTAGAGCGGATATAAATGCAGAAATGCATGAAAAATTCCACTCCTTCTCCGTAATTTTGGAGTGTTTCTGCGCAGAAACTAACAGGAAACCGGCCAAAGGCATACTATTCCTTCGTAAAACATCGAGCTACATCGAATGGCGAAGGTAACAAACCGTTTAGATCAAAGTGGAGCGGATATAAATGCAGAAAAGCATGTAAAATTCCACTCCTTTTCCGTAATTTTGGAG
This sequence comes from Mimumesa dahlbomi, assembly GCA_917499265.3. Lineage (NCBI taxonomy): Eukaryota > Metazoa > Arthropoda > Insecta > Hymenoptera > Crabronidae > Mimumesa > Mimumesa dahlbomi. The sequence continues at coordinate 111,811 of OU824120.1, read as the reverse complement.
TGCTTCTGCTCACAAACTGTTAGGAAACCGGCCAAAGGCATATTATTCCGTCGTAAAACATCGAGCTACGTCGAATGGCGAAGGTCCCAAACCATTTAGAGCAAGTGGAGCGGATATAAATATGGAAATGCATGTAAAATTGCAACTCTACTCTCTTATTTTGGAATGTTTCTGCTCACAAACTGTTAGGAAATCGGCCAAAGGCATATTATTCCGTCGTAAAACATCGAGCTACATCGAATGGCGAAGGTCCCAAACCATTTAGAGCAAGTGGAGCGGATATAAATATGGAAATCCTTGTAAAATTACAACTCTACTCTTTTATTTTGGAGTGCTTCTGCTCACAAACTGTTAGGAAACCGGCCAAAGGCATACTATTCCTTCGTAAAACATCGAGTTACTTCGAATGGAGAAGGTCCCAAACCATTTAGGGTAACTGAAGCGGATATAAATGCGGAAATGCATGTAAAATTGCAACTCTACTCTCTTATTTTGGAATGTTTCTACGTACAAACTGTTAGAAAACCGGTCAAACGCATACTATTCCTTCGTAAAGCATCGAGTTACATCGAATGGTGAAGGTCCCAAACCATTTAAAGCAAGTGGAGCGGATATAAATGCGGAAATGCATGTAAAATTACAACTCTACTCTTTTATTTTGGAATGTTTCTGCGCACAAACTGTTAGGAAACCGGCCAAACGCATACTATTCCTTCGTAAAACATTGAGCTTCATCGAATGACGAAGGCCACAAACCGTTTAGAGCAAGGGGAGCGGATATAAATGCGGAAATGAATGTAAAACTACAACTCTACTCCCTTATTTTGGAGTGTTTCTGAGCACAAACTGTTAGGAAACCGGCCAAAGGCATACTATTCCGACGTAAAACATCGAGCTACGTCGAATGGCGAACGTCACAAACCGTTTAGAGCAAGTAGAGCGGATATAAATGCAGAAATGCATGTAAAATTCCACTCCTTTTCCGTAATTTTGTAGTGTTTCTGCGCAGAAACTAACAGGAAACCGGCCAAAGGCATACTATTCCTTCGTAAAGCATCGAGTTACATCGAATGGTGAAGGTCACAAACCATTTAAAGCAAGCGGATCGGATATAAATATGGATATCCTTGTAAAATTACAACTCTACTCTTTTATTTTGGAGTGCTTCTGCTCACAAACTGTTAGGAAACCGGCCAAAGGCATACTATTCCGACGTAAAACATCGAGCTACGTCGAATGGCGAACGTCACAAACCGTTTAGAGCAAGTAGAGCGGATATAAATGCAGAAATGCATGTAAAATTCCACTCCTTTTCCGTAATTTTGGAGTGTTTCTGCGCAGAAACTAACAGGAAACCGGCCAAAGGCATACTATTCCTTCGTAAAGCATCGAGTTACATCGAATGGTGAAGGTCCCAAACCATTTAAAGCAAGCGAATCGGATATATATATGGATATCCTTGTAAAATTACAACTCTACTCTTTTATTTTGGAGTGCTTCTGCTCACAAACTGTTAGGAAACCGGCCAAAGGCATACTATTCCTTCGTAAAACATCGAGTTACACCGAATGGCGACGGTCTCAAACCATTTAGAGCAAGTGGAGCGGATATAAATGCGGAAATGCATGTAAAATTGCAACTCTACTCTCTTATTTTGGAATGTTTCTGCGCACAAACTGTTAGAAAACCAGTCAAACGCATACTATTCCTTCGTAAAACATTGAGCTTCATCGAATGACGAAGGCCACAAACCGTTTAGAGCAAGGGGAGCGGATATAAATGCGGAAATGAATGTAAAACTACAACTCTACTCCCTTATTTTGGAGTGTTTCTGAGCACAAACTGTTAGGAAACCGGCCAAAGGCATACTATTCCGACGTAAAACATCGAGCTACGTCGAATGGCGAACGTCACAAACCGTTTAGAGCAAGTAGAGCGGATATAAATGCAGAAATGCATGTAAAATTCCACTCCATTTCCGTAATTTTGTAGTGTTACTGCGCAGAAACTAACAGGAAACCGGCCAAAGGCATACTATTCCTTCGTAAAGCATCGAGTTACATCGAATGGTGAAGGTCCCAAACCATTTAAAGCAAGCGGATCGGATATAAATATGGATATCATTGTAAAATTACAACTCTACTCTTTTATTTTGGAGTGCTTCTGCTCACAAACTGTTAGGAAACCGGCCAAAGGCATACTATTCCTTCGTAAAACATCGAGCTACACCGAATGGCGAAGGTCTCAAACCGTTTAGAGCAAGTGGAGCGGATATAAATGCGGAAATGCATGTAAAATTGCAACTCTACTCCCTTATTTCGCAGTCTTTCTTCGCACAAATTCTTAGAAAACCGGCCAAACATATACTATTCCTTCGTAAAACAACGAGCTACACCGAATGGCGAAGGTCTCAAACCGTTTAGAGCAAGTGGAGCGGATATAAATGCGGAAATGCATGTAAAATTGCAACTCTACTCTCTTGTTTTGGAATGTTTCTGCGCACAAACTGTTAGAAAACCGGTCAAACGCATACTATTCCTTCGTAAAACATTGAGCTACATCGAATGGCGAAGGCCACAAACCGTTTAGAGCAAGGGGAGCGGATATAAATGCGGAAATGAATGTGAAACTACAACTCTACTCCCTTATTTTGGAGTGTTTCTGAGCACAAACTGTTAGGAAACCGGCCAAAGGCATACTATTCCGAAGTAAAACATCAAGCTACGTCGAATGGCGAACGTCACAAACCGTTTAGAGCAAGTAGAGCGGATATAAATGCAGAAATGCATGTAAAATTCCACTCCTTCTCCGTAATTTTGGAGTGTTTCTGCGCAGAAACTAACAGGAAACCGGCCAAAGGCATACTATTCCTTCGTAAAACATCGAGCTACATCGAATGGCGAAGGTAACAAACCGTTTAGATCAAAGTGGAGCGGATATAAATGCAGAAAAGCATGTAAAATTCCACTCCTTTTCCGTAATTTTGGAGTGCTTCTGCTCACAAACTGTTAGGAAACCGGCCAAAGGCATATTATTCCGTCGTAAAACATCGAGCTACATCGAATGGCGAAGGTCCCAAACCATTTAGAGCAAGTGGAGCGGATATAAATATGGAAATGCATGTAAAATTGCAACTCTACTCTCTTATTTTGGAATGTTTCTGCTCACAAACTGTTAGGAAATCGGCCAAAGGCATATTATTCCGTCGTAAAACATCGAGCTACATCGAATGGCGAAGGTCCCAAACCATTTAGAGCAAGTGGAGCGGATATAAATATGGAAATCCTTGTAAAATTACAACTCTACTCTTTTATTTTGGAGTGCTTCTGCTCACAAACTGTTAGGAAACCGGCCAAAGGCATACTATTCCTTCGTAAAACATCGAATTACTTCGAATGGAGAAGGTCCCAAACCATTTAGGGTAACTGAAGCGGATATAAATGCGGAAATGCATGTAAAATTGCAACTCTACTCTCTTATTTTGGAATGTTTCTACGTACAAACTGTTAGAAAACCGGTCAAACGCATACTATTCCTTCGTAAAGCATCGAGTTACATCGAATGGTGAAGGTCCCAAACCATTTAAAGCAAGCGGATCGGATATAAATATGGATATCCTTGTAAAATTACAACTCTACTCTTTTATTTTGGAGTGCTTCTGCTCACAAACTGTTAGGAAACCGGCCAAAGGCATACTATTCCTTCGTAAAACATCGAGTTACATCGAATGGAGAAGGTCCCAAACCATTTAGGGTAACTGAAGCGGATATAAATGCGGAAATGCATGTAAAATTGCAACTCTACTCTCTTGTTTTGGAATGTTTCTGCGCACAAACTGTTAGAAAACCGGTCAAACGCATACTATTCCTTCGTAAAACATTGAGCTACATCGAATGGCGAAGGCCACAAACCGTTTAGAGCAAGGGGAGCGGATATAAATGCGGAAATGAATGTGAAACTACAACTCTACTCCCTTAGTTTGGAGTGTTTCTGAGCACAAACTGTTAGGAAACCGGCCAAAGGCATACTATTCCGAAGTAAAACATCAAGCTACGTCGAATGGCGAACGTCACAAACCGTTTAGAGCAAGTAGAGCGGATATAAATGCAGAAATGCATGAAAAATTCCACTCCTTCTCCGTAATTTTGGAGTGTTTCTGCGCAGAAACTAACAGGAAACCGGCCAAAGGCATACTATTCCTTCGTAAAACATCGAGCTACATCGAATGGCGAAGGTAACAAACCGTTTAGATCAAAGTGGAGCGGATATAAATGCAGAAAAGCATGTAAAATTCCACTCCTTTTCCGTAATTTTGGAGTGCTTCTGCTCACAAACTGTTAGGAAACCGGCCAAAGGCATATTATTCCGTCGTAAAACATCGAGCTACATCGAATGGCGAAGGTCCCAAACCATTTAGAGCAAGTGGAGCGGATATAAATATGGAAATGCATGTAAAATTGCAACTCTACTCTCTTATTTTGGAATGTTTCTGCTCACAAACTGTTAGGAAATCGGCCAAAGGCATATTATTCCGTCGTAAAACATCGAGCTACATCGAATGGCGAAGGTCCCAAACCATTTAGAGCAAGTGGAGCGGATATAAATATGGAAATCCTTGTAAAATTACAACTCTACTCTTTTATTTTGGAGTGCTTCTGCTCACAAACTGTTAGGAAACCGGCCAAAGGCATACTATTCCTTCGTAAAACATCGAGTTACTTCGAATGGAGAAGGTCCCAAACCATTTAGGGTAACTGAAGCGGATATAAATGCGGAAATGCATGTAAAATTGCAACTCTACTCTCTTATTTTGGAATGTTTATACGTACAAACTGTTAGAAAACCGGTCAAACGCATACTATTCCTTCGTAAAGCATCGAGTTACATCGAATGGTGAAGGTCCCAAACCATTTAAAGCAAGTGGAGCGGATATAAATGCGGAAATGCATGTAAAATTACAACTCTACTCTTTTATTTTGGAATGTTTCTGCGCACAAACTGTTAGGAAACCGGCCAAACGCATACTATTCCTTCGTAAAACATTGAGCTTCATCGAATGACGAAGGCCACAAACCGTTTAGAGCAAGGGGAGCGGATATAAATGCGGAAATGAATGTAAAACTACAACTCTACTCCCTTATTTTGGAGTGTTTCTGAGCACAAACTGTTAGGAAACCGGCCAAAGGCATACTATTCCGACGTAAAACATCGAGCTACATCGAATGGCGAAGGTAACAAACCGTTTAGATCAAAGTGGAGCGGATATAAATGCAGAAAAGCATGTAAAATTCCACTCCTTTTCCGTAATTTTGGAGTGCTTCTGCTCACAAACTGTTAGGAAACCGGCCAAAGGCATATTATTCCGTCGTAAAACATCGAGCTACATCGAATGGCGAAGGTCCCAAACCATTTAGAGCAAGTGGAGCGGATATAAATATGGAAATGCATGTAAAATTGCAACTCTACTCTCTTATTTTGGAATGTTTCTGCTCACAAACTGTTAGGAAATCGGCCAAAGGCATATTATTCCGTCGTAAAACATCGAGCTACATCGAATGGCGAAGGTCCCAAACCATTTAGAGCAAGTGGAGCGGATATAAATATGGAAATCCTTGTAAAATTACAACTCTACTCTTTTATTTTGGAGTGCTTCTGCTCACAAACTGTTAGGAAACCGGCCAAAGGCATACTATTCCTTCGTAAAACATCGAATTACTTCGAATGGAGAAGGTCCCAAACCATTTAGGGTAACTGAAGCGGATATAAATGCGGAAATGCATGTAAAATTGCAACTCTACTCTCTTATTTTGGAATGTTTCTACGTACAAACTGTTAGAAAACCGGTCAAACGCATACTATTCCTTCGTAAAGCATCGAGTTACATCGAATGGTGAAGGTCCCAAACCATTTAAAGCAAGCGGATCGGATATAAATATGGATATCCTTGTAAAATTACAACTCTACTCTTTTATTTTGGAGTGCTTCTGCTCACAAACTGTTAGGAAACCGGCCAAAGGCATACTATTCCTTCGTAAAACATCGAGTTACATCGAATGGAGAAGGTCCCAAACCATTTAGGGTAACTGAAGCGGATATAAATGCGGAAATGCATGTAAAATTGCAACTCTACTCTCTTGTTTTGGAATGTTTCTGCGCACAAACTGTTAGAAAACCGGTCAAACGCATACTATTCCTTCGTAAAACATTGAGCTACATCGAATGGCGAAGGTCACAAACCATTTAAAGCAAGCGGATCGGATATAAATATGGATATCCTTGTAAAATTACAACTCTACTCTTTTATTTTGGAGTGCTTCTGCTCACAAACTGTTAGGAAACCGGCCAAAGGCATACTATTCCGACGTAAAACATCGAGCTACGTCGAATGGCGAACGTCACAAACCGTTTAGAGCAAGTAGAGCGGATATAAATGCAGAAATGCATGTAAAATTCCACTCCTTTTCCGTAATTTTGGAGTGTTTCTGCGCAGAAACTAACAGGAAACCGGCCAAAGGCATACTATTCCTTCGTAAAGCATCGAGTTACATCGAATGGTGAAGGTCCCAAACCATTTAAAGCAAGCGAATCGGATATATATATGGATATCCTTGTAAAATTACAACTCTACTCTTTTATTTTGGAGTGCTTCTGCTCACAAACTGTTAGGAAACCGGCCAAAGGCATACTATTCCTTCGTAAAACATCGAGTTACACCGAATGGCGAAGGTCTCAAACCATTTAGAGCAAGTGGAGCGGATATAAATGCGGAAATGCATGTAAAATTGCAACTCTACTCTCTTATTTTGGAATGTTTCTGCGCACAAACTGTTAGAAAACCAGTCAAACGCATACTATTCCTTCGTAAAACATTGAGCTTCATCGAATGACGAAGGCCACAAACCGTTTAGAGCAAGGGGAGCGGATATAAATGCGGAAATGAATGTAAAACTACAACTCTACTCCCTTATTTTGGAGTGTTTCTGAGCACAAACTGTTAGGAAACCGGCCAAAGGCATACTATTCCGACGTAAAACATCGAGCTACGTCGAATGGCGAACGTCACAAACCGTTTAGAGCAAGTAGAGCGGATATAAATGCAGAAATGCATGTAAAATTCCACTCCATTTCCGTAATTTTGTAGTGTTACTGCGCAGAAACTAACAGGAAACCGGCCAAAGGCATACTATTCCTTCGTAAAGCATCGAGTTACATCGAATGGTGAAGGTCCCAAACCATTTAAAGCAAGCGGATCGGATATAAATATGGATATCATTGTAAAATTACAACTCTACTCTTTTATTTTGGAGTGCTTCTGCTCACAAACTGTTAGGAAACCGGCCAAAGGCATACTATTCCTTCGTAAAACATCGAGCTACACCGAATGGCGAAGGTCTCAAACCGTTTAGAGCAAGTGGAGCGGATATAAATGCGGAAATGCATGTAAAATTGCAACTCTACTCCCTTATTTCGCAGTCTTTCTTCGCACAAATTCTTAGAAAACCGGCCAAACATATACTATTCCTTCGTAAAACAACGAGCTACACCGAATGGCGAAGGTCTCAAACCGTTTAGAGCAAGTGGAGCGGATATAAATGCGGAAATGCATGTAAAATTGCAACTCTACTCTCTTGTTTTGGAATGTTTCTGCGCACAAACTGTTAGAAAACCGGTCAAACGCATACTATTCCTTCGTAAAACATTGAGCTACATCGAATGGCGAAGGCCACAAACCGTTTAGAGCAAGGGGAGCGGATATAAATGCGGAAATGAATGTGAAACTACAACTCTACTCCCTTATTTTGGAGTGTTTCTGAGCACAAACTGTTAGGAAACCGGCCAAAGGCATACTATTCCGAAGTAAAACATCAAGCTACGTCGAATGGCGAACGTCACAAACCGTTTAGAGCAAGTAGAGCGGATATAAATGCAGAAATGCATGTAAAATTCCACTCCTTCTCCGTAATTTTGGAGTGTTTCTGCGCAGAAACTAACAGGAAACCGGCCAAAGGCATACTATTCCTTCGTAAAACATCGAGCTACATCGAATGGCGAAGGTAACAAACCGTTTAGATCAAAGTGGAGCGGATATAAATGCAGAAAAGCATGTAAAATTCCACTCCTTTTCCGTAATTTTGGAGTGCTTCTGCTCACAAACTGTTAGGAAACCGGCCAAAGGCATATTATTCCGTCGTAAAACATCGAGCTACATCGAATGGCGAAGGTCCCAAACCATTTAGAGCAAGTGGAGCGGATATAAATATGGAAATGCATGTAAAATTGCAACTCTACTCTCTTATTTTGGAATGTTTCTGCTCACAAACTGTTAGGAAATCGGCCAAAGGCATATTATTCCGTCGTAAAACATCGAGCTACATCGAATGGCGAAGGTCCCAAACCATTTAGAGCAAGTGGAGCGGATATAAATATGGAAATCCTTGTAAAATTACAACTCTACTCTTTTATTTTGGAGTGCTTCTGCTCACAAACTGTTAGGAAACCGGCCAAAGGCATACTATTCCTTCGTAAAACATCGAATTACTTCGAATGGAGAAGGTCCCAAACCATTTAGGGTAACTGAAGCGGATATAAATGCGGAAATGCATGTAAAATTGCAACTCTACTCTCTTATTTTGGAATGTTTCTACGTACAAACTGTTAGAAAACCGGTCAAACGCATACTATTCCTTCGTAAAGCATCGAGTTACATCGAATGGTGAAGGTCCCAAACCATTTAAAGCAAGTGGAGCGGATATAAATGCGGAAATGCATGTAAAATTACAACTCTACTCTTTTATTTTGGAATGTTTCTGCGCACAAACTGTTAGGAAACCGGCCAAACGCATACTATTCCTTCGTAAAACATTGAGCTTCATCGAATGACGAAGGCCACAAACCGTTTAGAGCAAGGGGAGCGGATATAAATGCGGAAATGAATGTAAAACTACAACTCTACTCCCTTATTTTGGAGTGTTTCTGAGCACAAACTGTTAGGAAACCGGCCAAAGGCATACTATTCCGACGTAAAACATCGAGCTACGTCGAATGGCGAACGTCACAAACCGTTTAGAGCAAGTAGAGCGGATATAAATGCAGAAATGCATGTAAAATTCCACTCCTTTTCCGTAATTTTGTAGTGTTTCTGCGCAGAAACTAACAGGAAACCGGCCAAAGGCATACTATTCCTTCGTAAAACATCGAGCTACATCGAATGGCGAAGGTAACAAACCGTTTAAAGCAAGCGAATCGGATATATATACATGGATATCCTTGTAAAATTACAACTCTACTCTTTTATTTTGGAGTGCTTCTGCTCACAAACTGTTAGGAAACCGGCCAAAGGCATACTATTCCGACGTAAAACATCGAGCTACGTCGAATGGCGAACGTCACAAACCGTTTAGAGCAAGTAGAGCGGATATAAATGCAGAAATGCATGTAAAATTCCACTCCTTTTCCGTAATTTTGTAGTGTTTCTGCGCAGAAACTAACAGGAAACCGGCCAAAGGCATACTATTCCTTCGTAAAGCATCGAGTTACATCGAATGGTGAAGGTCCCAAACCATTTAAAGCAAGCGGATCGGATATAAATATGGATATCCTTGTAAAATTACAACTCTACTCTTTTATTTTGGAGTGCTTCTGCTCACAAACTGTTAGGAAACCGGCCAAAGGCATACTATTCCTTCGTAAAACATCGAGTTACATCGAATGGAGAAGGTCCCAAACCATTTAGGGTAACTGAAGCGGATATAAATGCGGAAATGCATGTAAAATTGCAACTCTACTCTCTTATTTTGGAATGTTTCTGCGTACAAACTGTTAGAAAACCGGTCAAACGCATACTATTCCTTCGTAAAGCATCGAGTTACATCGAATGGTGAAGGTCCCAAACCATTTAAAGCATGTGGAGCGGATATAAATGCGGAAATGCATGTAAAATTACAACTCTACTCTTTTATTTTGGAGTGTTTCTGAGCACAAACTGTTAGGAAACCGGCCAAAGGCATACTATTCCGACGTAAAACATCGAGCTACGTCGAATGGCGAACTTCACAAACCGTTTAGAGCAAGTAGAGCGGATATAAATGCAGAAATGCATGTAAAATTCCTCTCCTTTTCCGTAATTTTGGAGTGTTTCTGCGCAGAAACTAACAGGAAACCGGCCAAAGGCATACTATTCCTTCGTAAAGCATCGAGTTACATCGAATGGTGAAGGTCCCAAACCATTTAAAGCAAGCGGATCGGATATAAATATGGATATCCTTGTAAAATTACAACTCTACTCTTTTATTTTGGAGTGCTTCTGCTCACAAACTGTTAGGAAACCGGCCAAAGGCATACTATTCCGACGTAAAACATCGAGCTACGTCGAATGGCGAACGTCACAAACCGTTTAGAGCAAGTAGAGCGGATATAAATGCAGAAATGCATGTAAAATTCCACTCCTTTTCCGTAATTTTGGAGTGTTTCTGCGCAGAAACTAACAGGAAACCGGCCAAAGACATACTATTCCTTCGTAAAGCATCGAGTTACATCGAATGGTGAAGGTCCCAAACCATTTAAAGCAAGCGGATCGGATGTAAATATGGATATCCTTGTAAAATTACAACTCTACTCTTTTATTTTGGAGTGCTTCTGCTCACAAACTGTTAGGAAACCGGCCAAAGGCATACTATTCCTTCGTAAAACATCGAGTTACATCGAATGGAGAAGGTCCCAAACCATTTAGGGTAACTGAAGCGGATATAAATGCGGAAATGCATGTAAAATTGCAACTCTACTCTCTTATTTTGGAATGTTTCTACGTACAAACTGTTAGAAAACCGGTCAAACGCATACTATTCCTTCGTAAAGCATCCAGTTACATCGAATGGTGAAGGTCCCAAACCATTTAAAGCAAGTGGAGCGGATATAAATGCGGAAATGCATGTAAAATTACAACTCTACTCTTTTATTTTGGAGTGTTTCTGAGCACAAACTGTTAGGAAACCGGCCAAAGGCATACTATTCCGACGTAAAACATCGAGCTACGTCGAATGGCGAACGTCACAAACCGTTTAGAGCAAGTAGAGCGGATATAAATGCAGAAATGCATGTAAAATTCCACTCCTTTTCCGTAATTTTGGAGTGTTTCTGCGCAGAAACTAACAGGAAACCGGCCAAAGGCATACTATTCCTTCGTAAAGCATCGAGTTACATCGAATGGTGAAGGTCCCAAACCATTTAGGGTAACTAAAGCGGATATAAATGCGGAAATGCATGTAAAATTGCAACTCTACTCTCTTGTTTTGGAATGTTTCTGCGCACAAACTGTTAGAAAACCGGTCAAACGCATACTATTCCTTCGTAAATCATTGAGCTTCATCGAATGGCGAAGGCCACAAACCGTTTAGAGCAAGTGGAGCGGATATAAATGCGGAAATGCATGTAAAATTGCAACTCTACTCTCTTGTTTTGGAATGTTTCTGCGCACAAACTGTTAGGAAACCGGCCAAAGGCATACTATTCCGACGTAAAACATTGAGCTACATCGAATGGCGAAGGCCACAAACCGTTTAGAGCAAGGGGAGCGGATATAAATGCGGAAATGAATGTGAAACTACAACTCTACTCCCTTATTTTGGAGTGTTTCTGAGCACAAACTGTTAGGAAACCGGCCAAAGGCATACTATTCCGAAGTAAAACATCGAGCTACGTCGAATGGCGAACGTCACAAACCGTTTAGAGCAAGTGGAGCGGATGTAAATGCAGAAATGCATGTAAAATTCCACTCCTTCTCCGTAATTTTGGAGTGTTTCTGCGCAGAAACTAACAGGAAACCGGCCAAAGGCATACTATTCCTTCGTAAAACATCGAGCTACATCGAATGGCGAAGGTAACAAACCGTTTAGATCAAAGTGGAGCGGATATAAATGCGGAAATGCATGTAAAATTTCAACTCTACTCTTTTATTTTGAAGTGTTTCCGCTCACAAACTGTTAGGAAACCGGCCAAAGGCATACTATTCCGACGTAAAACATCGAGTTACACCGAATGGCGAAGGTCACAAACCGTTTAGAGTAAGTGAAGCGGATATAAATGCGGAAATGCATGTAAAATTGCAACTCTACTCTCTTATTTTGGAATGTTTCTGCTCACAAACTGTTAGGAAACCGGCCAAAGGCATACTATTCCTTCGTAAAGCATCGAGTTACATCGAATGGTGAAGGTCCCAAACCATTTAAAGCAAGCGGATCGGATATAAATATGGATATCCTTGTAAAATTACAACTCTACTCTTTTATTTTGGAGTGCTTCTGCTCACAAACTGTTAGGAAACCGGCCAAAGGCGTACTATTCCGACGTAAAACATCGAGCTACGTCGAATGGCGAACGTCACAAACCGTTTAGAGCAAGTAGAGCGGATATAAATGCAGAAATGCATGTAAAATTCCACTCCTTTTCCGTAATTTTGGAGTGTTTCTGCGCAGAAACTAACAGGAAACCGGCCAAAGGCATACTATTCCTTCGTAAAACATCGAGTTACTACGAATGGCGAAGGTCCCAAACCGTTTAGAGTAAGTGAAGCGGATATAAATGCGGAAATGCATGTAAAATTGCAACTCTACTCTCTTATTTTGGAATGTTTCTGCTCACAAACTGTTAGGAAACCGGCCAAAGGCATATTATTCCGTCGTAAAACATCGAGCTACATCGAATGGCGAAGGTCCCAAACCATTTAGAGCAAGTGGAGCGGATATAAATATGGAAATCCTTGTAAAATTACAACTCTACTCTTTTATTTTGGAGTGCTTCTGCTCACAAACTGTTAGGAAACCGGCCAACGGCATACTATTCCTTCGTAAAACATCGAGTTACATCGAATGGAGAAGGTCCCAAACCATTTAGGGTAACTGAAGCGGATATAAATGCGGAAATGCATGTAAAATTGCAACTCTACTCTCTTATTTTGGAATGTTTCTACGTACAAACTGTTAGAAAACCGGTCAAACGCATACTATTCCTTCGTAAAGCATCGAGTTACATCGAATGGTGAAGGTCCCAAACCATTTAAAGCAAGTGGAGCGGATATAAATGCGGAAATGCATGTAAAATTACAACTCTACTCTTTTATTTTGGAGTGTTTCTGAGCACAAACTGTTAGGAAACCGGCCAAAGGCATACTATTCCGACGTAAAACATCGAGCTACGTCGAATGACGAACGTCACAAACCGTTTAGAGCAAGTAGAGCGGATATAAATGCAGAAATGCATGTAAAATTCCACTCCTTTTCCGTAATTTTGGAGTGTTTCTGCGCAGAAACTAACAGGAAACCGGCCAAAGGCATACTATTCCTTCGTAAAGCATCGAGTTACATCGAATGGTGAAGGTCCCAAACCATTTAGGGTAACTAAAGCGGATATAAATGCGGAAATGCATGTAAAATTGCAACTCTACTCTCTTGTTTTGGAATGTTTCTGCGCACAAACTGTTAGAAAACCGGTCAAACGCATACTATTCCTTCGTAAATCATTGAGCTTCATCGAATGGCGAAGGCCACAAACCGTTTAGAGCAAGTGGAGCGGATATAAATGCGGAAATGCATGTAAAATTGCAACTCTACTCTCTTGTTTTGGAATGTTTCTGCGCACAAACTGTTAGGAAACCGGCCAAAGGCATACTATTCCGACGTAAAACATTGAGCTACATCGAATGGCGAAGGCCACAATGCGTTTAGAGCAAGGGGAGCGGATATAAATGCGGAAATGAATGTGAAACTACAACTCTACTCCCTTATTTTGGAGTGTTTCTGAGCACAAACTGTTAGGAAACCGGCCAAAGGCATACTATTCCGAAGTAAAACATCGAGCTACGTCGAATGGCGAACGTCACAAACCGTTTAGAGCAAGTGGAGCGGATGTAAATGCAGAAATGCATGTAAAATTCCACTCCTTCTCCGTAATTTTGGAGTGTTTCTGCGCAGAAACTAACAGGAAACCGGCCAAAGGCATACTATTCCTTCGTAAAACATCGAGCTACATCGAATGGCGAAGGTAACAAACCGTTTAGATCAAAGTGGAGCGGATATAAATGCGGAAATGCATGTAAAATTTCAACTCTACTCTTTTTTTTTGAAGTGTATCCGCTCACAAACTGTTAGGAAACCGGCCAAAGGCATACTATTCCGACGTAAAACATCGAGTTACACCGAATGGCGAAGGTCACAAACCGTTTAGAGTAAGTGAAGCGGATATAAATGCGGAAATGCATGTAAAATTGCAACTCTACTCTTTTATTTTGGAATGTTTCTGCTCACAAACTGTTAGGAAACCGGCCAAAGGCATACTATTCCTTCGTAAAGCATCGAGTTACATCGAATGGTGAAGGTCCCAAACCATTTAAAGCAAGCGGATCGGATATAAATATGGATATCCTTGTAAAATTACAACTCTACTCTTTTATTTTGGAGTGCTTCTGCTCACAAACTGTTAGGAAACCGGCCAAAGGCGTACTATTCCGACGTAAAACATCGAGCTACGTCGAATGGCGAACGTCACAAACCGTTTAGAGCAAGTAGAGCGGATATAAATGCAGAAATGCATGTAAAATTCCACTCCTTTTCCGTAATTTTGGAGTGTTTCTGCGCAGAAACTAACAGGAAACCGGCCAAAGGCATACTATTCCTTCGTAAAACATCGAGTTACTTCGAATGGCGAAGGTCCCAAACCGTTTAGAGTAAGTGAAGCGGATATAAATGCGGAAATGCATGTAAAATTGCAACTCTACTCTCTTATTTTGGAATGTTTCTGCTCACAAACTGTTAGGAAACCGGCCAAAGGCATATTATTCCGTCGCAAAACATCGAGCTACATCGAATGGCGAAGGTCCCAAACCATTTAGAGCAAGTGGAGCGGATATAAATATGGAAATCCTTGTAAAATTACAACACTACTCTTTTATTTTGGAGTGCTTCTGCTCACAAACTGTTAGGAAACCGGCCAAAGGCATACTATTCCTTCGTAAAACATCGAGTTACATCGAATGGAGAAGGTCCCAAACCATTTAGGGTAACTGAAGCGGATATAAATGCGGAAATGCATGTAAAATTGCAAATCTACTCTCTTATTTTGGAATGTTTCTACGTACAAACTGTTAGAAAACCGGTCAAACGCATACTATTCCTTCGTAAAGCATCGAGTTACATCGAATGGTGAAGGTCCCAAACCATTTAAAGCAAGTGGAGCGGATATAAATGCGGAAATGCATGTAAAATTACAACTCTACTCTTTTATTTTGGAGTGTTTCTGAGCACAAACTGTTAGGAAACCGGCCAAAGGCATACTATTCCGACGTAAAACATCGAGCTACGTCGAATGGCGAACGTCACAAACCGTTTAGAGCAAGTAGAGCGGATATAAATGCAGAAATGCATGTAAAATTCCACTCCTTTTCCGTAATTTTGGAGTGTTTCTGCGCAGAAACTAACAGGAAACCGGCCAAAGGCATACTATTCCTTCGTAAAGCATCGAGTTACATCGAATGGTGAAGGTCCCAAACCATTTAGGGTAACTAAAGCGGATATAAATGCGGAAATGCATGTAAAATTGCAACTCTACTCTCTTGTTTTGGAATGTTTCTGCGCACAAACTGTTAGAAAACCGGTCAAACGCATACTATTCCTTCGTAAATCATTGAGCTTCATCGAATGGCGAAGGCCACAAACCGTTTAGAGCAAGTGGAGCGGATATAAATGCGGAAATGCATGTAAAATTGCAACTCTACTCTCTTGTTTTGGAATGTTTCTGCGCACAAACTGTTAGGAAACCGGTCAAACGCATACTATTCCTTCGTAAATCATTGAGCTTCATCGAATGGCGAAGGCCACAAACCGTTTAGAGCAAGTGGAGCGGATATAAATGCGGAAATGCATGTAAAATTGCAACTCTACTCTCTTGTTTTGGAATGTTTCTGCGCACAAACTGTTAGGAAACCGGCCAAAGGCATACTATTCCGACGTAAAACATTGAGCTACATCGAATGGCGAAGGCCACAAACCGTTTAGAGCAAGGGGAGCGGATATAAATGCGGAAATGAATGTGAAACTACAACTCTACTCCCTTATTTTGGAGTGTTTCTGAGCACAAACTGTTAGGAAACCGGCCAAAGGCATACTATTCCGAAGTAAAACATCGAGCTACGTCGAATGGCGAACGTCACAAACCGTTTAGAGCAAGTGGAGCGGATGTAAATGCAGA
Organism: Mimumesa dahlbomi; assembly: GCA_917499265.3. Classification (NCBI taxonomy): domain Eukaryota; kingdom Metazoa; phylum Arthropoda; class Insecta; order Hymenoptera; family Crabronidae; genus Mimumesa; species Mimumesa dahlbomi. The sequence goes on along the minus strand of OU824120.1, from coordinate 95,575 downwards.
AATGCATGTAAAATTCCACTCCTTCTCCGTAATTTTGGAGTGTTTCTGCGCAGAAACTAACAGGAAACCGGCCAAAGGCATACTATTCCTTCATAAAACATCGAGCTACATCGAATGGCGAAGGTAACAAACCGTTTAGATCAAAGTGGAGCGGATATAAATGCGGAAATGCATGTAAAATTTCAACTCTACTCTTTTATTTTGAAGTGTTTCCGCTCACAAACTGTTAGGAAACCGGCCAAAGGCATACTATTCCGACGTAAAACATCGAGTTACACCGAATGGCGAAGGTCACAAACCGTTTAGAGTAAGTGAAGCGGATATAAATGCGGAAATGCATGTAAAATTGCAACTCTACTCTCTTATTTTGGAATGTTTCTGCTCACAAACTGTTAGGAAACCGGCCAAAGGCATATTATTCCGTCGTAAAACATCGAGCTACATCGAATGGCGAAGGTCCCAAACCATTTAGAGCAAGCGGATCGGATGTAAATATGGATATCCTTGTAAAATTACAACTCTACTCTTTTATTTTGGAGTGCTTCTGCTCACAAACTGTTAGGAAACCGGCCAAAGGCATACTATTCCTTCGTAAAACATCGAGTTACACCGAATGACGAAGGTCTCAAACCGTTTAGAGCAAGTGGAGCGGATATAAATGCGGAAATGCATGTAAAATTGCAACTCTACTCTCTTATTTTGGAATGTTTCTGCGTACAAACTGTTAGAAAACCGGTCAAACGCATACTATTCCTTCGTAAAGCATCGAGTTACATCGAATGGTGAAGGTCCCAAACCATTTAAAGCAAGTGGAGCGGATATAAATGCGGAAATGCATGTAAAATTACAACTCTACTCTTTTATTTTGGAGTGTTTCTGAGCACAAACTGTTAGGAAACCGGCCAAAGGCATACTATTCCGACGTAAAACATCGAGCTACGTCGAATGGCGAACGTCACAAACCGTTTAGAGCAAGTAGAGCGGATATAAATGCAGAAATGCATGTAAAATTCCACTCCTTTTCCGTAATTTTGGAGTGTTTCTGCGCAGAAACTAACAGGAAACCGGCCAAAGGCATACTATTCCTTCGTAAAGCATCGAGTTACATCGAATGGTGAAGGTCCCAAACCATTTAGGGTAACTAAAGCGGATATAAATGCGGAAATGCATGTAAAATTGCAACTCTACTCTCTTGTTTTGGAATGTTTCTGCGCACAAACTGTTAGAAAACCGGTCAAACGCATACTATTCCTTCGTAAATCATTGAGCTTCATCGAATGGCGAAGGCCACAAACCGTTTAGAGCAAGTGGAGCGGATATAAATGCGGAAATGCATGTAAAATTGCAACTCTACTCTCTTGTTTTGGAATGTTTCTGCGCACAAACTGTTAGGAAACCGGCCAAAGGCATACTATTCCGACGTAAAACATTGAGCTACATCGAATGGCGAAGGCCACAAACCGTTTAGAGCAAGGGGAGCGGATATAAATGCGGAAATGAATGTGAAACTACAACTCTACTCCCTTATTTTGGAGTGTTTCTGAGCACAAACTGTTAGGAAACCGGCCAAAGGCATACTATTCCTAAGTAAAACATCGAGCTACGTCGAATGGCGAACGTCACAAACCGTTTAGAGCAAGTGGAGCGGATGTAAATGCAGAAATGCATGTAAAATTCCACTCCTTCTCCGTAATTTTGGAGTGTTTCTGCGCAGAAACTAACAGGAAACCGGCCAAAGGCATACTATTCCTTCGTAAAACATCGAGCTACATCGAATGGCGAAGGTAACAAACCGTTTAGATCAAAGTGGAGCGGATATAAATGCGGAAATGCATGTAAAATTTCAACTCTACTCTTTTATTTTGAAGTGTTTCCGCTCACAAACTGTTAGGAAACCGGCCAAAGGCATACTATTCCGACGTAAAACATCGAGTTACACCGAATGGCGAAGGTCACAAACCGTTTAGAGTAAGTGAAGCGGATATAAATGCGGAAATGCATGTAAAATTGCAACTCTACTCTCTTATTTTGGAATGTTTCTGCTCACAAACTGTTAGGAAACCGGCCAAAGGCATATTATTCCGTCGTAAAACATCGAGCTACATCGAATGGCGAAGGTCCCAAACCATTTAGAGCAAGTGGAGCGGATATAAATATGGAAATCCTTGTAAAATTACAACTCTACTCTTTTATTTTGGAGTGCTTCTGCTCACAAACTGTTAGGAAACCGGCCAAAGGCATACTATTCCTTCGTAAAACATCGAGTTACTTCGAATGGAGAAGGTCTCAAACCATTTAGGGTAACTGAAGCGGATATAAATGCGGAAATGCATGTAAAATTGCAACTCTACTCTCTTATTTTGGAATGTTTCTACGTACAAACTGTTAGAAAACCGGTCAAACGCATACTATTCCTTCGTAAAGCATCGAGTTACATCGAATGGTGAAGGTCCCAAACCATTTAAAGCAAGTGGAGCGGATATAAATGCGGAAATGCATGTAAAATTACACCTCTACTCTTTTATTTTGGAGTGTTTCTGAGCACAAACTGTTAGGAAACCGGCCAAAGGCATACTATTCCGACGTAAAACATCGAGCTACGTCGAATGGCGAACGTCACAAACCGTTTAGAGCAAGTAGAGCGGATATAAATGCAGAAAAGCATGTAAAATTCCACTCCTTTTCCGTAATTTTGGAGTGTTTCTTCGCAGAAACTAACAGGAAACCGGCCAAAGGCATACTATTCCATCGTAAAGCATCGAGTTACATCGAATGGTGAAGGTCCCGAACCATTTAAAGCAAGCGGATCGGATGTAAATATGGATATCCTTGTAAAATTACAACTCTACTCTTTTATTTTGGAGTGCTTCTGCTCACAAACTGTTAGGAAACCGGCCAAAGGCATACTATTCCTTCGTAAAACATCGAGTTACACCGAATGACGAAGGTCTCAAACCGTTTAGAGCAAGTGGAGCGGATATAAATGCGGAAATGCATGTAAAATTGCAACTCTACTCTCTTATTTTGGAATGTTTCTGCGTACAAACTGTTAGAAAACCGGTCAAACGCATACTATTCCTTCGTAAAGCATCGAGTTACATCGAATGGTGAAGGTCCCAAACCATTTAAAGCAAGTGGAGCGGATATAAATATGGAAATCCTTGAAAAATTACAACTCAACTCTTTTATTTTGAAGTGCTTCTGCTCACAAACTGTTAGGAAACCGGCCAAAGGCATACTATTCCTTCGTAAAACATCGAGTTACATCGAATGGAGAAGGTCCCAAACCATTTAGGGTAACTGAAGCGGATATAAATGCGGAAATGCATGTAAAATTGCAACTCTACTCTCTTATTTTGGAATGTTTCTGCGTACAAACTGTTAGAAAACCGGTAAAACGCATACTATTCCTTCGTAAAGCATCGAGTTACATCGAATGGTGAAGGTCCCAAACCATTTAAAGCAAGTGGAGCGGATATAAATGCGGAAATGCATGTAAAATTACAATTTTACTCCCTTATTTTGGAGTGTTTCTGAGCACAAACTGTTAGGAAACCGGCCAAAGGCATACTATTCCGACGTAAAACATCGAGCTACGTCGAATGGCGAACGTCACAAACCGTTTAGAGCAAGTGGAGCGGATGTAAATGCAGAAATGCATGTAAAATTCCACTCCTTCTCCGTAATTTTGGAGTGTTTCTGCGCAGAAACTAACAGGAAACCGGCCAAAGGCATACTATTCCTTCGTAAAACATCGAGCTACATCGAATGGCGAAGGTAACAAACCGTTTAGATCAAAGTGGAGCGGATATAAATGCGGAAATGCATGTAAAATTTCAACTCTACTCTTTTATTTTGAAGTGTTTCCGCTCACAAACTGTTAGGAAACCGGCCAAAGGCATACTATTCCGACGTAAAACATCGAGTTACACCGAATGGCGAAGGTCACAAACCGTTTAGAGTAAGTGAAGCGGATATAAATGCGGAAATGCATGTAAAATTGCAACTCTACTCTCTTATTTTGGAATGTTTCTGCTCACAAACTGTTAGGAAACCGGCCAAAGGCATATTATTCCGTCGTAAAACATCGAGCTACATCGAATGGCGAAGGTCCCAAACCATTTAGAGCAAGTGGAGCGGATATAAATATGGAAATCCTTGTAAAATTACAACTCTACTCTTTTATTTTGGAGTGCTTCTGCTCACAAACTGTTAGGAAACCGGCCAAAGGCATACTATTCCTTCGTAAAACATCGAGTTACTTCGAATGGAGAAGGTCTCAAACCATTTAGGGTAACTGAAGCGGATATAAATGCGGAAATGCATGTAAAATTGCAACTCTACTCTCTTGTTTTGGAATGTTTCTACGTACAAACTGTTAGAAAACCGGTCAAACGCATACTATTCCTTCGTAAAGCATCGAGTTACATCGAATGGTGAAGGTCCCAAACCATTTAAAGCAAGTGGAGCGGATATAAATGCGGAAATGCATGTAAAATTACACCTCTACTCTTTTATTTTGGAGTGTTTCTGAGCACAAACTGTTAGGAAACCGGCCAAAGGCATACTATTCCGACGTAAAACATCGAGCTACGTCGAATGGCGAACGTCACAAACCGTTTAGAGCAAGTAGAGCGGATATAAATGCAGAAAAGCATGTAAAATTCCACTCCTTTTCCGTAATTTTGGAGTGTTTCTTCGCAGAAACTAACAGGAAACCGGCCAAAGGCATACTATTCCATCGTAAAGCATCGAGTTACATCGAATGGTGAAGGTCCCGAACCATTTAAAGCAAGCGGATCGGATGTAAATATGGATATCCTTGTAAAATTACAACTCTACTCTTTTATTTTGGAGTGCTTCTGCTCACAAACTGTTAGGAAACCGGCCAAAGGCATACTATTCCTTCGTAAAACATCGAGTTACACCGAATGGCGAAGGTCTCAAACCGTTTAGAGCAAGTGGAGCGGATATAAATGCGGAAATGCATGTAAAATTGCAACTCTACTCTCTTATTTTGGAATGTTTCTGCGCACAAACTGTTAGAAAACCGGTCAAACGCATACTATTCCTTCGTAAAACATTGAGCTTCATCGAATGACGAAGGCCACAAACCGTTTAGAGCAAGGGGAGCGGATATAAATGCGGAAATGAATGTAAAACTACAACTCTACTCCCTTATTTTGGAGTGTTTCTGAGCACAAACTGTTAGGAAACCGGACAAAGGCATACTATTCCGACGTAAAACATCGAGCTACGTCGAATGGCGAACGTCACAAACCGTTTAGAGCAAGTAGAGCGGCTATAAATGCAGAAATGCATGTAAAATTCCACTCCTTTTCCGTAATTTTGTAGTGTTTCTGCGCAGAAACTAACAGGAAACCGGCCAAAGGCATACTATTCCTTCGTAAAGCATCGAGTTACATCGAATGGAGAAGGTCCCAAACCATTTAGGGTAACTGAAGCGGATATAAATGCGGAAATGCATGTAAAATTGCAACTCTACTCTCTTATTTTGGAATGTTTCTGCGTACAAACTGTTAGAAAACCGGTCAAACGCATACTATTCCTTCGTAAAGCATCGAGTTACATCGAATGGTGAAGGTACCAAACCATTTAAAGCAAGTGGAGCGGATATAAATGCGGAAATGCATGTAAAATTACAACTCTACTCTTTTATTTTGGAGTGTTTCTGAGCACAAACTGTTAGGAAACCGGCCAAAGGCATACTATTCCGACGTAAAACATCGAGCTACGTCGAATGGCGAACGTCACAAACCGTTTAGAGCAAGTAGAGCGGATATAAATGCAGAAATGCATGTAAAATTCCTCTCCTTTTCCGTAATTTTGGAGTGTTTCTGCGCAGAAACTAACAGGAAACCGGCCAAAGGCATACTATTCCTTCGTAAAGCATCGAGTTACATCGAATGGTGAAGGTCCCAAACCATTTAAAGCAAGCGGATCGGATATAAATATGGATATCCTTGTAAAATTACAACTCTACTCTTTTATTTTGGAGTGCTTCTGCTCACAAACTGTTAGGAAACCGGCCAAAGGCATACTATTCCGACGTAAAACATCGAGCTACGTCGAATGGCGAACGTCACAAACCGTTTAGAGCAAGTAGAGCGGATATAAATGCTGAAATGCATGTAAAATTCCACTCCTTTTCCGTAATTTTGGAGTGTTTCTGCGCAGAAACTAACAGGAAACCGGCCAAAGGCATACTATTCCTTCGTAAAGCATCGAGTTACATCGAATGGTGAAGGTCCCAAACCATTTAAAGCAAGCGGATCGGATGTAAATATGGATATCCTTGTAAAATTACAACTCTACTCTTTTATTTTGGAGTGCTTCTGCTCACAAACTGTTAGGAAACCGGCCAAAGGCATACTATTCCTTCGTAAAACATCGAGTTACATCGAATGGAGAAGGTCCCAAACCATTTAGGGTAACTGAAGCGGATATAAATGCGGAAATGCATGTAAAATTGCAACTCTACTCTCTTATTTTGGAATGTTTCTACGTACAAACTGTTAGAAAACCGGTCAAACGCATACTATTCCTTCGTAAAGCATCGAGTTACATCGAATGGTGAAGGTCCCAAACCATTTAAAGCAAGTGGAGCGGATATAAATGCGGAAATGCATGTAAAATTACAACTCTACTCTTTTATTTTGGAGTGTTTCTGAGCACAAACTGTTAGGAAACCGGCCAAAGGCATACTATTCCGAAGTAAAACATCGAGCTACTTCGAATGGCGAACGTCACAAACCGTTTAGAGCAAGTGGAGCGGATATAAATGCAGAAATGCATGTAAAATTCCACTCCTTCTCCGTAATTTTGGAGTGTTTCTGCGCAGAAACTAACAGGAAACCGGCCAAAGGCATACTATTCCTTCGTAAAACATCGAGTTACACCGAATGGTGAAGGTCCCAAACCATTTAAAGCAAGCGGATCGGATATAAATATGGATATCCTTATAAAATTACAACTATACTCTCTTATTTTGGAGTGTTTCTGCGAACAAACTGTTAGGAAACCGGCCAAAGGCATACTATTCCGACGTAAAACATTGAGCTACATCGAATGGCGAAGGTCACAAACCGCTTAGAGCAAGTGGAGCGGATATAAATATGGAAATCCTTGAAAAATTACAACTCAACTCTTTTATTTTGAAGTGCTTCTGCTCACAAACTGTTAGGAAACCGGCCAAAGGCATACTATTCCTTCGTAAAACATCGAGTTACATCGAATGGAGAAGGTCCCAAACCATTTAGGGTAACTGAAGCGGATATAAATTCGGAAATGCATGTAAAATTGCAACTCTACTCTCTTATTTTGGAATGTTTCTGCGTACAAACTGTTAGAAAACCGGTCAAACGCATACTATTCCTTCGTAAAGCATCGAGTTACATCGAATGGTGAAGGTCCCAAACCATTTAAAGCAAGTGGAGCGGATATAAATGCGGAAATGCATGTAAAATTACAACTCTACTCTTTTATTTTGGAGTGTTTCTGAGCACAAGCTGTTAGGAAACCGGCCAAAGGCATACTATTCCGACGTAAAACATCGAGCTACGTCGAATGGCGAACGTCACAAACCGTTAAGAGCAAGTAGAGCGGATATAAATGCAGAAATGCATGTAAAATTCCTCTCCTTTTCCGTAATTTTGGAGTGTTTCTGCGCAGAAACTAACAGGAAACCGGCCAAAGGCATACTATTCCTTCGTAAAGCATCGAGTTACATCGAATGGTGAAGGTCCCAAACCATTTAAAGCAAGCGGATCGGATATAAATATGGATATCCTTGTAAAATTACAACTCTACTCTTTTATTTTGGAGTGCTTCTGCTCACAAACTGTTAGGAAACCGGCCAAAGGCATACTATTCCGACGTAAAACATCGAGCTACGTCGAATGGCGAACGTCACAAACCGTTTAGAGCAAGTAGAGCGGATATAAATGCAGAAATGCATGTAAAATTCCACTCCTTTTCCGTAATTTTGGAGTGTTTCTGCGCAGAAACTAACAGGAAACCGGCCAAAGGCATACTATTCCTTCGTAAAGCATCGAGTTACATCGAATGGTGAAGGTCCCAAACCATTTAAAGCAAGCGGATCGGATGTAAATATGGATATCCTTGTAAAATTACAACTCTACTCTTTTATTTTGGAGTGCTTCTGCTCACAAACTGTTAGGAAACCGGCCAAAGGCATACTATTCCTTCGTAAAACATCGAGTTACATCGAATGGAGAAGGTCCCAAACCATTTAGGGTAACTGAAGCGGATATAAATGCGGAAATGCATGTAAAATTGCAACTCTACTCTCTTATTTTGGAATGTTTCTACGTACAAACTGTTAGAAAACCGGTCAAACGCATACTATTCCTTCGTAAAGCATCGAGTTACATCGAATGGTGAAGGTCCCAAACCATTTAAAGCAAGTGGAGCGGATATAAATGCGGAAATGCATGTAAAATTACTACTCTACTCTTTTATTTTGGAGTGTTTCTGAGCACAAACTGTTAGGAAACCGGCCAAAGGCATACTATTCCGAAGTAAAACATCGAGCTACTTCGAATGGCGAACGTCACAAACCGTTTAGAGCAAGTGGAGCGGATATAAATGCAGAAATGCATGTAAAATTCCACTCCTTCTCCGTAATTTTGGAGTGTTTCTGCGCAGAAACTAACAGGAAACCGGCCAAAGGCATACTATTCCTTCGTAAAACATCGAGTTACACCGAATGGTGAAGGTCCCAAACCATTTAAAGCAAGCGGATCGGATATAAATATGGATATCCTTATAAAATTACAACTATACTCTCTTATTTTGGAGTGTTTCTGCGAACAAACTGTTAGGAAACCGGCCAAAGGCATACTATTCCGACGTAAAACATTGAGCTACATCGAATGGCGAAGGTCACAAACCGCTTAGAGCAAGTGGAGCGGATATAAATATGGAAATCCTTGAAAAATTACAACTCAACTCTTTTATTTTGAAGTGCTTCTGCTCACAAACTGTTAGGAAACCGGCCAAAGGCATACTATTCCTTCGTAAAACATCGAGTTACATCGAATGGAGAAGGTCCCAAACCATTTAGGGTAACTGAAGCGGATATAAATGCGGAAATGCATGTAAAATTGCAACTCTACTCTCTTATTTTGGAATGTTTCTGCGTACAAACTGTTAGAAAACCTGTCAAACGCATACTATTCCTTCGTAAAGCATCGAGTTACATCGAATGGTGAAGGTCCCAAACCATTTAAAGCAAGTGGAGCGGATATAAATGCGGAAATGCATGTAAAATTACAACTCTACTCTTTTATTTTGGAGTGTTTCTGAGCACAAACTGTTAGGAAACCGGCCAAAGGCATACTATTCCGACGTAAAACATCGAGCTACGTCGAATGGCGAACGTCACAAACCGTTAAGAGCAAGTAGAGCGGATATAAATGCAGAAATGCATGTAAAATTCCTCTCCTTTTCCGTAATTTTGGAGTGTTTCTGCGCAGAAACTAACAGGAAACCGGCCAAAGGCATACTATTCCTTCGTAAAGCATCGAGTTACATCGAATGGTGAAGGTCCCAAACCATTTAAAGCAAGCGGATCGGATATAAATATGGATATCCTTGTAAAATTACAACTCTACTCTTTTATTTTGGAGTGCTTCTGCTCACAAACTGTTAGGAAACCGGCCAAAGGCATACTATTCCGACGTAAAACATCGAGCTACGTCGAATGGCGAACGTCACAAACCGTTTAGAGCAAGTAGAGCGGATATAAATGCAGAAATGCATGTAAAATTCCACTCCTTTTCCGTAATTTTGGAGTGTTTCTGCGCAGAAACTAACAGGAAACCGGCCAAAGGCATACTATTCCTTCGTAAAGCATCGAGTTACATCGAATGGTGAAGGTCCCAAACCATTTAAAGCAAGCGGATCGGATGTAAATATGGATATCCTTGTAAAATTACAACTCTACTCTTTTATTTTGGAGTGCTTCTGCTCACAAACTGTTAGGAAACCGGCCAAAGGCAGACTATTCCTTCGTAAAACATCGAGTTACATCGAATGGAGAAGGTCCCAAACCATTTAGGGTAACTGAAGCGGATATAAATGCGGAAATGCATGTAAAATTGCAACTCTACTCTCTTATTTTGGAATGTTTCTACGTACAAACTGTTAGAAAACCGGTCAAACGCATACTATTCCTTCGTAAAGCATCGAGTTACATCGAATGGTGAAGGTCCCAAACCATTTAAAGCAAGTGGAGCGGATATAAATGCGGAAATGCATGTAAAATTACAACTCTACTCTTTTATTTTGGAGTGTTTCTGAGCACAAACTGTTAGGAAACCGGCCAAAGGCATACTATTCCGAAGTAAAACATCGAGCTACGTCGAATGGCGAACGTCACAAACCGTTTAGAGCAAGTGGAGCGGATATAAATGCAGAAATGCATGTAAAATTCCACTCCTTCTCCGTAATTTTGGAGTGTTTCTGCGCAGAAACTAACAGGAAACCGGCCAAAGGCATACTATTCCTTCGTAAAACATCGAGCTACATCGAATGGCGAAGGTAACAAACCGTTTAGAGTAAGTGAAGCGGATATAAATGCGGAAATGCATGTAAAATTGCAACTCTACTCTCTTATTTTGGAATATTTCTGCTCACAAACTGTTAGGAAACCGGCCAAAGGCATACTATTCCTTCGTAAAACATCGAGTTACTTCGAATAGCGAAGGTCCCAAACCGTTTAGAGTAAGTGAAGCGGATATAAATGCGGAAATGCATGTAAAATTGCAACTCTACTCTCTTATTTTGGAATGTTTCTGCTCACAAACTGTTAGGAAACCGGCCAAAGGCATATTATTCCGTCGTAAAACATCGAGCTACATCGAATGGCGAAGGTCCCAAACCATTTAGAGCAAGTGGAGCGGATATAAATATGGAAATCCTTGTAAAATTACAACTCTACTCTTTTATTTTGGAGTGCTTCTGCTCACAAACTGTTAGGAAACCGGCCAAAGGCATACTATTCCTTCGTAAAACATCGAGTTACTTCGAATGGAGAAGGTCTCAAACCATTTAGGGTAACTGAAGCGGATATAAATGCGGAAATGCATGTAAAATTGCAACTCTACTCTCTTATTTTGGAATGTTTCTGCGTACAAACTGTTAGAAAACCGGTCAAACGCATACTATTCCTTCGTAAAGCATCGAGTTACATCGAATGGTGAAGGTCCCAAACCATTTAAAGCAAGTGGAGCGGATATAAATGCGGAAATGCATGTAAAATTACAACTCTACTCTTTTATTTTGGAGTGTTTCTGAGCACAAACTGTTAGGAAACCGGCCAAAGGCATACTATTCCTTCGTAAAGCATCGAGTTACATCGAATGGTGAAGGTCCCAAACCATTTAAAGCAAGCGGATCGGATATAAATATGGATATCCTTGTAAAATTACAACTCTACTCTTTTATTTTGGAGTGCTTCTGCTCACAAACTGTTAGGAAACCGGCCAAAGGCATACTATTCCGACGTAAAACATCGAGCTACGTCGAATGGCGAACGTCACAAACCGTTTAGAGCAAGTAGAGCGGATATAAATGCTGAAATGCATGTAAAATTCCACTCCTTTTCCGTAATTTTGGAGTGTTTCTGCGCAGAAACTAACAGGAAACCGGCCAAAGGCATACTATTCCTTCGTAAAGCATCGAGTTACATCGAATGGTGAAGGTCCCAAACCATTTAAAGCAAGCGGATCGGATGTAAATATGGATATCCTTGTAAAATTAATACTCTACTCTTTTATTTTGGAGTGCTTCTGCTCACAAACTGTTAGGAAACCGGCCAAAGGCATACTATTCCTTCGTAAAACATCGAGTTACATCGAATGGAGAAGGTCCCAAACCATTTAGGGTAACTGAAGCGGATATAAATGCGGAAATGCATGTAAAATTGCAACTCTACTCTCTTATTTTGGAATGTTTCTACGTACAAACTGTTAGAAAACCGGTCAAACGCATACTATTCCTTCGTAAAGCATCGAGTTACATCGAATGGTGAAGGTCCCAAACCATTTAAAGCAAGTGGAGCGGATATAAATGCGGAAATGCATGTAAAATTACAACTCTACTCTTTTATTTTGGAGTGTTTCTGAGCACAAACTGTTAGGAAACCGGCCAAAGGCATACTATTCCTTCGTAAAACATCGAGTTACATCGAATGGCGAAGGTCACAAACCGTTTAGATCAAAGTGGAGCGGATATAAATGCGGAAATGCATGTAAAATTTCAACTCTACTCTTTTATTTTGAAGTGTTTCCGCTCACAAACTGTTAGGAAACCGGCCAAAGGCATACTATTCCGACGTAAAACATCGAGTTACACCGAATGGCGAAGGTCCCAAACCGTTTAGAGTAAGTGAAGCGGATATAAATGCGGAAATGCATGTAAAATTGCAACTCTACTCTCTTATTTTGGAATGTTTCTGCTCACAAACTGTTAGGAAACCGGCCAAAGGCATATTATTCCGTCGTAAAACATCGAGCTACATCGAATGGCGAAGGTCCCAAACCATTTAGAGCATGTGGAGCGGATATAAATATGGAAATCCTTGTAAAATTACAACTCTACTCTTTTATTTTGGAGTGCTTCTGCTCACAAACTGTTAGGAAACCGGCCAAAGGCATACTATTCCTTCGTAAGACATCGAGTTACTTCGAATGGAGAAGGTCTCAAACCATTTAGGGTAACTGAAGCGGATATAAATGCGGAAATGCATGTAAAATTGCAACTCTACTCTCTTATTTTGGAATGTTTCTACGTACAAACTGTTAGAAAACCGGTCAAACGCATACTATTCCTTCGTAAAGCATCGAGTTACATCGAATGGTGAAGGTCCCAAACCATTTAAAGCAAGTGGAGCGGATATAAATGTGGAAATGCATGTAAAATTACACCTCTACTCTTTTATTTTGGAGTGTTTCTGAGCACAAACTGTTAGGAAACCGGCCAAAGGCATACTATTCCGAAGTAAAACATCGAGCTACGTCGAATGGCGAACGTCACAAACCGTTTAGAGCAAGTGGAGCGGATATAAATGCAGAAATGCATGTAAAATTCCACTCCTTCTCCGTAATTTTGGAGTGTTTCTGCGCAGAAACTAACAGGAAACCGGCCAAAGGCATACTATTCCTTCGTAAAACATCGAGCTACATCGAATGGCGAAGGTAACAAACCGTTTAGAGTAAGTGAAGCGGATATAAATGCGGAAATGCATGTAAAATTGCAACTCTACTCTCTTATTTTGGAATATTTCTGCTCACAAACTGTTAGGAAACCGGCCAAAGGCATACTATTCCTTCGTAAAACATCGAGTTACTTCGAATAGCGAAGGTCCCAAACCGTTTAGAGTAAGTGAAGCGGATATAAATGCGGAAATGCATGTAAAATTGCAACTCTACTCTCTTATTTTGGAATGTTTCTGCTCACAAACTGTTAGGAAACCGGCCAAAGGCATATTATTCCGTCGTAAAACATCGAGCTACATCGAATGGCGAAGGTCCCAAACCATTTAGAGCAAGTGGAGCGGATATAAATATGGAAATCCTTGTAAAATTACAACTCTACTCTTTTATTTTGGAGTGCTTCTGCTCACAAACTGTTAGGAAACCGGCCAAAGGCATACTATTCCTTCGTAAAACATCGAGTTACTTCGAATGGAGAAGGTCTCAAACCATTTAGGGTAACTGAAGCGGATATAAATGCGGAAATGCATGTAAAATTGCAACTCTACTCTCTTATTTTGGAATGTTTCTGCGTACAAACTGTTAGAAAACCGGTCAAACGCATACTATTCCTTCGTAAAGCATCGAGTTACATCGAATGGTGAAGGTCCCAAACCATTTAAAGCAAGTGGAGCGGATATAAATGCGGAAATGCATGTAAAATTACAACTCTACTCTTTTATTTTGGAGTGTTTCTGAGCACAAACTGTTAGGAAACCGGCCAAAGGCATACTATTCCGACGTAAAACATCGAGCTACGTCGAATGGCGAACGTCACAAACCGTTTAGAGCAAGTAGAGCGGATATAAATGCAGAAATGCATGTAAAATTCCTCTCCTTTTCCGTAATTTTGGAGTGTTTCTGCGCAGAAACTAACAGGAAACCGGCCAAAGGCATACTATTCCTTCGTAAAGCATCGAGTTACATCGAATGGTGAAGGTCCCAAACCATTTAAAGCAAGCGGATCGGATATAAATATGGATATCCTTGTAAAATTACAACTCTACTCTTTTATTTTGGAGTGCTTCTGCTCACAAACTGTTAGGAAACCGGCCAAAGGCATACTATTCCGACGTAAAACATCGAGCTACGTCGAATGGCGAACGTCACAAACCGTTTAGAGCAAGTAGAGCGGATATAAATGCTGAAATGCATGTAAAATTCCACTCCTTTTCCGTAATTTTGGAGTGTTTCTGCGCAGAAACTAACAGGAAACCGGCCAAAGGCATACTATTCCTTCGTAAAGCATCGAGTTACATCGAATGGTGAAGGTCCCAAACCATTTAAAGCAAGCGGATCGGATGTAAATATGGATATCCTTGTAAAATTAATACTCTACTCTTTTATTTTGGAGTGCTTCTGCTCACAAACTGTTAGGAAACCGGCCAAAGGCATACTATTCCTTCGTAAAACATCGAGTTACATCGAATGGAGAAGGTCCCAAACCATTTAGGGTAACTGAAGCGGATATAAATGCGGAAATGCATGTAAAATTGCAACTCTACTCTCTTATTTTGGAATGTTTCTACGTACAAACTGTTAGAAAACCGGCCAAACGCATACTATTCCTTCGTAAAGCATCGAGTTACATCGAATGGTGAAGGTCCCAAACCATTTAAAGCAAGTGGAGCGGATATAAATGCGGAAATGCATGTAAAATTACAACTCTACTCTTTTATTTTGGAGTGTTTCTGAGCACAAACTGTTAGGAAACCGGCCAAAGGCATACTATTCCTTCGTAAAACATCGAGCTACATCGAATGGCGAAGGTAACAAACCGTTTAGATCAAAGTGGAGCGGATATAAATGCGGAAATGCATGTAAAATTTCAACTCTACTCTTTTATTTTGAAGTGTTTCCGCTCACAAACTGTTAGGAAACCGGCCAAAGGCATACTATTCCGACGTAAAACATCGAGTTACACCGAATGGCGAAGGTCCCAAACCGTTTAGAGTAAGTGAAGCGGATATAAATGCGGAAATGCATGTAAAATTGCAACTCTACTCTCTTATTTTGGAATGTTTCTGCTCACAAACTGTTAGGAAACCGGCCAAAGGCATATTATTCCGTCGTAAAACATCGAGCTACATCGAATGGCGAAGGTCCCAAACCATTTAGAGCATGTGGAGCGGATATAAATATGGAAATCCTTGTAAAATTACAACTCTACTCTTTTATTTTGGAGTGCTTCTGCTCACAAACTGTTAGGAAACCGGCCAAAGGCATACTATTCCTTCGTAAGACATCGAGTTACTTCGAATGGAGAAGGTCTCAAACCATTTAGGGTAACTGAAGCGGATATAAATGCGGAAATGCATGTAAAATTGCAACTCTACTCTCTTATTTTGGAATGTTTCTACGTACAAACTGTTAGAAAACCGGTCAAACGCATACTATTCCTTCGTAAAGCATCGAGTTACATCGAATGGTGAAGGTCCCAAACCATTTAAAGCAAGTGGAGCGGATATAAATGTGGAAATGCATGTAAAATTACACCTCTACTCTTTTATTTTGGAGTGTTTCTGAGCACAAACTGTTAGGAAACCGGCCAAAGGCATACTATTCCGACGTAAAACATCGAGCTACGTCGAATGGCGAACGTCACAAACCGTTTAGAGCAAGTAGAGCGGATATAAATGCAGAAATGCATGTAAAATTCCACTCCTTCTCCGTAATTTTGGAGTGTTTCTGCGCAGAAACTAACAGGAAACCGGCCAAAGGCATACTATTCCTTCGTAAAACATCGAGCTACATCGAATGGCGAAGGTAACAAACCGTTTAGATCAAAGTGGAGCGGATATAAATGCGGAAATGCATGTAAAATTTCAACTCTACTCTTTTATTTTGAAGTGTTTCCGCTCACAAACTGTTAGGAAACCGGCCAAAGGCATACTATTCCGACGTAAAACATCGAGTTACACCGAATGGCGAAGGTCCCAAACCGTTTAGAGTAAGTGAAGCGGATATAAATGCGGAAATGCATGTAAAATTGCAACTCTACTCTCTTATTTTGGAATGTTTCTGCTCACAAACTGTTAGGAAACCGGCCAAAGGCATATTATTCCGTCGTAAAACATCGAGCTACATCGAATGGCGAAGGTCCCAAACCATTTAGAGCATGTGGAGCGGATATAAATATGGAAATCCTTGTAAAATTACAACTCTACTCTTTTATTTTGGAGTGTTTCTGAGCACAAACTGTTAGGAAACCGGCCAAAGGCATACTATTCCGACGTAAAACATCGAGCTACGTCGAATGGCGAACGTCACAAACCGTTTAGAGCAAGTAGAGCGGATATAAATGCAGAAAAGCATGTAAAATTCCACTCCTTTTCCGTAATTTTGGAGTGTTTCTTCGCAGAAACTAACAGGAAACCGGCCAAAGGCATACTATTCCATCGTAAAGCATCGAGTTACATCGAATGGTGAAGGTCCCGAAACATTTAAAGCAAGCGGATCGGATGTAAATATGGATATCCTTGTAAAATTACAACTCTACTCTTTTATTTTGGAGTGCTTCTGCTCACAAACTGTTAGGAAACCGGCCAAAGGCATACTATTCCTTCGTAAAACATCGAGTTACACCGAATGGCGAAGGTCTCAAACCGTTTAGAGCAAGTGGAGCGGATATAAATGCGGAAATGCATGTAAAATTGCAACTCTACTCTCTTATTTTGGAATGTTTCTGCGCACAAACTGTTAGAAAACCGGTCAAACGCATACTATTCCTTCGTAAAACATTGAGCTTCATCGAATGACGAAGGCCACAAACCGTTTAGAGCAAGGGGAGCGGATATAAATGCGGAAATGAATGTAAAACTACAACTCTACTCCCTTATTTTGGAGTGTTTCTGAGCACAAACTGTTAGGAAACCGGCCAAAGGCATACTATTCCGACGTAAAACATCGAGCTACGTCGAATGGCGAACGTCACAAACCGTTTAGAGCAAGTAGAGCGGATATAAATGCAGAAATGCATGTAAAATTCCACTCCTTTTCCGTAATTTTGTAGTGTTTCTGCGCAGAAACTAACAGGAAACCGGCCAAAGGCATACTATTCCTTCGTAAAGCATCGAGTTACATCGAATGGTGAAGGTCCCAAACCATTTAAAGCAAGCGGATCGGATATAAATATGGATATCCTTATAAAATTACAACTATACTCTCTTATTTTGGAGTGTTTCTGCGAACAAACTGTTAGGAAACCGGCCAAAGGCATACTATTCCGACGTAAAACATTGAGCTACATCGAATGGCGAAGGTCACAAACCGCTTAGAGCAAGTGGAGCGGATATAAATATGGAAATCCTTGAAAAATTACAACTCAACTCTTTTATTTTGAAGTGCTTCTGCTCACAAACTGTTAGGAAACCGGCCAAAGGCATACTATTCCTTCGTAAAACATCGAGTTACATCGAATGGAGAAGGTCCCAAACCATTTAGGGTAACTGAAGCGGATATAAATGCGGAAATGCATGTAAAATTGCAACTCTACTCTCTTATTTTGGAATGTTTCTGCGTACAAACTGTTAGAAAACCGGTCAAACGCATACTATTCCTTCGTAAAGCATCGAGTTACATCGAATGGTGAAGGTCCCAAACCATTTAAAGCAAGTGGAGCGGATATAAATGCGGAAATGCATGTAAAATTACAACTCTACTCTTTTATTTTGGAGTGTTTCTGAGCACAAACTGTTAGGAAACCGGCCAAAGGCATACTATTCCGACGTAAAACATCGAGCTACGTCGAATGGCGAACGTCACAAACCATTTAGAGCAAGTGGAGCGGATATAAATATGGAAATCCTTGTAAAATTACAACTCTACTCTTTTATTTTGGAGTGCTTCTGCTCACAAACTGTTAGGAAACCGGCCAAAGGCATACTATTCCTTCGTAAAACATCGAGTTACTTCGAATGGAGAAGGTCTCAAACCATTTAGGGTAACTGAAGCGGATATAAATGCGGAAATGCATGTAAAATTGCAACTCTACTCTCTTATTTTGGAATGTTTCTGCGTACAAACTGTTAGAAAACCGGTCAAACGCATACTATTCCTTCGTAAAGCATCGAGTTACATCGAATGGTGAAGGTCCCAAACCATTTAAAGCAAGTGGAGCGGATATAAATGCGGAAATGCATGTAAAATTACAACTCTACTCTTTTATTTTGGAGTGTTTCTGAGCACAAACTGTTAGGAAACCGGCCAAAGGCATACTATTCCGACGTAAAACATCGAGCTACGTCGAATGGCGAACGTCACAAACCGTTTAGAGCAAGTAGAGCGGATATAAATGCAGAAATGCATGTAAAATTCCTCTCCTTTTCCGTAATTTTGGAGTGTTTCTGCGCAGAAACTAACAGGAAACCGGCCAAAGGCATACTATTCCTTCGTAAAGCATCGAGTTACATCGAATGGTGAAGGTCCCAAACCATTTAAAGCAAGCGGATCGGATATAAATATGGATATCCTTGTAAAATTACAACTCTACTCTTTTATTTTGGAGTGCTTCTGCTCACAAACTGTTAGGAAACCGGCCAAAGGCATACTATTCCGACGTAAAACATCGAGCTACGTCGAATGGCGAACGTCACAAACCGTTTAGAGCAAGTAGAGCGGATATAAATGCTGAAATGCATGTAAAATTCCACTCCTTTTCCGTAATTTTGGAGTGTTTCTGCGCAGAAACTAACAGGAAACCGGCCAAAGGCATACTATTCCTTCGTAAAGCATCGAGTTACATCGAATGGTGAAGGTCCCAAACCATTTAAAGCAAGCGGATCGGATGTAAATATGGATATCCTTGTAAAATTAATACTCTACTCTTTTATTTTGGAGTGCTTCTGCTCACAAACTGTTAGGAAACCGGCCAAAGGCATACTATTCCTTCGTAAAACATCGAGTTACATCGAATGGAGAAGGTCCCAAACCATTTAGGGTAACTGAAGCGGATATAAATGCGGAAATGCATGTAAAATTGCAACTCTACTCTCTTATTTTGGAATGTTTCTACGTACAAACTGTTAGAAAACCGGTCAAACGCATACTATTCCTTCGTAAAGCATCGAGTTACATCGAATGGTGAAGGTCCCAAACCATTTAAAGCAAGTGGAGCGGATATAAATGCGGAAATGCATGTAAAATTACAACTCTACTCTTTTATTTTGGAGTGTTTCTGAGCACAAACTGTTAGGAAACCGGCCAAAGGCATACTATTCCTTCGTAAAACATCGAGCTACATCGAATGGCGAAGGTAACAAACCGTTTAGATCAAAGTGGAGCGGATATAAATGCGGAAATGCATGTAAAATTTCAACTCTACTCTTTTATTTTGGAGTGTTTCCGCTCACAAACTGTTAGGAAACCGGCCAAAGGCATACTATTCCGACGTAAAACATCGAGTTACACCGAATGGCGAAGGTCCCAAACCGTTTAGAGTAAGTGAAGCGGATATAAATGCGGAAATGCATGTAAAATTGCAACTCTACTCTCTTATTTTGGAATGTTTCTGCTCACAAACTGTTAGGAAACCGGCCAAAGGCATATTATTCCGTCGTAAAACATCGAGCTACATCGAATGGCGAAGGTCCCAAACCATTTAGAGCATGTGGAGCGGATATAAATATGGAAATCCTTGTAAAATTACAACTCTACTCTTTTATTTTGGAGTGCTTCTGCTCACAAACTGTTAGGAAACCGGCCAAAGGCATACTATTCCTTCGTAAGACATCGAGTTACTTCGAATGGAGAAGGTCTCAAACCATTTAGGGTAACTGAAGCGGATATAAATGCGGAAATGCATGTAAAATTGCAACTCTACTCTCTTATTTTGGAATGTTTCTACGTACAAACTGTTAGAAAACCGGTCAAACGCATACTATTCCTTCGTAAAGCATCGAGTTACATCGAATGGTGAAGGTCCCAAACCATTTAAAGCAAGTGGAGCGGATATAAATGTGGAAATGCATGTAAAATTACACCTCTACTCTTTTATTTTGGAGTGTTTCTGAGCACAAACTGTTAGGAAACCGGCCAAAGGCATACTATTCCGACGTAAAACATCGAGCTACGTCGAATGGCGAACGTCACAAACCGTTTAGAGCAAGTAGAGCGGATATAAATGCAGAAATGCATGTAAAATTCCACTCCTTCTCCGTAATTTTGGAGTGTTTCTGCGCAGAAACTAACAGGAAACCGGCCAAAGGCATACTATTCCTTCGTAAAACATCGAGCTACATCGAATGGCGAAGGTAACAAACCGTTTAGATCAAAGTGGAGCGGATATAAATGCGGAAATGCATGTAAAATTTCAACTCTACTCTTTTATTTTGAAGTGTTTCCGCTCACAAACTGTTAGGAAACCGGCCAAAGGCATACTATTCCGACGTAAAACATCGAGTTACACCGAATGGCGAAGGTCCCAAACCGTTTAGAGTAAGTGAAGCGGATATAAATGCGGAAATGCATGTAAAATTGCAACTCTACTCTCTTATTTTGGAATGTTTCTGCTCACAAACTGTTAGGAAACCGGCCAAAGGCATATTATTCCGTCGTAAAACATCGAGCTACATCGAATGGCGAAGGTCCCAAACCATTTAGAGCATGTGGAGCGGATATAAATATGGAAATCCTTGTAAAATTACAACTCTACTCTTTTATTTTGGAGTGTTTCTGAGCACAAACTGTTAGGAAACCGGCCAAAGGCATACTATTCCGACGTAAAACATCGAGCTACGTCGAATGGCGAACGTCACAAACCGTTTAGAGCAAGTAGAGCGGATATAAATGCAGAAAAGCATGTAAAATTCCACTCCTTTTCCGTAATTTTGGAGTGTTTCTTCGCAGAAACTAACAGGAAACCGGCCAAAGGCATACTATTCCATCGTAAAGCATCGAGTTACATCGAATGGTGAAGGTCCCGAAACATTTAAAGCAAGCGGATCGGATGTAAATATGGATATCCTTGTAAAATTACAACTCTACTCTTTTATTTTGGAGTGCTTCTGCTCACAAACTGTTAGGAAACCGGCCAAAGGCATACTATTCCTTCGTAAAACATCGAGTTACACCGAATGGCGAAGGTCTCAAACCGTTTAGAGCAAGTGGAGCGGATATAAATGCGGAAATGCATGTAAAATTGCAACTCTACTCTCTTATTTTGGAATGTTTCTGCGCACAAACTGTTAGAAAACCGGTCAAACGCATACTATTCCTTCGTAAAACATTGAGCTTCATCGAATGACGAAGGCCACAAACCGTTTAGAGCAAGGGGAGCGGATATAAATGCGGAAATGAATGTAAAACTACAACTCTACTCCCTTATTTTGGAGTGTTTCTGAGCACAAACTGTTAGGAAACCGGCCAAAGGCATACTATTCCGACGTAAAACATCGAGCTACGTCGAATGGCGAACGTCACAAACCGTTTAGAGCAAGTAGAGCGGATATAAATGCAGAAATGCATGTAAAATTCCACTCCTTTTCCGTAATTTTGTAGTGTTTCTGCGCAGAAACTAACAGGAAACCGGCCAAAGGCATACTATTCCTTCGTAAAGCATCGAGTTACATCGAATGGTGAAGGTCCCAAACCATTTAAAGCAAGCGGATCGGATATAAATATGGATATCCTTATAAAATTACAACTATACTCTCTTATTTTGGAGTGTTTCTGCGAACAAACTGTTAGGAAACCGGCCAAAGGCTTACTATTCCGACGTAAAACATCGAGCTACTTCGAATGGCGAAGGTCACAAACCGCTTAGAGCAAGTGGAGCGGATATAAATATGGAAATCCTTGAAAAATTACAACTCAACTCTTTTATTTTGAAGTGCTTCTGCTCACAAACTGTTAGGAAACCGGCCAAAGGCATACTATTCCTTCGTAAAACATCGAGTTACATCGAATGGAGAAGGTCCCAAACCATTTAGGGTAACTGAAGCGGATATAAATGCGGAAATGCATGTAAAATTGCAACTCTACTCTCTTATTTTGGAATGTTTCTGCGTACAAACTGTTAGAAAACCGGTCAAACGCATACTATTCCTTCGTAAAGCATCGAGTTACATCGAATGGTGAAGGTCCCAAACCATTTAAAGCAAGTGGAGCGGATATAAATGCGGAAATGCATGTAAAATTACAACTCTACTCTTTTATTTTGGAGTGTTTCTGAGCACAAACTGTTAGGAAACCGGCCAAAGGCATACTATTCCGACGTAAAACATCGAGCTACGTCGAATGGCGAACGTCACAAACCGTTAAGAGCAAGTAGAGCGGATATAAATGCAGAAATGCATGTAAAATTCCTCTCCTTTTCCGTAATTTTGGAGTGTTTCTGCGCAGAAACTAACAGGAAACCGGCCAAAGGCATACTATTCCTTCGTAAAGCATCGAGTTACATCGAATGGTGAAGGTCCCAAACCATTTAAAGCAAGCGGATCGGATATAAATATGGATATCCTTGTAAAATTACAACTCTACTCTTTTACTTTGGAGTGCTTCTGCTCACAAACTGTTAGGAAACCGGCCAAAGGCATACTATTCCGACGTAAAACATCGAGCTACGTCGAATGGCGAACGTCACAAACCGTTTAGAGCAAGTAGAGCGGATATAAATGCTGAAATGCATGTAAAATTCCACTCCTTTTCCGTAATTTTGGAGTGTTTCTGCGCAGAAACTAACAGGAAACCGGCCAAAGGCATACTATTCCTTCGTAAAGCATCGAGTTACATCGAATGGTGAAGGTCCCAAACCATTTAAAGCAAGCGGATCGGATATAAATATGGATATCCTTGTAAAATTACAACTCTACTCTTTTATTTTGGAGTGCTTCTGCTCACAAACTGTTAGGAAACCGGCCAAAGGCATACTATTCCTTCGTAAAACATCGAGTTACATCGAATGGAGAAGGTCCCAAACCATTTAGGGTAACTGAAGCGGATATAAATGCGGAAATGCATGTAAAATTGCAACTCTACTCTCTTATTTTGGAATGTTTCTGCGCACAAACTGTTAGAAAACCGGTCAAACGCATACTATTCCTTCGTAAAACATTGAGCTTCATCGAATGACGAAGGCCACAAACCGTTTAGAGCAAGGGGAGCGGATATAAATGCGGAAATGAATGTAAAACTACAACTCTACTCCCTTATTTTGGAGTGTTTCTGAGCACAAACTGTTAGGAAACCGGCCAAAGGCATACTATTCCGACGTAAAACATCGAGCTACGTCGAATGGCGAACGTCACAAACCGTTTAGAGCAAGTAGAGCGGATATAAATGCAGAAATGCATGTAAAATTCCACTCCTTTTCCGTAATTTTGTAGTGTTTCTGCGCAGAAACTAACAGGAAACCGGCCAAAGGCATACTATTCCTTCGTAAAGCATCGAGTTACATCGAATGGTGAAGGTCCCAAACCATTTAAAGCAAGCGGATCGGATATAAATATGGATATCCTTATAAAATTACAACTATACTCTCTTATTTTGGAGTGTTTCTGCGAACAAACTGTTAGGAAACCGGCCAAAGGCATACTATTCCGACGTAAAACATTGAGCTACATCGAATGGCGAAGGTCACAAACCGCTTAGAGCAAGTGGAGCGGATATAAATATGGAAATCCTTGAAAAATTACAACTCAACTCTTTTATTTTGAAGTGCTTCTGCTCACAAACTGTTAGGAAACCGGCCAAAGGCATACTATTCCTTCGTAAAACATCGAGTTACATCGAATGGAGAAGGTCCCAAACCATTTAGGGTAACTGAAGCGGATATAAATGCGGAAATGCATGTAAAATTGCAACTCTACTCTCTTATTTTGGAATGTTTCTGCGTACAAACTGTTAGAAAACCGGTCAAACGCATACTATTCCTTCGTAAAGCATCGAGTTACATCGAATGGTGAAGGTCCCAAACCATTTAAAGCAAGTGGAGCGGATATAAATGCGGAAATGCATGTAAAATTACAACTCTACTCTTTTATTTTGGAGTGTTTCTGAGCACAAACTGTTAGGAAACCGGCCAAAGGCATACTATTCCGACGTAAAACATCGAGCTACGTCGAATGGCGAACGTCACAAACCGTTAAGAGCAAGTAGAGCGGATATAAATGCAGAAATGCATGTAAAATTCCTCTCCTTTTCCGTAATTTTGGAGTGTTTCTGCGCAGAAACTAACAGGAAACCGGCCAAAGGCATACTATTCCTTCGTAAAGCATCGAGTTACATCGAATGGTGAAGGTCCCAAACCATTTAAAGCAAGCGGATCGGATATAAATATGGATATCCTTGTAAAATTACAACTCTACTCTTTTACTTTGGAGTGCTTCTGCTCACAAACTGTTAGGAAACCGGCCAAAGGCATACTATTCCGACGTAAAACATCGAGCTACGTCGAATGGCGAACGTCACAAACCGTTTAGAGCAAGTAGAGCGTATATAAATGCTGAAATGCATGTAAAATTCCACTCCTTTTCCGTAATTTTGGAGTGTTTCTGCGCAGAAACTAACAGGAAACCGGCCAAAGGCATACTATTCCTTCGTAAAGCATCGAGTTACATCGAATGGTGAAGGTCCCAAACCATTTAAAGCAAGCGGATCGGATATAAATATGGATATCCTTGTAAAATTACAACTCTACTCTTTTATTTTGGAGTGCTTCTGCTCACAAACTGTTAGGAAACCGGCCAAAGGCATACTATTCCTTCGTAAAACATCGAGTTACATCGAATGGAGAAGGTCCCAAACCATTTAGGGTAACTGAAGCGGATATAAATGCGGAAATGCATGTAAAATTGCAACTCTACTCTCTTATTTTGGAATGTTTCTACGTACAAACTGTTAGAAAACCGGTCAAACGCATACTATTCCTTCGTAAAGCATCGAGTTACATCGAATGGTGAAGGTCCCAAACCATTTAAAGCAAGTGGAGCGGATATAAATGCGGAAATGCATGTAAAATTACAACTCTACTCTTTTATTTTGGAGTGTTTCTGAGCACAAACTGTTAGGAAACCGGCCAAAGGCATACTATTCCGAAGTAAAACATCGAGCTACGTCGAATGGCGAACGTCACAAACCGTTTAGAGCAAGTGGAGCGGATATAAATGCAGAAATGCATGTAAAATTCCACTCCTTCTCCGTAATTTTGGAGTGTTTCTGCGCAGAAACTAACAGGAAACCGGCCAAAGGCATACTATTCCTTCGTAAAACATCGAGCTACATCGAATGGCGAAGGTAACAAACCGTTTAGAGTAAGTGAAGCGGATATAAATGCGGAAATGCATGTAAAATTGCAACTCTACTCTCTTATTTTGGAATGTTTCTGCTCACAAACTGTTAGGAAACCGGCCAAAGGCATACTATTCCTTCGTAAAACATCGAGTTACTTCGAATGGCGAAGGTCCCAAACCGTTTAGAGTAAGTGAAGCGGATATAAATGCGGAAATGCATGTAAAATTGCAACTCTACTCTCTTATTTTGGAATGTTTCTGCTCACAAACTGTTAGGAAACCGGCCAAAGGCATATTATTCCGTCGTAAAACATCGAGCTACATCGAATGGCGAAGGTCCCAAACCATTTAGAGCAAGTGGAGCGGATATAAATATGGAAATCCTTGTAAAATTACAACTCTACTCTTTTATTTTGGAGTGCTTCTGCTCACAAACTATTAGGAAACCGGCCAAAGGCATACTATTCCTTCGTAAAACATCGAGTTACTTCGAATGGAGAAGGTCTCAAACCATTTAGGGTAACTGAAGCGGATATAAATGCGGAAATGCATGTAAAATTGCAACTCTACTCTCTTATTTTTGAATGTTTCTGCGTACAAACTGTTAGAAAACCGGTCAAACGCATACTATTCCTTCGTAAAGCATCGAGTTACATCGAATGGTGAAGGTCCCAAACCATTTAAAGCAAGTGGAGCGGATATAAATGCGGAAATGCATGTAAAATTACAACTCTACTCTTTTATTTTGGAGTGTTTCTGAGCACAAACTGTTAGGAAACCGGCCAAAGGCATACTATTCCGACGTAAAACATCGAGCTACGTCGAATGGCGAACGTCACAAACCGTTTAGAGCAAGTAGAGCGGATATAAATGCAGAAATGCATGTAAAATTCCTCTCCTTTTCCGTAATTTTGGAGTGTTTCTGCGCAGAAACTAACAGGAAACCGGCCAAAGGCATACTATTCCTTCGTAAAGCATCGAGTTACATCGAATGGTGAAGGTCCCAAACCATTTAAAGCAAGCGGATCGGATATAAATATGGATATCCTTGTAAAATTACAACTCTACTCTTTTATTTTGGAGTGCTTCTGCTCACAAACTGTTAGGAAACCGGCCAAAGGCATACTATTCCGACGTAAAACATCGAGCTACGTCGAATGGCGAACGTCACAAACCGTATAGAGCAAGTAGAGCGGATATAAATGCTGAAATGCATGTAAAATTCCACTCCTTTTCCGTAATTTTGGAGTGTTTCTGCGCAGAAACTAACAGGAAACCGGCCAAAGGCATACTATTCCTTCGTAAAGCATCGAGTTACATCGAATGGTGAAGGTCCCAAACCATTTAAAGCAAGCGGATCGGATGTAAATATGGATATCCTTGTAAAATTACAACTCTACTCTTTTATTTTGGAGTGCTTCTGCTCACAAACTGTTAGGAAACCGGCCAAAGGCATACTATTCCTTCGTAAAACATCGAGTTACATCGAATGGAGAAGGTCCCAAACCATTTAGGGTAACTGAAGCGGATATAAATGCGGAAATGCATGTAAAATTGCAACTCTACTCTCTTATTTTGGAATGTTTCTACGTACAAACTGTTAGAAAACCGGTCAAACGCATACTATTCCCTCGTAAAGCATCGAGTTACATCGAATGGTGAAGGTCCCAAACCATTTAAAGCAAGTGGAGCGGATATAAATGCGGAAATGCATGTAAAATTACAACTCTACTCTTTTATTTTGGAGTGTTTCTGAGCACAAACTGTTAGGAAACCGGCCAAAGGCATACTATTCCTTCGTAAAACATCGAGCTACATCGAATGGCGAAGGTAACAAACCGTTTAGATCAAAGTGGAGCGGATATAAATGCGGAAATGCATGTAAAATTTCAACTCTACTCTTTTATTTTGAAGTGTTTCCGCTCACAAACTGTTAGGAAACCGGCCAAAGGCATACTATTCCGACGTAAAACATCGAGTTACACCGAATGGCGAAGGTCCCAAACCGTTTAGAGTAAGTGAAGCGGATATAAATGCGGAAATGCATGTAAAATTGCAACTCTACTCTCTTATTTTGGAATGTTTCTGCTCACAAACTGTTAGGAAACCGGCCAAAGGCATATTATTCCGTCGTAAAACATCGAGCTACATCGAATGGCGAAGGTCCCAAACCATTTAGAGCATGTGGAGCGGATATAAATATGGAAATCCTTGCAAAATTACAACTCTACTCTTTTATTTTGGAGTGCTTCTGCTCACAAACTGTTAGGAAACCGGCCAAAGGCATACTATTCCTTCGTAAGACATCGAGTTACTTCGAATGGAGAAGGTCTCAAACCATTTAGGGTAACTGAAGCGGATATAAATGCGGAAATGCATGTAAAATTGCAACTCTACTCTCTTATTTTGGAATGTTTCTACGTACAAACTGTTAGAAAACCGGTCAAACGCATACTATTCCTTCGTAAAGCATCGAGTTACATCGAATGGTGAAGGTCCCAAACCATTTAAAGCAAGTGGAGCGGATATAAATGCGGAAATGCATGTAAAATTACACCTCTACTCTTTTATTTTGGAGTGTTTCTGAGCACAAACTGTTAGGAAACCGGCCAAAGGCATACTATTCCGACGTAAAACATCGAGCTACGTCGAATGGCGAACGTCACAAACCGTTTAGAGCAAGTAGAGCGGATATAAATGCAGAAAAGCATGTAAAATTCCACTCCTTTTCCGTAATTTTGGAGTGTTTCTTCGCAGAAACTAACAGGAAACCGGCCAAAGGCATACTATTCCATCGTAAAGCATCGAGTTACATCGAATGGTGAAGGTCCCGAACCATTTAAAGCAAGCGGATCGGATGTAAATATGGATATCCTTGTAAAATTACAACTCTACTCTTTTATTTTGGAGTGCTTCTGCTCACAAACTGTTAGGAAACCGGCCAAAGGCATACTATTCCTTCGTAAAACATCGAGTTACACCGAATGGCGAAGGTCTCAAACCGTTTAGAGCAAGTGGAGCGGATATAAATGCGGAAATGCATGTAAAATTGCAACTCTACTCTCTTATTTTGGAATGTTTCTGCGCACAAACTGTTAGAAAACCGGTCAAACGCATACTATTCCTTCGTAAAACATTGAGCTTCATCGAATGACGAAGGCCACAAACCGTTTAGAGCAAGGGGAGCGGATATAAATGCGGAAATGAATGTAAAACTACAACTCTACTCCCTTATTTTGGAGTGTTTCTGAGCACAAACTGTTAGGAAACCGGCCAAAGGCATACTGTTCCGACGTAAAACATCGAGCTACGTCGAATGGCGAACGTCACAAACCGTTTAGAGCAAGTAGAGCGGATATAAATGCAGAAATGCATGTAAAATTCCACTCCTTTTCCGTAATTTTGTAGTGTTTCTGCGCAGAAACTAACAGGAAACCGGCCAAAGGCATACTATTCCTTCGTAAAGCATCGAGTTACATCGAATGGTGAAGGTCCCAAACCATTTAAAGCAAGCGGATCGGATATAAATATGGATATCCTTATAAAATTACAACTATACTCTCTTATTTTGGAGTGTTTCTGCGAACAAACTGTTAGGAAACCGGCCAAAGGCATACTATTCCGACGTAAAACATTGAGCTACATCGAATGGCGAAGGTCACAAACCGCTTAGAGCAAGTGGAGCGGATATAAATATGGAAATCCTTGAAAAATTACAACTCAACTCTTTTATTTTGAAGTGCTTCTGCTCACAAACTGTTAGGAAACCGGCCAAAGGCATACTATTCCTTCGTAAAACATCGAGTTACATCGAATGGAGAAGGTCCCAAACCATTTAGGGTAACTGAAGCGGATATAAATGCGGAAATGCATGTAAAATTGCAACTCTACTCTCTTATTTTGGAATGTTTCTGCGTACAAACTGTTAGAAAACCGGTCAAACGCATACTATTCCTTCGTAAAGCATCGAGTTACATCGAATGGTGAAGGTCCCAAACCATTTAAAGCAAGTGGAGCGGATATAAATGCGGAAATGCATGTAAAATTACAACTCTACTCTTTTATTTTGGAGTGTTTCTGAGCACAAACTGTTAGGAAACCGGCCAAAGGCATACTATTCCGACGTAAAACATCGAGCTACGTCGAATGGCGAACGTCACAAACCGTTTAGAGCAAGTAGAGCGGATATAAATGCAGAAATGCATGTAAAATTCCTCTCCTTTTCCGTAATTTTGGAGTGTTTCTGCGCAGAAACTAACAGGAAACCGGCCAAAGGCATACTATTCCTTCGTAAAGCATCGAGTTACATCGAATGGTGAAGGTCCCAAACCATTTAAAGCAAGCGGATCGGATATAAATATGGATATCCTTGTAAAATTACAACTCTACTCTTTTATTTTGGAGTGCTTCTGCTCACAAACTGTTAGGAAACCGGCCAAAGGCATACTATTCCGACGTAAAACATCGAGCTACGTCGAATGGCGAACGTCACAAACCGTTTAGAGCAAGTAGAGCGGATATAAATGCAGAAATGCATGTAAAATTCCACTCCTTTTCCGTAATTTTGGAGTGTTTCTGCGCAGAAACTAACAGGAAACCGGCCAAAGGCATACTATTCCTTCGTAAAGCATCGAGTTACATCGAATGGTGAAGGTCCCAAACCATTTAAAGCAAGCGGATCGGATGTAAATATGGATATCCTTGTAAAACTACAACTCTACTCTTTTATTTTGGAGTGCTTCTGCTCACAAACTGTTAGGAAACCGGCCAAAGGCATACTATTCCGACGTAAAACATTGAGCTACATCGAATGGCGAAGGTCACAAACCGCTTAGAGCAAGTGGAGCGGATATAAATATGGAAATCCTTGAAAAATTACAACTCAACTCTTTTATTTTGAAGTGCTTCTGCTCACAAACTGTTAGGAAACCGGCCAAAGGCATACTATTCCTTCGTAAAACATCGAGTTACATCGAATGGAGAAGGTCCCAAACCATTTAGGGTAACTGAAGCGGATATAAATGCGGAAATGCATGTAAAATTGCAACTCTACTCTCTTATTTTGGAATGTTTCTGCGTACAAACTGTTAGAAAACCGGTCAAACGCATACTATTCCTTCGTAAAGCATCGAGTTACATCGAATGGTGAAGGTCCCAAACCATTTAAAGCAAGTGGAGCGGATATAAATGCGGAAATGCATGTAAAATTACAACTCTACTCTTTTATTTTGGAGTGTTTCTGAGCACAAACTGTTAGGAAACCGGCCAAAGGCATACTATTCCGACGTAAAACATCGAGCTACGTCGAATGGCGAACGTCACAAACCGTTTAGAGCAAGTAGAGCGGATATAAATGCAGAAATGCATGTAAAATTCCTCTCCTTTTCCGTAATTTTGGAGTGTTTCTGCGCAGAAACTAACAGGAAACCGGCCAAAGGCATACTATTCCTTCGTAAAGCATCGAGTTACATCGAATGGTGAAGGTCCCAAACCATTTAAAGCAAGCGGATCGGATATAAATATGGATATCCTTGTAAAATTACAACTCTACTCTTTTATTTTGGAGTGCTTCTGCTCACAAACTGTTAGGAAACCGGCCAAAGGCATACTATTCCGACGTAAAACATCGAGCTACGTCGAATGGCGAACGTCACAAACCGTTTAGAGCAAGTAGAGCGGATATAAATGCAGAAATGCATGTAAAATTCCACTCCTTTTCCGTAATTTTGGAGTGTTTCTGCGCAGAAACTAACAGGAAACCGGCCAAAGGCATACTATTCCATCGTAAAGCATCGAGTTACATCGAATGGTGAAGGTCCCAAACCATTTAAAGCAAGCGGATCGGATGTAAATATGGATATCCTTGTAAAACTACAACTCTACTCTTTTATTTTGGAGTGCTTCTGCTCACAAACTGTTAGGAAACCGGCCAAAGGCATACTATTCCTTCGTAAAACATCGAGTTACATCGAATGGTGAAGGTCCCAAACCATTTAAAGCAAGTGGAGCGGATATAAATGCGGAAATGCATGTAAAATTACAACTCTACTCTTTTATTTTGGAGTGTTTCTGAGCACAAACTGTTAGGAAACCGGCCAAAGGCATACTATTCCGAAGTAAAACATCGAGCTACGTCGAATGGCGAACGTCACAAACCGTTTAGAGCAAGTGGAGCGGATATAAATGCAGAAATGCATGTAAAATTACACTCCTTCTCCGTAATTTTGGAGTGTTTCTGCGCAGAAACTAACAGGAAACCGGCCAAAGGCATACTATTCCTTCGTAAAACATCGAGCTACATCGAATGGCGAAGGTAACAAACCGTTTAGATCAAAGTGGAGCGGATATAAATGCGGAAATGCATGTAAAATTTCAACTCTACTCTTTTATTTTGAAGTGTTTCCGCTCACAAACTGTTAGAAAACCGGTAAAACGCATACTATTCCTTCGTAAAGCATCGAGTTACATCGAATGGTGAAGGTCCCAAACCGTTTAGAGTAAGTGAAGCGGATATAAATGCGGAAATGCATGTAAAATTGCAACTCTACTCTCTTATTTTGGAATGTTTCTGCTCACAAACTGTTAGGAAACCGGCCAAAGGCATACTATTCCGACGTAAAACATCGAGCTACGTCGAATGGCGAACGTCACAAACCGTTTAGAGCAAGTAGAGCGGATATAAATGCAGAAAAGCATGTAAAATTCCACTCCTTTTCCGTAATTTTGGAGTGTTTCTTCGCAGAAACTAACAGGAAACCGGCCAAAGGCATACTATTCCATCGTAAAGCATCGAGTTACATCGAATGGTGAAGGTCCCGAACCATTTAAAGCAAGCGGATCGGATGTAAATATGGATATCCTTGTAAAATTACAACTCTACTCTTTTATTTTGGAGTGCTTCTGCTCACAAACTGTTAGGAAACCGGCCAAAGGCATACTATTCCGACGTAAAACATCGAGCTACGTCGAATGATGAACGTCACAAACCGTTTAGAGCAAGTAGAGCGGATATAAATGCAGAAATGCATGTAAAATTCCACTCCTTTTCCGTAATTTTGGAGTGTTTCTGCGCAGAAACTAACAGGAAACCGGCCAAAGGCATACTATTCCTTCGTAAAGCATCGAGTTACATCGAATGGTGAAGGTCCCAAACCATTTAGGGTAACTAAAGCGGATATAAATGCGGAAATGCATGTAAAATTGCAACTCTACTCTCTTGTTTTGGAATGTTTCTGCGCACAAACTGTTAGAAAACCGGTCAAACGCATACTATTCCTTCGTAAATCATTGAGCTTCATCGAATGGCGAAGGCCACAAACCGTTTAGAGCAAGGGGAGCGGATATAAATGCGGAAATGAATGTAAAACTACAACTCTACTCCCTTATTTTGGAGTGTTTCGGAGCACAAACTGTTAGGAAACCGGCCAAAGGCATACTATTCCGACGTAAAACATGGATTTACATCGAATGGAGAAGGTCCCAAACCGTTTAGAGTAAGTGCAGCGAATATAAATGCGGAAATTCATGTAAAATTGCAACTCTACTCTTTTATTTTGGAGTGTTTCTGCTCACAAACTGTTAGGAAACCGGCCAAAGGCATATTATTCCGACGTAAAACATCGAGCTACATCGAATGGTGATGGTCCCAAACCATTTAGAGCAAGTGGAGCGGATATAAATATGGAAATCCTTATAAAATTACAACTATACTCTCTTATTTTGGAGTGTTTCTGCGAACAAACTGTTAGGAAACCGGTCAAACGTATACTATTCCGTCGTAAAACATTGAGCTACATCGAATGGCGAAGGTCACAAACCGCTTAGAGCAAGTGGAGCGGATATAAATATGGAAATCCTTGAAAAATTACAACTCAACTCTTTTATTTTGGAGTGCTTCTGCTCACAAACTGTTAGGAAACCGGCCAAAGGCATACTATTCCTTCATAAAACATCGAGTTACATCGAATGGAGAAGGTCCCAAACTATTTAGGGTAACTGAAGCGGATATAAATGCGGAAATGCATGTAAAATTGCAACTCTACTCTCTTATTTTGGAATGTTTCTGCGTACAAACTGTTAGAAAACCGGTCAAACGCATACTATTCCTTCGTAAAGCATCGAGTTACATCGAATGGTGAAGGTCCCAAACCATTTAAAGCAAGTGGAGCGGATATAAATGCGGAAATGCATGTAAAATTACAACTCTACTCTTTTATTTTGGAGTGTTTCTGAGCACAAACTGTTAGGAAACCGGCCAAAGGCATACTATTCCGAAGTAAAACATCGAGTTACACCGAATGGCGAAGGTCTCAAACCGTTTAGAGCAAGTGGAGCGGATATAAATGCGGAAATGCATGTAAAATTGCAACTCTACTCTCTTATTTTGGAATGTTTCTGCGCACAAACTGTTAGAAAACCGGTCAAACGCATACTATTCCTTCGTAAAACATTGAGCTTCATCGAATGACGAAGGCCACAAACCGTTTAGAGCAAGGGGAGCGGATATAAATGCGGAAATGAATGTAAAACTACAACTCTACTCCCTTATTTTGGAGTGTTTCTGAGCACAAACTGTTAGGAAACCGGCCAAAGGCATACTATTCCGACGTAAAACATCGAGCTACGTCGAATGGCGAACGTCACAAACCGTTTAGAGCAAGTAGAGCGGATATAAATGCAGAAATGCATGTAAAATTCCACTCCTTTTCCGTAATTTCGGAGTGTTTCTGCGCAGAAACTAACAGGAAACCGGCCAAAGGCATACTATTCCTTCGTAAAGCATCGAGTTACATCGAATGGTGAAGGTCCCAAACCATTTAGGGTAACTAAAGCGGATATAAATGCGGAAATGCATGTAAAATTGCAACTCTACTCTCTTGTTTTGGAATGTTTCTGCGCACAAACTGTTAGAAAACCGGTCAAACGCATACTATTCCTTCGTAAATCATTGAGCTTCATCGAATGGCGAAGGCCACAAACCGTTTAGAGCAAAGGGAGCGGATATAAATGCGGAAATGAATGTAAAACTACAACTCTACTCCCTTATTTTGGAGAGTTTCTGAGCACAAACTGTTAGGAAACCGGCCAAAGGCATACTATTCCGACGTAAAACATGGAGTTACATCGAATGGAGAAGGTCCCAAACCGTTTAGAGTAAGTGCAGCGGATATAAATGCGGAAATGCATGTAAAATTGCAACTCCACTCTTTTATTTTGGAGTGTTTCTGCTCACAAACTGTTAGGAAACCGGCCAAAGGCATATTATTCCGACGTAAAACATCGAGCTACATCGAATGGTGATGGTCCCAAACCATTTAGAGCAAGTGGAGCGGATATAAATATGGAAATCCTTATAAAATTACAACTATACTCTCTTATTTTGGAGTGTTTCTGCGAACAAACTGTTAGGAAACCGGTCAAACGCATACTATTCCGTCGTAAAACATTGAGCTACATCGAATGGCGAAGGTCACAAACCGCTTAGAGCAAGTGGAGCGGATATAAATATGGAAATCCTTGAAAAATTACAACTCAACTCCTTTATTTTGGAGTGCTTCTGCTCACAAACTGTTAGGAAACCGGCCAAAGGCATACTATTCCTTCGTAAAACATCGAGTTACATCGAATGGAGAAGGTCCCAAACCATTTAGAGTAACTGAATCGGATATAAATGCGGAAATGCATGTAAAATTGCAACTCTACTCCCTTATTTCGCAGTCTTTCTTCGCACAAATTCTTAGAAAACCGGCCAAACATATACTATTCCTTCGTAAAACAACGAGCTACACCGAATGGCGAAGGTCTCAAACCGTTTAGAGCAAGTGGAGCGGATATAAATGCGGAAATGCATGTAAAATTGCAACTCTACTCTCTTGTTTCGGAATGTTTCTGCGCACAAACTGTTAGAAAACCGGTCAAACGCATACTAGTCCTTCGTAAAACATCGAGCTACATCGAATGGCGAAGGTCACAAACCGCTTAGAGCAAGTGGAGCGGATATAAATATGGAAATCCTTGAAAAATTACAACTCAACTCCTTTATTTTGGAGTGCTTCTGCTCACAAACTGTTAGGAAACCGGCCAAAGGCATACTATTCCTTCATAAAACATCGAGTTACATCGAATGGAGAAGGTCCCAAACCATTTAGGGTAACTGAAGCGGATATAAATGCGGAAATGCATGTAAAATTGCAACTCTACTCTCTTATTTTGGAATGTTTCTGCGTACAAACTGTTAGAAAACCGGTCAAACGCATACTATTCCTTCGTAAAGCATCGAGTTACATCGAATGGTGAAGGTCCCAAACCATTTAAAGCAAGTGGAGCGGATATAAATGCGGAAATGCATGTAAAATTACAACTCTACTCTTTTATTTTGGAGTGTTTCTGAGCACAAACTGTTAGGAAACCGGCCAAAGGCATACTATTCCGACGTAAAACATCGAGCTACGTCGAATGGCGAACGTCACAAACCGTTTAGATCAAGTAGAGCGGATATAAATGCAGAAATGCATGTAAAATTCCACTCCTTTTCCGTAATTTTGGAGTGTTTCTGCGCAGAAACTAACAGGAAACCGGCCAAAGGCATACTATTCCTTCGTAAAGCATCGAGTTACATCGAATGGTGAAGGTCCCAAACCATTTAAAGCAAGCGAATCGGATATATATATGGATATCCTTGTAAAATTACAACACTACTCTTTTATTTTGGAGTGCTTCTGCTCACAAACTGTTAGGAAACCGGCCAAAGGCATACCATTCCTTCGTAAAACATCGAGTTACACCGAATGGTGATGGTCCCAAACCATTTAGAGCAAGTGGAACGGATATAAATATGGAAATCCTTGTAAAATTACAACTATACTCTCTTATATCACAGTCTTTCTTCGCACAAATTCTTAGAAAACCGGCCAAACATATACTATACCTTCGAAAAACAACGAGCTACACCGAAAGGCGATTGTAACAAACCGTTTAGAGAAAGTGGAGCGGATATAAATGCGGAAATGCATGTAAAATTACAACTCTACTCTTTTATTTTGGAGTGTTTCTGATCACAAACTGTTAGGAAACCGGCCAAAGGCATACTATTCCTTCGTAAAACGTCGAGTTACATCGAATGGCGAAGGTCTCAAACCGTTTAGAGCAAGGGGAGCGGATATAAATGCGGAAATGCATTTAAAATTGCAACTCTACTCTCTTATTTTGGAATGTTTCTGCGCACAAACTGTTAGGAAACCGGTCAAACATATACTATTCCGACGTAAAACATCGAGCTACGTCGAATGGCGAACGTCACAAACCGTTTAGAGCAAGTAGAGCGGATATAAATGCAGAAATGCATGTAAAATTCCTCTCCTTTTCCGTAATTTTGGAGTGTTTCTGCGCAGAAACTAACAGGAAACCGGCCAAAGGCATACTATTCCTTCGTAAAGCATCGAGTTACATCGAATGGTGAAGGTCCCAAACCATTTAAAGCAAGCGGTTCGGATATAAATGCGGAAATGCATGTAAAATTACAACTCTACTCTTTTATTTTGGAGTGTTTCTGAGCACAAACTGTTAGGAAACCGGCCAAAGGCATACTATTCCGACGTAAAACATCGAGCTACGTCGAATGGCGAACGTCACAAACCGTTTAGAGCAAGTAGAGCGGATATAAATGCAGAAATGCATGTAAAATTCCACTCCTTTTCCGTAATTTTGGAGTGTTTCTGCGCAGAAACTAGCAGGAAACCGGCCAAAGGCATACTATTCCTTCGTAAAGCATCGAGTTACATCGAATGGTGAAGGTCCCAAACCATTTAAAGCAAGCGGTTCGGATATAAATATGGATATCCTTGTAAAATTACAACTCTACTCTTTTATTTTGGAGTGCTTCTGCTCACAAACTGTTAGGAAACCGGCCAAAGGCATACTATTCCTTCGTAAAACATCGAGTTACACCGAATGGCGAAGGTCTCAAACCGTTTAGAGCAAGTGGAGCGGATATAAATGCGGAAATGCATGTAAAATTGCAACTCTACTCTCTTATTTTGGAATGTTTCTGCGCACAAACTGTTAGAAAACCGGTCAAACGCATACTATTCCTTCGTAAAACATTGAGCTTCATCGAATGACGAAGGCCACAAACCGTTTAGAGCAAGGGGAGCGGATATAAATGCGGAAATGAATGTAAAACTACAACTCTACTCCCTTATTTTGGAGTGTTTCTGAGCAAAAACTGTTAGGAAACCGGCCAAAGGCATACTATTCCGACGTAAAACATCGAGCTACGTCGAATGGCGAACGTCACAAACCGTTTAGAGCAAGTAGAGCGGATATAAATGCAGAAATGCATGTAAAATTCCACTCCTTTTCTGTAATTTTGGAGTGTTTCTGCGCAGAAACTAACAGGAAACCGGCCAAAGGCATACTATTCCTTCGTAAAGCATCGAGTTACATCGAATGGTGAAGGTCCCAAACCATTTAGGGTAACTAAAGCGGATATAAATGCGGAAATGCATGTAAAATTGCAACTCTACTCTCTTGTTTTGGAATGTTTCTGCGCACAAACTGTTAGAAAACCGGTCAAACGCATACTATTCCTTCGTAAAACATTGAGCTTCATCGAATGACGAAGGCCACAAACCGTTTAGAGCAAGGGGAGCGGATATAAATGCGGAAATGAATGTAAAACTACAACTCTACTCCCTTATTTTGGAGTGTTTCTAAGCACAAACTGTTAGGAAACCGGCCAAAGGCATACTATTCCGACGTAAAACATGGAGTTACATCGAATGGAGAAGGTCCCAAACCGTTTAGAGTAAGTGCAGCGAATATAAATGCGGAAATGCATGTAAAATTGCAACTCTACTCTTTTATTTTGGAGTGTTTCTGCTCACAAACTGTTAGGAAACCGGCCAAAGGCATATTATTCCGACGTAAAACATCGAGCTACATCGAATGGTGATGGTCCCAAACCATTTAGAGCAAGTGGAGCGGATATAAATATGGAAATCCTTATAAAATTACAACTATACTCTCTTATTTTGGAGTGCTTCTGCTCACAAACTGTTAGGAAACCGGCCAAAGGCATACTATTCCTTCGTAAAGCATCGAGTTACATCGAATGGTGAAGGTCCCAAACCATTTAAAGCAAGTGGAGCGGATATAAATGCGGAAATGCATGT
Organism: Mimumesa dahlbomi; assembly: GCA_917499265.3. Taxonomy (NCBI): domain Eukaryota; kingdom Metazoa; phylum Arthropoda; class Insecta; order Hymenoptera; family Crabronidae; genus Mimumesa; species Mimumesa dahlbomi. The sequence goes on along the minus strand of OU824120.1, from coordinate 56,878 downwards.
AAAATTACAACTCTACTCTTTTATTTTGGAGTGTTTCTGAGCACAAACTGTTAGGAAACCGGCCAAAGGCATACTATTCCGACGTAAAACATCGAGCTACGTCGAATGGCGAACGTCACAAACCGTTTAGAGCAAGTAGAGCGGATATAAATGCAGAAATGCATGTAAAATTCCACTCCTTTTCCGTAATTTTGGAGTGTTTCTGCGCAGAAACTAGCAGGAAACCGGCCAAAGGCATACTATTCCTTCGTAAAGCATCGAGTTACATCGAATGGTGAAGGTCCCAAACCATTTAAAGCAAGCGGTTCGGATATAAATATGGATATCCTTGTAAAATTACAACTCTACTCTTTTATTTTGGAGTGCTTCTGCTCACAAACTGTTAGGAAACCGGCCAAAGGCATACTATTCCTTCGTAAAACATCGAGTTACACCGAATGGCGAAGGTCTCAAACCGTTTAGAGCAAGTGGAGCGGATATAAATGCGGAAATGCATGTAAAATTGCAACTCTACTCTCTTATTTTGGAATGTTTCTGCGCACAAACTGTTAGAAAACCGGTCAAACGCATACTATTCCTTCGTAAAACATTGAGCTTCATCGAATGACGAAGGCCACAAACCGTTTAGAGCAAGGGGAGCGGATATAAATGCGGAAATGAATGTAAAACTACAACTCTACTCCCTTATTTTGGAGTGTTTCTGAGCAAAAACTGTTAGGAAACCGGCCAAAGGCATACTATTCCGACGTAAAACATCGAGCTACGTCGAATGGCGAACGTCACAAACCGTTTAGAGCAAGTAGAGCGCATATAAATGCAGAAATGCATGTAAAATTCCACTCCTTTTCCGTAATTTTGGAGTGTTTCTGCGCAGAAACTAACAGGAAACCGGCCAAAGGCATACTATTCCTTCGTAAAGCATCGAGTTACATCGAATGGTGAAGGTCCCAAACCATTTAGGGTAACTGAAGCGGATATAAATGCGGAAATGCATGTAAAATTGCAACTCTACTCTCTTGTTTTGGAATGTTTCTGCGCACAAACTGTTAGAAAACCGGTCAAACGCATACTATTCCTTCGTAAAACATTGAGCTTCATCGAATGACGAAGGCCACAAACCGTTTAGAGCAAGGGGAGCGGATATAAATGCGGAAATGAATGTAAAACTACAACTCTACTCCCTTATTTTGGAGTGTTTCTGAGCACAAACTGTTAGGAAACCGGCCAAAGGCATACTATTCCGACGTAAAACATGGAGTTACATCGAATGGAGAAGGTCCCAAACCGTTTAGAGTAAGTGCAGCGAATATAAATGCGGAAATGCATGTAAAATTGCAACTCTACTCTTTTATTTTGGAGTGTTTCTGCTCACAAACTGTTAGGAAACCGGCCAAAGGCATATTATTCCGACGTAAAACATCGAGCTACATCGAATGGTGATGGTCCCAAACCATTTAGAGCAAGTGGAGCGGATATAAATATGGAAATCCTTATAAAATTACAACTATACTCTCTTATTTTGGAGTGTTTCTGCGAACAAACTGTTAGGAAACCGGTCAAACGTATACTATTCCGTCGTAAAACATTGAGCTACATCGAATGGCGAAGGTCACAAACCGCTTAGAGCAAGTGGAGCGGATATAAATATTGAAATCCTTGAAAAATTACAACTCAACTCTTTTATTTTGGAGTGCTTCTGCTCACAAACTGTTAGGAAACCGGCCAAAGGCATACTATTCCTTCATAAAACATCGAGTTACATCGAATGGAGAAGGTCCCAAACTATTTAGGGTAACTGAAGCGGATATAAATGCGGAAATGCATGTAAAATTGCAACTCTACTCTCTTATTTTGGAATGTTACTGCGTACAAACTGTTAGAAAACCGGTCAAACGCATACTATTCCTTCGTAAAGCATCGAGTTACATCGAATGGTGAAGGTCCCAAACCATTTAAAGCAAGTGGAGCGGATATAAATGCGGAAATGCATGTAAAATTACAACTCTACTCTTTTATTTTGGAGTGTTTCTGAGCACAAACTGTTAGGAAACCGGCCAAAGGCATACTAATCCGAAGTAAAACATCGAGCTACGTCGAATGGCGAACGTCACAAACCGTTTAGATCAAGTAGAGCGGATATAAATGCAGAAATGCATGTAAAATTCCACTCCTTTTCCGTAATTTTGGAGTGTTTCTGCGCAGAAACTAACAGGAAACCGGCCAAAGGCATACTATTCCTTCGTAAAGCATCGAGTTACATCGAATGGTGAAGGTCCCAAACCATTTAAAGCAAGCGAATCGGATATATATATGGATATCCTTGTAAAATTACAACTCTACTCTTTTATTTTGGAGTGCTTCTGCTCACAAACTGTTAGGAAACCGGCCAAAGGCATACTATTCCTTCGTAAAACATCGAGTTACACCGAATGGCGAAGGTCTCAAACCGTTTAGAGCAAGTGGAGCGGATATAAATGCGGAAATGCATGTAAAATTGCAACTCTACTCTCTTATTTTGGAATGTTTCTGCGCACAAACTGTTAGAAAACCGGTCAAACGCATACTATTCCTTCGTAAAGCATCGAGTTACATCGAATGGTGAAGGTCCCAAACCATTTAAAGCAAGTGGAGCGGATATAAATGCGGAAATGCATGTAAAATTACAACTCTACTCTTTTATTTTGGAGTGTTTCTGAGCACAAACTGTTAGGAAACCGGCCAAAGGCATACTAATCCGAAGTAAAACATCGAGCTACGTCGAATGGCGAACGTCACAAACCGTTTAGATCAAGTAGAGCGGATATAAATGCAGAAATGCATGTAAAATTCCACTCCTTTTCCGTAATTTTGGAGTGTTTCTGCGCAGAAACTAACAGGAAACCGGCCAAAGGCATACTATTCCTTCGTAAAGCATCGAGTTACATCGAATGGTGAAGGTCCCAAACCATTTAAAGCAAGCGAATCGGATATATATATGGATATCCTTGTAAAATTACAACTCTACTCTTTTATTTTGGAGTGCTTCTGCTCACAAACTGTTAGGAAACCGGCCAAAGGCATACTATTCCTTCGTAAAACATCGAGTTACACCGAATGGCGAAGGTCTCAAACCGTTTAGAGCAAGTGGAGCGGATATAAATGCGGAAATGCATGTAAAATTGCAACTCTACTCTCTTATTTTGGAATGTTTCTGCGCACAAACTGTTAGAAAACCGGTCAAACGCATACTATTCCTTCGTAAAACATTGAGCTTCATCGAATGACGAAGGCCACAAACCGTTTAGAGCAAGGGGAGCGGATATAAATGCGGAAATGAATGTAAAACTACAACTCTACTCCCTTATTTTGGAGTGTTTCTGAGCACAAACTGTTAGGAAACCGGCCAAAGGCATACTATTCCGACGTAAAACATCGAGCTACGTCGAATGGCGAACGTCACAAACCGTTTAGAGCAAGTAGAGCGGATATAAATGCAGAAATGCATGTAAAATACCACTCCTTTTCCGTAATTTTGGAGTGTTTCTGCGCAGAAACTAACAGGAAACCGGCCAAAGGCATACTATTCCTTCGTAAAGCATCGAGTTACATCGAATGGTGAAGGTCCCAAACCATTTAGGGTAACTAAAGCGGATATAAATGCGGAAATGCATGTAAAATTGCAACTCTACTCTCTTGTTTTGGAATGTTTCTGCGCACAAACTGTTAGAAAACCGGTCAAACGCATACTATTCCTTCGTAAATCATTGAGCTTCATCGAATGGCGAAGGCCACAAACCGTTTAGAGCAAGGGGAGCGGATATAAATGCGGAAATGAATGTAAAACTACAACTCTACTCCCTTATTTTGGAGTGTTTCTGAGCACAAACTGTTAGGAAACCGGCCAAAGGCATACTATTCCGACGTAAAACATGGAGTTACATCGAATGGAGAAGGTCCCAAACCGTTTAGAGTAAGTGCAGCGGATATAAATGCGGAAATGCATGTAAAATTGCAACTCTACTCTTTTATTTTGGAGTGTTTCTGCTCACAAACTGTTAGGAAACCGGCCAAAGGCATATTATTCCGACGTAAAACATCGAGCTACATCGAATGGTGATGGTCCCAAACCATTTAGAGCAAGTGGAGCGGATATAAATATGGAAATCCTTATAAAATTACAACTATACTCTCTTATTTTGGAGTGTTTCTGCGAACAAACTGTTAGGAAACCGGTCAAACGTATACTATTCCGTCGTAAAACATTGAGCTACATCGAATGGCGCAGGTCACAAACCGCTTAGAGCAAGTGGAGCGGATATAAATATGGAAATCCTTGAAAAATTACAACTCAACTCTTTTATTTTGGAGTGCTTCTGCTCACAAACTGTTAGGAAACCGGCCAAAGGCATACTATTCCTTCATAAAACATCGAGTTACATCGAATGGAGAAGGTCCCAAACTATTTAGGGTAACTGAAGCGGATATAAATGCGGAAATGCATGTAAAATTGCAACTCTACTCTCTTATTTTGGAATGTTACTGCGTACAAACTGTTAGAAAACCGGTCAAACGCATACTATTCCTTCGTAAAGCATCGAGTTACATCGAATGGTGAAGGTCCCAAACCATTTAAAGCAAGTGGAGCGGATATAAATGCGGAAATGCATGTAAAATTACAACTCTACTCTTTTATTTTGGAGTGTTTCTGAGCACAAACTGTTAGGAAACCGGCCAAAGGCATACTAATCCGAAGTAAAACATCGAGCTACGTCGAATGGCGAACGTCACAAACCGTTTAGATCAAGTAGAGCGGATATAAATGCAGAAATGCATGTAAAATTCCACTCCTTTTCCGTAATTTTGGAGTGTTTCTGCGCAGAAACTAACAGGAAACCGGCCAAAGGCATACTATTCCTTCGTAAAGCATCGAGTTATATCGAATGGTGAAGGTCCCAAACCATTTAAAGCAAGCGAATCGGATATATATATGGATATCCTTGTAAAATTACAACTCTACTCTTTTATTTTGGAGTGCTTCTGCTCACAAACTGTTAGGAAACCGGCCAAAGGCATACTATTCCTTCGTAAAACATCGAGTTACACCGAATGGCGAAGGTCTCAAACCGTTTAGAGCAAGTGGAGCGGATATAAATGCGGAAATGCATGTAAAATTGCAACTCTACTCTCTTATTTTGGAATGTTTCTGCGCACAAACTGTTAGAAAACCGGTCAAACGCATACTATTCCTTCGTAAAACATTGAGCTTCATCGAATGACGAAGGCCACAAACCGTTTAGAGCAAGGGGAGCGGATATAAATGCGGAAATGAATGTAAAACTACAACTCTACTCCCTTATTTTGGAGTGTTTCTGAGCAAAAACTGTTAGGAAACCGGCCAAAGGCATACTATTCCGACGTAAAACATCGAGCTACGTCGAATGGCGTACGTCACAAACCGTTTAGAGCAAGTAGAGCGGATATAAATGCAGAAATGCATGTAAAATTCCACTCCTTTTCCGTAATTTTGGAGTGTTTCTGCGCAGAAACTAACAGGAAACCGGCCAAAGGCATACTATTCCTTCGTAAAGCATCGAGTTACATCGAATGGTGAAGGTCCCAAACCATTTAGGGTAACTAAAGCGGATATAAATGCGGAAATGCATGTAAAATTGCAACTCTACTCTCTTGTTTTGGAATGTTTCTGCGCACAAACTGTTAGAAAACCGGTCAAACGCATACTATTCCTTCGTAAAACATTGAGCTTCATCGAATGACGAAGGCCACAAACCGTTTAGAGCAAGGGGAGCGGATATAAATGCGGAAATGAATGTAAAACTACAACTCTACTCCCTTATTTTGGAGTGTTTCTGAGCACAAACTGTTAGGAAACCGGCCAAAGGCATACTATTCCGACGTAAAACATGGAGTTACATCGAATGGAGAAGGTCCCAAACCGTTTAGAGTAAGTGCAGCGAATATAAATGCGGAAATGCATGTAAAATTGCAACTCTACTCTTTTATTTTGGAGTGTTTCTGCTCACAAACTGTTAGGAAACCGGCCAAAGGCATATTATTCCGACGTAAAACATCGAGCTACATCGAATGGTGATGGTCCCAAACCATTTAGAGCAAGTGGAGCGGATATAAATATGGAAATCCTTATAAAATTACAACTATACTCTCTTATTTTGGAGTGCTTCTGCTCACAAACTGTTAGGAAACCGGCCAAAGGCATACTATTCCTTCGTAAAGCATCGAGTTACATCGAATGGTGAAGGTCCCAAACCATTTAAAGCAAGTGGAGCGGATATAAATGCGGAAATGCATGTAAAATTACAACTCTACTCTTTTATTTTGGAGTGTTTCTGAGCACAAACTGTTAGGAAACCGGCCAAAGGCATACTATTCCGACGTAAAACATCGAGCTACGTCGAATGGCGAACGTCACAAACCGTTTAGAGCAAGTAGAGCGGATATAAATGCAGAAATGCATGTAAAATTCCACTCCTTTTCCGTAATTTTGGAGTGTTTCTGCGCAGAAACTAGCAGGAAACCGGCCAAAGGCATACTATTCCTTCGTAAAGCATCGAGTTACATCGAATGGTGAAGGTCCCAAACCATTTAAAGCAAGCGGTTCGGATATAAATATGGATATCCTTGTAAAATTACAACTCTACTCTTTTATTTTGGAGTGCTTCTGCTCACAAACTGTTAGGAAACCGGCCAAAGGCATACTATTCCTTCGTAAAACATCGAGTTACACCGAATGGCGAAGGTCTCAAACCGTTTAGAGCAAGTGGAGCGGATATAAATGCGGAAATGCATGTAAAATTGCAACTCTACTCTCTTATTTTGGAATGTTTCTGCGCACAAACTGTTAGAAAACCGGTCAAACGCATACTATTCCTTCGTAAAACATTGAGCTTCATCGAATGACGAAGGCCACAAACCGTTTAGAGCAAGGGGAGCGGATATAAATGCGGAAATGAATGTAAAACTACAACTCTACTCCCTTATTTTGGAGTGTTTCTGAGCAAAAACTGTTAGGAAACCGGCCAAAGGCATACTATTCCGACGTAAAACATCGAGCTACGTCGAATGGCGAACGTCACAAACCGTTTAGAGCAAGTAGAGCGCATATAAATGCAGAAATGCATGTAAAATTCCACTCCTTTTCCGTAATTTTGGAGTGTTTCTGCGCAGAAACTAACAGGAAACCGGCCAAAGGCATACTATTCCTTCGTAAAGCATCGAGTTACATCGAATGGTGAAGGTCCCAAACCATTTAGGGTAACTAAAGCGGATATAAATGCGGAAATGCATGTAAAATTGCAACTCTACTCTCTTGTTTTGGAATGTTTCTGCGCACAAACTGTTAGAAAACCGGTCAAACGCATACTATTCCTTCGTAAAACATTGAGCTTCATCGAATGACGAAGGCCACAAACCGTTTAGAGCAAGGGGAGCGGATATAAATGCGGAAATGAATGTAAAACTACAACTCTACTCCCTTATTTTGGAGTGTTTCTGAGCACAAACTGTTAGGAAACCGGCCAAAGGCATACTATTCCTACATAAAACATCGAGTTACATCGAATGGAGAAGGTCCCAAACCGTTTAGAGTAAGTGCAGCGAATATAAATGCGGAAATGCATGTAAAATTGCAACTCTACTCTTTTATTTTGGAGTGTTTCTGCTCACAAACTGTTAGGAAACCGGCCAAAGGCATATTATTCCGACGTAAACCATCGAGCTACATCGAATGGTGATGGTCCCAAACCATTTAGAGCAAGTGGAGCGGATATAAATATGGAAATCCTTATAAAATTACAACTATACTCTCTTATTTTGGAGTGTTTCTGCGAACAAACTGTTAGGAAACCGGTCAAACGTATACTATTCCGTCGTAAAACATTGAGCTACATCGAATGGCGAAGGTCACAAACCGCTTAGAGCAAGTGGAGCGGATATAAATATGGAAATCCTTGAAAAATTACAACTCAACTCTTTTATTTTGGAGTGCTTCTGCTCACAAACTGTTAGGAAACCGGCCAAAGGCATACTATTCCTTCATAAAACATCGAGTTACATCGAATGGAGAAGGTCCCAAACTATTTAGGGTAACTGAAGCGGATATAAATGCGGAAATGCATGTAAAATTGCAACTCTACTCTCTTATTTTGGAATGTTACTGCGTACAAACTGTTAGAAAACCGGTCAAACGCATACTATTCCTTCGTAAAGCATCGAGTTACATCGAATGGTGAAGGTCCCAAACCATTTAAAGCAAGTGGAGCGGATATAAATGCGGAAATGCATGTAAAATTACAACTCTACTCTTTTATTTTGGAGTGTTTCTGAGCACAAACTGTTAGGAAACCGGCCAAAGGCATACTAATCCGAAGTAAAACATCGAGCTACGTCGAATGGCGAACGTCACAAACCGTTTAGATCAAGTAGAGCGGATATAAATGCAGAAATGCATGTAAAATTCCACTCCTTTTCCGTAATTTTGGAGTGTTTCTGCGCAGAAACTAACAGGAAACCGGCCAAAGGCATACTATTCCTTCGTAAAGCATCGAGTTACATCGAATGGTGAAGGTCCCAAACCATTTAAAGCAAGCGAATCGGATATATATAAGGATATCCTTGTAAAATTACAACTCTACTCTTTTATTTTGGAGTGCTTCTGCTCACAAACTGTTAGGAAACCGGCCAAAGGCATACTATTCCTTCGTAAAACATCGAGTTACACCAAATGGCGAAGGTCTCAAACCGTTTAGAGCAAGTGGAGCGGATATAAATGCGGAAATGCATGTAAAATTGCAACTCTACTCTCTTATTTTGGAATGTTTCTGCGCACAAACTGTTAGAAAACCGGTCAAACGCATACTATTCCTTCGTAAAACATTGAGCTTCATCGAATGACGAAGGCCACAAACCGTTTAGAGCAAGGGGAGCGGATATAAATGCGGAAATGAATGTAAAACTACAACTCTACTCCCTTATTTTGGAGTGTTTCTGAGCACAAACTGTTAGGAAACCGGCCAAAGGCATACTATTCCGACGTAAAACATCGAGCTACGTCGAATGGCGAACGTCACAAACCGTTTAGAGCAAGTAGAGCGGATATAAATGCAGAAATGCATGTAAAATACCACTCCTTTTCCGTAATTTTGGAGTGTTTCTGCGCAGAAACTAACAGGAAACCGGCCAAAGGCATACTATTCCTTCGTAAAGCATCGAGTTACATCGAATGGTGAAGGTCCCAAACCATTTAGGGTAACTAAAGCGGATATAAATGCGGAAATGCATGTAAAATTACAACTCTACTCTCTTGTTTTGGAATGTTTCTGCGCACAAACTGTTAGAAAACCGGTCAAACGCATACTATTCCTTCGTAAATCATTGAGCTTCATCGAATGGCGAAGGCCACAAACCGTTTAGAGCAAGGGGAGCGGATATAAATGCGGAAATGAATGTAAAACTACAACTCTACTCCCTTATTTTGGAGTGTTTCTGAGCACAAACTGTTAGGAAACCGGCCAAAGGCATACTATTCCGACGTAAAACATGGAGTTACATCGAATGGAGAAGGTCCCAAACCGTTTAGAGTAAGTGCAGCGGATATAAATGCGGAAATGCATGTAAAATTGCAACTCTACTCTTTTATTTTGGAGTGTTTCTGCTCACAAACTGTTAGGAAACCGGCCAAAGGCATATTATTCCGACGTAAAACATCGAGCTACATCGAATGGTGATGGTCCCAAACCATTTAGAGCAAGTGGAGCGGATATAAATATGGAAATCCTTATAAAATTACAACTATACTCTCTTATTTTGGAGTGTTTCTGCGAACAAACTGTTAGGAAACCGGTCAAACGTATACTATTCCGTCGTAAAACATTGAGCTACATCGAATGGCGAAGGTCACAAACCGCTTAGAGCAAGTGGAGCGGATATAAATATGGAAATCCTTGAAAAATTACAACTCAACTCTTTTATTTTGGAGTGCTTCTGCTCACAAACTGTTAGGAAACCGGCCAAAGGCATACTATTCCTTCATAAAACATCGAGTTACATCGAATGGAGAAGGTCCCAAACCATTTAGGGTAACTGAAGCGGATATAAATGCGGAAATGCATGTAAAATTGCAACTCTACTCTCTTATTTTGGAATGTTTCTGCGTACAAACTGTTAGAAAACCGGTCAAACGCATACTATTCCTTCGTAAAGCATCGAGTTACATCGAATGGTGAAGGTCCCAAACCATTTAAAGCAAGTGGAGCGGATATAAATGCGGAAATGCATGTAAAATTACAACTCTACTCTTTTATTTTGGAGTGTTTCTGAGCACAAACTGTTAGGAAACCGGCCAAAGGCATACTATTCCGACGTAAAACATCGAGCTACGTCGAATGGAGAAGGTCCCAAACCGTTTAGAGTAAGTGCAGCGAATATAAATGCGGAAATTCATGTAAAATTGCAACTCTACTCTCTTATTTTGCAATGTTTCTGCGCACAAACTGTTAGAAAACCGGTCAAACGCATACTATTCCTTCGTAAAACATTGAGATTCATCGAATGACGAAGGCCACAAACCGTTTAGAGCAAGGGGAGCGGATATAAATGCGGAAATGAATGTAAAACTACAACTCTACTCCCTTATTTTGGAGTGTTTCTGAGCACAAACTGTTAGGAAACCGGCCAAAGGCATACTATTCCGAAGTAAAACATCGAGCTACGTCGAATGGCGAACGTCACAAACCGTTTAGAGCAAGTAAAGCGGATATAAATGCAGAAATGCATGTAAAATTCCACTCCTTCTCCGTAATTTTGGAGTGTTTCTGCGCAGAAACTAACAGGAAACCGGCCAAAGGCATACTATTCCTTCGTAAAGCATCGAGTTACATCGAATGGTGATGGTCCCAAACCATTTAGAGCAAGTGGAACGGATATAAATATGGAAATCCTTGTAAAATTACAACTATACTCTCTTATATCACAGTCTTTCTTCGCACAAATTCTTAGAAAACCGGCCAAACATATACTATACCTTCGTAAAACAACGAGCTACACCGAAAGGCGATTGTAACAAACCGTTTAGAGCAAGTGGAGCGGATATAAATGCGGAAATGCATGTAAAATTACAACTCTACTCTTTTATTTTGGAGTGTTTCTGATCACAAACTGTTAGGAAACCGGCCAAAGGCATACTATTCCTTCGTAAAACGTCGAGCTACATCGAATGGTGATGGTCCCAAACCATTTAGAGCAAGTGGAGCGGATATAAATATGGAAATCCTTGTCAAATTACAACTATACTCTCTTATTTTGGAGTGTTTCTGCGAACAAACTAATAGGAAACCGGCCAAAGGCATGTTACTCCTTCGTAAAGCATCGAGTTACATCGAATGGTGAAGGTCCCAAACCATTTAAAGCTAGTGGAGCGGATATAAATGCAGAAATGCATGTAAAATTCCACTCCTTTTCCGTAATTTTGGAGTGTTTCTGCGCAGAAACTAACAGGAAACCGGCCAAAGGCATACTATTCCTTCGTAAAGCATCGAGTTACATCGAATGGTGAAGGTCCCAAACCATTTAGGGTAACTAAAGCGGATATAAATGCGGAAATGCATGTAAAATTGCAACTCTACTCTCTTGTTTTGGAATGTTTCTGCGCACAAACTGTTAGAAAACCGGTCAAACGCATACTATTCCTTCGTAAAACATTGAGCTTCATCGAATGACGAAGGCCACAAACCGTTTAGAGCAAGGGGAGCGGATATAAATGCGGAAATGAATGTAAAACTACAACTCTACTCCCTTATTTTGGAGTGTTTCTGAGCACAAACTGTTAGGAAACCGGCCAAAGGCATACTATTCCGACGTAAAACATCGAGTTACATCGAATGGAGAAGGTCCCAAACCGTTTAGAGTAAGTGCAGCGAATATAAATGCGGAAATGCATGTAAAATTGCAACTCTACTCTTTTATTTTGGAGTGTTTCTGCTCACAAACTGTTAGGAAACCGGCCAAAGGCATATTATTCCGACGTAAAACATCGAGCTACATCGAATGGTGATGGTCCCAAACCATTTAGAGCAAGTGGAGCGGATATAAATATGGAAATCCTTATAAAATTACAACTATACTCTCTTATTTTGGAGTGTTTCTGCTCACAAACTGTTAGGAAACCGGCCAAAGGCATATTATTCCGACGTAAAACATCGAGCTACATCGAATGGTGATGGTCCCAAACCATTTAGAGCAAGTGGAGCGGATATAAATATGGAAATCCTTATAAAATTACAACTATACTCTCTTATTTTGGAGTGTTTCTGCGAACAAACTGTTAGGAAACCGGTCAAACGTATACTATTCCGTCGTAAAACATTGAGCTACATCGAATGGCGAAGGTCACAAACCGCTTAGAGCAAGTGGAGCGGATATAAATATGGAAATCCTTGAAAAATTACAACTCAACTCTTTTATTTTGGAGTGCTTCTGCTCACAAACTGTTAGGAAACCGGCCAAAGGCATACTATTCCTTCATAAAACATCGAGTTACATCGAATGGAGAAGGTCCCAAACCATTTAGGGTAACTGAAGCGGATATAAATGCGGAAATGCATGTAAAATTGCAACTCTACTCTCTTATTTTGGAATGTTTCTGCGTACAAACTGTTAGAAAACCGGTCAAACGCATACTATTCCTTCGTAAAGCATCGAGTTACATCGAATGGTGAAGGTCCCAAACCATTTAAAGCAAGTGGAGCGGATATAAATGCGGAAATGCATGTAAAATTACAACTCTACTCTTTTATTTTGGAGTGTTTCTGAGCACAAACTGTTAGGAAACCGGCCAAAGGCATACTATTCCGACGTAAAACATCGAGCTACGTCGAATGGAGAAGGTCCCAAACCGTTTAGAGTAAGTGCAGCGAATATAAATGCGGAAATTCATGTAAAATTGCAACTCTACTCTCTTATTTTGCAATGTTTCTGCGCACAAACTGTTAGAAAACCGGTCAAACGCATACTATTCCTTCGTAAAACATTGAGATTCATCGAATGACGAAGGCCACAAACCGTTTAGAGCAAGGGGAGCGGATATAAATGCGGAAATGAATGTAAAACTACAACTCTACTCCCTTATTTTGGAGTGTTTCTGAGCACAAACTGTTAGGAAACCGGCCAAAGGCATACTATTCCGAAGTAAAACATCGAGCTACGTCGAATGGCGAACGTCACAAACCGTTTAGAGCAAGTAAAGCGGATATAAATGCAGAAATGCATGTAAAATTCCACTCCTTCTCCGTAATTTTGGAGTGTTTCTGCGCAGAAACTAACAGGAAACCGGCCAAAGGCATACTATTCCTTCGTAAAGCATCGAGTTACATCGAATGGTGATGGTCCCAAACCATTTAGAGCAAGTGGAACGGATATAAATATGGAAATCCTTGTAAAATTACAACTATACTCTCTTATATCACAGTCTTTCTTCGCACAAATTCTTAGAAAACCGGCCAAACATATACTATACCTTCGTAAAACAACGAGCTACACCGAAAGGCGATTGTAACAAACCGTTTAGAGCAAGTGGAGCGGATATAAATGCGGAAATGCATGTAAAATTACAACTCTACTCTTTTATTTTGGAGTGTTTCTGATCACAAACTGTTAGGAAACCGGCCAAAGGCATACTATTCCTTCGTAAAACGTCGAGCTACATCGAATGGTGATGGTCCCAAACCATTTAGAGCAAGTGGAGCGGATATAAATATGGAAATCCTTGTCAAATTACAACTATACTCTCTTATTTTGGAGTGTTTCTGCGAACAAACTAATAGGAAACCGGCCAAAGGCATGTTACTCCTTCGTAAAGCATCGAGTTACATCGAATGGTGAAGGTCCCAAACCATTTAAAGCTAGTGGAGCGGATATAAATGCAGAAATGCATGTAAAATTCCACTCCTTTTCCGTAATTTTGGAGTGTTTCTGCGCAGAAACTAACAGGAAACCGGCCAAAGGCATACTATTCCTTCGTAAAGCATCGAGTTACATCGAATGGTGAAGGTCCCAAACCATTTAGGGTAACTAAAGCGGATATAAATGCGGAAATGCATGTAAAATTGCAACTCTACTCTCTTGTTTTGGAATGTTTCTGCGCACAAACTGTTAGAAAACCGGTCAAACGCATACTATTCCTTCGTAAAACATTGAGCTTCATCGAATGACGAAGGCCACAAACCGTTTAGAGCAAGGGGAGCGGATATAAATGCGGAAATGAATGTAAAACTACAACTCTACTCCCTTATTTTGGAGTGTTTCTGAGCACAAACTGTTAGGAAACCGGCCAAAGGCATACTATTCCGACGTAAAACATGGAGTTACATCGAATGGAGAAGGTCCCAAACCGTTTAGAGTAAGTGCAGCGAATATAAATGCGGAAATGCATGTAAAATTGCAACTCTACTCTTTTATTTTGGAGTGTTTCTGCTCACAAACTGTTAGGAAACCGGCCAAAGGCATATTATTCCGACGTAAAACATCGAGCTACATCGAATGGTGATGGTCCCAAACCATTTAGAGCAAGTGGAGCGGATATAAATATGGAAATCCTTATAAAATTACAACTATACTCTCTTATTTTGGAGTGTTTCTGCTCACAAACTGTTAGGAAACCGGCCAAAGGCATATTATTCCGACGTAAAACATCGAGCTACATCGAATGGTGATGGTCCCAAACCATTTAGAGCAAGTGGAGCGGATATAAATATGGAAATCCTTATAAAATTACAACTATACTCTCTTATTTTGGAGTGTTTCTGCGAACAAACTGTTAGGAAACCGGTCAAACGTATACTATTCCGTCGTAAAACATTGAGCTACATCGAATGGCGAAGGTCACAAACCGCTTAGAGCAAGTGGAGCGGATATAAATATGGAAATCCTTGAAAAATTACAACTCAACTCTTTTATTTTGGAGTGCTTCTGCTCACAAACTGTTAGGAAACCGGCCAAAGGCATACTATTCCTTCATAAAACATCGAGTTACATCGAATGGAGAAGGTCCCAAACCATTTAGGGTAACTGAAGCGGATATAAATGCGGAAATGCATGTAAAATTGCAACTCTACTCTCTTATTTTGGAATGTTTCTGCGTACAAACTGTTAGAAAACCGGTCAAACGCATACTATTCCTTCGTAAAGCATCGAGTTACATCGAATGGTGAAGGTCACAAACCATTTAAAGCAAGTGGAGCGGATATAAATGCGGAAATGCATGTAAAATTACAACTCTACTCTTTTATTTTGGAGTGTTTCTGAGCACAAACTGTTAGGAAACCGGCCAAAGGCATACTATTCCGACGTAAAACATCGAGCTACATCGAATGGTGATGGTCCCAAACCATTTAGAGCAAGTGGAGCGGATATAAATATGGAAATCCTTATAAAATTACAACTATACTCTCTTATTTTGGAGTGTTTCTGCGAACAAACTGTTAGGAAACCGGTCAAACGTATACTATTCCGTCGTAAAACATTGAGCTACATCGAATGGCGAAGGTCACAAACCGCTTAGAGCAAGTGGAGCGGATATAAATATGGAAATCCTTGAAAAATTACAACTCAACTCTTTTATTTTGGAGTGCTTCTGCTCACAAACTGTTAGGAAACCGGCCAAAGGCATACTATTCCTTCATAAAACATCGAGTTACATCGAATGGAGAAGGTCCCAAACCATTTAGGGTAACTGAAGCGGATATAAATGCGGAAATGCATGTAAAATTGCAACTCTACTCTCTTATTTTGGAATGTTTCTGCGTACAAACTGTTAGAAAACCGGTCAAACGCATACTATTCCTTCGTAAAGCATCGAGTTACATCGAATGGTGAAGGTCACAAACCATTTAAAGCAAGTGGAGCGGATATAAATGCGGAAATGCATGTAAAATTACAACTCTACTCTTTTATTTTGGAGTGTTTCTGAGCACAAACTGTGAGGAAACCGGCCAAAGGCATACTATTCCGACGTAAAACATCGAGCTACGTCGAATGGAGAAGGTCCCAAACCGTTTAGAGTAAGTGCAGCGAATATAAATGCGGAAATTCATGTAAAATTGCAACTCTACTCTCTTATTTTGGAATGTTTCTGCGCACAAACTGTTAGAAAACCGGTCAAACGCATACTATTCCTTCGTAAAACATTGAGATTCATCGAATGACGAAGGCCACAAACCGTTTAGAGCAAGGGGAGCGGATATAAATGCGGAAATGAATGTAAAACTACAACTCTACTCCCTTATTTTGGAGTGTTTCTGAGCACAAACTGTTAGGAAACCGGCCAAAGGCATACTATTCCGAAGTAAAACATCGAGCAACGTCGAATGGCGAACGTCACAAACCGTTTAGAGCAAGTAAAGCGGATATAAATGCAGAAATGCATGTAAAATTCCACTCCTTCTCCGTAATTTTGGAGTGTTTCTGCGCAGAAACTAACAGGAAACCGGCCAAAGGCATACTATTCCTTCGTAAAGCATCGAGTTACATCGAATGGTGATGGTCCCAAACCATTTAGAGCAAGTGGAACGGATATAAATATGGAAATCCTTGTAAAATTACAACTATACTCTCTTATATCACAGTCTTTCTTCGCACAAATTCTTAGAAAACCGGCCAAACATATACTATACCTTCGTAAAACAACGAGCTACACCGAAAGGCGATTGTAACAAACCGTTTAGAGCAAGTGGAGCGGATATAAATGCGGAAATGCATGTAAAATTACAACTCTACTCTTTTATTTTGGAGTGTTTCTGATCACAAACTGTTAGGAAACCGGCCAAAGGCATACTATTCCTTCGTAAAACGTCGAGTTACATCGAATGGCGAAGGTCTCAAACCGTTTAGAGCAAGTGGAGCGGATATAAATGCGGAAATGCATTTAAAATTGCAACTCTACTCTCTTATTTTGGAATGTTTCTGAGCACAAACTGTTAGGAAACCGGTCAAACGTATACTATTCCGACGTAAAACATCGAGCTACGTCGAATGGCGAACGTCACAAACCGTTTAGAGCAAGTAGAGCGGATATAAATGCAGAAATGCATGTAAAATTCCACTCCTTTTCCGTAATTTTGGAGTGTTTCTGCGCAGAAACTAGCAGGAAACCGGCCAAAGGCATACTATTCCTTCGCAAAGCATCGAGTTACATCGAATGGTGAAGGTCCCAAACCATTTAAAGCAAGCGGTTCGGATATAAATATGGATATCCTTGTAAAATTACAACTCTACTCTTTTATTTTGGAGTGCTTCTGCTCACAAACTGTTAATAAACCGGCCAAAGGCATACTATTCCTTCGTAAAACATCGAGTTACATCGAATGGAGAAGGTCCCAAACCATTTAGTGTAACTGAAGCGGATATAAATGCGGAAATGCATGTAAAATTGCAACTCTACTCCCTTATTTCGCAGTCTTTCTTCGCACAAATTCTTAGAAAACCGGCCAAACATATACTATTCCTTCGTAAAACAACGAGCTACACCGAATGGCGATTGTAACAAACCGTTTAGAGCAAGTGGAGCGGATATAAATGCGGAAATGCATGTAAAATTACAACTCAACTCTTTTATTTTGGAGTGTTTCTGATCACAAACTGTTAGGAAACCGGCCAAAGGCATACTATTCCTTCGTAAAACGTCGAGTTACACGGAATGGCGAAGGTCTCAAACCGCTTAGAGCAAGTGGAGCGGATATAAATGCAGAAATGCATGTAAAATTCCACTCCTTCTCCGTAATTTTGGAGTGTTTCTGCGCAGAAACTAACAGGAAACCGGCCAAAGGCATACTATTCCTTCGTAAAACATCGAGCTACATCGAATGGCGAAGGTAACAAACCGTTTAGATCATAGTGGAGCGGATATAAATGCGGAAATGCATGTAAAATTACAACTCTACTCTTTTATTTTGGAGTGTTTCTGCTCACAAACTGTTAGGAAACCGGCCAAAGGCATATTATTCCGACGTAAAACATCGAGCTACATCGAATGGTGATGGTCCCAAACCATTTAGAGCAAGTGGAGCGGATATAAATATGGAAATCCTTGTAAAATTACAACTATACTCTCTTATTTTGGAGTGTTTCTGCGAACAAACTGTTAGGAAACCGGTCAAACGTATACTATTCCGTCGTAAAACATTGAGCTACATCGAATGGCGAAGGTTACAAACCGCTTAGAGCAAGTGGAGCGGATATAAATGCGGAAATGCATGTAAAATTGCAACTCTACTCTCTTATTTTGGAATGTTTCTGAGCACAAACTGTTAGGAAACCGGCCAAAGGCATACTATTCCGAAGTAAAACATCGAGCTACGTCGAATGGCGAACATCACAAACCGTTTAGAGCAAGTAGAGCGAATATAAATGCAGAAATGCATGTAAAATTCCTCTCCTTCTCCGTAATTTTGGAGTGTCTCTGCGCAGAAACTAACAGGAAACCGGCCAAAGGCATACTATTCCTTCGTAAAACATCGAGCTACATCGAATGGCGAAGGTAACAAACCGTTTAGATCAAAGTGGAGCGGATATAAATGCGGAAATGCATGTAAAATTACAACTCTACTCTTTTATTTTGGAGTGTTTCCGCTCACAAACTGTTAGGAAACCGGCCAAAGGCATACTACTCCTTCGTAAAACATCGAGTTACATCGAATGGAGAAGGTCCCAAACCATTTAGAGTAAGTGAAGCGGATATAAATGCGGAAATGCATGTAAAATTGCAACTCTACTCTTTTATTTTGGAGTGTTTCTGCTCACAAACTGTTAGGAAACCGGCCAAAGGCATATTATTCCGACGTAAAACATCGAGCTACATCGAATGGTGATGGTCCCAAACCATTTAGAGCAAGTGGAGCGGATATTAATATGGAAATCCTTGTAAAATTACAACTATACTCTCTTATTTTGGAGTGTTTCTGCGAACAAACTAATAGGAAACCGGCCAAAGGCATGTTATTCCTTCGTAAAGCATCGAGTTACATCGAATGGTGAAGGTCCCAAACCATTTAAAGCAAGCGGTTCGGATATAAATGCTGAAATGCATGTAAAATTCCACTCCTTTTCCGTAATTTTGGAGTGTTTCTGCGCAGAAACTAACAGGAAACCGGCCAAAGGCATACTATTCCTTCGTAAAGCATCGAGTTACATCGAATGGTGAAGGTCCCAAACCATTTAAAGCAAGCGGATCGGATGTAAATATGGATATCCTTGTAAAATTACAACTCTACTCTTTTATTTTGGAGTGTTTCTGCTCACAAACTGTTAGGAAACCGGCCAAAGGCATAATATTCCGACGTAAAACATCGAGCTACATCGAATGGTGATGGTCCCAAACCATTTAGAGCAAGTGGAACGGATATAAATATGGAAATCCTTGTAAAATTACAACTATACTCTCTTATAACACAGTCTTGCTTCGCACAAATTCTTAGAAAACCGGCCAAACATATACTATACCTTCGTAAAACAACGAGCTACACCGAAAGGCGATTGTAACAAACCGTTTAGAGCAAGTGGAGCGGATATAAATGCGGAAATGCATGTAAAATTACAACTCTACTCTTTTATTTTGGAGTGTTTCTGCTCACAAACTGTTAGGAAACCGGCCAAAGGCATATTATTCCGACGTAAAACATCGAGCTACATCGAATGGTGATGGTCCCAAACCATTTAGAGCAAGTGGAGCGGATATAAATATGGAAATCCTTGTAAAATTACAACTATACTCTCTTATTTTGGAGTGTTTCTGCGAACAAACTAATAGGAAACCGGCCAAAGGCATGTTACTCCTTCGTAAAGCATCGAGTTACATCGAATGGTGAAGGTCCCAAACCATTTAAAGCTAGTGGAGCGGATATAAATGCGGAAATGCATTTAAAATTACTACTCTACTCTTTTATTTTGGAGTGTTTCTGAGCACAAACTGTTAGGAAACCGGCCAAAGGCATACTATTCCTTCGTAAAACGTCGAGTTACACCGAATGGCGAAGGTCTCAAACCGCTTAGAGCAAGTGGAGCGGATATAAATGCAGAAATGCATGTAAAATTCCACTCCTTCTCCGTAATTTTGGAGTGTTTCTGCCCAGAAACTAACAGGAAACCGGCCAAAGGCATACTATTCCTTCGTAAAACATCGAGCTACATCGAATGGCGAAGGTAACAAACCGTTTAGATCAAAGTGGAGCGGATATAAATGCGGAAATGCATGTAAAATTACAACTCTACTCTTTTATTTTGGAGTGTTTCTGCTCACAAACTGTTAGGAAACCGGCCAAAGGCATATTATTCCGACGTAAAACATCGAGCTACATCGAATGGTGACGGTCCCAAACCATTTAGAGCAAGTGGAGCGGATATAAATATGGAAATCCTTGTAAAATTACAACTATACTCTCTTATTTTGGAGTGTTTCTGCGAACAAACTGTTAGGAAACCGGTCAAACGTATACTATTCCGTCGTAAAACATTGAGCTACATCGAATGGCGAAGGTTACAAACCGCTTAGAGCAAGTGGAGCGGATATAAATGCGGAAATGCATGTAAAATTGCAACTCTACTCTCTTATTTTGGAATGTTTCTGCGCACAAACTGTTAGAAAACCGGTCAAACGCATACTATTCCTTCGTAAAACATTGAGCTACATCGAATGGCGAAGGCCACAAACCGTTTAGAGCAAGGGGAGCGGATATAAATGCGGAAATGAATGTAAAACTACAACTCTACTCCCTTATTTTGGAGTGTTTCTGAGCACAAACTGTTAGGAAACCGGCCAAAGGCATACTATTCCGAAGTAAAACATCGAGCTACGTCGAATGGCGAACATCAAAAACCGTTTAGAGCAAGTAGAGCGAATATAAATGCAGAAATGCATGTAAAATTCCTCTCCTTCTCCGTAATTTTGGAGTGTCTCTGCGCAGAAACTAACAGGAAACCGGCCAAAGGCATACTATTCCTTCGTAAAACATCGAGCTACATCGAATGGCGAAGGTAACAAACCGTTTAGATCAAAGTGGAGCGGATATAAATGCGGAAATGCATGTAAAATTACAACTCTACTCTTTTATTTTGGAGTGTTTCCGCTCACAAACTGTTAGGAAACCGGCCAAAGGCATACTATTCCTTCGTAAAACATCGAGTTACATCGAATGGAGAAGGTCCCAAACCATTTAGAGTAAGTGAAGCGGATATAAATGCGGAAATGCATGTAAAATTGCAACTCTACTCTTTTATTTTGGAGTTTTTCTGCTCACAAACTGTTAGGAAACCGGCCAAAGGCATATTATTCCGACGTAAAACATCGAGCTACATCGAATGGTGATGGTCCCAAACCATTTAGAGCAAGTGGAGCGGATATAAATATGGAAATCCTTGTAAAATTACAACTATACTCTCTTATTTTGGAGTGTTTCTGCGAACAAACTAATAGGAAACCGGCCAAAGGCATGTTATTCCTTCGTAAAGCATCGAGTTACATCGAATGGTGAAGGTCCCAAACCATTTAAAGCTAGTGGAGCGGATATAAATGCGGAAATGCATTTAAAATTACTACTCTACTCTTTTATTTTGGAGTGTTTCTGAGCACAAACTGTTAGGAAACCGGCCAAAGGCATACTATTCCTTCGTAAAACGTCGAGTTACACCGAATGGCGAAGGTCTCAAACCGCTTCGAGCAAGTGGAGCGGATATAAATGCAGAAATGCATGTAAAATTCCACTCCTTCTCCGTAATTTTGGAGTGTTTCTGCGCAGAAACTAGCAGGAAACCGGCCAAAGGCATACTATTCCTTCGTAAAGCATCGAGTTACATCGAATGGTGAAGGTCCCAAACCATTTAAAGCAAGTGGAGCGGATATAAATGCGGAAATGCATGTAAAATTACAACTCTACTCTTTTATTTTGGAGTGTTTCTGAGCACAAACTGTTAGGAAACCGGCCAAAGGCATACTATTCCGACGTAAAACATCGAGCTACGTCGAATGGCGAACGTCACAAACCGTTTAGAGCAAGTAGAGCGGATATAAATGCAGAAATGCATGTAAAATTCCACTCCTTTTCCGTAATTTTGGAGTGTTTCTGCGCAGAAACTAGCAGGAAACCGGCCAAAGGCATACTATTCCTTCGTAAAGCATCGAGTTACATCGAATGGTGAAGGTCCCAAACCATTTAAAGCAAGCGGTTCGGATATAAATATGGATATCCTTGTAAAATTGCAACTCTACTCTTTTATTTTGGAGTGTTTCTGCTCACAAACTGTTAGGAAACCGGCCAAAGGCATATTATTCCGACGTAAAACATCGAGCTACATCGAATGGTGATGGTCCCAAACCATTTAGAGCAAGTGGAGCGGATATAAATATGGAAATCCTTATAAAATTACAACTATACTCTCTTATTTTGGAGTGTTTCTGCGAACAAACTGTTAGGAAACCGGTCAAACGTATACTATTCCGTCGTAAAACATTGAGCTACATCGAATGGCGAAGGTCACAAACCGCTTAGAGCAAGTGGAGCGGATATAAATATGGAAATCCTTGAAAAATTACAACTCAACTCTTTTATTTTGGAGTGCTTCTGCTCACAAACTGTTAGGAAACCGGCCAAAGGCATACTATTCCTTCATAAAACATCGAGTTACATCGAATGGAGAAGGTCCCAAACTATTTAGGGTAACTGAAGCGGATATAAATGCGGAAATGCATGTAAAATTGCAACTCTACTCTCTTATTTTGGAATGTTACTGCGTACAAACTGTTAGAAAACCGGTCAAACGCATACTATTCCTTCGTAAAGCATCGAGTTACATCGAATGGTGAAGGTCCCAAACCATTTAAAGCAAGCGGTTCGGATATAAATATGGATATCCTTGTAAAATTACAACTCTACTCTTTTATTTTGGAGTGCTTCTGCTCACAAACTGTTAGGAAACCGGCCAAAGGCATACTATTCCTTCGTAAAACATCGAGTTACACCGAATGGCGAAGGTCTCAAACCGTTTAGAGCAAGTGGAGCGGATATAAATGCGGAAATGCATGTAAAATTGCAACTCTACTCTCTTATTTTGGAATGTTTCTGCGCACAAACTGTTAGAAAACCGGTCAAACGCATACTATTCCTTCGTAAAACATTGAGCTTCATCGAATGACGAAGGCCACAAACCGTTTAGAGCAAGGGGAGCGGATATAAATGCGGAAATGAATGTAAAACTACAACTCTACTCCCTTATTTTGGAGTGTTTCTGAGCAAAAACTGTTAGGAAACCGGCCAAAGGCATACTATTCCGACGTAAAACATCGAGCTACGTCGAATGGCGAACGTCACAAACCGTTTAGAGCAAGTAGAGCGGATATAAATGCAGAAATGCATGTAAAATTCCACTCCTTTTCCGTAATTTTGGAGTGTTTCTGCGCAGAAACTAACAGGAAACCGGCCAAAGGCATACTATTCCTTCGTAAAGCATCGAGTTACATCGAATGGTGAAGGTCCCAAACCATTTAGGGTAACTAAAGCGGATATAAATGCGGAAATGCATGTAAAATTGCAACTCTACTCTCTTGTTTTGGAATGTTTCTGCGCACAAACTGTTAGAAAACCGGTCAAACGCATACTATTCCTTCGTAAAACATTGAGCTTCATCGAATGACGAAGGCCACAAACCGTTTAGAGCAAGGGGAGCGGATATAAATGCGGAAATGAATGTAAAACTACAACTCTACTCCCTTATTTTGGAGTGTTTCTGAGCACAAACTGTTAGGAAACCGGCCAAAGGCATACTATTCCGACGTAAAACATGGAGTTACATCGAATGGAGAAGGTCCCAAACCGTTTAGAGTAAGTGCAGCGAATATAAATGCGGAAATGCATGTAAAATTGCAACTCTACTCTTTTATTTTGGAGTGTTTCTGCTCACAAACTGTTAGGAAACCGGCCAAAGGCATATTATTCCGACGTAAAACATCGAGCTACATCGAATGGTGATGGTCCCAAACCATTTAGAGCAAGTGGAGCGGATATAAATATGGAAATCCTTATAAAATTACAACTATACTCTCTTATTTTGGAGTGTTTCTGCGAACAAACTGTTAGGAAACCGGTCAAACGTATACTATTCCGTCGTAAAACATTGAGCTACATCGAATGGCGAAGGTCACAAACCGCTTAGAGCAAGTGGAGCGGATATAAATATGGAAATCCTTGAAAAATTACAACTCAACTCTTTTATTTTGGAGTGCTTCTGCTCACAAACTGTTAGGAAACCGGCCAAAGGCATACTATTCCTTCATAAAACATCGAGTTACATCGAATGGAGAAGGTCCCAAACTATTTAGGGTAACTGAAGCGGATATAAATGCGGAAATGCATGTAAAATTGCAACTCTACTCTCTTATTTTGGAATGTTACTGCGTACAAACTGTTAGAAAACCGGTCAAACGCATACTATTCCTTCGTAAAGCATCGAGTTACATCGAATGGTGAAGGTCCCAAACCATTTAAAGCAAGTGGAGCGGATATAAATGCGGAAATGCATGTAAAATTACAACTCTACTCTTTTATTTTGGAGTGTTTCTGAGCACAAACTGTTAGGAGACCGGCCAAAGGCATACTATTCCGAAGTAAAACATCGAGCTACGTCGAATGGCGAACGTCACAAACCGTTTAGATCAAGTAGAGCGGATATAAATGCAGAAATGCATGTAAAATTCCACTCCTTTTCCGTAATTTTGGAGTGTTTCTGCGCAGAAACTAACAGGAAACCGGCCAAAGGCATACTATTCCTTCGTAAAGCATCGAGTTACATCGAATGGTGAAGGTCCCAAACCATTTAAAGCAAGCGAATCGCATATATATATGGATATCCTTGTAAAATTACAACTCTACTCTTTTATTTTGGAGTGCTTCTGCTCACAAACTGTTAGGAAACCGGCCAAAGGCATACTATTCCTTCGTAAAACATCGAGTTACACCGAATGGCGAAGGTCTCAAACCGTTTAGAGCAAGTGGAGCGGATATAAGTGCGGAAATGCATGTAAAATTGCAACTCTACTCTCTTATTTTGGAATGTTTCTGCGCACAAACTGTTAGAAAACCGGTCAAACGCATACTATTCCTTCGTAAAACATTGAGCTTCATCGAATGACGAAGGCCACAAACCGTTTAGAGCAAGGGGAGCGGATATAAATGCGGAAATGAATGTAAAACTACAACTCTACTCCCTTATTTTGGAGTGTTTCTGAGCACAAACTGTTAGGAAACCGGCCAAAGGCATACTATTCCGACGTAAAACATCGAGCTACGTCGAATGGCGAACGTCACAAACCGTTTAGAGCAAGTAGAGCGGATATAAATGCAGAAATGCATGTAAAATTCCACTCCTTTTCCGTAATTTTGCAGTGTTTCTGCGCAGAAACTAACAGGAAACCGGCCAAAGGCATACTATTCCTTCGTAAAGCATCGAGTTACATCGAATGGTGAAGGTCCCAAACCATTTAGGGTAACTAAAGCGGATATAAATGCGGAAATGCATGTAAAATTGCAACTCTACTCTCTTGTTTTGGAATGTTTCTGCGCACAAACTGTTAGAAAACCGGTCAAACGCATACTATTCCTTCGTAAATCATTGAGCTTCATCGAATGGCGAAGGCCACAAACCGTTTAGAGCAAGGGGAGCGGATATAAATGCGGAAATGAATGTAAAACTATAACTCTACTCCCTTATTTTGGAGTGTTTCTGAGCACAAACTGTTAGGAAACCGGCCAAAGGCATACTATTCCGACGTAAAACATCGAGCTACGTCGAATGGCGAACGTCACAAACCGTTTAGAGCAAGTAGAGCGGATATAAATGCAGAAATGCATGTAAAATTCCACTCCTTTTCCGTAATTTTGGAGTGTTTCTGCGCAGAAACTAACAGGAAACCGGCCAAAGGCATACTATTCCTTCGTAAAGCATCGAGTTACATCGAATGGTGAAGGTCCCAAACCATTTAGGGTAACTAAAGCGGATATAAATGCGGAAATGCATGTAAAATTGCAACTCTACTCTCTTGTTTTGGAATGTTTCTGCGCACAAACTGTTAGAAAACCGGTCAAACGCATACTATTCCTTCGTAAATCATTGAGCTTCATCGAATGGCGAAGGCCACAAACCGTTTAGAGCAAGGGGAGCGGATATAAATGCAGAAATGCATGTAAAATTCCACTCCTTTTCCGTAATTTTGGAGTGTTTCTGCGCAGAAACTAACAGGAAACCGGCCAAAGGCATACTATTCCTTCGTAAAGCATCGAGTTACATCGAATGGTGAAGGTCCCAAACCATTTAGGGTAACTAAAGCGGATATAAATGCGGAAATGCATGTAAAATTGCAACTCTACTCTCTTGTTTTGGAATGTTTCTGCGCACAAACTGTTAGAAAACCGGTCAAACGCATACTATTCCTTCGTAAAACATTGAGCTTCATCGAATGACGAAGGCCACAAACCGTTTAGAGCAAGGGGAGCGGATATAAATGCGGAAATGAATGTAAAACTACAACTCTACTCCCTTATTTTGGAGTGTTTCTGAGCACAAACTGTTAGGAAACCGGCCAAAGGCATACTATTCCGACGTAAAACATGGAGTTACATCGAATGGAGAAGGTCCCAAACCGTTTAGAGTAAGTGCAGCGAATATAAATGCGGAAATGCATGTAAAATTGCAACTCTACTCTTTTATTTTGGAGTGTTTCTGCTCACAAACTGTTAGGAAACCGGCCAAAGGCATATTATTCCGACGTAAAACATCGAGCTACATCGAATGGTGATGGTCCCAAACCATTTACAGCAAGTGGAGCGGATATAAATATGGAAATCCTTATAAAATTACAACTATACTCTCTTATTTTGGAGTGTTTCTGCGAACAAACTGTTAGGAAACCGGTCAAACGTATACTATTCCGTCGTAAAACATTGAGCTACATCGAATGGCGAAGGTCACAAACCGCTTAGAGCAAGTGGAGCGGATATAAATATGGAAATCCTTGAAAAATTACAACTCAACTCTTTTATTTTGGAGTGCTTCTGCTCACAAACTGTTAGGAAACCGGCCAAAGGCATACTATTCCTTCATAAAACATCGAGTTACATCGAATGGAGAAGGTCCCAAACTATTTAGGGTAACTGAAGCGGATATAAATGCGGAAATGCATGTAAAATTGCAACTCTACTCTCTTATTTTGGAATGTTACTGCGTACAAACTGTTAGAAAACCGGTCAAACGCATACTATTCCTTCGTAAAGCATCGAGTTACATCGAATGGTGAAGGTCCCAAACCATTTAAAGCAAGTGGAGCGGATATAAATGCGGAAATGCATGTAAAATTACAACTCTACTCTTTTATTTTGGAGTGTTTCTGAGCACAAACTGTTAGGAAACCGGTCAAACGTATACTATTCCGTCGTAAAACATTGAGCTACATCGAATGGCGAAGGTCACAAACCGCTTAGAGCAAGTGGAGCGGATATAAATATGGAAATCCTTATAAATTACAACTCTACTCTTTTATTTTGGAGTGCTTCTGCTCACAAACTGTTAGGCAACCGGCCAAAGGCATACTATTCCTTCGTAAAACATCGAGTTACATCGAATGGAGAAGGTCCCAAACCATTTAGGGTAACTGAAGCGGATCTAAATGCGGAAATGCATGTAAAATTACAACTTTACTCTCTTATTTTGGAGTGTTTCTGCGAACAAACTGTTAGGAAACCGGTCAAACGTATACTATTCCGTCGTAAAACATTGAGCTACATCGAATGGCGAAGGTCACAAACCGCTTAGAGCAAGTGGAGCGGATATAAATATGGAAATCCTTGTAAAATTACAACTCTACTCTTTTATTTTGGAGTGCTTCTGAGCACAAACTGTTAGGAAACCGGCCAAAGGCATACTATTCTGACGTAAAACATCGAGCTACGTCGAATGGCGAACGTCACAAACCGTTTAGAGCAAGTAGAGCGGATATAAATGCAGTAATGCATGTAAAATTCCACTCCTTTTCCGTAATTTTGGAGTGTTTCTGCGCAGACACTAACAGGAAACCGGCCAAAGGCATACTATTCCTTCGTAAAGCATCGAGTTACATCGAATGGTGAATGTCCCAAACCATTTAAAGCAAGCGGATCGGATATAAATATGGATATCCTTGTAAAATTACAACTCTACTCTTTTATTTTGGAGTGCTTCTGCTCACAAACTGTTAGGAAACCGGCCAAAGACATACTATTCCTTCGTAAAACATCGAGTTACATCGAATGGAGAAGGTCCCAAACCATTTAGAGTAACTGAAGCGTATAGAAATGCGGAAATGCATGTAAAATTGCAACTCTACTCCCTTATTTCGCAGTCTTTCTTCGCACAAACTGTTAGGAAACCGGCCAAAGGCATTCTATTCCGACGTAAAACATCGAGCTACGTCGAATGGCGAACGTCCCAAACCGTTTAGAGCAAGTAGAGCGGATATAAATGCAGAAATGCATGTAAAATTCCACTCCTTCTCCGTAATTTTGGAGTGTTTCTGCGCAGAAACTAACAGGAAACCGGCCAAAGGCATACTATTCCTTCGTAAAACATCGAGCTACATCGAATGGCGAGGGTAACAAACCGTTTAGATCGAAGTGGAGCAGATATAAATGCGGAAATGCATTTAAAATTACAACTCTACTCTTTTATTTTGGAGTGTTTCTGCTCACAAACTGTTAGGAAACCGGCCAAAGGCATATTATTCCGACGTAAAACATCGAGCTACATCGAATGGTGTTGGTCCCAAACCATTTAGAGCAAGTGGAGCGGATATAAATATGGAAATCCTTGTAAAATTACAACTATACTCTCTTATTTTGGAGTGTTTCTGCGAACAAACTGTTAGGAAACCGGTCAAACGTATACTATTCCGTCGTAAAACATTGAGCTACATCGAATGGCGAAGGTCACAAACCGCTTAGAGCAAGTGGAGCGGATATAAATATGGAAATCCTTGTAAAATTACAACTCTACTCTTTTATTTTGGAGTGCTTCTGCTCACAAACTGTTAGGAAACCGGCCAAAGGCATACTATTCCTTCGTAAAACATCGAGTTACATCGAATGGAGAAGGTCCCAAACCATTTAGGGTAACTGAAGCGGATCTAAATGCGGAAATGCATGTAAAATTACAACTATACTCTCTTATTTTGGAGTGCTTCTGAGCACAAACTGTTAGGAAACCGGCCAAAGGCATACTATTCCGACGTAAAACATCGAGCTACGTCGAATGGCGAACGTCACAAACCGTTTAGAGCAAGTAGAGCGGATATAAATGCAGTAATGCATGTAAAATTCCACTCCTTTTCCGTAATTTTGGAGTATTTCTGCGCAGAAACTAACAGGAAACCGGCCAAAGGCATACTATTCCTTCGTAAAACATCGAGTTACATCGAATGGAGCAGGTCCCAAACCATTTAGAGTAACTGAAGCGGATATAAATGCGAAAATGCATGTAAAATTGCAACTCTACTCCCTCATTTCGCAGTCTTTCTTCGCACAAATTCTTAGAAAACCGGCCAAACATATACTATTCCTTCGGAAAACAACGAGCTACACCGAATGGCGATTGTAACAAACCGTTTAGAGCAAGTGGAGCGGATATAAATGCGGAAATGCATGTAAAATTACAACTCTACTCTTTTATTTTGGAGTGTTACTGATCACAAACTGTTAGGAAACCGGCCAAAGGCATACTATTCCGACGTAAAACATCGAGCTACGTCGAATGGCGAACGTCACAAACCGTTTAGAGCAAGTAGAGCGGATATAAATGCAGAAATGCATGTAAAATTCCACTCCTTCTCCGTAATTTTGGAGTGTTTCTGCGCAGAAACTAACAGGAAACCGGCCAAAGGCATATTATTCCGACGTAAAACATCGAGCTACAACGAATGGTGATGGTCCTAAACCATTTAGAGCAAGTGGAGCGGATATAAGTATGGAAATCCTTGTAAAATTACAACTATACTCTCTTATTTTGGAGTGTTTCTGCGAACAAACTGTTAGGAAACCTGTCAAACGTATACTATTCCGTCGTAAAACATTGAGCTACATCGAATGGCGAAGATCACAAACCATATAGAGTAACTGAAGCGGATATAAATGCGGAAATGCATGTAAAATTGCAACTCTACTCCCTCATTTCGCAGTCTTTCTTCGCACAAATTCTTAGAAAACCGGCCAAACATATACTATTCCTTCGGAAAACAACGAGCTACACCGAATGGCGATTGTAACAAACCGTTTAGAGCAAGTGGAGCGGATATAAATGCGGAAATGCATGTAAAATTACAACTCTACTCTTTTATTTTGGAGTGTTTCTGATCACAAACTGTTAGGAAACCGGCCCAAGGCATACTATTCCTTCGTAAAACGTCGAGTTACATCGAATGGCGAAGGTCTCAAACCGTTTAGAGCAAGGGGAGCGGATATAAATGCGGAAATGAATGTAAAACTACAACTCTACTCCCTTATTTTGGAGTGTTTCTGAGCACAAACTGTTAGGAAACCGGCCAAAGGCATACTATTCCGACGTAAAACATCGAGCTACGTCGAATGGCGAACGTCACAAACCGTTTAGAGCAAGTAGAGCGGATATAAATGCAGAAATGCATGTAAAATTCCACTCCTTCTCCGTAATTTTGGAGTGTTTCTGCGCAGAAACTAACAGGAAACCGGCCAAAAGCATACTATTCCTTCGTAAAACATCGAGCTACATCGAATGGCGAGGGTAACAAACCGTTTAGATCGAAGTGGAGCGGATATAAATATGGAAATCCTTGTAAAATTACAACTATACTCTCTTATTTTGGAGTGTTTCTGCGAACAAACTGTTATAAACCGGTCAAACGTATACTATTCCGTCGTAAAACATTGAGCTACATCGAATGGCGAACATCACAAACCGTTTAGAGCATGTAGAGCGGATATAAATGCAGTAATGCATGTAAAATTCCACTCCTTTTCCGTAATTTTGGAGTGTTTCTGCGCAGAAACTAACAGGAAACCGGCCAAAGGCATACTATTCCTTCGTAAAGCATCGAGTTACATCGAATGGTGAATGTCCCAAACCATTTAGAGTAACTGAAGCGTATAGAAATGCGGAAATGCATGTAAAATTGCAACTCTACTCCCTTATTTCGCAGTCTTTCTTCGCACAAATTCTTAGAAAACCGGCCAAACATATACTATTCCTTCGGAAAACAACGAGCTACACCGAATGGCGATTGTAACAAACCGTTTAGAGCAAGTGGAGCGGATATAAATGCGGAAATGCACGTAAAATTGCAACTCTACTCTCTTATTTTGGAATGTTTCTGCGCACAAACTGTTAGAAAACCGGTCAAACGCATACTATTCCTTCGTAAAACATTGAGCTTCATCGAATGTCGAAGGCCACAAACCGTTTAGAGCAAGGGGAGCGGATATAAATGCGGAAATGAATGTAAAACTACAACTCTACTCCCTTATTTTGGAGTGTTTCTGAGCACAAACTGTTAGGGAACCGGCCAAAGGCATACTATTCCGACGTAAAACATCGAGCTACGTCGAATGGCGAACGTCACAAACCGTTTAGAGCAAGTAGAGCGGATATAAATGCAGAAATGCATGTAAAATTCCACTCCTTCTCCGTAATTTTGGAGTGTTTCTGCGCAGAAACTAACAGGAAACCGGCCAAAGGCATACTATTCCTTCGTAAAACATCGAGCTACATCGAATGGCGAGGGTAACTGTTGGAAATTGCGCCACGCACCCTCAACCACGAGTACGCTTGCACGCCGTGCCCGCGCGACGCCGATGCCGTGCTCGCCGAGCCATCGGCTGCGTGCTCCATGCGTCTCGCTCCGCGCCTCTCCGCAATGGCGAGGGACCCCGCCGAATGTTCTCGAATTCGCGCGTTCTAGAGCAATTGTTTTGGTTACGCAATCATCGTCTCGAGAGTGTTCGAGAGTATTCGGCGAGGTGTTTTTCTATATAAGGTAGCCGCGCGATTATTGTCGCTCTCTCAGTCTTCCAGTGCTGTCGCTGTGTTCTATACGCTTGTGCTTCGCAATTATTCGCCACGTGCTCGTGTCTTTCTACTAGTGCATGTAACTTTCCGCGCCTAATCTAGCCTTGCTGCTTTTGTGCTTTATTAGTCTGCGTTTATTAGCGTGCGTTTATCTGCTGTTTCTTGTGCTTTGTCTTGCCGACTAAATAATAAACGTGGATTGTTTGGTGAAGTGCCGCTCTTTTTCATTCCCTTCGGCCGCCGTTTCGTCTCAACCGCGCCGCGCGGTAGACCACTGTCGAGTTAGACCGATTCGTAACATTTTCTGGTCCTTCGAGCCGGATAGCGCGTGTAGTGAATTAGCCCTTTAATATTGTGTGCAGCACACCGAGTGTGAGTGGTCTCCAAGAAGACGAAATATCGGTCATGGAAGAGTTACTCGAATCCCAAGCTGAATTGCACGGCCGCATTTCGCGCACGTGGGAAAACTTAAAAAAGACTGGGCAGCAAAACATTACCGTCGACCTTGTGCGTTCCACGTTGATATTACTGGACAACAAGTGGTCGCGTTTTGAAGAACAGCATGCCACGCTTATGCGCAACCACCGGGCTGCCCTCAAGGGGAACGACTATGTCACTGGGGACCTCCTGGCCACTGCGGAAGTCCAATATTTGTCGCAGAGAGCGCATCTCTTGCGTCTGGAGCGACAATTTTCCGCGAACGTGTCGGGGGAAACGAGTAAGCCAGCGGCTTCCGAGAAAGCCCCCCCCCCCGTACCTTCGACGTCTTACCCCCGCATTGAATTGCCCAAATTCAGCGGGAAGTTCGAAGATTGGCCCGCCTTCCGTGACTTATTCAAATCGATGGTCATCGACGAACCCTCTCTCCCCAACGTGAGAAAGCTACACTACCTCAAGACAAGTGTACAAGGCGAGGCCGACAGCCTTCTCAAGAATTTGCCGACGACGGACGACAATTTCGAACGGGCCTGGACCACACTACGGGAGCATTTCGAGAACAAAAGGCTGCTGGTGCGCTCCTATCTCAATGCCTTCACAGCCTTACCCAAAATGAGGGCAAATTCTATGGCTGATTTGCGCCAGATCTTCCATGGCGTTATGACCACGGCAGGAGCCTTGGAAGGTTTAGGGCGACCCATCACATCCAGTGACGATCTCTGCGTTCACCTGGTGGTCAATCTTTTGGACCACACCCTTAAGCGCGAGTGGGACAAAATACAGCGGAAGACTTCCGAGCCGCCAACGTTCAAGGAGCTGCAGACCTTCTTGAAGGAACAGCTGACTTCCGAGGAGGCGC
Organism: Mimumesa dahlbomi; assembly: GCA_917499265.3. NCBI lineage: Eukaryota > Metazoa > Arthropoda > Insecta > Hymenoptera > Crabronidae > Mimumesa > Mimumesa dahlbomi. Next base: position 23,472 of record OU824120.1, on the reverse strand, counting down.
TCGCTGTGGTCCAGTCAGAGCCGCCTTCGAAGCCACCACCACGAGGCGGACGCTCCGTACGCGTCGCGCAGCAACGATTGAAACATGCGAACCCCGGCCGTCCCTGTCCAGTCTGCAGCGGCGATCATTTTCTTGCGACCTGCGAGCAGTATGTGCGAAGGGCGCCGCAGGGACGCAGAGATCTGGTGGCGACGCACAATCGGTGCTTCAATTGTTTGGGCCGTCATGCCGTGAGTACGTGTCCCTCCTCGAAAAACTGTCTTAAGTGCAATGGTCGGCACCACACATCGTTGCACGAGGCGTGCTCGCCTGCCTCTTCGACTGCAACGGAGGCGGTTTCAGTGCATCTAGCTAAACTTCCCTCGGAGCAGTGTGACGCGGCGACCCTGGCTACCGCTCGCGTCTGGGTAACGGACTCAGTGGGGAGGGAACACCTTGTCCGCGCACTAGTCGACCCGGGAGCAGAAGCATCGCTGATCACGGAGGCACTCGCCCAACGCCTTCGATTGCCGCGAGTTTCGGCTTCTCTGGCCCTCTACGATTTCGCAGGGGATTACTCCGGGGCGGCACGCGGCCGCGTCACCCTAACGCTCTCGGCGCACGACAAGAGCTACACTTGTGGGGTGTCTCCGCTCGTCATGCCGCGGCTATCTGTTCAGTGCGGCACCTTAACATCCGACCGTACTACCTGGCGCCACGTGAAAGGTCTTCAACTGGCGGACCTGGATTTCACCGCCCGCGATCCCGTGGAACTGCTCCTGGGTGCGGGAGTGTACGGGGACATTGTTATGGGCAGCGTGCGCCGAGGAAACAGACGAGACCCGGTGGCACAGCAGACGAGACTGGGCTGGATCCTCCTCGGAGGGCACAGGACGGCAGAGCATGGACCTGCAATCAACGCTCTTCATGGCATCGTGCAGGAGGACGTCGCATCGGCGACGCCAGTTCTGGGAATGGGAGGAGCCGAGGCCCGTGGCGCTGCCGCCCACGGAAGAAGAGCGACTTGCTGAGGTACACTTCTTGAACACTTACAAGCGATTACCGAATGGTCGATTTCAGGTGCGCCTTCCTTTCCGCACCCCGCCGTCACCGGAATTGTCCACGACCAAGAGGGCCGCCCAGCGCATGCTTGCCACGATGGAGCGCAGATTTGTCCGGGACCCTGACTTTCACCAGATGTACCAGAGCTTCCTGGATGAATACTTAGCGCTGCGGCACATGGCTCCAGCTTTGCAGGCCACGGCTGTCGAGGACGGCCGCCTGTGCTACCTGCCGCATCACGGCGTCTTGAAGTTCATGGGAGAGATCCGAAAATTGAGAGTGGTTTTCAATGCTTCTGCACGTGCAGCCACAGGCAATAGCCTCAACGAGCACTTGCTTACAGGGCCCAATCTGTTGCCAGCACTACCAGACGTACTCCTTCGGTGGCGACGTCACCGCTTCGCCTTCGTAGCCGACATGGAGAAAATGTACCGCCAAGTCGAGGTCCATCCGGCGGACAGGGATCTCCAACGGATATTGTGGCAGCACGATGGTTCAGTGGTAGAATATCGACTGAACACTCTCACGTATGGGACTGCGTGTGCGCCATTCCTCGCTATCCGAGTCCTTCAGCAGCTGGCGCTGGAGGAACAGCAGTGCTTCCCGGTAGGAGCCGCAGCCTTGCGGCACGATGTGTACGTCGACGACGTCTTGTCTGGAGCATCCTCGTTGGAAGCCGGGATCCTAAAGCAGAAAGAGTTGGCTGCTCTCTGCATGGCGGGCGGCTTTCCACTAAGGAAGTGGGCAGCCAATCACCCGGACTTACTCCAGGGCGTACCCATGACTCACCGCCAACCTCCTTCAACGAGCGCGGAGCTGCCCTACATCGCGCACTCTGTCCTGGGACTGCGTTGGCTTCCAGAGGAGGACCACTTGACCGTCAGCGTCTCCATGACTCGGAGCGATACGGCCACGAAACGTTCTGTGCTTTCGCAGGTGGCTCGTCTCTTCGACCCGCTCGGCTGGCTGGCACCAGTGGTCATTCAAGCAAAAATGCTGCTGCAGGCAACCTGGCTGCAGCAACTGGAGTGGGACTCTCCTTTGGCTGCCCCGGAGTCAGCAACATGGAGTCGAATCATAGAGGAACTTCCCGTCATCGAGCAGCTGCGCATTCCAAGGTGGCTGCAGGGATTCTCTGATGGGTGCAGCATGCAAATCCACGGATTCGCCGACGCGTCGGAGCGGGCCTACGGCGCCGTCGTCTACGTGCGAGTCGAGGAGGCCGAGACTGTGCACGTATCGCTGGTTCAAGCCAAGTCCAAAGTGGCCCCGCTAAAACAGATCTCGCTACCGAGGCTCGAGTTGTGCGCCGCAGCTCTTCTTGCCAAGCTGTCTTCACGCGTTCGTCAAGCGCTGGGTCTGGGCTCCATACCGACATACCATTGGTCGGACTCAACCGTGACGCTCGCATGGCTACGCGCACATCCATCTAAGTGGACTACCTTCGTGGCCAATCGAGTAGCCGACATCCAGCGCGAAAGCCACTTAGTGCAGTGGCGTCATGTGCCCGGGAAGGACAATCCGGCCGATTGCGTGTCCCGTGGGCTGTTCCCGAGAGAACTCGCAGAACATCACCTCTGGTGGCAGGGACCAGCATTCCTGCAGGGCGATGCGTCATCGTGGCCGGGCGCGGAGGAACCACGGCACGAGGGTGAAATTCCGGAGGGGAGGCGCACGAACTGTCTGGCAGTAACGCAGGCGATACTCGAACCTCCGGAACTAACCCGTTTCTCCAACCTCAACCGTTTGCTCAGAGTCACCGCTTGGATAAGGCGGTGGGGGGCTCCTCAACGCAAACGAGAGAACCAGGAGTTCGTTCAAGGAGGATCGCTCTTGCATCCGCAGGAGTTGGAGGCTGCACTCTTCCTGTGGGTGCGGGCCTCTCAGAGCGCTGCTTTCGGCCGGGAACTCCGGAACATTCGGGAAGGGCGGGCGGTACACAAACAGAGCCCACTACTAAAACTGAACCCTTTTTTAGATCACGAAGGAATTCTGCGTGTTGGAGGGCGGATAAAACACGCATTGTTGGACGCGGACCAACGCCACCCAATGGTACTTGCCACGACATCGCACCTTAGCAGGCTAATAGTGGAGGCCCATCACGCGAGGACCTTGCATGGCGGGACTCAGGCGACCCTGTCCTCCATCCGACAACGATTTTGGATCAGGCGGGGACGCCAGACGGTGAGAGGGTGGATTCACCGTTGCCCCAGGTGCATCCGGTGGAGAGCGGCTGCTCCTCAACCCATGATGGGCGACCTTCCCGCAGCCAGGGTGACGCCTAGTCGTCCATTCTTGCACTCCGGTGTGGACTTCGCGGGACCGATATGGCTACGTACCACAAGGGGGCGGGGGCATCGATCATACAAAGCGTTTTTATGTATTTTTGTATGTTTTAGCACACGTGCCGTTCACTTAGAGGTAGTCAGCGACTACACTGCCGAAGCGTTCCTCGCTGCCTTTCGGCGTTTCATATCCCGTCGTGGCCTCTGTGCGGCGATATACAGCGACCGAGGCACCAATTTCGTTGGCGCGGACTCTGAACTGCGAGCCCTCTTCTCCGAAGCTGCTCCTGACGCCCGACGCATCGCCGGGCGCCTTGCCGACGAGGGGATTCGTTGGGTCTTTAACCCCCCTGCGGCACCTCACTTCGGCGGCCTTTGGGAGGCTGCGGTGAGATCTGTGAAGCACCACGTGCGGCGCGTGATTGGCGAGGCAACCCTAACCTATGAAGAAATGACGACTCTGCTGGCCGAGATTGAGGCGTGCCTGAATTCGCGCCCTCTCCAACCTATGAGCGACGACCCAGAGGACCTGACCCCCTTGACTCCAGGGCACTTTCTTGTGGGAGGGCCGCTCAACGCAATACCTGAGCCATCACTCCTTGACACTCCTGTCAACCGGCTGTCTCGTTGGCAGTTGTTGCAAAGCATGAGGGATCATCTGTGGGACAGGTGGTCCAGGGAGTATGTACAGTCTCTCTCGCCGCGGCCGAAGTGGTGGTCGGCCACTGGAGGGTTGCAGAACGGTCAGCTCTGCATCGTCAAGGACGAAAGGACCTCCCCAACCAAGTGGCCCCTCGGCCGAGTTATCCGCCTCCACCAGGGGAAAGATGGACAAGTTCGAGTTGCGGACGTGAGAACCCAATCCGGAACGCTGACCAGGCCGATTATCAAACTTGTACCGCTTCTCAGCACAGAGTCCTCCACGCAGCCAAGCCCACTGTGAAATACTCTCGTGTTCCCAGAGTATCCGTAACTATGTACTCCGCTTGTCTCGTATGCGCTCATCGCTGGCGCGGCGTGCTCGCTGGTCAACGTCTCCTACAGTTTTGTCGCCTACGACAAGGCGGGCGGGATGTTGGAAATTGCGCCACGCACCCTCAACCACGAGTACGCTTGCACGCCGTGCCCGCGCGACGCCGATGCCGTGCTCGCCGAGCCATCGGCTGCGTGCTCCATGGGTCTCGCTCCGCGCCTCTCCGCAAAGGCGAGGGACCCCGCCGAATGTTCTCGAATTCGCGCGTTCTAGAGCAATTGTTTTGGTTACGCAATCATCGTCTCGAGAGTGTTCGAGAGTATTCGGCGAGGTGTTTTTCTATATAAGGTAGCCGCGCGATTATTGTCGCTCTCTCAGTCTTCCAGTGCTGTCGCTGTGTTCTATACGCTTGTGCTTCGCAATTATTCGCCACGTGCTCGTGTCTTTCTGCTAGTGCATGTAACTTTCCGCGCCTAATCTAGCCTTGCTGCTTTTGTGCTTTATTAGTCTGCGTTTATTAGCGTGCGTTTATCTGCTGTTTCTTGTGCTTTGTCTTGCCGACTAAATAATAAACGTGGATTGTTTGGTGAAGTGCCGCTCTTTTTCATTCCCTTCGGCCGCCGTTTCGTCTCAACCGCGCCGCGCGGTAGACCACTGTCGAGTTAGACCGATTCGTAACAGTAACAAACCGTTTAGATCGAAGTGGAGCGGATATAAATGCGGAAATGCATTTAAAATTACAACTCTACTCTTTTATTTTGGAGTGTTTCTGCTCACAAACTGTTAGGAAACCGGCCAAAGGCATATTATTCCGACGTAAAACAACGAGCTACATCGAATGGTGATGGTCCCAAACCATTTAGAGCAAGTGGAGCGGATGTAAATATGGAAATCCTTGTAAAATTACAACTATACTCTCTTATTTTGGAGTGTTTCTGCGAACAAACTGTTAGGAAACCGGTCAAACGTATACTATTCCGTCGTAAAACATTGAGCTACATCGAATGGCGAAGGTCACAAACCGCTTAGAGCAAGTGGAGCGGATATAAATATGGAAATCCTTGTAAAATTACAACTCTACTCTTTTATTTTGGAGTGTTTCTGCTCACAAACTGTTAGGAAACCGGCCAAAGGCATATTATTCCGACGTAAAACAACGAGCTACATCGAATGGTGATGGTCCCAAACCATTTAGAGCAAGTGGAGCGGATGTAAATATGGAAATCCTTGTAAAATTACAACTATACTCTCTTATTTTGGAGTGTTTCTGCGAACAAACTGTTAGGAAACCGGTCAAACGTATACTATTCCGTCGTAAAACATTGAGCTACATCGAATGGCGAAGGTCACAAACCGCTTAGAGCAAGTGGAGCGGATATAAATATGGAAATCCTTGTAAAATTACAACTCTACTCTTTTATTTTGGAGTGCTTCTGAGCACAAACTGTTAGGAACCCGGCCAAAGGCATACTATTCCGACGTAAAACATCGAGCTACGTCGAATGGCGAACGTCACAAACAGTTTAGAGCAAGTAGAGCGGATATAAATGCAGTAATGCATGTAAAATTCCACTCCTTTTCCGTAACTTTGGAGTGTTTCTGCGCAGAAACTAACAGGAAACCGGCCAAAGGCATACTATTCCTTCGTAAAGCATCGAGTTACATCGAATAGTGAATGTCCCAAACCATTTAAAGCAAGCGGATCGGATATAAATATGGATATCCTTGTAAAATTACAACTCTACTCTTTTATTTTGGAGTGCTTCTGCTCACAAACTGTTAGGAAACCGGCCAAAGACATACTATTCCTTCGTAAAGCATCGAGTTACATCGAATGGTGAAGGTCCCAAACCATTTAAAGCAAGCGAATCGGATATAAATATGGATATCCTTGTAAAATTACAACTCTACTCTTTTATTTTGGAGTGTTTCTGAGCACAAACTGTTAGGAAACCGGCCAAAGGCATACTATTCCGACGTAAAACATCGAGCTACGTCGAATGGCGAACGTCACAAACCGTTTAGAGCAAGTAGAGCGGATATAAATGCAGAAATGCATGTAAAATTCCACTCCTTCTCCGTAATTTTGGAGTGTTTCTGCGCAGAAACTAACAGGAAACCGGCCAAAGGCATACTATTCCTTCGTAAAGCATCGAGTTACATCGAATGGAGAAGGTCCCAAACCATTTAGGGTAACTGAAGCGGATCTAAATGCGGAAATGCATGTAAAATTACAACTATACTCTCTTATTTTGGAGTGTTTCTGCGAACAAACTGTTAGGAAACCGGTCAAACGTATACTATTCCGTCGTAAAACATTGAGCTTCATCGAATGGCGAAGGCCACAAACCGTTTAGAGCAAGGGGAGCGGATATAAATGCGGAAATGAATGTAAAGCTACAACTCTACTCCCTTATTTTGGAGTGTTTCTGAGCACAAACTGTTAGGAAACCGGCCAAAGGCATACTATTCCGACGTAAAACATCGAGCTACGTCGAATGGCGAACGTCACAAACCGTTTAGAGCAAGTAGAGCGGATATAAATGCAGAAATGCATGTAAAATTCCACTCCTTCTCCGTAATTTTGGAGTGTTTCTGCGCAGAAACTAACAGGAAACCGGCCAAAGGCATGCTATTCCTTCGTAAAACATCGAGTTACATCGAATGGAGAAGGTCCCAAACCATTTAGGGTAACTGAAGCGGATCTAAATGCGGAAATGCATGTAAAATTACAACTATACTCTCTTATTTTGGAGTGTTTCTGCGAACAAACTGTTAGGAAACCGGTCAAACGTATACTATTCCGTCGTAAAACATTGAGCTTCATCGAATGGCGAAGGCCACAAACCGTTTAGAGCAAGGGGAGCGGATATAAATGCGGAAATGAATGTAAAGCTACAACTCTACTCCCTTATTTTGGAGTGTTTCTGAGCACAAACTGTTAGGAAACCGGCCAAAGGCATACTATTCCGACGTAAAACATCGAGCTACGTCGAATGGCGAACGTCACAAACCGTTTAGAGCAAGTAGAGCGGATATAAATGCAGAAATGCATGTAAAATTCCACTCCTTCTCCGTAATTTTGGAGTGTTTCTGCGCAGAAACTAACAGGAAACCGGCCAAAGGCATACTATTCCTTCGTAAAACATCGAGTTACATCGAATGGAGAAGGTCCCAAACCATTTAGGGTAACTGAAGCGGATCTAAATGCGGAAATGCATGTAAAATTACAACTATACTCTCTTATTTTGGAGAGTTTCTGCGAACAAACTGTTAGGAAACCGGTCAAACGTATACTATTCCGTCGTAAAACATCGAGCTACGTCGAATGGCGCACGGTCGATGTGTATCCCGTAAAGTCGGTGATTTTGCGATTCCTGCAACCGGGAGTGCGAATTTTCTTCGCTTAGAATAGGGTCACATCATTATCCCCAGCGTTTCGAATACCTCGTGCGAGGAACAGGAGCGATGGAAAAGCGAACTTCTCGATCGCATGCCCGTTCCACACTCGTAATCGATGTTCCGTACCCGTAGAAAGCACTATTGTGAGGTTTTCCGACGGGGAATGTCGGAAAAGCGTATTTCCCGTTCGAAATTCGCGTAATACACCCGCAATTACGTTCTGTACGCGCAGAAATCTGTCTGACTCAGTTCAAGCATTTACAATCAGACACGGTCGAAGTGCGTGCTGTAAAGTCGGCGATATTGCGATTCCTGCAACCAGGAGTGCGAATTTTCTTCGCTTAGAATAGGGTCACATCAATATCCCCAGCGTTTCGAATACCTCGTGCGAGGAACAGGAGCGATGGAAAAGCGAACTTCTCGATCGCATGACAGTTTCTCACTCGAAATCGACGTTCCGTACTTTTAGAAAGCACTATTGTGAGGTTTTCCGACGGGGAACGTCGGAAAAGCGTATTTCCCGTTCGAAATACGCGTAATACACCCGCAATTAACGTTCTGTACGCTCAGAAAGCTTTCTCACTCAGTTCAAACATTTACGATCACGCACAGTCGATGTGCATCGCGTAAAGTCGGTGATTTTGCGATTCCTACAACAGGGAGTGCGAATTTTCTTCGCTTAGAATAGGGACACATCAATATCCCCAGCGTTTCGAATACCTCGTGCGAGGAACAGGAGCGATGGAAAAGCGAACTTCTCGATCGCATAACTGTTCCACACTCGAAATCGATGTTCCGTACCCGTAGAAAGCACTATTGTGAGGTTTTCCGACGGGGAACGTCGGAAAAGCGTAATTCCCGTTCGAAATACGCGTAATACACCCGCAATTCACGTTCTGTACGCGCAGAACGCTTTCCGACTCAATTCAAGCGTTTACGATCACGCACGGTCGATCTGCGTGCCGTAAAGTCGGTGATTTTGCGATTCCTGCAACCGGGAGTGCGAATTTTCTTCGCATAGAATAGGGTCATATCAATATCCCCAGCGTTTCGAATACCTCGTGCGAGGAACAGGAGCGATGGAAAAGCGAACTTCTCGATCGCATGACCGTTCCACACTCGAAATCGACGTTCCACACCTTTAGAAAGCACTATTGTGAGGTTTTCCGACGGGGACGTCGGAAAAGCGTATTTCCCGTCCGAAATACGCGTAATACACCCGCAATTCACGTTCTGTACGCGCGGAACGCTTTCCGACTCAATTCAAGCGTTTACGATCACGCACGGTCGATCTGCGTGCAGTAAAGTCGGTGATTTTGCGATTCCTGCAACCGGGAGTGCGAATTTTCTTCGCTTAGAATAGGGTCATATCAATATCCCCAGCGTTTCGAATACCACGTGCGAGGAACAGGAGCGATGGAAAAGCGAACTTATCGATCGCATGACCGTTCCACACTCGAAATCGACGTTCCGCACCTTTAGAAAGCACTATTGTGAGGTTTTACGACGGGGAACGTCGGAAAAGCGTATTTCCCGTTCTGAATACGCGTAATACACCCGCAATTCACGTTCTGTACGCGCGGAACTCTTTCCGACTCAATTCAAGCGTTTACGATCACGCACGGTCGATCTGCGTGCAGTAAAGTCGGCGATTTTGCGATTCCTGCAACCGGGAGTGCGAATTTTCTTCGCTTAGAATAGGGTCATATCAATATCCCCAGCGTTTCGAATACCTCGTGCGAGGAACAGGAGCGATGGAAAAGCGAACTTCTCGATCGCATGACCGTTCCACACTCGAAATCGACGTTCCGCACCTTTAGAAAGCACTATTGTGAGGTTTTCCACGGGGAACGTCGGAAAAGCGTATTTCCCGTTCTGAATACGCGTAATACACCCGCAATTCACGTTCTGTACGCGCGGAACTCTTTCCGACTCAATTCAAGCGTTTACGATCACGCACGGTCGATCTGCGTGCAGTAAAGTCGGCGATTTTGCGATTCCTGCAACCGGGAGTGCGAATTTTCTTCGCTTAGAATAGGGTCATATCAATATCCCCAGCGTTTCGAATACCTCGTGCGAGGAACAGGAGCGATGGAAAAGCGAACTTCTCGATCGCATGACCGTTCCACACTCGAAATCGACGTTCCGCAGCTTTAGAAAGCACTATTGTGAGGTTTTCCACGGGGAACGTCGGAAAAGCGTATTTCCCGTTCTGAATACGCGTAATACACCCGCAATTCACGTTCTGTACGCGCGGAACTCTTTCCGACTCAATTCAAGCGTTTACGATCACGCACGGTCGATCTGCGTGCAGTAAAGTCGGTGATTTTGCGATTCCTGCAACCGGGAGTGCGAATTTTCTTCGCTTAGAATAGGGTCATATCAATATCCTCAGCGTTTCGAATACCTCGTGCGAGGAACAGGAGCGATGGAAAAGCGAACTTCTCGATCGCATGACCGTTCCACACTCGAAATCGACGTTCCGCACATTTAGAAAGCACTATTGTGAGGTTTTCCGACGGGGAACGTCGGAAAAGCATATTTCCCGTTCGAAAAACGCGTTATACACCCGCAATTCACGTTCTGTACGCGCGGAAGTCTTTCCGACTCAATTCAGGCGTTTACGATCACGCACGGTCGATCTGCGTGCAGTAAAGTCGGTGATTTTGCGATTCCTGCAACCGGGAGTGCGAATTTTCTTCGCTTAGAATAGGGTCATATCAATATCCCCAGCGTTTCGAATACCTCGTGCGAGGAACAGGAGCGATGGAAAAGCGAACTTCTCGATCGCATGACCGTTCCACACTCGAAATCGACGTTCCGCACCTTTAGAAAGCACTATTGTGAGGTTTTACGACGGGGAACGTCGGAAAAGCGTATTTCCCGTTCGAAATACGCGTAATACACCCGCAATTCACGTTCTGTACGCGCGGAACGCTTTCCGACTCAATTCAAGCGTTTACGATCACGCACGGTCGATCTGCGTGCAGTAAAGTCGGTGATTTTGCGATTCCTGCAACCGGGAGTGCGAATTTTCTTCGCTTAGAATAGGGTCATATCAATATCCCCAGCGTTTCGAATACCTCGTGCGAGGAACAGGAGCGATGGAAAAGCGAACTTCTCGATCGCATGACCGTTCCACACTCGAAATCGACGTTCCGCACATTTAGAAAGCACTATTGTGAGGTTTTCCGACGGGGAACGTCGGAAAAGCATATTTCCCGTTCGAAAAACGCGTTATACACCCGCAATTCACGTTCTGTACGCGCGGAACTCTTTCCGACTCAATTCAAGCGTTTACGATCACGCACGGTCGATCTGCGTGCAGTAAAGTCGGTGATTTTGCGATTCCTGCAACCGGGAGTGCGAATTTTCTTCGCTTAGAATAGGGTCATATCAATATCCCCAGCGTTTCGAATACCTCGTGCGAGGAACAGGAGCGATGGAAAAGCGAACTTCTCGATCGCATGACCGTTCCACACTCGAAATCGACGTTCCGCACATTTAGAAAGCACTATTGTGAGGTTTTCCGACGGGGAACGTCGGAAAAGCATATTTCCCGTTCGAAAAACGCGTTATACACCCGCAATTCACGTTCTGTACGCGCGGAACTCTTTCCGACTCAATTCAAGCGTTTACGATCACGCACGGTCGATCTGCGTGCAGTAAAGTCGGTGATTTTGCGATTCCTGCAACCGGGAGTGCGAATTTTCTTCGCTTAGAATAGGGTCATATCAATATCCCCAGCGTTTCGAATACCTCGTGCGAGGAACAGGAGCGATGGAAAAGCGAACTTCTCGATCGCATGACCGTTCCACACTCGAAATCGACGTTCCGCACCTTTAGAAAGCACTATTGTGAGGTTTTCCGACGGGGAACGTCGGAAAAGCATATTTCCCGTTCGAAAAACGCGTTATACACCCGCAATTCACGTTCTGTACGCGCGGAACTCTTTCCGACTCAATTCAAGCGTTTACGATCACGCACGGTCGATCTGCGTGCAGTAAAGTCGGTGATTTTGCGATTCCTGCAACCGGGAGTGCGAATTTTCTTCGCTTAGAATAGGGTCATATCAATATCCCCAGCGTTTCGAATACCTCGTGCGAGGAACAGGAGCGATGGAAAAGCGAACTTCTCGATCGCATGACCGTTCCACACTCGAAATCGACGTTCCGCACATTTAGAAAGCACTATTGTGAGGTTTTCCGACGGGGAACGTCGGAAAAGCATATTTCCCGTTCGAAAAACGCGTTATACACCCGCAATTCACGTTCTGTACGCGCGGAACTCTTTCCGACTCAATTCAAGCGTTTACGATCACGCACGGTCGATCTGCGTGCAGTAAAGTCGGTGATTTTGCGATTCCTGCAACCGGGAGTGCGAATTTTCTTCGCTTAGAATAGGGTCATATCAATATCCCCAGCGTTTCGAATACCTCGTGCGAGGAACAGGAGCGATGGAAAAGCGAACTTCTCGATCGCATGACCGTTCCACACTCGAAATCGACGTTCCGCACCTTTAGAAAGCACTATTGTGAGGTTTTACGACGGGGAACGTCGGAAAAGCGTATTTCCCGTTCTGAATACGCGTAATACACCCGCAATTCACGTTCTGTACGCGCGGAACTCTTTCCGACTCAATTCAAGCGTTTACGATCACGCACGGTCGATCTGCGTGCAGTAAAGTCGGCGATTTTGCGATTCCTGCAACCGGGAGTGCGAATTTTCTTCGCTTAGAATAGGGTCATATCAATATCCCCAGCGTTTCGAATACCTCGTGCGAGGAACAGGAGCGATGGAAAAGCGAACTTCTCGATCGCATGACCGTTCCACACTCGAAATCGACGTTCCGCACCTTTAGAAAGCACTATTGTGAGGTTTTCCACGGGGAACGTCGGAAAAGCGTATTTCCCGTTCTGAATACGCGTAATACACCCGCAATTCACGTTCTGTACGCGCGGAACTCTTTCCGACTCAATTCAAGCGTTTACGATCACGCACGGTCGATCTGCGTGCAGTAAAGTCGGTGATTTTGCGATTCCTGCAACCGGGAGTGCGAATTTTCTTCGCTTAGAATAGGGTCATATCAATATCCTCAGCGTTTCGAATACCTCGTGCGAGGAACAGGAGCGATGGAAAAGCGAACTTCTCGATCGCATGACCGTTCCACACTCGAAATCGACGTTCCGCACATTTAGAAAGCACTATTGTGAGGTTTTCCGACGGGGAACGTCGGAAAAGCATATTTCCCGTTCGAAATACGCGTAATACACCCGCAATTCACGTTCTGTACGCGCGGAACTCTTTCCGACTCAATTCAAGCGTTTACGATCACGCACGGTCGATCTGCGTGCAGTAAAGTCGGTGATTTTGCGATTCCTGCAACCGGGAGTGCGAATTTTCTTCGCTTAGAATAGGGTCATATCAATATCCCCAGCGTTTCGAATACCTCGTGCGAGGAACAGGAGCGATGGAAAAGCGAACTTCTCGATCGCATGACCGTTCCACACTCGAAATCGACGTTCCGCACCTTTAGAAAGCACTATTGTGAGGTTTTCCGACGGGGAACGTCGGAAAAGCGTATTTCCCGTTCGAAATACGCGTAATACACCCGCAATTCACGTTCTGTACGCGCGGAACGCTTTCTGACTCAATTCAAGCGTTTACGATCACGCACGGTCGATCTGCGTGCAGTAAAGTCGGTGATTTTGCGATTCCTGCAACCGGGAGTGCGAATTTTCTTCGCTTAGAATAGGGTCATATCAATATCCCCAGCGTTTCGAATACCTCGTGCGAGGAACAGGAGCGATGGAAAAGCGAACTTCTCGATCGCATGACCGTTCCACACTCGAAATCCACGTTCCGCACCTTTAGAAAGCACTATTGTAAGGTTTTCCGACGGGGAACGCTACACCCGCAATTCACGTTCTGTACGCGTGGAACTCTTTCCGACTCAATTCAAGCGTTTACGATCACGCACGGTCGATCTGCGTGCAGTAAAGTCGGTGATTTTGCGATTCCTGCAACCGGGAGTGCTAATTTCCTTCGCTTAGGATAGGGTCATATCAATATCCCCAGCGTTTCGAATACCTCGTGCGAGGAACAGGAGCGATGGAAAGGCGAACTTCTCGATCGCATGACCGTTCCACACTCGAAATCGACGTTCCGCACCTTTAGAAAGCACTATTGTGAGGTTTTCCGACGGGGAACGTCGGAAAAGAGTATTTCCCGTTCGAAATACGCGTAATACACCCGCAATTCACGTTCTGTACGCGCGGAACGCTTTCCGACTCAATTCAAGCGTTTACGATCACGCACGGTCGATCTGCGTGCCGTAAAGTCGGTGATTTTGCGATTCCTGCAACCGGGAGTGCGAATTTTCTTCGCATAGAATAGGGTCATATCAATATCCCCAGCGTTTCGAATACCTCGTGCGAGGAACAGGAGCGATGGAAAAGCGAACTTCTCGATCGCATGACCGTTCCACACTCGAAATCGACGTTCCACACCTTTAGAAAGCACTATTGTGAGGTTTTCCGACGGGGACGTCGGAAAAGCGTATTTCCCGTCCGAAATACGCGTAATACACCCGCAATTCACGTTCTGTACGCGCGGAACGCTTTCCGACTCAATTCAAGCGTTTACGATCACGCACGGTCGATCTGCGTGCAGTAAAGTCGGTGATTTTGCGATTCCTGCAACCGGGAGTGCGAATTTTCTTCGCTTAGAATAGGGTCATATCAATATCCCCAGCGTTTCGAATACCACGTGCGAGGAACAGGAGCGATGGAAAAGCGAACTTATCGATCGCATGACCGTTCCACACTCGAAATCGACGTTCCGCACCTTTAGAAAGCACTATTGTGAGGTTTTACGACGGGGAACGTCGGAAAAGCGTATTTCCCGTTCTGAATACGCGTAATACACCCGCAATTCACGTTCTGTACGCGCGGAACTCTTTCCGACTCAATTCAAGCGTTTACGATCACGCACGGTCGATCTGCGTGCAGTAAAGTCGGCGATTTTGCGATTCCTGCAACCGGGAGTGCGAATTTTCTTCGCTTAGAATAGGGTCATATCAATATCCCCAGCGTTTCGAATACCTCGTGCGAGGAACAGGAGCGATGGAAAAGCGAACTTCTCGATCGCATGACCGTTCCACACTCGAAATCGACGTTCCGCACCTTTAGAAAGCACTATTGTGAGGTTTTCCACGGGGAACGTCGGAAAAGCGTATTTCCCGTTCTGAATACGCGTAATACACCCGCAATTCACGTTCTGTACGCGCGGAACTCTTTCCGACTCAATTCAAGCGTTTACGATCACGCACGGTCGATCTGCGTGCAGTAAAGTCGGTGATTTTGCGATTCCTGCAACCGGGAGTGCGAATTTTCTTCGCTTAGAATAGGGTCATATCAATATCCTCAGCGTTTCGAATACCTCGTGCGAGGAACAGGAGCGATGGAAAGGCGAACTTCTCGATCGCATGACCGTTCCACACTCGAAATCGACGTTCCGCACCTTTAGAAAGCACTATTGTGAGGTTTTACGACGGGGAACGTCGGAAAAGCGTATTTCCCGTTCTGAATACGCGTAATACACCCGCAATTCACGTTCTGTACGCGCGGAACTCTTTCCGACTCAATTCAAGCGTTTACGATCACGCACGGTCGATCTGCGTGCAGTAAAGTCGGCGATTTTGCGATTCCTGCAACCGGGAGTGCGAATTTTCTTCGCTTAGAATAGGGTCATATCAATATCCCCAGCGTTTCGAATACCTCGTGCGAGGAACAGGAGCGATGGAAAAGCGAACTTCTCGATCGCATGACCGTTCCACACTCGAAATCGACGTTCCGCACCTTTAGAAAGCACTATTGTGAGGTTTTCCACGGGGAACGTCGGAAAAGCGTATTTCCCGTTCTGAATACGCGTAATACACCCGCAATTCACGTTCTGTACGCGCGGAACTCTTTCCGACTCAATTCAAGCGTTTACGATCACGCACGGTCGATCTGCGTGCAGTAAAGTCGGTGATTTTGCGATTCCTGCAACCGGGAGTGCGAATTTTCTTCGCTTAGAATAGGGTCATATCAATATCCTCAGCGTTTCGAATACCTCGTGCGAGGAACAGGAGCGATGGAAAAGCGAACTTCTCGATCGCATGACCGTTCCACACTCGAAATCGACGTTCCGCACATTTAGAAAGCACTATTGTGAGGTTTTCCGACGGGGAACGTCGGAAAAGCATATTTCCCGTTCGAAAAACGCGTTATACACCCGCAATTCACGTTCTGTACGCGCGGAACTCTTTCCGACTCAATTCAAGCGTTTACGATCACGCACGGTCGATCTGCGTGCAGTAAAGTCGGTGATTTTGCGATTCCTGCAACCGGGAGTGCGAATTTTCTTCGCTTAGAATAGGGTCATATCAATATCCCCAGCGTTTCGAATACCTCGTGCGAGGAACAGGAGCGATGGAAAAGCGAACTTCTCGATCGCATGACCGTTCCACACTCGAAATCGACGTTCCGCACCTTTAGAAAGCACTATTGTGAGGTTTTCCGACGGGGAACGTCGGAAAAGCGTATTTCCCGTTCGAAATACGCGTAATACACCCGCAATTCACGTTCTGTACGCGCGGAACGCTTTCCGACTCAATTCAAGCGTTTACGATCACGCACGGTCGATCTGCGTGCAGTAAAGTCGGTGATTTTGCTATTCCTGCAACCGGGAGTGCGAATTTTCTTCGCTTAGAATAGGGTCATATCAATATCCTCAGCGTTTCGAATACCTCGTGCGAGGAACAGGAGCGATGGAAAAGCGAACTTCTCGATCGCATGACCGTTCCACACTCGAAATCGACGTTCCGCACCTTTAGAAAGCACTATTGTGAGGTTTTACGACGGGGAACGTCGGAAAAGCGTATTTCCCGTTCTGAATACGCGTAATACACCCGCAATTCACGTTCTGTACGCGCGGAACTCTTTCCCACTCAATTCAAGCGTTTACGATCACGCACGGTCGATCTGCGTGCAGTAAAGTCGGCGATTTTGCGATTCCTGCAACCGGGAGTGCGAATTTTCTTCGCTTAGAATAGGGTCATATCAATATCCCCAGCGTTTCGAATACCTCGTGCGAGGAACAGGAGCGATGGAAAAGCGAACTTCTCGATCGCATGACCGTTCCACACTCGAAATCGACGTTCCGCACCTTTAGAAAGCACTATTGTGAGGTTTTACGACGGAGAACGTCGGAAAAGCGTATTTCCCGTTCTGAATACGCGTAATACACCCGCAATTCACGTTCTGTACGCGCGGAACTCTTTCCGACTCAATTCAAGCGTTTACGATCACGCACGGTCGATCTGCGTGCAGTAAAGTCGGTGATTTTGCGATTCCTGCAACCGGGAGTGCGAATTTTCTTCGCTTAGAATAGGGTCATATCAATATCCCCAGCGTTTCGAATACCTCGTGCGAGGAACAGGAGCGATGGAAAAGCGAACTTCTCGATCGCATGACCGTTCCGCACTCGAAATCGACGTTCCGCACCTTTAGAAAGCACTATTGTGAGGTTTTCCACGGGGAACGTCGGAAAAGCGTATTTCCCGTTCTGAATACGCGTAATACACCCGCAATTCACGTTCTGTACGCGCGGAACTCTTTCCGACTCAATTCAAGCGTTTACGATCACGCACGGTCGATCTGCGTGCAGTAAAGTCGGTGATTTTGCGATTCCTGCAACCGGGAGTGCGAATTTTCTTCGCTTAGAATAGGGTCATATCAATATCCTCAGCGTTTCGAATACCTCGTGCGAGGAACAGGAGCGATGGAAAAGCGAACTTCTCGATCGCATGACCGTTCCACACTCGAAATCGACGTTCCGCACATTTAGAAAGCACTATTGTGAGGTTTTCCGACGGGGAACGTCGGAAAAGCATATTTCCCGTTCGAAAAACGCGTTATACACCCGCAATTCACGTTCTGTACGCGCGGAACTCTTTTCGACTCAATTCAAGCGTTTACGATCACGCACGGTCGATCTGCGTGCAGTAAAGTCGGTGATTTTGCGATTCCTGCAACCGGGAGTGCGAATTTTCTTCGCTTAGAATAGGGTCATATCAATATCCCCAGCGTTTCGAATACCTCGTGCGAGGAACAGGAGCGATGGAAAAGCGAACTTCTCGATCGCATGACCGTTCCACACTCGAAATCGACGTTCCGCACCTTTAGAAAGCACTATTGTGAGGTTTTACGACGGAGAACGTCGGAAAAGCGTATTTCCCGTTCTGAATACGCGTAATACACCCGCAATTCACGTTCTGTACGCGCGGAACTCTTTCCGACTCAATTCAAGCGTTTACGATCACGCACGGTCGATCTGCGTGCAGTAAAGTCGGTGATTTTGCGATTCCTGCAACCGGGAGTGCGAATTTTCTTCGCTTAGAATAGGGTCATATCAATATCCCCAGCGTTTCGAATACCTCGTGCGAGGAACAGGAGCGATGGAAAAGCCAACTTCTCGATCGCATGACCGTTCCACACTCGAAATCGACGTTCCGCACCTTTAGAAAGCACTATTGTGAGGTTTTCCGACGGGGAACGTCGGAAAAGCGTATTTCCCGTTCGAAATACGCGTAATACACCCGCAATTCACGTTCTGTACGCACGGAACGCTTTCCGACTCAATTCAAGCGTTTACGATCACGCACGGTCGATCTGCGTGCAGTAAAGTCGGTGATTTTGCTATTCCTGCAACCGGGAGTGCGAATTTTCTTCGCTTAGAATAGGGTCATATCAATATCCCCAGCGTTTCGAATACCTCGTGCGAGGAACAGGAGCGATGGAAAAGCGAACTTCTCGATCGCATGACCGTTCCACACTCGAAATCGACGTTCCGCACCTTTAGAAAGCACTATTGTGAGGTTTTCCACGGGGAACGTCGGAAAAGCGTATTTCCCGTTCTGAATACGCGTAATACACCCGCAATTCACGTTCTGTACGCGCGGAACTCTTTCCGACTCAATTCAAGCGTTTACGATCACGCATGGTCGATCTGCGTGCAGTAAAGTCGGTGATTTTGCGATTCCTGCAACCGGGAGTGCGAATTTTCTTCGCTTAGAATAGGGTCATATCAATATCCCCAGCGTTTCGAATACCTCGTGCGAGGAACAGGAGCGATGGAAAAGCGAACTTCTCGATCGCATGACCGTTCCACACTCGAAATCGACGTTCCGCACCTTTAGAAAGCACTATTGTGAGGTTTTCCGACGGGGAACGTCGGAAAAGCGTATTTCCCGTTCGAAATACGCGTAATACACCCGCAATTCACGTTCTGTACGCGCGGAACGCTTTCCGACTCAATTCAAGCGTTTACGATCACGCACGGTCGATCTGCGTGCAGTAAAGTCGGTGATTTTGCTATTCCTGCAACCGGGAGTGCGAATTTTCTTCGCTTAGAATAGGGTCATATCAATATCCCCAGCGTTTCGAATACCTCGTGCGAGGAACAGGAGCGATGGAAAAGCGAACTTCTCGATCGCATGACCGTTCCACACTCGAAATCGACGTTCCGCACCTTTAGAAAGCACTATTGTGAGGTTTTCCACGGGGAACGTCGGAAAAGCGTATTTCCCGTTCTGAATACGCGTAATACACCCGCAATTCACGTTCTGTACGCGCGGAACTCTTTCCGACTCAATTCAAGCGTTTACGATCACGCACGGTCGATCTGCGTG
Organism: Mimumesa dahlbomi; assembly: GCA_917499265.3. Lineage (NCBI taxonomy): Eukaryota > Metazoa > Arthropoda > Insecta > Hymenoptera > Crabronidae > Mimumesa > Mimumesa dahlbomi. The sequence goes on along the minus strand of OU824120.1, from coordinate 4,038 downwards.
CAGTAAAGTCGGTGATTTTGCGATTCCTGCAACCGGGAGTGCGAATTTTCTTCGCTTAGAATAGGGTCATATCAATATCCCCAGCGTTTCGAATACCTCGTGCGAGGAACAGGAGCGATGGAAAAGCGAACTTCTCGATCGCATGACCGTTCCACACTCGAAATCGACGTTCCGCACCTTTAGAAAGCACTATTGTGAGGTTTTACGACGGAGAACGTCGGAAAAGCGTATTTCCCGTTCTGAATACGCGTAATACACCCGCAATTCACGTTCTGTACGCGCGGAACTCTTTCCGACTCAATTCAAGCGTTTACGATCACGCACGGTCGATCTGCGTGCAGTAAAGTCGGTGATTTTGCGATTCCTGCAACCGGGAGTGCGAATTTTCTTCGCTTAGAATAGGGTCATATCAATATCCCCAGCGTTTCGAATACCTCGTGCGAGGAACAGGAGCGATGGAAAAGCGAACTTCTCGATCGCATGACCGTTCCGCACTCGAAATCGACGTTCCGCACCTTTAGAAAGCACTATTGTGAGGTTTTCCACGGGGAACGTCGGAAAAGCGTATTTCCCGTTCTGAATACGCGTAATACACCCGCAATTCACGTTCTGTACGCGCGGAACTCTTTCCGACTCAATTCAAGCGTTTACGATCACGCACGGTCGATCTGCGTGCAGTAAAGTCGGTGATTTTGCGATTCCTGCAACCGGGAGTGCGAATTTTCTTCGCTTAGAATAGGGTCATATCAATATCCTCAGCGTTTCGAATACCTCGTGCGAGGAACAGGAGCGATGGAAAAGCGAACTTCTCGATCGCATGACCGTTCCACACTCGAAATCGACGTTCCGCACATTTAGAAAGCACTATTGTGAGGTTTTCCGACGGGGAACGTCGGAAAAGCATATTTCCCGTTCGAAAAACGCGTTATACACCCGCAATTCACGTTCTGTACGCGCGGAACTCTTTCCGACTCAATTCAAGCGTTTACGATCACGCACGGTCGATCTGCGTGCAGTAAAGTCGGTGATTTTGCGATTCCTGCAACCCGGGAGTGCGAATTTTCTTCGCTTAGAATAGGGTCATATCAATATCCCCAGCGTTTCGAATACCTCGTGCGAGGAACAGGAGCGATGGAAAAGCGAACTTCTCGATCGCATGACCGTTCCACACTCGAAATCGACGTTCCGCACCTTTAGAAAGCACTATTGTGAGGTTTTACGACGGAGAACGTCGGAAAAGCGTATTTCCCGTTCTGAATACGCGTAATACACCCGCAATTCACGTTCTGTACGCGGCGGAACTCTTTCCGACTCAATTCAAGCGTTTACGATCACGCACGGTCGATCTGCGTGCCAGTAAAGTCGGTGATTTTGCGATTCCTGCAACCGGGAGTGCGAATTTTCTTCGCTTAGATAGGGTCATATCAATATCCCCAGCGTTTCGAATACCTCGTGCGAGGAACAGGAGCGATGGAAAAGCCAACTTCTCGATCGCATGACCGTTCCACACTCGAAATCGACGTTCCGCACCTTTAGAAAGCACTATTGTGAGGTTTTCCGACGGGAACGTCGGAAAAGCGTATTTCCCGTTCGAAATACGCGTAATACACCCGCAATTCACGTTCTGTACGCACGGAACGCTTTCCGACTCAATTCAAGCGTTACGATCACGCACGGTCGATCTGCGTGCAGTAAAGTCGGTGATTTTGCTATTCCTGCAACCGGGAGTGCGAATTTTCTTCGCTTAGAATAGGGTCATATCAATATCCCCAGCGTTTCGAATACCTCGTGCGAGGAACAGGAGCGATGGAAAAGCGAACTTCTCGATCGCATGGACCGTTCCACACTCGAAATCGACGTTCCGCACCTTTAGAAAGCACTATTGTGAGGTTTTCCACGGGGAACGTCGGAAAAGCGTATTTCCCGTTCTGAATACGCGTAATACACCCGCAATTCACGTTCTGTACGCGCGGAACTCTTACGACTCAATTCAAGCGTTTACGATCACGCATGGTCGATCTGCGTGCAGTAAAGTCGGTGATTTTGCGATTCCTGCAACCGGGAGTGCGAATTTTCTTCGCTTAGAATAGGGTCATATCAATATCCCCAGCGTTTCGAATACCTCGTGCGAGGAACAGGAGCGATGGAAAAGCGAACTTCTCGATCGCATGGACCGTTCCACACTCGAAATCGACGTTCCGCACCTTTAGAAAGCACTATTGTGAGGTTTTCCGACGGGGAACGTCGGAAAAGCGTATTTCCCGTTCGAAATACGCGTAATACACCCGCAATTCACGTTCTGTACGCGCGGAACGCTTTCCGACTCAATTCAAGCGTTTACGATCACGCACGGTCGATCTGCGTGCAGTAAAGTCGGTGATTTTGCTATTCCTGCAACCGGGAGTGCGAATTTTCTTCGCTTAGAATAGGGTCATATCAATATCCCCAGCGTTTCGAATACCTCGTGCGAGGAACAGGAGCGATGGAAAAGCGAACTTCTCGATCGCATGACCGTTCCACACTCGAAATCGACGTTCCGCACCTTTAGAAAGCACTATTGTGAGGTTTTCCACGGGGAACGTCGGAAAAGCGTATTTCCCGTTCTGAATACGCGTAATACACCCGCAATTCACGTTCTGTACGCGCGGAACTCTTTCCGACTCAATTCAAGCGTTTACGATCACGCATGGTCGATCTGCGTGCAGTAAAGTCGGTGATTTTGCGATTCCTGCAACCGGGAGTGCGAATTTTCTTCGCTTAGAATAGGGTCATATCAATATCCCCAGCGTTTCGAATACCTCGTGCGAGGAACAGGAGCGATGGAAAAGCGAACTTGTCGATCGCATGACCGTCCCACACTCCAAATCGACGTTCCGTACCTTTAGAATGTACTATTGTGAGGTTTTCCGACGGGGAACGTCGGAAAAGCGTATTTCCCGTTCGAAATACGCGTAATACACCCGCAATTCACGTTCTGTACGCGCGGAACGCTTTCCGATTCAATTCAACCGTTTACGATCACGCACGGTCGATCTGCGTGCAGTAAAGTCGGTGATTTTGCGATTCCTGCAACCGGGAGTGCGAATTTCTTCGCTTAGAATAGGGTCATATCAATATCCCCAGCGTTTCGAATACCTCGTGCGAGGAACAGGAGCGATGGAAAAGCGAACTTCTCGATCGCATGACCGTTCCACACTCGAAATCGACGTTCCGCACCTTTAGAAAGCACTATTGTGAGGTTTTCCGACGGGGAACGTCGGAAAAGCGTATTTCCCGTCCGAAATACGCGTAATAAACCCGCAATTCACGTTCTGTACGCGCGGAACGCTTTCCGACTCAATTCAAGCGTTTACGATCACGCACGGTCGATCTGCGTGCAGTAAAGTCGGTGATTTGCGATTCCTGCAACCGGGAGTGCGAATTTTCTTCGCTTAGAATAGGGTCATATCAATATCCCCAGCGTTTCGAATACCTCGTGCGAGGAACAGGAGCGATGGAAAAGCGAACTTCTCGATCGCATGACCGTTCCACACTCGAAATCGACGTTCCGCACCTTTAGAAAGCACTATTGTGAGGTTTTCCGACGGGGAACGTCGGAAAAGCGTATTTCCCGTTCGAAATACGCGTAATACACCCGCAATTCACGTTCTGTACGCGCGGAACGCTTTCCGACTCAATTCAAGCGTTTACGATCACGCACGGTCGATCTGCGTGCAGTAAGTCGGTGATTTTGCGATTCCTGCAACCGGGAGTGCGAATTTTCTTCGCTTAGAATAGGGTCATATCAATATCCCCAGCGTTTCGAATACCTCGTGCGAGGAACAGGAGCGATGGAAAAGCGAACTTCTCGATCGCATGACCGTTCCACACTCGAAATCGACGTTCCGCACCTTTAGAAGCTCTATTGTGAGGTTTTCCGACGGGGAACGTCGGAAAAGCGTATTTCCCGTTCGAAATACGCGTAATACACCCGCAATTCACGTTCTGTACGCGCGGAACGCTTTCCGATTCAATTCAAGCGTTTACGATCACGCACGG